>JARQOD010000003.1:88346396-88529752 GCA_033576555.1 Oophaga sylvatica
TCACTGGTGATCCCTGTATTACCTGAACACTCACACTATATACAGAGCTAATGTGTATAATGTCGCTGGTGAATCAGTATGTTACCTGTACACTGATACTATACACTATGTAGTATATACAGAACTCCTGTGTATAATGGCACTATGTGGTGGTAATATGTGGTCTGGTCATCGTGTTGCGGTATTTGTTCCCTGTATGTGGTATTATTCAGTCACTATTTGTTTGTAATCTGTGGTCTGGTCATGGTATGGTGGTATTTGTTGCCTGTATGTGGTAATATTCGATCACTATGTGGCAGTAATATGTGGTCTGGTCATGGTGTGACGGTATTTATCCCTTGCATGTGGTATTATTTGTTCACTATGTGGTGGTAATATGTAGCATGGTGTAACAGTATTTGTCCCTTGTATGTGGTATTTTTCAGTCACTATGTGATGGTAATATGTGGTCTGGTCGCGGTGTAACGGTATTTGTCCCTTGTGTGTGGTATTATTCAGTAGCTATGTGATGGTAATATGTGATCTGGTCAAGGTGTGGCGGTATTTGTTCCTTGTATGTGGTATTATTCAGTCACTATGTGATGGTAATACGTGGTCTGGTCGCAGTGTGACGGTATTTGTCCCTTGTGTGTGGTATTATTCAGTAGCTATGTGATGGTAATATGTGATCTGGTCAAGGTGTGGCGGTATTTGTTCCTTGTATGTGGTATTATTCGGTCAATGGAGTTTTTCTAAGAGTGGGCGGTGAGACTGGAAGATTCATAGGATGGAGGTGGAGCTGGGTGGAACCTGGACAGAGTCTCAAGGGGGTTATATTGCCAATATCGTGCCCTCAAATTTCTGGTGGCAGCCTTGGCTGTCAGCCAAACAATCCAAACAGCCATCTACGTGTATGGCTGGCGTTAGACAGAAAAAAATCAGAAATCTCTTTTCTTATACTTTTATACTTTGTATCAGTCGATCAGCCCGGAGTCCAAACAATAAGGCAACATGCACATGAGTCAGATACACGGCAGCTTTACCATCCAGATTTTCTAGTTGTAAGACTTGCAGAATATTACAGTAGCAGCACTGGAAAAGAGTTTTTCCAAAATTCGCTCAGAAAATTGACCGCAGTACAATTCTGCAATCAATTTTTTCTGCGTATTTCACTCTCCGCAATTCAAAAGTTGAAATATGCAGTAAATCCTCATTGAATCCCATGTGGACATCCCCATAGGCAGGCACCAGAGTGACATACGTAATTCAGGATGTTACATAAATAAACCACAGTAAATAAAAAAATCAGATTTAATATCTTTACTACAATATATACTGTACAGAACAAAAAACAGCTTTAAAGTATTAAAAAAGAATAACGCATTGTAAAAAGAACAATCTAACCCCTGGTTGGGTTAGAAGCAAGGCCGGGAAGAAGGGTAGGTATGGTAGGCGCCCGCCTAGGGCAAAGGGTTGTCCAAAGTGTCTTGTGCCGCATACTGCTGAGGTCAATGATTGGTTGCAGCGGTTACATGGGGTACACTGGCTATGACATCTGCAGCCAATGTAAACAGACGATCAACTGAGAATATTGGGGACATTTAGCTGAACATTGCCTTTGGCATGTGGCCGAGTAGTGGTAATGTGCTTCCCTAATGTCGTATGCACCGTGCTACAACTGATCAGATCTCCAAAACGCAACATCTCTTTAATCCAGGATTGTCTTACGCCCTACTCCATTATATGAAATACTTAGCCACTAGCTGAGCCCCTCAACCTCCATTCCTTTCAAATCATTCACCAAAATATTCCTGTACGGGACCCCAAAGCTGCATTAACAAGTGTAAGAGCTCATTAATCTGACTTGTGTTCCCTACATGTCTCTGGTCATTCATATTTCTTTGCGATAGCGGCCATAATGGGAAGGCAAATATAATTTCATCTTTAAACTTAAAACGTTTTTACGTTTTAACACTTTTAAAACAATACGTGGCCCCTCCTGAGCGGAGTTCAGCGGTGACAGCAATAATGAGCCGGGCTGCCATCATCCTCTTAGGTCATGGGAGACATTGTTACTCTCCTCTGATGTACTTGGCTTTGATCTATATTACAATATTGCTAACACCAGTGATTGCAGTGTGACGGCTGCTCCCAGATCATGATGAGCAAGGGCTGGCTCTGATCTCATATGTGCACCCAAAGTATTTTCGAGCGATTCTGCTTAAAAAAAACACTGAAAACTTGTTGCAAAAACACTTGAAGATTCTTGTTATTCATTAATATTGTAAAACCACTTTCGGCTATGTGCACACTGAGCTTTTCGAAGCGTTTTTGGAGCAGAAACTGATCGGAAACTCTCCAAATCCTACTCAAAAATGTTAGGTTTGTCACTAAAGCTTCAACTCTGAAAGCATAGAAAAAAGATTCTGTGTGCACAAAGCCTTCCTGATCATCTGTTCCTCCATTTGAGCAATTGTTTGGCTTCAGGTTTTGAAAACTGGTGGTGGGAAAAAAAGGTCATGTCATTTTCTCTTGACACTTAACTGGGAGCGGGAGAGGAGACAATCGGTCTAAGGCCGGGATCACACATGCGACGAAAACGTCCGTCGCTCGCATGTGAAATCCCAGCTCTGGCGCCGGCACTCGGGAGTGGAGTGTGCGGCTGCATGTAGTTCTATGTAGTCGCTCGCTCCACTCCCGAGTGCCGGCGCCAGAGCTGGGATTTCACATGCGAGCGACGGACGTTTTCGTCGCATGTGTGATCCCGGCCTAATAGATTTATTAATATGACAGAATTATAGTCTGAATTGTCGCCAGCTAGCAGCAGGCTTTTATGTCAACTTCCTTCTATAAAACTTGACCAGGATGCACCAAATTTATAAAAAAAAATTCACTAATTCTGTGAGTTAATTAGATGAGATTGTGAGCTCCAGGTACAAGGGATGATGGGAGTAATCAACTATGTATGAGTGAAATTGACTCGCACCACAATTGTGGATACCAGGGCTATGGGGTACTCGGAGCCGAGCCCATTGATTTCTATGGGAGATGTCACTGGCAGCGGGACTCGGTCCGTGGCCCTGGCAGTCAAGCGATGGGGATATTTACAGGGGATTATTAGGATAGGTAGTTCGTGACGCCACCTGTGGTATCTGGTCAATTGGACCAGCGCTGCTATAAGGATCTTCACAGGGGATATTATGGGGGCAGCTGGGTGGTAAGTCTCCCACAGGTGAGACTGGTCCCTGGAAGTCTATGGTGATGATGCAGGGTGTAGATAAGAATTCAATCACACACAATGCAGCTTCTTTTCATACCTTTACTGGTAGATGGTTCAAGCAGGTCCCGGGAGCTGGTCGGGGTGGAGAATGCACATTTGGGTAACCGCTGAGCAGGTTAGAGGCCTCCTTTACTTCAAATGTATCTGAGTCCAAACTTGCGTGAAGCGAAGTTAACTCTGCAATCTCCAGCTTTCTCAATAGCTGTCAAGCCCGGCTGACTTTGTGGTGGAGCCTTCTATGTCTCTGAATCTCAGATGTTGAGAGAAATAAGTCCCTACTTTTGTAGCGTCCCACTCAAGGTCCTTGTTCCCCCTGACTCCGGTTACGTATCAGCGCTTAGGGCTGCTCTCTGCGACCTGTAGTCCAGATAGCCTCCGGTTATCTTGTTACTATGCTTGAAACTCTAGCAACGCTTCGGACCCCGGTGTCCGGTAATTAGTGCAGGTAACCAATACCTGAAGCACTTCTCTCTGTCTTCTCCACTGCGCCCTTCGCCCTGCTTCCCGCTCTTAACATAAGCACTTGTAGCTTTCGATGATAATGTCAGCTTTCTTCTAGAGCTCACTGAGCAGCTCTCAGTATCCTCCAAGTCCAGACTGGACTGAGACTGAATTAAACCTGTACTAAGACAGGACGCTGATTGACTGAACTCCTCTCCCTCCAAGGCTGATTGAAAGACTGACTGACTACTCTAGAAAGCTACGTGTCACTCCCTTTTATACCCCTGATGGGTGTGTCTGAAAGTGTGAGTGAAGTGAATGCATATCAAGCGTTGCGGTTACCTTCCTGTGCATTTTCCTGGATTTTATGTGTACCTTACATAGCTGGGCCACACAAAATCAGGTTGTGGTTGTGAGCTCATGGGGACAGGGATGATGGGAGTGATATGTTGAGTATGAGATAGTGAAATTAGGTTGTGAGCCCCTGAGGACAGGGATGATAGGAGTGATACGTTGTGTATGAGATAGTGATATTAGATTGTTAGTTCCTGGGGAGAGGGATGATGGGAGTGATAAGTTCTGTATGAGATAGTTACATTAGAGTGTGAACTCCTGGGGACAGGGATGATGGGAGTAATACGTAGTGTATAAGATAGTGACAATAGATTGTGAGCTCCTGTGGACAGGGATGATGGGACTAAGGCCGGGATCACACATGCAAGAAACATGGATGAGTCTCGTATGTTAATACCCGGCACTGCCGCCTGCATTCGGGAGCGGAGCGTTCGGCTGCATGTATTTCTATGCAGCCGCTCGCTCCGCTCCCGAGTGCCGGCGGCAGTGTCGGGTATTAACATGAGAGACTTTTCCGTGTCTCTCGCATGTGTGATCCCGGCCTAATATAATCTGTGTTACTGCTGCAGAATCTCTCCACTACATATGGAGACTTTTTGACCCTGATTATAAATCGGTATTAATTCATTTAATCTGTGTTCTCCAGAGTTATAATTTGCTGCGCTCGGTCCAGGTTGCTCTTGTCTTCTTCATACATCAGAGATGAGTGGTCGAGTAATAATGTAATAGTCTCTCGCTCACAGCGCCATCTCCAGTGATTTACTGACCACACTGGTTGATACATCATGTAACACTTTGTTCTCCTCTTAATGGCTAGAAATGCCATTTGTAGTCTTTAACCTTTGGGGTCTTGTCAGCAGCTCTGAGCTGAGGAATCCCACCTGTATGGCCTCTTATATCAGCCTAATCTTTCCTAATCACACGATCTGCAGCTGTGCAGCCCTCTATAACCCTCCTGAGTTCTGTTCACCATTCCCCAATGTACTGGAACCCCATAAAGGAAGACAAGGGGGTCACCAAGGTCTTGATTTCAGAAAAAAATAAATAAAGGCAGAGAGGCAAAAAAAAAAACATAATAGAAATAATATTTAATTCCCGAATATTTCCCAGAGAAATGCTACATAGTGCCCTGATAGTGCCCTATATCCCTATAATACTGGACTTATAGGTCGCAAAGTGTCTAAATGTGCCATATAGTAATCTAATAGTGCCATATAGTACTTTAAGGCTGTGTGACTATGATTAGTTTTTGATGAGTTTTTGACTCTGCGTATTTTCAATGCGTCGTACAGTTCCAGCAAAGTGGATGGATTTATAGAAATCTAATGCCCTCTGTGCTTTATTTCACTCAGCGTAAAGTGGCGTGCGGTGCAAGTTTCATATCCGCAACATGTCACTTTCTCTTGCGGGCACGGTGAAATTTCTATGCAGATTTTTTCCATAGACTTGAATTAGAAGCATAAAATCCGCAGGTAAAAAACGCATGTAATCTGCACATGACTGTATCAATAAAGTTTTTTCAATGCCAAATACCAGGAAGTATCAAAAACAAAGCGGCTTTATTTAGAAATGACATAAAAAAGAGACAAAAAAACGCAACAAAAAATAACATGATAAAAACCCAAGTAAAAGACGCAATAAAAATAACGCAAGTCACCTAATTTACAAAATAGGTGCAGAAATGGTGAGGAAAATCCTCAACATCAAAAACTCATCATGGCCTAAAAATGGGAACATGACGTAAAAATGACATATAGTGACCAAATAGTGGTACATATTTTTGAAAGAGCGCCACAAAGTGCCCAAATAGCTGCATATGGTATACAGGTGAATAGTGCATACAGCCCTCAGATTAGTTGTCACCAAGTTTTAAAAACAGAAATATACTAACACTCCTCAACATTGAAATTGTATCATCCAAGAAGGAAAAGTCATGGAATTATGGAAATCACAGGATGGAGATGCATTACTGATCTGCAGTTGATGGAAAAATGGAAATAACATTTTCAAAACATCTGGGTTTATCCAGTATGGAGTATGAGCGTCACATGCAGAAATCTCGGCACATACAGCCTTGGCTGCTATCAGTGAGGTTATTAATGGCTGTCTGAAGAAGGTTCTGCTGTGCTAAATGCACTTAGACAAGCAAATCATCAAGATCCGCTGCTGGCAGCTGCTTTGCATTTGCCGACAAATAATATCCAGATGTGCTTGAGACAATGAAGGATATGGAAGCACATACAGGCCACATAGGCTGATCACAGTGGCACGATTATACGACCTGGTGGTGTTGTGATCAGGGAGCAAGATGCAGGGAGGCACAGGAAGCAGAGCAAGGGTTAACAAATTTACTTTAACAATGAGATACTCCACGCAGGAGATAAGCAGTTAAGGTATGGGGTAAAACAGTTAAATGAGGGAGTAAACAGTTCAATTTCAAAAGGTAATGCAGGAAGAAATGGATAAAGTAATGGCAGTTTTTTGAAGTAACTTATCGTATCAGCAGTTCCTCAGGCTATGAGAGCTGTGGGGAAATCAATTTCGCTGAGTGGACTGGCACGGTGCTGGGCCAACAGGGTCTTGTAAGTAGCTACGATCTGTTTTCTGGTAACAGCGGTCGGTCTCTGGTATCTTCCACTGCCCCTAGTCCATAGTTTGATGCAGCTGAGAATGAGAAAACCACAGGACTATCCGGGTTCAACGTAGACCGGCAAGTATATACTGGCAGCTCAGGGTGTAAACGTCTGTCCCGTACCCAGTTTCTCTTAGGCTGGAGTCACACACAACCACAAAAAATCGGTCCGTTTTAGACGGTCGACAATCGGATCAAAATAAAAACATCACACATCCTTCTGGCATCCGATTTTCCTTCAAAGATGCGATTTAATCGCATGTGTGTGTACCTTGTAACATCCGATTTTCATCCGACTTGCAAGATTTTCTCGCAGGCTTGCAAAACTGACATATAATGGATCCAAAAGAATAGTATTTAAATGCCAAAAGAAAGAATAGATATATACACATAGAGCACATATATATATATATATATATATATATATATATATATGTCATTGTGACATATATATATACATATATTTATAGTTCTTACACTTCTACATACTGTTATAGCCGCTAAGGGTGAGTTTCCACGGTCAGGAAACGCTGCGTGTTTGGCGCTGTGCGCTGGCGCAGCGCCAAACACGCAGCGTCCAGATGTTACAGCATAGTGGAGGGGATTTCAAGAAATCCCGTCTCCACTATGCGTAACAATACGCAGGTGGCAGACCTGCGTAAACGGACATGCGGCGCGTCTTTTCAGACCGCAGCATGTCCTCGCGTATTGCGGCGACGGTGCGTCGCCGCAACATAATTAACACAGGGCTATGTAGCCCTGCGCTCTTTCCGGAGGTGTTCCGGAGGTGTCCTGAACACCTCCGGAAAGATCGCGCGTCAGAAAGGGGGCGGGGCTTAGACGGAGCGGAATTTCCGCTCCGTCCAAAGCGCTATGGTTCCGGACCGTGGAACCATAGCCTAATTCAATTGCCGGCTTCAGTGAAATCACAGAAGCCGACATGAAATGATACATTGTTTCCACACATTTAACCATGTAATTTCATGTATTTTTATATATGTTTGAAACATACAATTACATGAGTATATGTGTGCTAAATTTCAGACATGTAGGGGTTAATTAAAGGTGTAAATTCGTTGAAAAAAAATGCGTGGGCTCCCGCTGTATTTTCTCCACCAGACAGACAAAGCAAGCGAGTGGGGGCAGATAATAATAGCCTAGGGAGGGTACATTTTTTTTGTGCCCCCCCTGGCTACTAACATCTGCCCCCAGACACCCCAGAAAGGGCAAATCTCTAATTAGATTCGCCCTTTCTGGCACTTTGCCCGTCTATTCCCATTGCCCTGTATCGGTGGCGAATGGGTTAATAATCTGGCGTTAATGTCACCTTAGTATTGAAAGGTGACCTTAAGGCAGGTTAATAATTGATAGCTGTCAATTAGACAACTATCAATTATTAATCCTATTGTATGAAAGAAAAATCAAACACACACAGTTTAATAAAAAATAAGTTTAATTAAATAATCACACAGTTTTTGACCATATTTTATTTTCCTGCTAAAACCATTTCCTGTAATAAAAAGAAAATAAAAAAGCAAAATTATACTTACCAATCCGATGTACAGTCAGGTCCCACGGTGTAATCCATCAGAAAGGGTTAACAGGTTACAGGTCGCAGAGAGCTAATAATGCTGTCTCAGACCTGTATTCCCCTGAATGAATAAGTTCCTCTCCCAGCGAAAGTAGAGGAATAGATTCATGAATGGAGCTTAATTGATTTATTGGCAATTTAACTTTAGTGACCTGACCTAAAGGGAAAGTGGACACAATCAATTAAGCTTCATTCATTAAACACATCCTCTCCTGTCGCCAGGAGAGGAACTTATTCATTCAGGAGCTTTGAGCTGAGCATGCAGGATTACTTGCACTGCTTGGCTCAAAGCTAGTTAACCCTTTGTGAAGGATTACAGCGTGGGACGTGACAGATCGGCGGAATAGGTAAGAATAATGTTGTTTTATTTTTTTTTCTTTATTTTAGGAGATCAATGGCTTCGCACGGATTAAGTGTAAAATAAATATGGTCAAAAAAATGTGTTTTTATTTCATTAAAATTATTTATTCTTAAAGTGTGTGTGTGTTTTTTTATTTACTTCAATAGGATTAATAATTGATAGTTATCTAATTGACAGCTCTCAATTATTAACCTACCTTAAGGTCACCTTTCAATTGCAAGGTGACAGTAAGGTGAGATTATTAACCCATTCGCCACCGCTACAGGGCAATGGGAATAGACGGGCAAAGTGCCAGAAAGGGCTAATCTAATTATAGATTTGCCCTTTCTGGGGTGTCTGGGGGCAGATGTTAGTAGCCAGGGGGGGCACAAAAAATGTACCCTCCCTAGGCTGTTATTATCTGCCCCCACTCGCTTGCTTTGTCTGTCTGGTGGAGAAAATACAGCGGGAGCCCACGCATTTTTTTTCAACGAAATTACACCTTTAATTAACCCCTACATGTCTGAAATTTTGCACAAATACACTCATGTAATTGTAAGTTCTAAACAAATATCAAAATACAGGAAATGACATGGTTAACTGTGTGGAAACAATGTATCATTTCATGTCGGCTTCTGTGATTTCACAAAACCCGGCAATTGAATTAGCGGCTATAACAGTATGTAGAAGTCTAGGAACTATAAATATATGTATATATACATGTCACAATGACATGTATATATATATATATATGTGTTCTATGTGTATATATCTATTCTTTCTAGTCTTTATTAAAGCTGTCAGTGTGATTTTACAGTATAGCCGGGATGAATTGCCGGCTTTTCTAAAGGACACCGATGAGATTTCATCGCAAGTCACACAGTGTGGTCCGTTTGTAATCCGATTTTTCATCGCTCCCATAGACTTGCATTGGCGATTGTCGACCGACAATCGGTGACAATCGCAGCATGCTGCGATTGTACACGGACGTTTAAAACGGACCACAAAAAATCTGATACTGGGAGCTGCTCCATAGATTAACATAGGGCAGACTGCAATACGATTTTTCATCGCATTGCAGTCGTCCGATTCTGTCGCCAGTGTGACGCCAGCCTTAGGCTCTTAGGTACTCACAGACATGGAGCGTGCGGCACCTGGCTCTCTGGTAGTCACCAGGCAAACTGCAGTACTGTCTCTCAAGTCCCTGCTCGTGGCGGTGGGAGTGATCTGACACAGGCCCGCACAGTATTGACGCTCAAGGGATAGAGCACTTCTCTCTACCTGCTGTGCGCTGTCTGCTCCTGCCAACACTGACTGTTTTCGCGTGCGCTTTTTCTGCTAACGCTTAACCATGCCCCCTACTACCTGGTGCAAAGGTTTGTCCGGTCTCTTATTCTTTCCCCCGGACAACAGAGGAGACAGCCCCGGTAGTTCCGGACCCAGCACAGAACAGGTACCCACAGCTCGGTCCTTCTCCTTACAGTGTCATCTTGAAAAACAGTTCCTGGGACACTTTGGAGAAATGACCGTACCACTGGTTCCACGACCAAATTAAGAGCCAGAGATTGGTCTGGAGACCACATGGTCATTGTCATGAAGAGGCCTTCTCCTGGCACGTTATCTACTCCTGGCACGTTATCAGCAAATACTGGAGGCAAATTTGCAATCATCAGCCCGGAAGCTGCGCATGGGATGTGCTTGGATGTTTCAACATGACAACGATTCAAAACACAAGGCCAAGTCGACCTGTAATGGGCTACAGCAGAACAAAGTGAAGGTTCTGGAGTGGCCATCTCAGTCTCCTGACCTCAATATCATTGAGCCACTCTGGGGAGATCTCAAGTGCACAGTTCATACTAGACCGCCAAGGAATCTACAGGAACTGGAGGCTTTTTGCTAAGAAGAGTGGGTAGCTTTACCATCTGAGAAAATAAAGAACCTCATCCACAACTACCACGAAAGACTTCAAGCTGTCATTGATGTTAGAGGGAGCAACACATGGTATTAAGAAATGGGGTATGTGAACTTTTGATCAGGGTCATTTGGATGTTTTGGGTTGTCATTATGATTTAAAAAGAGAAAACACAGTAGTTTGACAATAAATGGCTTCATTCAACCACTAACCATCAGTGGAGAAAAAGTTTTTCTGTAAACATTCATATTCTCTGAAAAAAAGGCCAAGAAAGCAAAAATTCTGCAGGGGTATGTAAACTTTTGAGCACAACTGTATATATATATATTAATACTGGTTGGTTTATTTGATAGAATTTAAGGTATGGAGGAGATTTATTATGTCTCTTTCATGTGACGTTTGCCACTCATCTTCCATGTTTTCTTGTAGCTGCTATCTCCCATCATTTCCGTTTCCTTCTGCTGCTCAGTTTTCTCTGTATTTTTCACTGTGTCTCAAGTCAAATATTCCTCCCTCTCAGCAATGCTGCAGGAAAGATTAAGAGAAGTAGGAAGTCGCCCATGTTCTAGAACGTTCTCAGCCAAAGTAAACACGGGTCAGAAGATTAAACTTCATCAAAACTTTCAAATCTGACCCAAGTCAAACAAATGAGCTGTCGTTCCCGGGAACGGGATGGAGGATGAGTGATCTGGCAGCAGAGCAGGAACCGCTCACAATGAAGAGGCTTTTTTGCAGTGGACCCTTTAACGCTACATTCCTGAGAGGCAGGACCAGCTCCAATACCATTAGCAGATTTTCATCGGGAGGGTTTAGATAATCCGCCAAATGCAGATCCAAGAAATCAGCAGCTCAGATGTGAAGATTGTAATCCTCATTCCAGTGACCGGGAAAAACGGAGCAGAATATAAGTCTCCTCTACTGGCAGAACAAGTGCGGGCCTGACACACTACAAAGAAGGGAACAAGATGAAATGTAGAGGGGTATTATATAAGAAAAAATAATTTCCAGAAATAGAGAGTTCCGCTGTCCTATGCTTTTCCATTTTCTCCATTTTCAAGAGCTCTGCTTCTTGTCAGTGAATGTGAAAACATTTTGCTCAAATCCAGAGGCTGAAAGCCTATAAAAGGTCTTGAAGCGTGTTACAAGTAATCGACATAATTCTCTGTGAAACTGATACATGGTAATAAGAAAGGTTTGTGCTGCAGATCCTCACACCACTAACTTAGTCCAGGTTCACATTTGCGTATCAGTGTGCAGCGTAGGCCTGCGTACTTCTTTCCTTAAGATCCGCATGGATTCGCATGTGTCTTGCGTACCTATATTTAACATTGTGTTCGCAGGGACATGCGTTGTATGCTGATGCGTCCCCGTCCATCATTTTGACATGCCCGCTGAACGCAACATGTTAAATATAGGTACGCAAGACGCATGCAGATCTATGCGGATCTTAAGGAAAGAAGTACGCAGACCTGCACTGTGCACTGATACGCAAATGTGAACTCGGCCTTATTTAGCCAATAATGTTTCCATTCACTGACAGCAAGCAGAGATATCAGACTAAAACAAAGCATAGAAGATTTACTTAGGTCCTTTTTGAGGCATCTAGGCAATTCCATCCCTTGAACCTATTATAGTCGCCCTCCCTAGTCAAAGGGGTCTTTTGGCCATCCCTGGGTTCAAGGGCCAGAGAGCAACTGCAACCCTTGCACCTATTATACTGTAGTTACGTTCCTATGTGCCTCTCCATCGAACATACTAATGTATGAGGCCAATCTGTGCAGGTCACCGGTGTCTCAGTGCCAAGTGTTATGTGATTGGCAATTTGCCATTTTTTTTATTTTAGTTTGGGCATTGATCTATATTCTTACGCCACGTTCACACTATCAGTACTTGGTCAGTTTTTTACCTCAGTATTTGTAAGCCAAAACCAGGAGTGGGTGATAATACAGAAGTGGTGACATGTTTCTATTATACTTTTCCTCTGATTGTTCCACTCCTGGTTTTGGCTTACACATACTGAGGTAAAACACTGACCAAATACTGATAGTGTGAACGTGCCCTTAGAAATGTTAGGTGATGGCTGATAAATCTGTTGCGGTGGGCTGACTTAAAGGGGGAAATCAGTCCTATGTAAATATGTATTATAAAGAAGCTCTGCCATTTTCTCATAGAGTTTGGCCCACATTTGTTTGGACTGGCATTTGCAGATCTAAGAAACACTTTGGAGTGATTTGTGCCAAATTTTATTCTATGGCGCACTCAGTTTATTACATTTATAGCTAGCATTTGAGACTATATAAGGGTAGGTTCACATGACTGATTTCTCCACATAAGTGATATGCAAATTGCCTCTTCAAAAAAAGAGGACTTGTACTCTATAGCGCCACCTATTGGAAGTAGCGATCCTACAAGTCACAATCAACCCTTTAACGAGTCTTGTAATATGACTTAGGATAAGATACTGATTTGGCTTTTATCCTAAGTCATATTACAAGACTCGTTAAAGGGTTGATTGTGACTTGTAGGATCGCTACTTCCAATAGGTGGCGCTATAGAGTACAAGTCCTCTTTTTTTGAAGAGGCAATTTGCATATTAAATTTCCCAGAGGAGCATTGCACGGCGAATAAGCCTCCTTACCTCGACACGCCAGAGCTGGTATGTCACTCTCCACAAGGAGAGACCTTACCCCTTAGTCCAAATAAGTGAAAAACTTTGATCAGAGTGCCATCAGTTTTTCTTGTACGTGGACAGAAAGAAAAAGAGTTCCCCCCCCTGTCTTCATTCTGTCAGTACGTCCGACCCCTAGGAACAAAATTGAACATGTCTCCGATTTTTTTCCGTGAGCCAGCCGGTCCCAGGAAAAAATTGACGTGTGCACAGCCCCATAGATATCATAGGTATAGCACTTGCCCTAAGGGTCAAAAGATAACATAGATTTGCACCATTTGAAAATGTAATAAAGCTGTCTTAGGCCCCCTTCACATGGACGTTGTTTGTGTCTGTATGTGGTCCGTTTTTTTTAAGGGCTGCAAAAACGGACACAAAGACACCCTTTGTATTCAATGATGGTGTGCACATGTCAGGTTCTTCATACGGACTGTGTGTCCATGTCAAGAACCCACGGACATGACAGTTTTTTTATCAGCAGCACGGACAAAATGTGTGCTGCACACGTGCACACTCATGACACACGGATAACATCTGTGTGTCATCAGCGTGAAACATACCAGAGCCTGGGAAGAAGCAGTACAGTTCGTGCTGTTCCCAGGCACCGGCTGCTGAAGGCAGCTTTCATCATTGTCGCTTGGTCTCCCTGAGATCAGCATGACCAAGTGACAATGATGGAAATTCTATGCAGCACCCGCTGTGTCACTCCTGTGTAAAATAAAGATTTAAATTAAAAAAATGGCGTGGGCTCAATTTTCATAACCAGCAGAGGGAAAGCCCACAGCTGGGGACTTTCCATAAGATGCGCCAAATCTGGAGCTTAGCCTCGCTCTTCCCACTTGCCCTTTCCCCTTGTCACGCTGATCTCAGGAAGACCAAGCGACAATGATGAGAGCTGCCTTCAGCTGCCAGCTCTTGGAATCAGTGCGAACTATGCAGCTTTTCACAGGTTCCGCTACGTGTCGCACAGATGCCACGCAGATGTGAAACAAGGACACATGTACACTGACAGCAAACGGAGACACGGATGTCACATACGTACATATGGATGGCAAACGGATCTCACCTGTACTGTTTTTTCCTGTACAGGAATCACCAGGACGTGGAAAGGGGACCTTAGTCTAAGTTCCCAAGATGAGTTTTTGGTGAGATTTTGACTCTGTATTTTTGCTCTGTAAAAAAGCAGTGTCTTACAGATCCAGCAAAGTGGATGGATTTATAGAAATCTCCTGCCCACACTGCTTTTTTTTATCAGTATAAACTGTCCTGCGCTGCGATTTTCAAATCCGCAACATGTAAAATTTCTCTCGAGGGTATGAAAAATATTTAGAATTGAGAGTCGTCAGTGGTTGATACCTTTTAATGGCTAACTGAAAAGATGATAACAAACTGCAAGCTTTCGAGACTACTCAGGTCTCTTCATCAGGCAAAGACTAAAACAAAAACTGAAGAATCACATATTTATACACAACACAGCACAGAAATAATGCAATAGGTAAGACAAGTGACGTGAAGCAGAACTGTCATTATGGGAGAGGGATGAACATAAATATTGGAACAGTTCATAGATAAGGAGTGTGAAAGTTATTGCCCTCTGATTGGGGTCTGGTATTGTGTTTTGATGTATCCCATGGATTTATGTCCTTTTACATCAATTAAGGAATCTGCTTCTCTGACCTTCTGGGGGCATCAAAACACAATACCAGACCCCTATCAGAGGGCAATAAAACTTTCACACTCCTTATCTATGAACTTTCCAATATTATGTTCATCCCTCTCCCATAATGACAGTCTGCTTCACGCACTGTCTTATCTATTGCATTATTTCTGTGCTGTGTTGTGTAAAATATGTGATTCTTCAGATGTTAGTACTGCCACACTAAACAATCCCGCTAGCGATCACGATAACGACGCATACTAATGCGATCGCTAGCGGTTTGTTTCTATATCGCTAAATGCGCACATTTAGCGATATAGTTAACGACGCTATCGCCGTTAGCGATCTTCTTACGACTTAGCGGTACAAAAGTACCGCTAAATCGCTAAGAAAGGTGCACACAGCGATTAGATACTCACCCAGCGGAGCGCCACGATGAAATAGGGTCCGGAGCGATTCCAGCGACGAGCGAGATCACAGCAGAAGCTCGTCGCTGAAGCTGCCGCACTGAACAATATCGCTAACGGGATCGCTAAATAGTGACGTTTTTAGCGATCTCGTAGCGATAGTTTTAGTGTGGCATACCCTTAGTCTGTGCCTGATTAAAGGGAATCTGTCACCCTAAATTGGGGGGATATTTAAATGATGGCAGTCAGGTCAGATGGGCGGTGTTTTGGGTACTTGCCTTAACATGTTGTTCGCCACTGTCTCCATTATTTCTGGAATTGTAGTCGTTGCCCTCCATATAACGCGCCTGCGCATTGCAATCTGCGGGCAAAGCATACTGCGTGTGCGCAATTCAAGATTGCAATGCGCAGGCGCGTTATATGGAGGCAACGACTACAATTCCCAGAAATAATGGAGACCGCAGCGAACAACATGTTAAGGCAAGTACCCAAAACACCGCCCATCTGACCTGACTGCCATCATTTAAATATCCCGCCAATTTAGGGTGACAGATTCCCTTTAAGAGACCTGAGTAGTCTCGAAAGCTTGCAATTTGTTATCATCTTTTCAGTTAGCCATTAAAAGGTATCAACCACTGAGGAATCTCAACTCTAAATATTTTTCTATCTACTGGCTAACACTGTACGAAGATATACATCTTTCCTATATCTCGAGGGTGTGGTGATATTTATGTGTGGATTTTCCCCATATACGCATTAGATGCAGAAAATGGGGTATAATGGCTGTAGTCACATACCCCCCACACAATACTGGGGTAACAAGTTATATACAATCATCATACAAAAATATAGATGATACAATTACTGCCTTTTAATAACAATGTTGAATTCCTGATGTTCCCAGCATCTATACAAGACCAGACAGCATCCTTTATTATTTTTGCCCTTTGCTCCCTGATGACCTCTCCGAGTCCTGACCACAATCCCGCTCCCGAATGATTGACAGCTGCTCTAATTGATTCTGTCCAGTGCTCTGTGAAGCAAAGACTATTAAGACTGTGATCACACGTAGCGCAAATGCTGCATTTTCTTTTGCTGCTTTTTATATGCATGTCTCTGCAGGTATCTGTACCAAAATAAGCAATAACAATCTTCTCTGAGGCTATGTGCACACGTTGCGGAATTGCCATGGAAATTTCCGCAGCAATCCAGCACCTCCCTGCCGCAGGAAATACACATTTTTTTTGTATGCGTATTCCTGCAAGAAACTAGCGATTTGCAAGCGTAATTAGCTTGCAGAATGCGAGCGTTTTACAAGCGATCTGTAGCATCGCTTGGAAAACTGATTGACAGGTTGGTCACACTAGTGAAACAAGTGTGACCAACTTTTACTATTGATGCCGCCTATGCCGCATCAATAGTAAAAAGATCTAATGTTAAAAATTACAAAAAAAATAATAAATCGTGCTATTCTCACCTTCCAGCGGCCCCCGCAGCCATCCTGGTCCTCAGCGACGCTCCCGGCCAATCCCGTTCCCAGTGATGTCTAGCGACAATGACCCAGATGACGTAGCATCACGCGAGACCGCTACATCATCTGGGGTCATTGTCACTAAGGACGCCTGGGAACGGAATTGGCCGGGAGCGATGCTAAGAGGCGGGAAAGCTGCGGGGCCGCGGGAAGGTGAGAATAGCACGATTTATTATTTTAATTATTATTTTACCAGGGATATGGTACCCAGGGCCTGGAGGAGAGTCTCTTCTCCTTCAGACCCTGGGTACCATCTGCACATGAACCGCTTACTTTGCGCATGGTGGGCATAGCCACATGGGGAAAGTAAGCGGTTCAATGCATTCCGCAAAAAGAATGAGGATGCTGCGTATTTTTCCGCGATGCGATTCCGCTGCGGAAAAACACGCAGCATGTGCACAGCATTGCGGAATCCCATAGAATATAATGGGTTACGCTGGGTAAGCATTATTGCAGCGTTTTAGCTGCGTTTCCGCCGTGAAAAATCGCGACAAAAATGCTAAGAAGTCGCAACGTGTGCACATAGCCTGATTGTTGCATTTCTGCTGCTTTTTTGGCTTAGTTTTTTATATGATGCTTTTTTGTGCAGATATAAAGCGTTTTTTTTTTTTTTTTTTTTTTTTTAGTAATTCTGCACTAAAAAATAAAGGCGCATTTTTACTCTACATGCCTTTTTTCTAAGGCTCCCTAAAGGAGAAAAATGCTCCAAAAAATGCACAATTCAACACCATCTTTGGATGCACAGTTTTCATGAAATCACATCCACTTTTCTTAGCTAAATACAGCAGATTTTCTGCACAAAAAAATGCACTGCACTCTATGTTCTAACACCATTTTACACAATGAATTATTTCTGGTCAGATCCGGGGAGTTCACACTGACTCTTCTTGCCGGGGGGCACAATATAAGTATCACCTGACAGCGATACCTGTCCTCATTACCACAATGTTTTCTCACACCAAACCTGTGAAAAATTTCATCACAAAGACGTGGAATTCCCTCCAGGGAAAGTGACTGTAATGAGACGTCTCTGAGAAATTATACAACATGGAAGTAGAAAGGATATAATAGTTCACATTACTTATCCCCTCACCGCCATCGCTACCCTCACCGAGTCACAGGTGGACTGCAGAATATGGATTACTGGCAACCTAGTGGCAAGAAGAAAGATACTGCACCTAATGATATAATTACAGCTGCAGCCGGGACTGTTCTCCTGAATCTACTTATAGAATACTAGCCCAGCAGATACCCAGGTTATACCAAGAAAGTCTATATCACTATATACAAAAGATGTATAACTTATACCAGCTGTACATATATAATTATAAACAGGTGATACCCAGGTTATACCAGCATGCTCCATATCACTATATACAGAAGATGTATAACTTATACCAGCTGTACATATATAATTACATACAGAGATACCCAGGTTATACCAGCATGCTCCATATCACTGTATACAGAAGATGTATAACATACCAGCTGTACATATATAATTATATACAGGAGATACCCAGGTTATACCAGCATGCTCCATATCACTGTATACAGAAGATGTATAACTTATACCAGCTGTACATATATAATTATATACAGGAGATACCCAGGTTATACCAGCATGCTCCATATCACTATATACTGAAGATGTATAACTTATACCAGCTGTACATATATAATTATATACAGGAGATACCCAGGTTATACCAGCATGCTCCATATCACGATATACAGAAGATGTATAGTTTGTACCAGCTGTACATATAGAGTTATATACAGGATATACCCAGGTTATACCAGCATGCTCCATATCACTATATACAGAAGATGTATAACTTATACCAGCTGTACATATAGAGTTATATACAGGTGATACCCAGGTTATACCAGCATGCTCCATATCACTATATACAGAAGATGTATAACTTATACCAGCTGTACATATATAATTATATACAGGAGATACCCAGGTTATACCAGCATACTCCATATCACTATATACAGTCATGGCCAAAAGTTTTGAGAATGACACAAATATTATATTTTCACATGATCTGCTGCCCTCTGGTTTTTATGTGTATTTGACAGATGTTTTTATCACAGACAGAAATATAATTCAAACATATGAGTAACAAAAGCTTATATTGACAGTTAGAATGAGTTAATGCAGCAAGTCAATATTTGCAGTGTTGACCCTTCTTCTTCAGGACCTCTGCAATTCTCCCTGGCATGCTCTCAATCAACTTCTGGACCAAATCCTGACTGATAGCAGTCCATTCTTGCACAATCAATGCTTTCATTTTGTCAGAATTTTTAGGTTTTTGTTTGTCCACCCGTCTCGATGATTGACCACAAGTTCTCAATGGGATTAAGATCTGGGGAGTTTCCAGGCCATGGACCCAAAATCTCTATGTTTTGTTCCCTGAGCCATTTAGTTATCACCTTTGATTTATGGCAAGGTGCTCCATCATGCTGGAAAAGGCATTGTTGATCGCCAAACTGCTCTTGGAGGGTTGGGAGAAGTTGCTCTTGGAGGACATTCTGGTACCATTCTTTATTCATGGCTTTGTTTTTAGGCAAGACTGTGAGAGAGCTGATTCCCTTGGCTGAGAAGCAACCCCACACATGAATGGTTTCAGGATGCTTAACAGTTGGCATGAGACAAGACTGGTGGTAGCGCTCACCTTGTCTTCTCCGAATGAGGCGTTTTCCTGATGTCCCAAACAACCGAAAAGGGGATTCATCAGAAAAAATAACTTTACCCCAGTCATCAGCAGTCCACTGCCTGTACCTTTTGCAGAATATCAGTCTGTCCATGATGTTTTTTCTGGAGAGAAGTGGCTTCTTTGCTGCCCTTCTTGAGACCAGGTCTTGCTCCAAGAGTCTCCGCCTCACAGTGCGTGCAGATGCACTTACACCTGCCTGCTGCCATTCCTGAGCAAGCTCTGCACTGCTGGTAGCCCGATCCCGCAGCTGAAACACTTTTAAGAGACGGTCCTGGCGCTTGCTGGTCTTTCTTGGGCGCCCTGGAGCCTTTTTGGCAACAATGGAACCTCTCTCCTTGAAGTTCTTGATGATGCGATAGATTGTTGACTGAGGTGCAATCTTTCTAGCTGCGATACTCTTCCCTGTTAGGCCATTTTTGTGCATTGCAATGATGACTGCACGTGTTTCTTTAGAGATAACCATGGTTAACAGAAGAGAAACAATGATGCCAAGCACCAGCCTCCTTTCAAAGTGTCCAGTGGTGTCATTCTTACTTAATCATGACAGATTGATCTCCAGCCATGTCCTCATCAACACCCACACCTGTGTTAATGGAGCAATCACTGAAAAGAGGTTAGCTGGTCCTTTAAAGGCAGGGCTGCAATGATGTTGAAATGTGTTTTGGGGGATAAAGTTCATTTTCTAGCCAAATATTGACTTTGCAAGTAATTGCTGTTAAGCTGATCACTCTTTATAACATTCTGGAGTATATGCAAATTGCCATTAGAAAAAGTGAAGCAGAAGAAGACTTTGTAAAAATTAATATTTGTGTCATTCTCAAAACTTTTGGCCATGACTGTATACAGGAGATACCCAGGTTATACCAGCATGCTCCATATCACTGTATACTGAAGATGTATAACTTATACCAGCTGTACATATATAATTATATACAGGAGATACCCAGGTTATACCTGTATGCTCCATATCACTGTATACTGAAGATGTATAACTTATACTGTCATGGAAATATATATGTATTCCATATATTGAAAGTATATTCACATATATGTATTCACAGTTCACAGTTAGATAGATTTCACTTGCTAAAAAACCTTGTGCTCACATATTTCTAGGCCAGATATAATCAGTCGTTTTAAAGAAATCTGGCCTCCATAAGACCTTCGTAAAGGAACAAATGCATGAAGTACAAAATGTCCTATTAGATATCTGTTGTTTACATTATAGTTATGCAAGGCAACTAGGTTACAAGAATATAAACAATAATTCTGCAACTTCAGCTCTTTTAATCATAATTATCATATTTACACTAGAACAGCCAATAATCTAGCAGCTTTTAATTGTATGTTAATTGACTAACCAGCCCCTTTTTGTAAACGTATAAAACCTTGAAACAATAATAAATGTATGTCTTTGACGAACTGTTATACTGACACTTGCGTGTGGACAGTCCTCATTTCGTTCTGAGCGCTCAAAAAGACATTATATAGAGATTTGGACATGGCAAGCAGCAAACACAGGATATTTTTATCCTAATTAAATTTCCATATCAATACCAGCTGTACATATATAATTATATACAGGAGATACCCAGGTTATACCACATGCTCCATATCACTATATACAGAAGTAGTATAACTTATACCAGCTGTACATGTATAATTATATACAGGATATACCCAGGTTATACCAGCATGCTCCATATCACTATATACAGAAGATGTATTACTTATACCAGCTGTACATATATAATTATATACAGGATATACCCAGGTTATACCAGCATGCTCCATATCACTATATACAGAAGATGTATAACATACCAGCTGTACATATATAATTATATACAGAATATACCCAGGTTATACCAGCATGCTCCATATCACTATATACAGAAGATGTATAACTTATACCAGCTGTACATGTATAATTATATACAGGATATACCCAGGTTATACCAGCATGCTCCATATCACTATATACAGAAGATGTATAACATACCAGCTGTACATATATAATTATATACAGGAGATACCCAGGTATACCAGCATGCTCCATATCACTATATACAGAAGATGTATAACTTATACCAGCTGTACATATATAATTATATACAGGAGATACCCAGGTTATACCAGCATGCTCCATATCACTATATACAGAAGTAGTATAACTTATACCAGCTGTACATGTATAATTATATACAGGATATACCCAGGTTATACCAGCATGCTCCATATCACTATATACAGAAGATGTATAACTTATACCAGCTGTACATATATAATTATATACAGGAGATACCCAGGTTATACCAGCATGCTCCATATCACTATATACAGAAGATGTATAACTTATACCAGCTGTACATATATAATTATATACAGGAGACACCCAGGTTATACCAGCATGCTCCATATCACTATATACAGAAGATGTATAACTTATACCAGCTGTACATATATAATTATATACAGGAGATACCCAGGTTATACCTGCATGCTCCATATCACTGTATACTGAAGATGTATAACTTATACCAGCTGTACATATATAATTATATACAGGAGATACCCAGGTTATACCTGCATGCTCCATATCACTGTATACTGAAGATGTATAACTTATACCAGCTGTACATATATAATTATATACAGGAGATACCCAGGTTATACCAGCATGCTCCATATCACTATATACAGAAGATGTATAACTTATACCAGCTGTACATATATAATTGTATACAGGAGATGCCCAGGTTATACCAGCATGCTCCATATCACTATATACAGAAGATGTATAACTTATACCAGCTGTACATATATAATTATATACAGGTGATACCCAGGTTATACCAGCATGCTCCATATCACTGTATACAGAAGATGTATAACATACCAGCTGTACATATATAATTGTATACAGGAGATACCCAGGTTATACCAGCATGTTCCATATCACTATATACAGAAGATGTATAACTTATACCAGCTGTACATATATAATTGTATACAGGAGATACCCAGGTTATACCAGCATGCTCCATATCACTATATACAGAAGATGTTCACACGTGGTCAAAATTGTTGGTACCTCGTTTAATGACAGAAAAACCCACAATGGTGACAGAAATAACTTGAATCTGACAAAAGTAATAATAACTAAAAAATCTATGATAATGAACAAATGAAAGTCAGACATTGCTTTTCAACCATACTTCCACTGACTTTAAAAAAAAAATAAAACTCATGAAATACTGCCGGTACCACGTGCCACACCAGAGAGGCAACGGGAGATTAGGGAGGTTAATAAGTGGCTCAAGAATTGGTGTAGGAAGGAGGGGTTTGGGTTCCTGGAGAACTGGGCCGACTTCTCAGTTGGCTACAGGTTCTATGCTAGGGACGGGCTGCACCTCAATGGGGAGGGTGCAGCTGTGCTGGGGGAGAAAATGGCTAGAAGGTTGAAGGAGTCTTTAAATTAGGGACTGGGGGGAGGGTATTCATTTTATAGGAGGGGAAGGCAGTGCAGATAGAGACCTGGGCACAAATAATGAAATTGGGGTGGGGGTGGCATGGGGGTGGGGTTAGAACAGTTAATAATTTAAGAAAGAATAGAGGTACAGAGAGATACATAAAGTGCATGTATACTAATGCCAGAAGCCTCACCAACAAAATGGCGGAATTAGAATTAATTTTGTTGGAACATAACTATGACATGGTGGGGATATCTGAGACTTGGCTGGATGAGAGCCACGACTGGGCGGTTAATTTACAGGGCTATAGTCTGTTTAGAAATGACCGTAAAAATAAGCGAGGTGGGGGTGTGTGTTTATATGTAAAATCATCCTTAAAACCCATCCTGCGTAATATCTGTGAATCTAATGAAGATGTAGAGTCTCTGTGGGTGGAGATTGGGGAGGGGAAAAATAATAAATTACTGATAGGGTTTGTTATAAGTCTCCTAAAATAATGGAAGCAACAGAGAATATCCTCGCAAAGCAAATAGATGAAGCAGCAACTCAAGGAGAAGTCATTATTAGGGGGGACTTCAACTACCCTGAAATACATTGGGGAACAGAAACCTGTAGTTCCAGCAAAGGTAATAGTTTTGACAACTATGAGAGACAATTACCTTTCACAACTAGTTCAGGACCCAACAAGAGGGGGGCACTGCTAGACCTAATATTAACCAACAGGCCAGACCGCATATCAAATATAAGGGTTGGGGGTCACTTGGGTAATAGTGATCACAAAATAATAAGCTTTCATGTATCCTTTAATAAGACGTGTAGTCGAGGGGTTACAAGGACACTAAACTTCAGGAAGGCAAATTTCCAACGGATGAGAGATGATCTTAGTGCAATAAACTGGGACGATATCCTGAGACATAAAAATACACAAAGAAAATGGGAGACGTTTATTAGCATCCTGAATAGGACCTGTGCACAGTATATACCCTATGGGAATAAACATGCTAGAATTAGGAGGAAACCACTATGGCTAAATAAAGCTGTAAGGGGCGCAATGAAGGCCCCTTTACACTAAGCGAGATCGCTAGTGAAATCACTGAAACGTCACAGATTTTGTGACGTAGCAGCGACCTAGCCAGCGAACTCGCTTGGTGTGACACTCAGCGACGATCAGCCCCCTGCTGGGTGTCGCTGAATGTCCTGGACAATTTTTTGATCGCTGGTCTCCCGCTGGCCAGCGCGCATCGCTGCGTGTGACAGGCGGGAGACCAGCGATCAGCCAGCCGGAGCTGGTAACCAAGGTAAACATCGGGTTTCCATGCGCTGGGTGGCGCATGCAAATCCGATGTGTACCTTAGATACCAGCGTGCTGATACAGGGGAGCTGGTAACCAAGGTACACAGCAGGTTTCTAAGCGCCGAGCTGTGCCTAGAAACCCAATGTGTACCTTGGTTACCAGCTCCCTGAACCAGCGTGCTGGTATCTAAGGTACACTGCCGGTAACTAAGCGATGTGCGTCGCTTGTTACCGGCATAGTCGCTGTCCTGATCGCTGCCTGAGCTGCCTGTTTGGCAGCTCAGCAGCGATCATGTAGCGACACACCAGCGATCCTGACAAGTGCATATCATTGTCGGGATCGCTGGTGAGTCGTTATGTGTAACTTGACCCTAAGTGACAAAAAGAAAGCGTTTAGGGAATTAAAGCAAGTAGGTAGTGATGAGGCATTAAATAAATACAGAAGATTGAATAAATTCTGTAAAAGCAAATCAAGACAGCAAAGATTGAGGCAGAGAGACTCATTGCCAGAGAAAGTAAAAATAATCCCAAAATATTCTTTAACTACATAAATAGTAAGAAACTAAAAAATGATAGTGTTGGTCCCCTTAAAAATAGTCTGGGTGAAATGGTGGATGAGGATGAGGAAAAAGCCAATTTGCTAAATGACTTTTTTCAACAGTATTTACACAAGAAAATCCCATGACAGATAACATGATCAGTGATAACAAAATTCTCATTAAATGTCACCTACTTAACCCAGCAGGAAGTACGGCGGCGTCTAAAAATCACTAAAATTGACAAATCCCTGGGCCCGGATGGGATACACCCCCGAGTACTGCAGGAATTAAGAACAGTCATAGATAGACCATTATTTTTAATCTTTAAAGATTCCATAATAACAGGGTCTGTACCACAGGACTGGCGTATAGCAAATGTGGTGCCAATATTGAAAAAAGGGGACAAAAATTTAACTTGGAAATTATAGGCCAGTGAGCTTAACATCTACTGTGGGTAAAATCCTGGAGGGTTTTCTAAGAGATACTATACTGGAGTATCTGAAGAAGAATAACCTCGTGACCAAATATCAGCATGAGTTTAAGAGGGACCGTTCTTGTCAGACTAATCTGATAAGCTTTTATGAAGAGGTAAGTTCCAGACTGGACCAAGGGAACGCAGTGGATGTGGCGTATATGGACTTTTCAAAAGCTTTTGATACGGTGCTACACAAAAGGTTGATACATAAAATGAGAACAGTGGGGATAGGGGAAAATATGTGTAAGTGGGTTAGGAGCTAGCTCATGGATAGGAAACAAGGGTGGTTATTAATGGAGCACACTCGGACTGCGTTGCGGTTAGCAGTTGGGTACCGCACGAGTCGGTGTTGGGCCCGCTTCTTTTTAACATATTTATTAACTCCTTTATTCCATTTGATGTACTATTCCGTCCATGTGACCTTTGACTTAATTCCCAAGGACGGAATAGTACGTCATGCCCTTTAATGTGATCGCATTAAAATTCCGACGCCATCTTACCTCTAGGAAGATGGTGTCAGCATCCCGGGCAGTGTCCTCCCCCATCCGGCCTCCCGAGCGCTGTGATGGATTGGCGCGATCGCCGATCACATCGATCGCAGGGCACAGCCGCGGTATTACCGCGCTGTGCCCTGCCGATTCCTGCTGGATTGGTGCTGTAATAGCACCGATCCTAGGCCGGAGCCTAGGACAGGCCTAGCAGGGCCTGCAGGAGCTGATTGGCGTGATCAATGTCATCGTCGATCGCGCAAATCACAGGGCACAGCCGCGGTGTGACCGCTTTGTTACCGCGCTGTGCCCTGCTGGTGACCTGGCTGAGACCTGCCTAGGATCGGAGCTGTGAGCTCCGATTCTAGGCATGTTGCCAGGGTAACCAGGAGAGCTCTAATTGGTGGGATCAAGTTATGATCGATCCCACCAATGACAGGTCACAGCAGCGATATGACCGCTCTGTGACCTGTCTCACCTGGCTCTGACCTGTGTGTGACCGCTCTTCAGGGTCCTCACACTTGCTGAGGATTCCTGCAGAGCGGTCACACTGATCTCCTCCTGTGCTGGGCCTTGTAGTGCTGAAGAAAGAAGACAAAAGAAAGAAGAAGAAAAAAGAAAGAAGATAGAAAAAAGAAGAGAGACTACAACCGTAAGTGTTGATCCCTGTCTCTCTTCTCCCCATCCCCCTTCCCACTCTTTTTACCCCCTCCACTCCCCCTTTGTGCCACCTCCGTGCGCAAATTTAGCAGCCACTGAGTGTTGATTGGTGACGCAGTTCACGATCAACACTCGTGCTCTCAGCCCCCTTTGTGCCACCTCCGTGCACACACCCTGCAGCCGCCGAACTTTGATAACTGACGCAGTTCACTTATCAGAGCTCGCGTTCAGCGGGTTTCCTTTTTTTTTCACCCCCTCCTTGCTCCACTCCCTTTGCGCCACATCTAGCAGCCGCCGAACTTTGATAAGTGACACAGTTCACTTATCAGAGCTCGTGCCGGCTGTTTTCCTTTTTTTTTTTCACCTCCTCCTTGCACCACTCCCTTTGCGCCACATCTAGCAGCTGCCGAACTTTGATAAGTGACACAGTTCACTTATCAGAGCTCACGCCTGCCGTTTTCCTTTTATTTTTTTTACTCGCCTTTGCGCCACCTCCGTTTCTACATTTAGCAGCCGCTGAATTTTGATAAGTGATGCAGTTCACTTACCAGTGCTCGCACTGGCTGTTTTCCTTTTTTATTTTTTTCACCCGCCTTTGCGTCGCCTCTGTTTCCACATTTAGCAGCCACTTAATTTTGATAAGTGACGCAGTTCACTTATCAGATCTCGTGCCGGCTGTTTTCCTTTTCTTTTTTCACCCCTTCCTTGCGCCACTCCCTTTGCGCCACATCTAGCAGCCGCCGAACTTTGATAAGGGACACAGTTCACTTACCAGGCTCGTGCCTGACGTTTTTTTTTCACTCCCCTTTCCGACACTCCCGTGCGCACATCCAGCTGCCGCCGAACTTTGATAAGTGACACAGTTCACTTACCAGAGCTCGTGCCTGATGTTTTTTTTTTCACCCCCCTTTCCGCCACTCCCTTGCGCACATCCAGCAGTCACCGAATTTTGATAGGTGACACAGTTCACTTACCAGAGCTCGTGCCTGACATTTTTTTTCTCCCCCCCCTTTCCGCCACTCCCGTGCGCACATCCAGCAGCCGCCGAACTTTGATAAGTGACGCAGTTCACTTATCAGAGCTAGAGCCTGCTGTTTTACACTTTTATTTTCATAGGCATTTTTTCTCCCCATTTGCTTTTTTTCTTTTAGATTTTTCTTTTCAGATTAGTTTGCACAAATTACTATTCCCCTCACACACATACACATAGTTATCAATAAAGTACACCCAAGCACCATATTCACAAAAAAAATGTCCCACCCGTCCCGTTCGTCCCAACAGCGCTATTCCTTGGAGGAGGCATATGCTTTCCTTGCCTTCGACACTGATAGCGAGGGAGAGGATCCCACATTTCTTTATTTCTCTGATTCTTCTCTTATCCTCTTCCTCTTCCCCCTCCTCATCTTCCTCCTCGGGTTCTGCGGAACCGCCACGCAGACGCCCCAGGACAGAAGATGAGGCATCTGCCACCATTCCAGAAGATGAAGCCGAAGCCAAACCAGCGCACCCCACTGCGAACCCCTTGTGGACCTAGCCCCCGAAAATTATGAGCCACTGATTCCTGATTTTGTGGCAGAATCAGTAATCAAGTTTGACACCACCTGCCTCACAGAAATAGACTTTTTCAAAGTCTTTTTCTCTGAGGATTTTATTAACCACATGGTGGAGCAAACGAATTTGTACGCTCGTCAATTTTAGGCACAAAACCCCCGTTCATCATATTCTAACTGGTCTCCTGTAGACGTAGTTGAAATGATGCAGTTTTGGGGCCTGGTCCTTCACTCGGGGATCCTGAAGAAGCCAGAACTTTGGCAATATAGGAGTGTTGATATTTTATATAACGCTCCAGTGTTCCGAATGGCCATGGCCTGGATGCGTTTTGAGGCCATCCACAAATTTCTGCATTATAACGATAATGCACAGTGTCCCCCACGAGATGACCCCAACTTTGACCGTCTGTTCAAAGTTCAGCCGGTCATCGAACACTTCAACAAAAAGTTTGCTGAAGTGTACGTGCCTCAAAAGGGACATCTGCGTGGATGAGTCCTTAGTTCATTTTAAGGGACGGCTCGGATTCCGTCAGTACCTGCCCAGCAAGAGGGCCAGGTACGGAATCAAACCACGCCCCGACCACACCCATTTCACACCTAGTCACACCCATGTCCACGCCCCAACCACACCCATTTAGCACTGGTGATCACACTGACTAGTACTGAGGGCACAGTGACTGGTACTGTGGGCACACTGGTACTGAGTAAAAGAAAGAGAACAGAGAGAGAAAAAAGCAAACAGAAAGAAAGGAGAGAGAGAAAGAAAGAACAGAGAGAGAAAGAAAGAGGGGAAAGCAAGAAAGAACAGAGAGAGAGTAGAGAGAGAAAGAAATAAACAAAGAAGGGGGAAAGAAAGAACAGAGAGAGAAAAAAAGAAAGAGGGGAAAGAAAGAACAGAGACGGAGAAAGAAAGAGGGGAAAGAAAGAACAGAGGGAGGGAGAAAGAAAGATGGGAAAGAAAGAACAGAAAGAAAGACGGGAAAGTAAGAACAGAGAAAGAAAGAAAGAAAGAAAGAAAGAAAGAAAGAAAGAAGAAAGAAAGAAAGAAAGAAAGAAAGAAAGAACAGAGAGAGATATGGGAAAGAAAGAAAGAGCAGAGAGGGAGGAAGAAAGAGGGAAAAGAAAGAACAGAGAGAAAGAAAGACGGGAAAGAAAGAACAGAGAGAGAAAGAAAGAAAGACGGGAAAGAAAGATGGGAAAGAAAGAAAGAACAGAAAGAAAGAAAGAGGGGACAGAAAAAAAGAACAGAGAGAGAAAAAAGAAAGAGGGGAAAGAAAGATCAGAGAGGGAGAGAGAAAGAAAGAGGGGAAAGAAAGAAAGACAGAGTGGGAAAGAAAGAACAGAGAGAGAGAAAGAAAGAAAGCAAGAAAGAAAGAAAGAGGGGAAAGAAAGAACAGAGAGAGAAAGAAAGAACAGAAAGGGAGAAGAGAAAGAAAGAGGGGAAAGAAAGAACAGAAAGAAAGACGGAAAGTAAGAAAGAGAGAGAAAGAAAGAAAGAAAGAAAGAAAGAAAGAAAGAAAGAAAGAAAGAAAGAAGAAAGAAAGAGAAAGAAAGAAAGAACAGAGAGAGATACGGGAAAGAAAGAAAGAGCAGAGAGGGAGGAAGAAAGAGGGAAAAGAAAGAACAGAGAGAAAGAAAGACGGGAAAGAAAGAACAGAGAGAGAAAGAAAGAAAGACGGGAAAGAAATAACAGAGAGAGAAAGAAAGAAAGACGGGAAAGAAAGATGGGAAAGAAAGAAAGAACAGAAAGAAAGAAAGAGGGGACAGAAAAAAAGAACAGAGAGAGAAAAAAGAAAGAGGGGAAAGAAAGATCAGAGAGGGAGAGAGAAAGAAAGAGGGGAAAGAAAGAAAGACAGAGTGGGAAAGAAAGAACAGAGAGAGAGAAAGAAAGAAAGCAAGAAAGAAAGAAAGAGGGGAAAGAAAGAACAGAGAGAGAAAGAAAGAACAGAGAGGGAGAGAGAAAGAAAGAAGGGAAAGAAAGAACAGAGAAAGAAAGACAGAGGGGGAAAGAAAGAATAGAGAGAGAGAGAAAGAAAGAAAGATGGAAAAGAAAGAACATAGAGAGAAAGAAAGAGGGGAATGAAAGAAAGAGGGGAAAGAAAAAGAAAGAACAGAGAGAGAGAAAGAAAGAACAGAGAGAAAGAAAGAGGGGGAAAAAAAAGAACAGAGAGAGAAAGAAAGAAAGAATAGAGAGAGAAAGAAAGAAAGAGGGGAAAGAAAGAACAGAGAGAGAAAGAAAGAGGGGAAAGAAAAAGAAAGAACAGAGAGAGAAAGGAAGAAAGAAAGAAAGAACAGAGAGAAAGAAAGAGGGGAAAGAAAGAACAGAGAGAGAAAGAGAAGAAAGAACAGAGAGAGAAAAAGAAAGAAATAGGGGAAGGAAAGAACAGAGAGATAGAGAGAAAGAAAGAAACATAGAGAAAGAAAGAACAGAGAGAGAAAGAGGGGACAGAAAAAAGAACAGAGAGAGAAAAAAAGAAAGAGGGTAAAGAAAGAAACAACAGAGAGGGTGAGAGAAAAAAGGGAAAGAAAGAACAAAGAGAGAAAGAAAGAAAGAAAGAAAGAAAGGGTGGAAAAAGAAAGAACAGAGAGAGAAAGAATAAAGAATAGAGAGAGAGAGAAAGAAAGAACGAGGGGAAAGTAAGAACAGAGAGAGAAGAAAGAGGGGAAAGAAAGAACAGAGAGAGAAAGAAAGAACAGAGAGAGAAGAAAAAGAAAGAAAAAGGGGAAAGAAAGAACAGAGAGATAGGGGGAAAGTGAGAAAGAAACAGAGAGAAAGAAAGAACAGAGAGAGAGAAAGAGGGGACAGAAAAAAGAACAGAGAGAGAAAAAAAGAAAAAGGGTAAAGAAAGAGACAACAGAGGGAGAGAGAGAGAAAGAAGGGAAAGAAAGAACAAAGAGAGAAAGAAAGAAAGAACAGAGAGATAGAAAGAAAGATGGGAAAGAAAGAACAGAGAGAAAGAACAGAGAGAGAAAGAAAGGAAAGAAAGAAAGAAAGAAAGAAAAGAAAAAGAACAGAAGAACTAGGAAGAACAGAGAGAGAGAAAGATTATAGATAAAGATTAGAGAGAGAAAGAAAGAGGGGAAAGTAAGAGAACAGAGAGAGAAAGAAGGAAAGAACAGAGAGAAAAAGGAAGAACAGAGAGAGAGAAAGAAAGAACAGAGAGAGAGAAAGAAAGAGGGGAAGAAAGAGAAATAAAGAACAGAGAGAAAGAGAAAGAAAGAGGGGAAAGAAAGAACAGAGAGATAGAAAGAAAGAAAGAGGGGAAAGAAAGAATAGAGAGAAAAAAAGAAAAAGAACAGAGAGAGAAAGAAAGATGGGAAAGAAAGAACAGAGAGAGAAAGAAAGAGGGGAAGGAAAGAGAAAGAAAACAGAGAGAAAGGGGAAAGAAAGATGGGAAAGACAGAACAGAGAGAGAAAAATAAAGAACAGAGAGAAAGAAAGAGGAGAAGAAAGAAGAGAGAAAGAAAGAACAGAGAGAAAGAAAGAAAGAAAGGAACAAAAGAAAGAACAGATAGAAAGAAAGAAAGAACAGAGAGATAGAAAGAAAGATTGGAAAGAAAGAACAGAGAGAAAGAAACAGAGAGAGAAAGAAAGAAAGATTCTATAAAGATACTATAGCTGCACGGCTCCCATTGTAGTGCCCACCTGAGCCTCCCAGTGCAGGACATATCATGATCCGCTCACATGGCCGACATCCCCGATTCCAAGGCGATCCCGCTGTCTGTGCTGTGGGAGGAGGACACTGTGATGGATCTGAAGCATTCCCTGAAGTGCCTCCATGGTTCCGTCACAATCTCCTCCCGAAATTACCTAATTTCCGTCATCTTCCAGCACATCACTTCTGGTGGAACATCACGTGCGAGTTTTAAAGTGCTCCTCGGGGCTCCGGCATGTACTCCTGTATCTACGGGAAAATCTCCCGGCCGGGACAGCGGGGCAGACTCTCAAAATCGGGAGTGTCCCGCTGAATTTGGGACGGTTGGGAGGTATGAATGCTCCCGAGTCCCCACCATACACCCTGTACACGCACGGCTCTGCACACCTTATACACACACGGTTCCGCTTTGTATGCCTCATACACACACGGCTCCGCTCCGTCCACCTCACACACACAAGGCTCCACTCAGTATACACATGGCTCCACTCCGTACACCTTGTACACACGCAGTCATGCTTTGTACACCTTGTACACACACGACTCCACTCAGTAAACCTTGCACACATGCGACTTTGCAGCATACACCTCGTACACAGGCAGTTCTGCTCTGTACACCTCGTACACATGCGGCTCCGCTATATACACACAAGGCTCCACTCCGTACACACACGGCTCAAGCACAGAGCCCTGTGTGTATGGAGCTGAGCGGCTCAACTCCGTACACTTCGTACACAAAGGGCTCCGTTTCGTACACACACAGCACTGCTACATCCACCTTGTACACATGACTCCGCTCCATAAACCTCGTACACGCGCGGCTCCGTGCACCTCGTACAGACACACGGCTCCGCTCCATACACCTCGTACACACTAGAGCACTGCTACATCCACCTCGTACACACACGCTCTGCTCCGTACACCTCGCACAAACACGGCTCCGCTCCATGCACCTCGCACACACAGCTTTGCTCCGTGCACTCCATACACCTCATACACACACAGCACTGCTACATCCACACTGTAAACCCCTCCTGACCCCACACATACCGAGGAGCCTGATCATGTGACACCTAACTCCTCCCCTCCTGTGACCTCTTCACAGGTCCTTTGCACACAGGGAGGACTGCTCAGCTATGTCATTGCTGAATGTGAACGGCTGAGGTGGAGAGACAGGGAGGACGAGGATGGGGTGCATGGAGGGGCGTAGCGGCTTCTCTCACTGTGTGAAACGTAGCGTCCCGACCGGACAGTGGGTGGGAGGGTTAGAATTGGGACTGTCCCTCTCAATCCGGGATGGTTGGGAAGTTTGCCACAAGTTTAGAGTTTACGAAGGAAAGGACACCAGGATTGAACCCCCTGAGTGTCCTCCTGTCCTGAGAGTGAGTGGGAAAATTGTGTGGGATTTTGTGCACCCACTGCTGGACAAAGGTTATCACCTCTACACTGATAACTTTTATTCCAGCATCCCACTCTACAAATCCCTCTCTGCACGAGGTACCGCAGCCTGCGGTACCGTCCACAAAAATCAGAGGGGCCTCCCGAAGACGCTGCTTGGGCAGATGTTCAGAAAGGGTCATAGCAGAGCCCAATGTAGCGACCACCTACTGGTGGTCAAGTACAAGGACAAGAGGGATGACCTTCTCTTGACCACCATACACGGTGATGGCAGCGCCCTCGGTACTGTACGTGTTGCCTCTACACAGGTCCGCAAACTGGACTGCGTACTGGGTACAATAAAAACATGGGGGGGGCGTTCATCTCTCCGATCAACTCCTCCAACCGTATAGTGCTTTGAGAAAGGCCAGGGTGTGGTACAAAAAGCTGGTAGTGCACATCGTACAAATGGCAATGCTCAACACTTTCCTGCTGTCACGATCTGCACACCACACCAATACGTCGTACCTTCAGTTCCAGGAGGTAGTGATCAAGGCCCTGATGTTTGGCGCTCAGGAAGGAGCGGGCCCCAGTACTTCCGGAACTGAAGGTGCGCGTATTGTACCAGGTCAGCATTTCCCGGGGGAGGTCCCACAAACTGGAAAAAAAAAGGTAAATTGCAAAAACGGTGCCGAGTGTGTTACAAAAGGGGAATATGCAAGGACACCATTTATCAATGCGACACCTGCCCCGACAAACCTGGCCTGTGTATGAAAGATTGCTTCAAACTGCACCACACCTCCATGCACTACTAATTTACAGGAAACTGTAGATTAGTTCCAAAAAGAGGGCACATCTAGAGAAGTTTCTTGGGGGTTTAGTTTCTAAAATTATGTCACTTGTGGTTTTTTTTACTGTTTAGGCACATCAGGGGCTCTGCAAATGGAACATGACGCCCACAGACCATTCCATCAAAGCCAGCATTCCAAAATGTCACTACTTCCCTTCCGAGCCCCGGCGTGTGCCTAAACAGTTGTAATGTATGTAGTACAGTTCATATAGCGTCTTGTGCTTGGGTGCGATGAAAACACAGGAGTCACAGGTTTGATATAGAAAAGTCCTGTATTACTTCATACAAGTTGGCAGAAATAGTCACACAGTTTGCAGACACAGAAACAGGAGACACAGCAGGCCAGAGTAATCCAAGCTCAGCAATCACTCTCCAATACAGATTCAGGATCTTCTTCTCTGTTACCGTAAGTCCATGCAAACGTGGGTCTTTCAAAGAGCAGGGTTCAGAGTCCACAAGTGCTTCAGAGTTCCTCAGTAGGAATAGCTGGAGTACAAGGTCCAAGGCTTACAGGAGTCAAGTCACAGGTTCACTGCAGGCTAGATTCTGAAGCACTGATTGCTCAGCTGTGGCTGCTTAAGAAGCAAAGGAGAGAATCAGGGCGGGAACATGCAAGCTGGAAACTCCATTTTGACTGAGGGCAAGATAGCTGCAGCAAGACAGAAAGTAAAATGGCTGACGAACAAACTGAGTTTCAGGAATATATACATAGAACCTTACATTACTCCCCCCTTAAGGACAACCTCCGGATACCTCAGACCAGGCTTGTGTGGGTACCTCTGATGAAACTGACGGAGCAAGCGAGGAGCATTAACGTTATTGACCGGTTCCCATGAGTTGTCCTCCACTGGGTAGCCCTGCCATTTAATCAGATATTGCAACTGATTTCCATACAACCTGGAATCTAAAATCCTTTCCACCACAAATTCTTCCTGACCATCGACTAGCACTGGGTCAGGGCAAGGAGAGGAACGTCCAGGAAACGTATTGGGTGTCGCAGCCTTTAGTAGGGATACATGAAAGACAGGGTGGATTCTCATAGTTCTGGGCAGTTGAAGACGACAAGCAACGGCACTTATAATTTTACTGATTTTATAGGGTCCAATGTACTTATGTCCCAACTTAGACGATGGAATCCTTAACTTAAGATTTCTGGTTGACAGCCAGACCAAGTCTCCTACCTTGAAAGCTGGTGCAGGTTTACGAAATTTATCTGCTGCTTTCTTGTACCTTTCTTGAGCCGATTCCAGATTTTCCTTTAGAAGATCCATATTCTTCTGTAAAGACATGATTCTTTCAGCCACTGCTGGTAAAGGCGTTTCTATGGGAAATCGTGGTAGAATGTTAGGATGATAACCTAGATTAGAGTAAAAAGGAGACTGTTTAGTGGAGGCACTCTGAGAGTTGTTATACGAGAACTCAGCTAATGGAAGTAGATCCACCCAATCATCCTGTAGGTGGCAGATAAAGCAGCGGAGATACTGCTCCAGGGTTTGATTGGTTCGTTCGGTCTGTCCATTAGTCTGGGGATGAAAAGCAGAAGAAAGGTTTACTTTAATGTCCAATGCTGCACAGAAATTTTGCCAAAACCTAGAAGTGAATTGCACCCCTCGATCCGAAATAACCTCATCCGGTACTCCATGTAAGCGAAACACATCTTTAATCATCAAATCTGATGTCTGTTTTGCAGTGGGTAAGCCGACACAAGGGATAAAATGAGCTGCCTTTGTTAGACGGTCAACCACCACTAGAATGGTGTTCTTCCCCTGAGAGGTTGGTAACTCCACAATGAAGTCCATAGAAATGGATCCCCACGGGCGGGACGGGGTGGGAAGAGGCTGTAACAGACCAGTTGGTGAAGGAGCGAGGTGTTTTGCATCTTGCACAGACCTCACATGAAGTGACATAATTCAAAACATCCTTCCTGCAAGTGGGCCACCAAAAGAAACGAGAAAGAAATTCCTGTGTCTTTAGAATTCCTCTATGCCCAGCTATCTTGGAATCGTGAATGAGTTGCAATACTCTTAATCTGACTGTTTCAGGAATATACAGACGTTGTCCCTGAATCCACACACCATTCTTAAAGACAAGACTTACGTCCCTTGGGGGTTGTGCCAAAAAGGAATCCGCATGGTATGCTTCCTTGATGTCCTTAAGTAGGTCTTGATTATGAATTACTCCTAGGAATCTAGAGTCAGGAAGAATAGTCTTAGGAGGAGTAATTGGACGTGTCTCTGCTGAGTAAATCCTAGAGAGTGCATCAGCCTTTCCATTGCGCGATCCTGGTCTATAAGAGATGATAAAATTAAATTGGTTTAAGAAAAGATTCCAGCGAGCCTGGCGAGGAGTCAGGCACTTAGCCGACCTGATAAACTCAAGGTTACGATGGTCTGTCAGGACGACTATTTGCTGTGCAGCTCCCTGAAGAAGGTGTCTCCATTCTTTGAAGGCGGCAATAATGGCCAACAACTCTCTATTGCCCACATCGTAGTTCCTCTCAGCCGAAGACAACTGCTGGGAAAAGAAGGCACAGGGATGCAAGACATTCTTCTCACCTGTTCTCTGAGAGAGTATAGCTCCAACTGCACAGTCTGAAGCATCCACCTCTATTATGAAGGCAAGCTCGGGGTTGGGATGTACTAGGATAGGTGCAGTGGTAAATTTATCTTTTAGACGGGAAAATGCTTCCTGGGCTTGGGGAGTCCAGGAAAACCTAGACTCTTTCCGGGTAAGTTGAGTGATAGGTGACACTACCTCAGAGAAATTTCTAATGAAACGTCTATAGAAGTTGGCAAACCCGATGAAGCGCTGTACCTCCTTCACATTTCTAGGACTTGGCCAATCCTTGATGGCTTGGGTTTTGCTTCCATCCATACTAATTCCTTGTGTAGACAGTACATACCCCAGAAATTGAATTTCGGTCCTATGGAATTCACACTTTTCAAGTTTGATGTAAAGATGATTTTGTCTTTAGACGTTCCAAGACCATTCTCACATGTCCATGATGTTCCTCTGTGGAGTTAGAAAAAATTAGAATATCATCCAAATAAATTACCACGAATGTATCTAGGAGATCCCTGAAGATGTCATTCACCAAGTGTTGGAAAGTGGCTGGGGCGGTACTCAGACCAAAAGGCATAACTAGATATTCAAAGTGTCCATAGCGTGACCTGAATGCAGTCTTCCATTCATCCCCAGGTCTAATACGGACTAAGTTATAGGCCCCACGAAGATCTAGTTTAGAAAAAATTTTGGCATGTCGCACTCTCTCCAATAACTCAGGGATTAAAGGCAATGGATAACGGTTTCTAATAGTAACCTTATTGAGTTCCCTATAGTCTACGCATGGTCTCAGAGATCCATCTTTCTTCTTTACAAAGAAGATGGGTGCACCTGCAGGAGATGAAGAGGGGCGTATGAAGCCCTTGGCTAGATTTTCATCTATGTAATCCTTTAAAGCTTTAGCTCGGGCCCCGCCAGGGGGTAGATCTTACCAAAAGGTATCTCTGCTCCAGGCAATAATTCAATTGGACAATCATATGGACGGTGAGGAGGAAGCTGGTCAGCGTTCTTCTTGTCACATAAATCCACATAGTCCTGGTATACAGCTGGTAGTTCAGGGACTGACATGATTCCTTTAGGAACAGAGCAAGCTGAAACTTTTGGACTCATCTGTTTCTCTGGAAAGTGTAATTCCTTGGTCTCCCAGTTAATGGTAGGATTCTGAGCCTGCAGCCATGGTAGCCCTAGAATAATGGGAAAGTGGGGAGAAGAGATAAGCATAAAGGACAGTTTCTCTTGATGATCTTTACCCATAAGAACCCTCAAAGGCTCTGTTTCCTGATCCACTGGTCCAGAGGTCAGCAGGGAGCCATCCACAGTTTCCATCTGTACTGGAGTAGCCTTCTTCACTGAACGTATTCCCTGTTTCAGAGCAAAGGAGACATCCATAAAATTTCCACTTGCCCCTGAGTCGATCATAGCAGAGCTAGACACCCAAGCTGAGTCAACCCAGAGTTTGATGGAAAGAAAGCAATGAGAATTGTTTTTCTTACAACTCAGCTGGGACACCGCTGAGGAAACTTGAAAAATGGCAGCGTTTACACAGTCAACGTCCTCAGAGGTAACGGAGTTTAAGTCCGAGAAATCAAGATCTGTTGCTGCAGATCTCTCTGGAGCCTGAGGCTCGGACCTGACAGATCCCCTCTCGCAACACTCACAATGAATGAGTGCTGCAGTAGTCTTACGAGAACGGCTGGGGCAGTTTATAATGAAGTGCCCTGACTTACCACAATAGAAACATAGATTCTCCTTAAAACGATGTTCCTTGCGTGCATCACTAACCCGTCGTTGTAAAGAGTCTACCTGCATGGGTTCAGGTTCAGGTTCCCGTGTAATCCTACTCAAAGGTTCCTTAGCTGGAGAGGAAGGTAGGAAAAGGTTAGTACGATTGCTTTCGAACCATCTCTCTTGCCTGCGTTCAGTCAGACGAGTATCAATACGGATGCAGTAGTTAATAAAGTCACCTAACGCAGTGGAGGGTCGGCACGAGCAAGTTCATCCTTAATCAGTGGAGATAACCCCTTTCGAAAAATAGATTTTTTGGCGGAACTGTCCCAGGTGGTATCAAGGGCCCATCTCCTGAAATCCAAGGCATATTCAGCTACCGAGTGCTTACCTTGGCGCAAAGCTAACATGGCTGCTTCAGCTGTTGCACCTCGATTGGGGTCATCAAACACCTGCCCCATGGCTGAAATAAAATCATCAAGGTGATTCAAACAATCATCCTCAGTCTCAATCAGAGGGTTTGCCCACATTAAAGCCTTGTTGGTAAGCAACATAATTATAGTAAGCACCTTAGATCGTTCAGTGGGAAAATGTGAAGCATGTGCAGAAAAAAAAAGATTGCATTGATTAATAAATCCCCTGAATTTCTCACGTTCACCGCCAAAACGAAAAGGGGGCAACTTGGGAATCCCAGCACTCGGGGCTACGGCAGGAGCCTGGACTCGCCCCTCTAGAACCTCAATCCTGGCTCGCAAATCCTGGGTAGTCTGTCCAACCACTTGCAAATTGTGATTATTGAGGTCCTGTAGATTTGTAAAACGGGTCTTTATATTCTGCAAATCTGCAAGGATATTATCAGTCACTCCGCAAAGTTCCTTTATGCGAGCCTCCATTTTCCAGATCTTTTAAGACAGGATTACTGGAAGAAGAGGAGAGAAAAAAAACAATAGTGTTCACCTGTGGCAACACTGCAGAGAGAAAAAAAAATTAAGGGAACTGCTCACCTGGAATGGTTGTGAGAAGTCACAACCACTATCATCACAGAAAGTTTCAACCAGACATCTGATATCCAGAGTTACAGCAGACAAAAAAGAGAAAAGAAAGGAAAAAAAAAAAAACAATAGTGTTTACCTGTGGTAACACTGCAAAAAGAAAAAACTTAAGGGAATTGCTCACCTGGAATGGTTGTGAGAAGTCACAACCACTGTCATCACAGAAAGTACAACCGGACGTCTGATATCCACAGTACAGCAGACACAGCCTTCCAGACCCAGCAGACACTAACGTTTTGGCTTCAGAATCTTGTAATGTATGTAGTACAGTTCATATAGCGTCTTGTGCTTGGGTGCGATGAAAACACAGGAGTCACAGGTTTGATATAGAAAAGTCCTGTATTACTTCATACAAGTTGGCAGAAATAGTCACACAGTTTGCAGACACAGAAACAGGAGACACAGCAGGCCAGAGTAATCCAAGCTCAGCAATCACTCTCCAATACAGATTCAGGATCTTCTTCTCTGTTACCGTAAGTCCATGCAAACGTGGGTCTTTCAAAGAGCAGGGTTCAGAGTCCACAAGTGCTTCAGAGTTCCTCAGTAGGAATAGCTGGAGTACAAGGTCCAAGGCTTACAGGAGTCAAGTCACAGGTTCACTGCAGGCTAGATTCTGAAGCACTGATTGCTCAGCTGTGGCTGCTTAAGAAGCAAAGGAGAGAATCAGGGCGGGAACATGCAAGCTGGAAACTCCATTTTGACTGAGGGCAAGATAGCTGCAGCAAGACAGAAAGTAAAATGGCTGACGAACAAACTGAGTTTCAGGAATATATACATAGAACCTTACAACAGTTTTTTCCCACATATGGGGTACCAGCGTACTCAGGACAAATTGGACAACAACTTTTTGGGTCCAATTTCTTCTGTTACCCTTGAGAAAATTATAAATTGGGGACTAAAAGATCATATTTGTGGGAAAAAAAATAGGAATTTATATTTTCACGCCCGGGCGTTATAAGCTTCTGTGAAGCACTTGGGGGTTCAAAGTGCTAACCACACATCTAGATAAGTTCCTTAGGGGGTCTAGTTTCCAAAATGGGGTCACTTCTGGGGGGTTTCCACTGTTTAGGCACATTAGGGGCTCTCCAAACGCGACATGATGTCAGATGTCAATTCCAACCAATTTTAGTTTGAAAAAGTCAAACGGCGCTCCTTCCCTTCCGAGCCCTGCCGTGCGCCCAAACAGTTGTCCCCCCACATATGGGGTATCAGCAGTACTCAGGACAAATTGGACAACAACTTTTGTGGTCCAATTTCTCCTATTACCCTTGGGAAAAAAAAATTGGGGACTAAACAATCAGGTTTGTGGAAAAAATATGATTTTTTATTTTCACGCCCGGGCGTTATAAACTTCTGTGAAGCACTTGGGGGTTCAAAGTACTCACGACACATCTAGATATGTTTATTAGGGGTCTAGTTTCCAAAATGGGGTCACTTGTGGGGGGTTTCCACTGTTTAGGCACATCAGGGGCTCTCCAAACGCGACATGGTATCGCATGTCAATTCCAACCAATTTTAGTTTGAAAAAGTCAAACGGCACTCCTTCCCTTCCGAGCCCTGCTGTACGCCCAAACAGTTGTCCCCCCACATATGGGGTATCAGCGTACTTAGGACAAATTGGACAACAAATTTTTCATCGCATTGCAGTCGTCCGATTCTGTCGCCAGTGTGACGCCGGCCTTAGACCTGAGACGGGGGCATCCTCTACGTCTGGAGGAAAGAAAGTTTAATCATAATCACAGACGCAGATTCTTTACTGTAAGAGCAGTGAGACTATGGAACTCTCTGCCATATGATGTTGTAATGAGTGATTCACTGCTAAAATTTAAGAAGGGACTGGATGCCTTTCTTGAAAAGTATAATGTTACAGATTATGTATACTAGATTCCTTGATAGGGCGTTGATCCAGGGAGCTAGTCTGATTGCCGTATGTGGAGTTGGGAAGGATTTTTTTCCCCAATGTGGAGCTTAGTGTTTGCTGCATGGGTTTTTTTTTGCCTTCCTCTGGATCAACATGTTAGGTTATGGGATGAACTAGATGGACTTAAAGTCTACCTTCAAACTTAAATACTATGTTACTATGTTAGACACCCTGTGCCAAATGCAGCAAAGCAGCCCCAGAACATAACAGAGCCTCCTCCATGTTTCACAGTAGGGACATTGTTCTTTTCTTGATATGCTTCATTTTTCTGTATGTGAACATAGAGCTGATATGCCTTGCCAAAAAGTTCCATTTTTGTCTCATCTGTCCATAGGACATTCTCAAAGAAGCTTTGTGCCTTGTCAACATGTAGTTTGGCAAATTCCAGTCTGGCTTTTTTATGATTTTTTTTCAACAATGGTGTCCTCCTTGGTCGTCTACCATGAAGTCCACTTTGGCTCATATGACGACGGATGGTGCAATCTGACACTTTTGTTCCTTGAGCTTGAAGTTCACCTTTAATCTGTTTAGAAGTTTTTCTGGGCTCTTTTGTTACCATTCGTATTATCCGTCTCTTTGATTTGTTATCAATTTTCCTCCTGTGGCCACGTCCAGGGAGGTTGGCTACAGTCCCATGGAGCTTATATTTCTGAATAATATGCGCAACTGTAGTCACAGGAACATCAAGCTGCTTGGAGATGGTCTAATAATTACCTTTAACATGTTTGTCTATGATTTTCTTTCTAATCTCCCGAGACAACTCTTTCCTTCGCTTCCTCTGGTCCATGTTGAGTGTGATACACACCATGTCACCAAGCAGCACAGTGAGTATCTGTAGCCCTCTACACAGGCCCACTCACTGGGTCCACATGATTGTAGACACCTGTGATGCTAATTCGTGGATACACCTTGATTTAATATGTCTCTTTTGTCACATTATTTTCAGGGGTACCATCATTTCTATCCAGGCCTATTTCATGAGTTGTTTTTTTTTTAATTCTGTGGAGGCATGGTTGAAAAGCAATGTCTGACTTTCATTTGTTTATTATCATAGATTTATTTAGTTATTATTACTTTTGTGAGATTCAAGTTATTTCTGTGACCATTGTGGGTTTTTCTGTCATTAAACGAGGGGTACCAACAATTTTGACCACGTGTGTATAAGTTATACCAGCTGTACATATATCATTATATACAGAATATGCCCAGGTTATACCAGCATGCTCCATATCACTATATACAAGATGATTAACTTTTATCAGCTGTACATATATAATTATATACAGACGATGCCCAGAATGATCCATATCATCATATATTAGTTGGTTAATATGACCATATACAAGTAGATGTAGAGTTCACCTTTCTGCTAACAGACAACACTTCAATGCCTGATGGAAGGTTTGATACCAAAACACGCGTCGGGGTGGGCGCCACATGTGTTTGTTAACTGACCACCAGGTAATTATTATTTACTCTAGTACTTCGGCTACCTAGTGCTGTGCTGTGTACTGTTGCTACCCTACGTCTCGGCAGTGTTATACACATTGCCACTCTGTCTCCTGCACAGCTGTCTTACAGTCCGGCTACTTGAATCTTACATGCTAATTAGTGCGGTACATGTGAATGTTTGGCACACTGCGTTTTGACAGTATTATACATATCGCCACTTTGTTTTTTGCGCCGCTGCCTTACAGTTCAATTGCTTGTATCTATAATATAACGCTGGGAGCGTCACTCTGTCCGAAGCCTTTATAGACTGCGCAAGCGCGACGCGCCTGCGCAGTTTGGCTCCAGACAGAAGACGGCATCCAGCGGTGAGGAGTGTGTATGGCGCCGGAGATCGCAGTATGCGTAGACACTGAATGCATACCGCGATCTCCGGCGCTATAATTACCTGACCAGGAGGCGTGTTGCCGCGGCGCTTCTCTTGCCGGAGAGCAGCGTCGGAATCACGCATGCGCATAGCGCTATCCGGCGCCATTTTACTGAAGACACATTTGCAGTCTGTCTTCAGCAATATGGCGCCGGACAGCGCGGTATGGGCATGCGCATACTCCGGCGCCACACTCCTCCCCCAGCCTCCAGCAGAACGGGACAGCGCTGGAGCACAGGGAAGAAAGGTGAGTATAAATGTTTTGGGTTTTTTTGTATGTGTGCAGTTTAATAAGGGTGAGGGGGACATACATATCAGGATAGGGGGTGAGACGACCATGCATATCAGGATAGGGGGTGAGAGGTAGCATACATATGAGGATAGGGGAGAGGGGACCAGCATATCAGGATAGGGGGGTGAGGGGTAGCATGCATACGAGGATAGGGGGTGAGGGGATCATGCATTTCAGGATAGGGGGTGAGAGGACCATGCATATCAGGATAGTGTCATGGTATAGGACATGGTTAATGTCCTGGCCATTCAGGGTTAACTTTTGCTGGCCTCCCTTTGGATCTGGGAGGGTATTTATACCCAGTCCAGAGGGAGATTCTCTGTCAGCTATACTTTCGTTGTGACTGTGTATTTGCCCCCCCCTGGTTTGCGTGTATACTGCTCTGCTTGTTTGATTCCCGTGTATGACCCGGTCTCTTTGCTCACTCTGCTCTCTGTCTCACGTTTTGCTTATATTGTCTTCTCCGGTTCTGACCTCCTGGCTTGGCTATCGATACTCCGTTACAGTTTTGTCCCTATTGTACTGTCTATTGCCCGCTCTGGTTTACTGATCTATTGCTACGTCCTGACTATCCGTTCTGTCTAATCCTTTGGTACTGTCGTGCTATCTTGTGCTCTGATCTCGGCCTGTCCTGGTTTTCGTCCCTGTCTTTGCCCCTTTGTAACTTTATCTCGTAGTTACCCTGCTAGGAGTTTTCCTGCAGTTCCTAGATCTCTGGAGCTTAGGCCACGCCCCCAGCAGTCACATGCTGCAGGTCCTGTTAGTCTGCAGTACACATCATTCATTACTGCTGCCTCTGAGAGAAGTGTGGCCGGCTCCGCCCCTTGGCAGTCACATGCTGCGGAAGGTCCTGTTCTACAGAAACACACGTCTACAGGTATCTTGGGGCACAGTTGGTTCACTCAGGACACGTGCACTGGCTCAGTGAGCATGTGCAGTGCGGTGTCCTTGACATTATAGCTGACCGTTACAGTCTTTCCCTGGTGGTGGGGTGTTAGCACATTATGGATCCGGTACGGGCTCTCACTGAACAGGTTAATGAGCTCTCCCAGCTTATGCAGAAGCTGTCTATGGAGCAGCAAAATCTGGTTCAGTCGCATCAACAGGTACAGAGAGATGTGGCAGACGCTCTAATGGGGTCTGTTCCGTCGGGGTTCCAGGAGGGGGCCCCACTGATGTATCTCTTGCGGACCCCGACCCCCCTGTAAAATTACCCGACAATTTTTCTGGAGATAAAAAATTGTTTAGGGTTTTTAAGGAGGGATGCAAGTTGTTCTTTGAATTGCGTCCCCGGACCTCTGGAAATGAAAGGCAGAGGGTGGGGATCGTAATGTCCTTATTAAGGGGGGCTCCGCAAGCATGGGCTTTCTCTCTCTCTTCCTCTGCTCCTGAACGTATGTCTGTGAACCTGTTCTTTGAGGCTCTGGGGCACATTTATGACGAGCCTGATAGAGTGCGTCTGGCTGAGGATATGGTGATGAGTGTGACACAGGGAGGAACTCTGCTGAATGGTTCTGCTCAGAGTTCAGACGTTGGACCGCGGAAGTATCCTGGAATGATGCCGCCCTGAGGGGTTGTTCCGCAGGGGCCTATCTGACCGTCTGCAGGACGCTCTGGCATTACATCCTCCTCCCGATACTCTGGAGGACGCCATGATGCAGGGTCCGTATGGACCGGAGACTCCGTGCTAGGGGAATGATGCAACAAGAGACTCCCTTGTACTCCAAATTGTGTTACACCACTCCCGCATCTGAGCCCATGGAGATGGAGGCTGTCTCAGGAAAGGAACGAGAGAGAAGACACCGTAAAGACAACAGTCTATGCTTTTACTGTGGAGCCTCTGGACATTGGAAAAGGGACTGTCCTTCCTGCCCTTCTTCTGTAAAATCATCAGGAAAACGACTGAGTCTGGGCAACAATCGTGGAGGTTGCCCAGACTCCCAGGTACATTTTTTTTGCTTGCTAAAATGGTGCTCCAGGTTGCATTGGAACTTGCTGGCGGTTCTGTTATGACCACCGCCTTTGTTGACTGTGGTTCTGTCTCGACCACGCACCACAATTGTGGGTTACCAGGGCAATGGGGTACTCAGAGCCGAGCCCGTAGAAGTCTATGGGGTTTGTGTCACTGGCAGCGGTGGCTCGGTCTGTGGCCCTGGCGGTCTGGCGTATGTTGGGGGAATATTTACAGGGGATATATATACATAGTTCGTGACGCCACCTGTAGTCTCCTGGTAATTTATACCAGCGCTGCTGTAGATCTCTGAGGGGATGGTGAGGCAGCTAGATGACGGGTCCCCTACAGGTAGGACTCTTCCCTCAGGTCGATGGTTATGGTGGGGTTGTGCAGGGATGCAATCAAATAACACAGTCTCACACATCAGCGTCTTTCCATACCTTTTTACTTGCAAGATGGTTATGCAGGTCCCAGGGAGGCTGATCCAATGGAGGATGTGTTTCAAGATAGCAGCTGGACAAGTTAGGGGCCTCCTTTACTTTCACAAAGATGAGTCCAACCAGCATGAAGCGTAGTTCCCTCAATAAACTCCAGCTTCTCCAAGCTGTACTGCCCGGTCAGTTTTGTGGTCGGAGCCTTCCTGTGATGAAACTAGGTTCTTCTCTGCTTGGCCTAGCTCAAAGTTCCTATTCCACCTGACCCCAGTTACGTACTGACACTCCAGGGGCTGCTTGCCGTTACCTAAGGTCCGGTAAGCCTCTGGGTTTTCTACCACCATGCGTGAAGCTATGGTGATGCTTCGGTCTCCAGTGACCGGTGACAACGTGCAGGACTTCTCCAATCCTATAGCACTCAGAATTTCTACCACTGTGCCTTTCGCCTTGTCCGCGCTTGTAGCATAAGCATTTCTCACTTCACAGGTTAATAAAGTCAGTCCCTTACTTAATTCCTTTCTTGAGCTTGTTGCCAGACTCTCAGTAATCTTCTAGGCAGGAGCACGTCTCTGAACCTTCACTGTCCTTGGGACAGGAGACTGAAGTATATCTGCAACTCACTCCTCTCTCTTACTACACAGACTGCACTCAGCTCTGCTGCTGACTGACTGGACCTCTTCCTCCCTCCTCGTCCAGGCTAGACTATATATATACCTGTGGGCGTGTCTAAGTGTGTGTTGAAATGAATGTTTATAGAGCATTAAACTGCTATCTCTCCACACATCCTCCAGGGTACTGCGTGTGCCTTCACACCAGGGCTACACATTCCCCCATGGTAAACGACAGCACTCCCGGGCTGTAAAATACAAAGAGACAATTTTGTTTATGCATTAAACATTAACATTAAACATTAATTCGTCCCATCCGGGAGGTAAGGATGTCTTGAACGTTGCAAACAAAACATTAAATGTAGAAAAGTGCAAAATATTAAATATACATTTTCATTTAATACACAGCAAAATTCTTGTGAAGGACCCGCACCAAACCTTCAACGTGGGTCCTGGGTGGGCTGCAGGACTTAGGAATGCAGACCTCACTCAGTGCCACACCACACGGGTTTTATGTTCAGAGGTAGTTGTGATGGTTTTATGTAAAACCAAGATAAGGCACAAGGTGCAACTATATACAGATAAGTTCTGGGCTGGCACAGTCCTCAGCCTCGAAGTCCATTATAAGAAAAAGACACATTATATCAAATCACATCACAATAAAGTGCAAAAACTTTTTTTTTTTTTCTGATTACCCAGCCGGGCATTCTACTTTTGGCAATATATATATTCGTTATATACACATTTAACTTGTGCAAAACATTTTCACTTTTATAAAACTTATGTACATCTTCTTAGTTGCGGTAAACCCTGTCTGGGTCTCACCGATTTTTACTGTTTAACTATTTCAAATACATTTTCCACCCCGGGGGCTGGAACAATGCGATGGTCGCACAGGACCGTTCCTATTCCTGGGCCCAGTGCCCAGCACCAAGATCATCGACTCCACCATCGGGGTCTGTGTGGCTGGTGTGCACTGGGCTGGTGGGGACGTCGGGGGTTCCAGCAGGGTGTCATCATCGCTGGTTACCTGCAGGGCCGGTTCACTCCGGTCCTCTAGGCCGCAGGGCCCGTCCTCCTCTGGGGACGCTGCTGCAGCATAAGATACTGGGCAAAAAGCAGGCTTTTGTAGTGGCTCAATTGAGATCGCATCAGACTCTTGCGATGTAGATTGGGTCGCCGATTGCGATAGGAGGTGTACGCAGGGGGCGATGCCGATGCACAATGCTGGTGTGATGCAGAGCAGGAAGCAGGTGTGCGCAATGGCTCAGTTGGGGACGCACTAACCTGCTGCTGTTGCTGCTCCATCATTGACGGCTGAGTCCCCGACGGTGTCCCTACCGGGGATCGATCATCTGCTGCGGCCTCCTGGCCGGGCGGGCGTTCCGGAACTGGCGGTACCTCCTCAACCTCCTTCGCCTCCACCGCTTCACCGGTGGGATCAGGATCGGTACTTTCGGGGCAGCCTCCGGTTGCTCCTTTGCCTTGGGCAGCAGAAGTTTCGGTAACTCCAGACGTAGGGGGTCATCGAAGGGAGAGATCACCGCGTCCCACAGCCGCCGCTGCTCCAGGGTACGCCGGCGTCTCTCGATCTCTTCAAATCCAGATTGTGGCAAAATCATCTTTTTCAGTCGTGCATTTTCTTCCTTGATTTCCAGCAATGCTTGCTGCAGGTGCAGGACCACGGATGATTCCGGTGCTGGTGGCAGCTTGGCTGGGGAGCGGGGCCTGCCTTCCTCCGCTTCCCTGCTCGGCTGCACACGTCCTGCTTCCATGATGTTCCAGAGCGTTCTCTCTTCTTCCTCCAGAGACGTCCGGTCTCTTCCGTGGAGGCGGGGTTTGCGTCTCCTCCTCTTTGCAGGAAAGGTGAAGAGGAGGCGGACCTCCTTTGCTGTAGGGCAGGATCGCATATTGTAATAGCACTTTGAGAGGGCAGGCATTTTCTTCGCGCCACAGGGGGTACACGCCCACGAAGGTACGCCCACCTTCTTCTCCAGCGCCTGAGGGCGCGAATATGGCGACAAAGATGGCGATTTTTGGCGCCAAAAGTGCAAACAGTTCTTTTTCACAAAAACAATTCCATAGGCACACAGGGCTCGCAATTTTGCGAGTTTCGCATCCTGTTCGTGACGCCAATTTTGTCTCGACCACGCACCACAATTGTGGGTTACCAGGGCAATGGGGTACTCAGAGCCGAGCCCGTAGAAGTCTATGGGGTTTGTGTCACTGGCAGCGGTGGCTCGGTCTGTGGCCCTGGCGGTCTGGCGTATGTTGGGGGAATATTTACAGGGGATATATATACATAGTTCGTGACGCCACCTGTAGTCTCCTGGTAATTTATACCAGCGCTGCTGTAGATCTCTGAGGGGATGGTGAGGCAGCTAGATGACGGGTCCCCTACAGGTAGGACTCTTCCCTCAGGTCGATGGTTATGGTGGGGTTGTGCAGGGATGCAATCAAATAACACAGTCTCACACATCAGCGTCTTTCCATACCTTTTTACTTGCAAGATGGTTATGCAGGTCCCAGGGAGCTGATCCAATGGAGGATGTGTTTCAAGATAGCAGCTGGACAAGTTAGGGGCCTCCTTTACTTTCACAAAGATGAGTCCAACCAGCATGAAGCGTAGTTCCCTCAATAAACTCCAGCTTCTCCAAGCTGTACTGCCCGGTCAGTTTTGTGGTCGAGCCTTCCTGTGATGAAACTAGGTTCTTCTCTGCTTGGCCTAGCTCAAAGTTCCTATTCCACCTGACCCCAGTTACGTACTGACACTCCAGGGGCTGCTTGCCGTTACCTAAGGTCCGGTAAGCCTCTGGGTTTTCTACCACCATGCGTGAAGCTATGGTGATGCTTCGGTCTCCAGTGACCGGTGACAACGTGCAGGACTTCTCCAATCCTATAGCACTCAGAATTTCTACCACTGTGCCTTTCGCCTTGTCCGCGCTTGTAGCATAAGCATTTCTCACTTCACAGGTTAATAAAGTCAGTCCCTTACTTAATTCCTTTCTTGAGCTTGTTGCCAGACTCTCAGTAATCTTCTAGGCAGGAGCACGTCTCTGAACCTTCACTGTCCTTGGGACAGGAGACTGAAGTATATCTGCAACTCACTCCTCTCTCTTACTACACAGACTGCACTCAGCTCTGCTGCTGACTGACTGGACCTCTTCCTCCCTCCTCGTCCAGGCTAGACTATATATATACCTGTGGGCGTGTCTAAGTGTGTGTTGAAATGAATGTTTATAGAGCATTAAACTGCTATCTCTCCACACATCCTCCAGGGTACTGCGTGTGCCTTCACACCAGGCTACACAGTTCCTCCATTAATCTGATTGATGCCCAATTTGTGACTCTTAATAAGATAGGGACAGTCAGGTTGAAAGATCCTGTTAAAATTGTGGCGGTGGATTCATCCCCTCTTGCCCGGGATGGAATTTGTTTTATGTCTGAAGTTTTTTCTATGAAAGTGGGTTCCACTCACGTGGAAAAATTAAGTTGCTTTATTCTGAATAATCTGCCTGCAGGACTGGTATTGGGGATGCCCTGGCTGCAACGCCACAATCCTCTCATTGATTGGGCAAAAGGGGAGATCACCCGATGGGGATGTAATAATAATGGTCTGTGTTGTAACTCCGTTTCTCTTGTCAAACCGATAAAATCTGTATCTGTGTCGTCTGTCAGTCTGGAGGGTATTCCGGAGTACCTGAAAGACTTTGAAGACGTATTTTCCGAAAGTGAGGCTGAGGCGCTCCCACCACATAGACCCTATGATTGCGCCATTGATTTGTTACCTGGAGTCAAATTACCCAAGGCTCGTTTGTTTAATTTGTCCGGGCCTGAGCGCCAAGCCATGAAAGAGTACATCAAAGAAAGCCTTCGCAAAGGGCATATTCGGCCCTCGGTGTCACCCGTGGCAGCGGGGTTTTTCTTTGTAAAGAAAAAAGATGGTGAGTTGCGACCGTGTCTCAACTTTCGGGAACTGAACAAAATTACCGTTAAGAACACGTACCCTCTCCCGTTGATTCCCGATATATGCAATCAACTCACGGGGGCCAAATGGTTTTCTAAGCTCGATCTACGAGGGGCTTATAACCTTATAAGGATCCGGGAGGGGGACGAATGGAAAACAGCATTCCTGACAACTGAGGGGCTATTTGAAAATCTGGTTATGCCCTTCGGTCTCACTAATGCCCCTGCTGTTTTTCAGAACTTCATCAATGTTGTTTTTTCTGATTTAATTGGACGTTATGTAGTCATTTACCTGGATGACATTCTGATATACTCAAAAGACAGTCAGTCACACTTGCATCATTTACGTGCGGTTCTTATGAGACTCCGGGAGAACCATTTGTATGCTAAGCTGGAGAAGTGTTTATTTTTTATGCAAGAACTGTCTTTTCTGGGTGTAATTGTATCCGGGGAGGGATTCCGCATGGATCCAGGGAAGGTTCAGGCCATTACAGATTGGGTGCAGCCTCATGATCTGAAGGGGTTGCAACGATTTTTGGGCTTCGCTAACTATTATAGGAAGTTCATTAAAGGATTTTAACAGGTAGTGAAACCTTTGACGGACCTCACTCTTAAGGGGGCAGAGGTAAAAAATTGGTCCGTGGCCGCAAAAAATTCCTTCCTTACATTGAAGAAATGCTTTACTTCAGCCCCTGTGTTGGTACAACCCGATTCATCAAGACCTTTTATCGTGGAGGTCGACGCTTCGGAAGTGGGGGTGGGGCAGTGTTGTCCCAGGGCCCCTCTACCCTGACTAATCTTAAACCCTGTGCCTTTTTCTCTAAAAAGTTCTCTTCGGCAGAGAGAAACTATGATGTCGGCAACAGGGAATTGTTAGCGGTCAAACTGGCCTTTGAAGAATGGAGGCATTTTTTGGAGGGGGCCGCTCATCCCATTACGGTCATCACTGATCATAAGAACCTGGCCTATATCGAGTCGCTAAGAGATTGACCCCCAGACAGGCTCGGTGGGCACTTTTTTTTTTCTCGCTTTCATTTTACCATCACATTCCGACCAGGGTCTAAAAATGTAAAGGCAGATGCCTTATCCCGAAGTTTTGATTCTGTGTCCCCTCCAGAACCTCCTTCCTCCATTCTTCAACCGGGAGTGGTTGTAGCCGAAGTCTCCTCTGAGTTACAGAGAGAGATTCTGGAAGCACAAGCACAAGCTCCCAGGAATAAACCCCCAGATAAATTGTTCGTACCCGAACAGCTCCGTCTCACACTCCTGCAAGAATTTCATGATTCTGTGTTAAGTGCACACCCTGGTATTGCAGCTACCCGGGGGGCAGTGGCTAGAGGTTTTTGGTGGCCCTCTATGGGTACTGATATTAAAAATGTTGTTAATACTTGTGGGGTGTGCGCTCGCTCTAAAAGCTCTCAGGTCCGGCCGGCCGGGGAATTGGTGCCTTAGCCAATTCCGGATAAACCATGGACACACCTGTCCATGGACTTTATCACTAATTTTCCCTCATCCAAGGGCAATTCAGTGGTATGGGTAGTGGTTGATAGATTTTCTAAGCAAGCCCAATTTGTGCCGTTACCGTCTGCTGAAACCTTGGCCCGTTTGTTTATACAGCACATAGTTCGGTTGCATGGAGTGCCTGTGAATGTGGTGTCGGACAGGGGTGTGCAGTTTGTGGCCAGGTTTTGGAGAGCGTTCTGTAAGAAGTTGGGGGTCACATTATCATTCTCCTCTGCCTATCACCGGAATCCAACGGACAGACTGAACGCACCAATCAGTCGTTGGAGCAGATTCTGAGATGCCTGGCCTCCTCCAGACAGGAAGATTGGTGTGAGGTTTTACCCATGGCAGAATTTGCGTTCAACTGTCGTATCAATCAGTCTACCGGAAAGTCTCCTTTTCAGGTCAATTATGGGTTTGTTCCGCAGTTTGGGGAATTTTCCCGTATGGATTCTGGTTGTCCTGGTGCCGAGGGGATGGTTCAACAGTTAAAAAACCTTTGGAGGGAGGTTCAGGGGAACATCTCCAAAGCCCAGAAGAAGTACAAACATTTTGCGGACAGGAGGAGGGGTTGGGTCCTGTGTTGACAGTGGGGGAAAAGGTCTGGTTGTCCACCCGTAACATCAAACTTAAGATACCCTCTATGAAGCTGGGCCCCAAATTTATTGGCCCATACAAGATTGTAGAGGTGATCAATCCAGTGGCGTACAGGCTTCAGTTGCCCACCTCCTTCAAAATATCTAACGTCTTCCACAGGTCCCTATTAAAACCTGTGGGACGGTTAGAGAAGATCCCTCATCCGTGGTTCCACCAGTATTGGTAGAGGGTCAACTGAAGTACGAGGTAGGGCGCATCATTGATTCGCGGTGGGTGCGCCGGAGACTTCAGTACCTTATTCATTGGAAGGGATACTCCATTGAAGATCGGTCATGGGTTCCGGCCAGTTCGGTACATGCCGATCGACTGGTACAGGCTTTTCATGCCAGATATCCTGAGAGGCCTGGGGGTCCAGTGGCCCCCCATTAAGGGGGGGGTACTGTCATGGTATAGGACATGGTTAATGTCCTGTCCATTCAGGGTTAACTTTTGCTGGCCTCCCTTTGGATCTGGGAGGGTATTTATACCCAGTCCAGAGGGAGATTCTCTGTCAGCTATACTTTCGTTGTGACTGTGTATTTGCCCCCCCCCTGGTTTGCGTGTATACTGCTCTGCTTGTTTGATTCCCGTGTATGACCCGGTCTGTTTGCTCACTCTGCTCTCTGTCTCACGTTTTGCTTATATTGTCTTCTCCGGTTCTGACCTCCTGGCTTGGCTATCGATACTCCGTTACAGTTTTGTCCCTATTGTACTGTCTATTGCCCGCTCTGGTTTACTGATCTATTGCTACGTCCTGACTATCCGTTCTGTCTAATCCTTTGGTACTGTCGTGCTATCATGTGCTCTGATCTTGGCCTGTCCTGGTTTTCGTCCCTGTCTTTGCCCCTTGGTAACTTTATCTCGTAGTTACCCTGCTAGGAGTTTTCCTGCAGTTCCTAGATCTCTGGAGCTTAGGCCATGTACCCAGCAGTCATGTGCTGCAGGTCCTGTTAGTCTGCAGTACACATCATTCATTACTGCTGCCTCTGAGAGAAGTCTGGCCGGCTCCGCCCCTTGGCAGTCACATGCTGCGGAAGGTCCTGTTCTACAGAAACACACGTGTACAGGTATCTTGGGGCACAGTTGGTTCACTCAGGACACGTGCACTGGCTCAGTGAGCATGTGCAGTGCGGTGTCCCTGACAGATAGGAGGGTGAGAGGTAGCAAGCATACGAGGATGGGGGTGAGGTGGACCATGCATATCAGGATAGGGTGGTGAGGGGTAGCATGTGTGTAGCCCTGGTGTGAAGGCACATGCAGTACCCTGGAGAATGTGTGGAGAGATAGCAGTTTAATGCTCAATGAACATTCATTTCAACACGCACTTAGACACGCCCACAGGTATATAGTCTAGTCACAGGGAGTGTTCTTTAGTGAGTGTTGAGTAGTCTGTGTTGAGTTCAGTCAGAGACTCGAAGGAGTCAGGAAGTGCAGTCTCGTGCAGTTCAGAGAAAGTGGAGGCCAGTACAGGTGAGCCAGTTCACCTCAGCCTGGTCAGAGCTGTGCCCCACTGATAGACAGACTGGGGTGAGGGGACCATGCATACTAGGATAGGAGGGGCAGCACATACCAGGAAGGGAGACCATATACCAATAAAATGCTTGCCACCCGGGCATAAAACGGGTTCATAGCTAGTCTTATATATTACTAGAACCTTGTGTAGTCATCTCTTACGTAGCCCCTTTTCTGATAGAGGTGTGCTAATATTGTGTGCTGCAACTATTATATATCTTTGACCTCCTCTAATATTTACATCATTCATTCATTTATAGTACATCTTCTTCTCGTGCTGCATACGATACAGAATATCCTATCGCTCACCTTTTGGGCTTATGTGATTTTTTTGGGCTTATATGATTTAGTCAATTTTTTATGTTCTGTCCACAGTGACCAATATTTAGCATCCCTTGTACATACTGCATCATGTATCCCATATATACTATTCATAGCAGCATCTTTTCAGAGTTGGTATCCCATTTTTGTCCATTTCTTCCTGTTTTATATACCTTAAGTTTTAATTGATTGTACTTACATATGTACATTTGTTCACGTTGTTTTATATTTTTGTGTGCGCACTCATCTTCTACAGTGCCACCATGTAACCAGTGCTTGTTAATAAAGGTTTTTTCCCCTCACACTCATGGATTGTCTCCCTTTATGACCTCTTGTTCGGTTTTTCTTCTATGGGTATCCATGTTTCTCTCTGAATGGTCGACCATTTATCCACTAGCAGATATATGGCAATATACTGATGTGTAAGACTAACTGTATATATTATTTTCCTTGTTAATTGACATATATTATCTGTCTCATCCAGTACGTGCCTTTTACTCTGTTACAGTTGTACATTTTCTAACGAGCAGCATTGGTTTTTATAATGATCGTTTAGATGGAACCAATGTTATCTCGGGCACTGTATGTAAGATGAAGAGGAGGGGGTTAATACATCGTGTCTGAATATTCACCTGAACAGTGGTAGAGAGATTTGTGGACTGTCATGCATAAAATATCACTGTCGCCAGCCCAGGGATGTACACAGACAGAAAAGGGTCATGTGCAAAAAAAGGCACTATGCAGTCCAATAGCTCATAATAACTCAGCTCAAAAATATCTCACGTATCCGTACATTCCTCAACCAAGAATCTGCAAAACCCTAGTCCATGCCCTCATCATCTCCCGCCTCAACTACTGCAACCGCCTGCTTTGTGGCCTCCCTCTAACACTCTTGCACCCCTCCAATCTATTCTAAACTCTGCTGCCCGACTAATCCACCTGTCCCCCCGCTATTCCCCGGCCTCTCCCCTCTGTCAATCCCTGCACTGGCTCCCCATTACACAAAGACTCCAGTTCAAAACCCTAATCATGACACACAAAGCCATCCACAACTGTGTCCTCCATACATCTGTGACCTCGTCTCCTGGTACCTACCTGCACGCAACCTCCGATCCTCACAAGATCTCCTTCTCTAATCTCCTCTTATCTCCTCTTCCCACAATCGCATACAAGATTTCTCCCGCGCATCCCCCCTACTCTGGAACGCTCTACCACAACATATCAGACTCTCGACTACCATGGAAACCTTCAAAAAGAACCTGAAGACTACCTCTTCCGACAAGCCTACAACCTGCAGTAACCACTGATCTACCAAACCGTTGCACGACCAGCTGTACCCTCGCCTACTGTATCCTCACCCATCCCTTGTAGATTGTATTGTCTAAGATTACTGCACTTGTATTTATTATGTATACTCCACCTCGCATGTAAGCGCCATGGATTAAATGGCGCTATAATAATAATAAATAATAATAATAATGCAGCCCTTTACGTCCCTGTGACAACAGTTGCTTTGAAGATTGATGGCCAAACAATTGGCAGATCCATTAAACAGCCAACCACTATCTAAAGTGCGTAAGCGGCTTTACACCAACCTTAGGCTAAAGCTGATTGAACCCTCTAATTGCAGCAAGACCTGTTATCTAATGTAATTAATTTCCCAACTGGGCCTGTCATGAGAGAGAACTGCCAGGAGACCTAGCCTTTTAGAATTTCTAGAGAACATGGGCACATTTAGGCCAGGACGTCTATAGACCTGCCAGTTGTACCACAATGATGATGTTTATGTAAAATATTTGGCATATCATGTCAATGGTTTACTTTAGAATATTGATTTGCGCTTAAAAACAGGCACACACCAATAATAAATCAAAGGCAATGGATTTTTAGACTCTTCAAATTCATGCCCCATTTTCCAGATTCTTATGAGAGTTGTCCAGATAATTATGAGAGGTGTTTAGATCCTTATGAAAGGTGTTCAGATTGTTGCACAGCTTCTGAATCCACACCTTTGCAGTAGAAAACTTCACAGAGCAGGCTTCATGGGATAACAAGCTTTTACTTCTTACAACATGAGGAAAAAGGATAAATGCACAGTCATTTTAGCATTGCATCAGGAAACAGGAACAAAACGAAAGTGAAACTACAAGTGAGACTATCTCTTATACATTACATTAAACAGAAGGAAAAGTTACACAACATCGCCATCTACTGTCAGGTCAGCAAAAAGTCCTCCTTTTACTTATAATAAGTCCTAATCTGTTGCATATGCCAACACCCTTTCTTAACAGTAAGGACTTATTCAATCAAACCCAACTTTTTTATTAGTCTCTGATGTTTATCAGCATTCAACGCCTTCGTGAAAATGTCTGCTGTCATTTCTTCAGTAGGGCAATACTCCAACTTCAAGACTCCTTGATCCTCTTTTAGTTTTGTTGGTTCCAAGTGTGATTGTCCTAACTCTGTCAACAATTGTCTTAACCACAGTACTTCTTGTCTTTCTATCTGTATTCCTAGGTACTGTTTTACATTTCCTAAGTCTTTGATTTCAAAATGTTGTTTCAGGGTTTTTAGAATGTTTTCTTTATCCCTTTCTTGTTTAAAACAAATCAAAATGTCGTCTACATATATGAGTACATAAATCCATCTGTTACTCATCCTTTTTGTGTACAAGCATGGATCAGCTTTGCTTCTTTGAAATTTTTCATTTGTTAATACTTCCATGATTTTGTCATTCCACGCTTTAGCTGCTTGCTTTAAACCATATATGCTTTTCTGTAGTTTACAAACTTTGTTTGGATTTCTTTCATCTTTGAATCCTGGAGGTTGTTCCATGTAAATGTCCTCTGTTAAATCTCCATTCAAAAAAGCTGTCTTTACATCCAGATGTCTTAGTTCCATCTGTTCCATTGCTGCAACTGTAAGTAAAGTTCTTATTGTAGTGTGTTTGACAACTGGAGCAAATGTTTCATCATAGTCTTCTCCATATTTTTGAGAATACCCTTTAGCTACGAGTCTTGCTCGATATCTTTCAGGTGTGCCATCTGTTTGGTATTTTACTTTAAAAATCCATTTACATCCTATGGCTTTTCTTCCTTCTGGCAAATCTGTTAGTGTCCATGTATTTGAATCATGCATGGATTTAATTTCTGTTTCTGTTGCTTCTATCCAATTATTAGCTTCTTCTTCAGGAAGTTTAGATATGTCTTCCCAAGAGGTAGGCTCATGGATTTTTCTTATACTTGTCTTGTATGAGAGACGTTTTGGTGGTTTTCCTTTGTTCTCTCTTATTGAACGTCTTGGTTCTGTATCTGTTTGTAGTTGTGATTCTTCACTTTCAGTATTTTGTTCTTCATTAATTTCTACTTCTTTCTCATCAGATATTTCTTCAGTTATGTCACTATTAATTTTCTCATTTTTTGTTTCAACTGAAATCATAATGTCTTCATTTAAATCTTCAATGAATGTCACACTGTTACTCACCGTAACTCTGTCTGTTTTGGGATCTAAGATTCTATATCCTTTGCAATTTTCACTATATCCAACGAATATTCCTTCCATGGATCTGTTTTGAAGTTTGGAACGTTTTTCTGTTGGAATGAATATAAAAACTTTACATCCAAAAACTTTTAAATGATTGACACTTGGTTTCATACCTTGCCACAGTTCATATGGAGTTTTCTTCAGTTTTCTGGAAAAAAGTCGGTTCTGTAGATATGTAGCTGTCATTGCTGCCTCACCCCAATATTTCTCTGGTAGTTTAGAATCTGTCAGCATACATCTCATCATCTCTGTTAGAGTTCTGTTTTTCCTTTCTGCTTACTCCATTTTGTTCAGGTGTGTATGGAACAGTTTTCTGATGTTCTATTCCATTTTGTCTTAAGTAGTCTTCTATTCTATGACCTGTAAATTCACCTCCATTATCACTTCTGATGACAATTGGCTTCCTTTGAAATTTGTTACTTGATCTTGTTACATAGTCTCCAAGTTTATCAAAAACTTCACTTTTGTTCTTAATTAAGTATGTGACTGTGTATCTTGAGTAGTCATCTATAAAAGTCAACATGTATCTATTGCCTCCTGATGTAGTCACTTTCATGGGTCCACATATGTCAGTATGCACCAAATCAAGTGGTCTTTCGCTTTTCATCTCACTTTCTTTGGAATAGATATCCTTGTGACTTTGGATTTTATACAGCATTCACATCTTATGGTAATTGAGCAATCTGATATCTTTAAATCTTTTGTCAATTCTTTTCTCTGTAGTTCCCTTATACTGTCCGGGTGTCTATGTCCTAGACGTTTATGCCACATGTGAATACAGTTTTGTGATCATGTGTACATACCTTCATCTGTTCCTTTGGTTTGTCAAAATGATATAATTGTTCATCTGCCTTGACTTTGGTTATCATCTTGCTTCCTGCAATAATTGCACACTCATTGTCTTTGAATTTTACTGTAAGTCCTTTTGCTATTAAACGTTTCACAGATAATAATCCGCCTTCCAATTTTGGAACATACAACACATCCTTTACAAGTATCTTTGAATCTTGTCCGAACTTATTTGAACAATTTAGCATACCTTGTCCGATACCTTCTGCGGTTATTTTGCTTCCATCTGCAAGATAAATGGCTTCTTTCTTATCTAAATCAAGATCAGTAAAGAAATTCTTGTCACTTGTCATATGACTTGTTGCTCCTGAATCAATAAACCAACCAAGTCATGATTTCTTGTCTGTTATCTTGAATGTGCCACTCCAATTATTCTCACACGAATCGGAAATTGTGTTTTTTACTTTCTGTGTATGCTTTTTATGTTGTAATTTTTGTTGTTCTGCTTTCCATATGGTACAGTCTTTCTTTAAATTACCTTTTTTCTTACATCTGAAGCATTCTCTTGTCTCTTTATTATAAGGTTTTTTAAATTCTGTAGCTTTAAGAGCGTTTTCACTGTCCTTATCAGTAGAAGAATCATTGCTTTGTTCTTTTCTTCTCTGATATTCATTTATGAGTCTTGTTTTCACAAACTCTAATGTAATGTCTGTGTAACGCTGGTATTATCTGTACTTTGTTTTCCAGCGTTACTTTGCATGTCTTTGCTTTAACCCTTTTGCTCCTTTCCCCCTAACCAGCTGGGATACTGTTGTCTGTTACCTGTATGGATGCTGCTCAGTTCCCAGCTCTGCTGCGTAGCCGTACTTGCGTGAGTGTCTCCGCTGCGTTGCATGACCACCCGCATGTGCGGTCCCTGGCCTGCTGTAAAAGCCATCCGTAGGTTGCAAAGTCCTCTACAGTGGTGCATGACTTACTACGTGTGTGGCAGCAGCCACTGTCAGGTGTCCCTCTGTGATGAGTTGTCTGGCTCTGCATAGGGGGCGCGGCCCACACCTGTCCTGCTTTTATGAGGATTGGGTGTGCACTAGAATTGCTGCTCCAGCCTATCGCTGTGAAGCAGCTCATATATAAAGTTCCCCAGCCCTGTGGGGCGTTGCCAGAGCTTTGCATTGAGTCTGCATTAAGTTCCTGAACCTAGCCGTGTGTGTTGTGTTCAGCTCCTGCTCTGAGTGCGATCAGCTCTGGAGAGCTGATTCCCTTTGTCCTGTCTTGTGTTTCTGCCTATGCTGGGGCTGAGTACCCAGATCGCCCTTCCTGGAGGCTGCATATCCAGGCCTGTTCCATCTTGTTCCCTGAATCCCTGATCCTGGATCTATCCTGGTACCTTAATGTCTGAACTGTGTCTTGTGTTTTCGCCTATGCTGGGGGCTGACTACCCAGATCGCCCTTCCTGGAGCCTGCATATCTAGGCCTGTTCCTGCTGTGTCTTATGTAGGGATTCGCTCTGGTAGGCCGAGGCCGGGTACGCAGTAATGAGGCAATACACAGGCATTAAGTCCAAAAACAACGGTTTACTGTCTCTTTAAGACCAGGTAACAAAACATGACAAAAAACATAAATGCATTCCATCTTTGCAAACTACTGGTCCCAGACTCACCCTTGCATGGGACGGGCTTGACTAAGCGGCTGCAAGCCAGCAGGGACCGCCAGGTGCCTTCCCGGGTGATCTGGACTCGCTTCCGGTGCTCACTGACACATTGTAACAGAAAGTCACTTACAGGCTGACTCCAGCCAAACACCTCAATAGAACCGCCTGGTTCTTAGTGTGGGACCGTCACAGGCTCCGCACACCCATGTGTCCTGTCCGGTTCTATTCAGGACCCCCGTCCAACTCCCTGGCCACCAAGTTCCAAGTCTCACCACGTGCTTCCAGGAACACGATCCAACACTGACAGACCTTCCAGGAACCTTCCAGGCAGCCCTGTGCAGGACACACTCTCCACTTGTCTCAGCCAGACTCTCTTGAGACACTTCCCAGTCTCAGACAGAATCCCTTGAGACAGACTACAGAGACACTTCCCAGTCTCCCACACAATCTCAACTCCATGTGCCCAGCACTGCCTTTCATACCTGTAGCCACTCCCCAAGCCAAGGCATGAAGCACATGGTCTGGTCACGTGTTCATGACCTCATCACAGGTCCTTCACCACATACAATCACCAGTATGTACCATTCATTCTCCCACCACCAGTGGGCGGTATATGTGTGGTTAGCATGTCCCACCCAGCTCACAAGCTAACCCTGTAGGTTCACCCTTAACAAGAATCAGAACTCTTATGGGACTATAAGTCCCAGAACAACTTTACTGACCTACAGCACAGAATAGCTCTGCGACACATACTTTCCGTTTAGCCCCATAGCAGGGACTGGTTTCCCATCTCTCTCATGCCTCCAGGCATAATTTGAGCAACTTATACAGCGCCCCCTAGGTGCCACATTAGTCATTATACCACACTTATTACCCGAATCCCTGATCCTGGATCTGATCCTGTACCTGACTGTCTGAACTGTGTCCTCTGTGTTATGTTCCTGAAGTCCTTCTGTGTCCTGAACCCTGTACCAGTGACTGTGATTCCTTGCTATATAACCTGAGTTCATCGTGGAAGGAGGAGTCCGGTGTGTGTGCTGAGTTTCTGTTACTCTGTGCTCAGCTTCTGTGCAATCCCCGGCCAGCTCCCGTTGAGCCTGGCGGCGCTTGCACCAGACCGCTGGGGTTCCTTTTCAGATCGATACCAGATGTCCGGAGTCCGAGTACCGTGTCCTCCCTGATGACCACGGCCTGATGTCCGATGACCACTTCCAGATGTCCGGATCCTATCCTTCTCTGCCTGATGTCCGGAGCTTCCGATCGTTGCCAGATGTCTGGAGCCTGCCGATCGTTGCCAGATGTCCGGATTCCGATGTCAGTGTTCTGATGTTCCTGAGTTCCAGTCCATATTCCTGATGTCCTGTCCGTGTTCCTGTGTCCCTGAGATCCAGTCCGTGTTCCTGGTGTCCAGTCCATGTTTCTGACTCCCTGAGATCCAATCCATGTTCCTGATGTCCTGTCCGTGTTCCTGTGTCCCTGAGATCCAATCCGTGTTCCTGTCTGTGTTCCTGACTCCCTGAGATCCAATCCGTGTTCCTGATGTCCTGTCCGTGTTCCTGACTCCCTGAGATCCAGTCCGTGTTCCTGATGTCCTGTCCGTGTTCCTGACTCCCTGAGATCCAATCCGTGTTCCTGATGTCCTGTCTGTGTTCCTGAGTACCTGAGATCCAGTCCGTGTTCCTGATGTTCCAATGTCCTGCCGGTTCCTCCGTGGTCTACCCTGTGATGACGTCTGTCCTGGGTCAGTGTATGATGTTCTCCTGCTGAGCCTGTGCTACGCCTGAGGCCTGAGAGAGAGGCCGTCCTAGTATGCCCGTGCCAGATGACCCTGGACTGCATCAACCCGTGATGACCCCGCCATCGTCTGACGTTCGTCCTGGGCCGGTGTCTGATGTTCTCCTGCTGAGCCTGTGCTACGCCTGAGGCCTGAGAGTGAGGCCATACTAGTATGCCCGTGCCAGATGATCCTGGACTGCATCTACCCGTGATGACCCCGCCATCGTCTGAAGTCTGTCTGAGGTCGGTGTCTGATGTTCTCCTGCTGAGCCTGTGTGTAGCCCTGGTGTTAGGCACACGCAGTACCCTGGAGAGTGTGTGGAGAGATAAGCAGTTCAATGCTCAATACCCATTCACTCAACATACACTAGACACACCCTTAGGGTAGTGTAGTCACTTGTGAGGGAGTGGTCAGTGTGTATGCGTTGAGTGATTAGAGTAGTCAGTTTCCTGTCTTCGGACAGAGCAGACGTGTGGAGTCTAGCTGGGACTTGGAGGGAGGAAGCAGTCCAGCCTGGTTCTATCAGCAGTTCAGCAAGTGGAGGCCAGTAAGGGCGAGATATAGATCACCTCAGCCTGGTCAGAGCTGTACCTCACTTGAAGACATTGATAAAGAAAGAAGAGCTTAGTACAGAAAAACTTCAGTCTCCTGTCCCAAGGACAGTGAAAGGTTCAGAGACGTGCTCCTGCCTAGTGGATTACTGAGAGTCTGGTAACTAACTCTGAAGGAAGAGAAGAAGGGAGTGATTATATGACTTTTTGCAAGTGTGAGTGTTTATGCTACAAGCGAGGACAAGGCGAAAGGCATAGTGGTAGAAATTCTGAGTGCTATAGGATTGGAGAAGTCCTGCACATTGTTACCGGTCACTGGAGACCGAAGCATCACCATAGCTTCATGCATGGTGGTAGGAAACCCAGAGGCTTACCGGACCTTAGGTAGCGGAAAGCAGCCCCTAAATAGTCGGTACGTAACTGGGGTCAGGGGGAGTGAGGACCTTGAGCCTGATCAGCAAGAATAGGAACTCAGCTCTCTCACAGGAAGGCTCCGACCACAAAAACTGACTGGGCAGTACAGCTTAGAGAAGCTGGAGTTTATTGAGGGAACTACGCTTCATGCTGGTTGGACTCATCGTTGTGAAAGTAAAGGAGGCCCCTAACTTGTCCAGCTGCTATCTCGAAATACATTCTCCTTGGATCAGCCTCCCTGGGACCTGCCTTACCATCTTACAAGTAAAGGTATGGAAAGACGCTGACCGTGTGAGACTGAGTTATTTACTTGCATGCCTGCACAACTCTGCCTTAACCATCGACCTGAGGGAAGAGTCCTACCTGTAGGGGACCCGACATCTAGCTGCATCACCATCCCCTCAGAGATCTACAGCAGCGCTGGTACAAATTACCAGAGACTACAGGTGGCGTCACGAACTGTAAATATATCTATCCCCTGTAAATATTCCCCCAACATACGCCAGACCGCTAGGGCCACAGACCGAGCCACCGCTACCTGTGACAATCCCCATAGACTTCTACGGGCTCGGCTCTGAGTACCCCATTGCCCTGGTAACCCACAATTGTGGTGGCGGGTCGAGACAAATTGGTGTCACGAACAGGATGCGAAACTCGCAAAATTGCGAGCCCTGTGTGCCTATGGAGTTGTTTTTGTGAAAAGGACTGTTTGCACTTTTGGCGCCAAAAATCGCCATCTTTGTCGCCATATTCGCGCCCTCAGGCGCTGGAGAAGAAGGTGGGCGTACCTTCGTGGGCGTGTACCCCCCTGTGGCGCGAAGAAAATGCCTGCCCTCTCAAAGTGCTATTACAACATGCGATCCTGCCCTACAGCAAAGGAGGTCCGCCTCCTCTTCACCTTCCCTGCGAGGAGGAGGAGACGCAAACCCCGCCTCCACGGAAGAGACCGGACGTCTCTGGAGGAAGATAAGAGAATCTTCTGGAACATCATGGAAGCAGGACGTGTGCAGCCGAGCAGGGAAGCGGAGGAAGGCAGGCCCCGTGCCCCAGCCAAGCTGCCACCAGCACCGGAGTCATCCGTGGTCCTGCACCTGCAGCAAGCATTGCTGGAAGTTAAAGAGGAAAATGCACGACTAAGAAAGATGATTTCGCCACAACCTGGATTTGAAGAGATCGAGAGACGCCGGCGTACCCTGGAGCAGCGGCGGCTGTGGGTCGCGGTGTTCTCCCCCTTCGATGATCCCCTACGTCTGGAGTTACCAAAACTTCTGCTGCCCAAGGCAAAGGAGCAACCGGAGGCTGCCCCCGAAAGTACCAATCCTGATCCCACCGGTGAAGCGGTGGAGGCGAAGGAGGTTGAGGAGGTACCGCCAGTTCCGGAACGCCCGCCCGGCCAGGAGGCCGCAGCAGATGATCGAACCCCGGCAGGGACACCGGAGGGGTCCTGTCCGTCGTTACCAGACGTGGACTGGGACGAGATGGCGCGCCTGGATGACGTCGCCTATACCGCCCAGTGGGAATGTGAGTGGCAGCGTCGTGAGGAGAAGCAGAAACGCCAGCAGGAGGAAGAGCGGAAGCTCAGCGGAACCGTCAGCGGCAACATGCAGAGCTGATCGCGGACAAGGAGAGTGTCCGGAGAGAGAAAGGTACCCTGAGGGAACCGCGGCGGCAGGGGTGTGTGACTGAGTTCCAGCTCCGGAAGGGCTGGGGCTTCATCCGTGAACCGGGCCTCTACCCAGGGGTCTTTGTCAGCAGGCGTGACGTAGAATCCCACCTACCGCAAGGCCATCCCGGGAGGGACTTAGTTAATGGAGACATTGTCACGTATACACGGCACTGGGGAATGAAGGGATGGTATGCCCTTAACGTCACCATCGTCCGTGACCCCGTCCCTGACGCAGGTAACGTCACCACTACCGCAGCGTCCCCGTCTCCAGCACAAGCAGTATCCGGCCGTGCCCCAGCATCGCCCCCTGCAGGTACTTCGCAAGTGGAAGCGACACCTGTATACCGCTATCCTTCTACATCGCAACATGCGACCCAGTTTCCATCGCAATCCATGACACGATCCATATCGTTAACTGTGACTCAGATTGAAACGCAATCGGTGTCTCGCAAGGAGAATGTACCCGTTGCGCCCCTAGAGGTTCACACAAGAACTGTGGCAACTCAGACCCCAATAGCAGGTCACGACTTGTTAGTCCTGGGATCTAGGGACCATTGCATTGTTCCAGCTCCCGGGGTGGAAAATGTATTTGAAATAAATGAATAGTTAAACAGTAAAAACCGGTGAGATCCATAAAGGGGTCTACCATAAGTAATGTTGTAAAAAGTTTAAGAATGTTTGCCAATTTTTGCACAAGTTAAATGAGTATATAGTATATTTACATATTGCCAAAAGTAGAATGCCCGGCTGGGTAAACAGATAAAAAGTTTTGCACTTTATTATTATTATAATGTGATATAATATGTGTCGTTTTGCTAACAATGGACTCAGAGGTTGAGGACTGTGCCAGCCCAGAACTTATTTGTATATAGTTGCGCTTCGGTGCTTTATCTTGGTTTTACATAAAACCATCACAACTACCTCTGAACGTAAAACCCGTGTGGTGTGGCACTGAGTGAGGTCTGCATTCCTAAGTCCTGCAGCCCACCCAGGACCCACGTTGAAGGTTTGGTGCGGGTCCTTCACAAGAATATTGTCGTTTATTTATGAACATGTTTATTTAATATTTCGTATTTTTGTATATATAATGTTTTGTTTGCAACGTTCAAGACATCCTTACCTCCCGGATGGACGAATTAATGTTTAATGTTGATGTTTTCATGCATAAACAAAACTGTCTCTTTGTATTTTACAGCCCGGGAGTGCTGTCTTTTACCATGGGGGAATGTGTAGCCCTGGTGTTAGGCACACGCAGTACCCTGGAGAGTGTGTGGAGAGATAAGCAGTTCAATGCTCAATACCCATTCACTCAACATACACTAGACACACCCTTAGGGTAGTGTAGTCACTTGTGAGGGAGTGGTCAGTGTGTATGCGTTGAGTGATTAGAGTAGTCAGTTTCCTGTCTTCGGACAGAGCAGACGTGTGGAGTCTAGCTGGGACTTGGAGGGAGGAAGCAGTCCAGCCTGGTTCTATCAGCAGTTCAGCAAGTGGAGGCCAGTAAGGGCGAGATATAGATCACCTCAGCCTGGTCAGAGCTGTACCTCACTTGAAGACATTGATAAAGAAAGAAGAGCTTAGTACAGAAAAACTTCAGTCTCCTGTCCCAAGGACAGTGAAAGGTTCAGAGACGTGCTCCTGCCTAGTGGATTACTGAGAGTCTGGTAACTAACTCTGAAGGAAGAGAAGAAGGGAGTGATTATATGACTTTTTGCAAGTGTGAGTGTTTATGCTACAAGCGAGGACAAGGCGAAAGGCATAGTGGTAGAAATTCTGAGTGCTATAGGATTGGAGAAGTCCTGCACATTGTTACCGGTCACTGGAGACCGAAGCATCACCATAGCTTCATGCATGGTGGTAGGAAACCCAGAGGCTTACCGGACCTTAGGTAGCGGAAAGCAGCCCCTAAATAGTCGGTACGTAACTGGGGTCAGGGGGAGTGAGGACCTTGAGCCTGATCAGCAAGAATAGGAACTCAGCTCTCTCACAGGAAGGCTCCGACCACAAAAACTGACTGGGCAGTACAGCTTAGAGAAGCTGGAGTTTATTGAGGGAACTACGCTTCATGCTGGTTGGACTCATCGTTGTGAAAGTAAAGGAGGCCCCTAACTTGTCCAGCTGCTATCTCGAAATACATTCTCCTTGGATCAGCCTCCCTGGGACCTGCCTTACCATCTTACAAGTAAAGGTATGGAAAGACGCTGACCGTGTGAGACTGAGTTATTTACTTGCATGCCTGCACAACTCTGCCTTAACCATCGACCTGAGGGAAGAGTCCTACCTGTAGGGGACCCGACATCTAGCTGCATCACCATCCCCTCAGAGATCTACAGCAGCGCTGGTACAAATTACCAGAGACTACAGGTGGCGTCACGAACTGTAAATATATCTATCCCCTGTAAATATTCCCCCAACATACGCCAGACCGCTAGGGCCACAGACCGAGCCACCGCTACCTGTGACAATCCCCATAGACTTCTACGGGCTCGGCTCTGAGTACCCCATTGCCCTGGTAACCCACAATTGTGGTGGCGGGTCGAGACACCTGTGCTACGCCTGAGGCCTGAGAGAGAGGCCGCCCAAGTATGCCCGTGCCAGATAACCCTGGACTGCATCTACCCGTGATGTCCTCCTGCATTCGTCTGTGATCCTGAGACGTGTACCCTTCTCTGATGTGCGGAATCGGGAGCCCGGCCTTATGTTCTGTTATGTACTGTGTGTTTCTTTAAGTAAACTTTATGTTTCTTCATACCTGAAGTTGTGCGGTGTTGTCTAGTCCTGCAGGTCGCCATCTTGCCCACATGCTCAGCTGCCACAGATCCCGGTCGCTGCCCATCCCTAGTCCGGGCAGGCCCGGGTCTCCCTCTGTGGTCCAGTGGGTCCACATTCTCTTACCATCTGGGATGCATGCCTCACGTCGTCGTGGACTGGCGGCGTGGGAGCATTGGCTAGTTAGGCAAGCTACGCCATGTCCCGATGCCCCGCAGCCGTGGGAAGCGTAACAGTCTGTTTCAGGTCTTGTCTCTAGTGCATTTATTAAAGCAGTATATGAATCTGGTAAACTGCACAATAAAATTGCTGCTATATGGCTTTCCTTAATATCTTCACCAATAGATCTTAGCTGTGATATCACTTCCATAATAGAGAATACATGCTCCTGCATATCACTGTCTGCACTTAGTCTTATATTGTAAAGCTTTCTTAATAAAAATAATTTGCGATTCAAGCTGGGTCTCTCATATAGCTTTCTTAATTCTTCCCACATTCCTTTCGCTGTTTCTTCATTTCTTATATGTATTAATTGAGCACCATCCACTAATAAGCTAATGGTGGCTCTCGCTTGTCTATTTTTTTTATCCCATGTCTGATTATCTTGATCAGGTCTATCTGTACTGATTACTTCCCATAAATCATCTTTAGACAATAACATCTCTACTTTGAACTTCCATAGCTGTTAGTTCTCATAATTCAGTTTAGCTACTGCGAGTTTTAGCTCTGTGCTACTTGTCATTTTTAACTTATCTTTCTTGTTTGGAGAGATTTGCACTGAAGAATTCTTCTGCATTCACCAGGGTCTTGCTGAGAGTTCCAGTGTCCTGGGTATCTGGTATTCTTGGTGCTTGGGATCTGTGGTGTCTGGATTCTCTGGTTACGCTGTATCTGGGTGTGCTGTATCTGGGGTGACTGGGACTGGGTGTCTGGGCCCATAACCTGTTGCACAGCTTCTGAATCCACACCTTTGCAGTAGAAAACTTCACAGAGCAGGCTTCATGGGATAACAAGCTTTTACTTCTTACAACATGAGGTAAAAGGATAAATGCACAGTCATTTTAGCGTTGCATCAGGAAACAGGAACAAAACAAAAGTGAAACTACAAGTGAGACTATCTCTTATACAATACATTAAACAGAAGGAAACGTTACACAACATCGCCATCTACTGTCAGGTCAGCATAAAGTCCTCCTTTTAATTATAATAAGTCCTAATCTGTTGCATATGGCAACACAGATCCTTATAAGAGGTAACCAGATCATTACGAGAGGTGTCCAGATCCTTATGAGAGTTTTCTATACCCTTAGGAGAGGTGTCTAGATTCTTATGAGAGGTTTCCAGATTCTTCTGAGAGGTGTTGAGATTCTTAAAATAGTCGTCCAGACCCTTATGAGAGTTTTGTAGATCCTTATGAGACGTGTCCAGATACTTATGTGAGGTATCCAGATCCTTATGAGAAGTGTCCAGGTCCTTATGACAGTTGTGCAGATCCCTATGAGAGGTGTCCAGATCCCTATGAGAGGTGCCCAGATCCTTATGAGAGGTGCCCAGATCCTTATGAGAGGTATCCTTATGAGGTGTCGAGATCCTTCTGAGAGGCATCCAGATCCTTAAGAGAGGTGTCCAGACCGTTATATGGTGCAAACCTGTTTTCTTTTTGGTGCAAAACAATAATACATTTGGTTTGTAACTGAAACTATTTCAGATTGCGCCAGGTATCCAGTGTAGCATCAGTAATAAATGTGGACGCAGGGATGATGGCAGTAATTCTGAGTTTCTAGAGTCATGGAAAATGAGAATTTTACATTCCCAAGGGCTGAAAGTGATTCATTGTATTTTTTATTGTAGAATTAGATTAAAAGAGTACTAATGGGCAAATGTCGGTAGTTGTGGTTGTGGTTGTGTCAGGTGACTGGAGGATGATGGTTAATGAGGCGAAGACCCCAAGAGGAGTTCTGTATCTTCAGCTTTACAACAAATGTTTCCGCTGCCTGATTATGCACATAACTAAAGTTTTTCTGCTTCAACAGTCTCCATCCACATAGAACAAAACACGATCAATCACCTGAGGAGTGAGGACTTGGCTCCTGCGCTATGGAGGCCATGGAGGCTGGAAGCCTTTCACTGTGGTGTCAACAGTGGCCACGCTCCTCAGAGCCCAGCCTCTGACTTTGCCAAGATTAAGACAATGTCCTCCATTTATTGCACAGCTGTAACTTTGGTCATGAATCTAAAATTTCACTTCCAGAGTGCTCACTTCTCTAGTCATCAATGATAATGGGATCCAACAACCTCTGGATGGTCAGGAGATAGACATATAGAGATGGGCCGCATCAATGTGTGCCCCAGATTCTGCCAACAGCTTAAGGGAAATCTATCATCAGATTCTTGCTGCCCAAACCACAGGCACCATGATCCAGACACTGACTGCACGATTGCAGCCAGGTATGTTTTACTCTCAAACGATGCAGGTTGTAAGTGTCTCGGCTGACTAGTTTGATCAGTCCCCAATAGCTTCATCCTGTCTATGATTGATAGATCTCTTCCCAATTTTTTGGCGCAGGAGGAAACCAGCGGGAGACCTAATCAGTCGAGACACTTTGGCCCTGATTCAGCATAGCGATTATGCCAGAATTCTAGCGTTCACCTTGAAAAGTCGCTAAATTTTTCCACATAGCTGAGTCGTGCAAAAATTATGCAACTTTTGGCATTTCAATACCAGTTTTGCTCAGTTCTGCAAAGCAAACGTCAGTGAGTACCATAAGACAAAAAAAGAAATTTCAATAAATCTTCAAATAATGAAATCGGGACCTTGGTTCCCAACTGGGTTTTCAAAGTATGCATGATTTGCGGCCGCTAGACAGCCTGAATACATGTGGGGATTTCCTAACAAACAGGCCTTCCCCACATGTATTCAGACTATCTACAGTCATGGCCAGAAGTTTTGAGAATGACACAAATATTATATTTTCACATGATCTGCTGCCCTCTGGTTTTTATTGTGTTTGACAGATGTTTTTATCACAGACAGAAATATAATAATTGCAAACATATGAATAACAAAAGCTTATATTGACAGTTAGAATGAGTTAATGCAGCAAGTCAATATTTGCAGTGCTGACCCTTCTTCTTCAGGACCTCTGAAATTCTCCCTGGCATGCTCTCAATCAACTTCTGGACCAAATCCTGACTGATAGCAGTCCATTCTTGCACAATCAATGCTTTCATTTTGTCAGAATTTTTCGGTTTTTGTTTGTCCACCCATCTCTTGATGATTGACCACAAGTTCTCAATGGGATTAAGATCTGGGGAGTTTCCAGGCCATGGACCCAAAATCTCTATGTTTTGTTCCCTGAGCCATTTAGTTATCACCTTTGCTTTATGGCAAGGTGCTCCATCATGCTGGAAAAGGCATTGTTGATCGCCAAACTGCTCTTGGAGGGTTGGGAGAAGTTGCTCTTGGAGGACATTCTGGTACCATTCTTTATTCATGGCTGTGTTTTTAGGCAAGACTGTGAGAGAGCCGATTCCCTTGGCTGAGAAGCAACCCCACACATGAATGGTTTCAGGATGCTTAACAGTTGGCATGAGACAAGACTGGTGGTAGCGCTCACCTTGTCTTCTCGAATCAGGCGTTTTCCTGATGTCCCAAACAATCGAAAAGGGGATTCATCAGAGAAAATAACTTTACCCCAGTCCTCAGCAGTCCACTGCCTGTACCTTTTGCAGAATATCTGTAATGTATGTAGTACAGTTCATATAGCGTCTTGTGCTTGGGTGCGATGAAAACACAGGAGTCACAGGTTTGATATAGAAAAGTCCTGTATTACTTCATACAAGTTGGCAGAAATAGTCACACAGTTTGCAGACACAGAAACAGGAGACACAGCAGGCCAGAGTAATCCAAGCTCAGCAATCACTCTCCAATACAGATTCAGGATCTTCTTCTCTGTTACCGTAAGTCCATGCAAACGTGGGTCTTTCAAAGAGCAGGGTTCAGAGTCCACAAGTGCTTCAGAGTTCCTCAGTAGGAATAGCTGGAGTACAAGGTCCAAGGCTTACAGGAGTCAAGTCACAGGTTCACTGCAGGCTAGATTCTGAAGCACTGATTGCTCAGCTGTGGCTGCTTAAGAAGCAAAGGAGAGAATCAGGGCGGGAACATGCAAGCTGGAAACTCCATTTTGACTGAGGGCAAGATAGCTGCAGCAAGACAGAAAGTAAAATGGCTGACGAACAAACTGAGTTTCAGGAATATATTGTCATGTGTGCATCGCCACGAAGATCGTCGCGGTTGCACATTCTGACTTCTCACAGCTGAGTTGCTGTTTCTTTGTGTTTGGCAGTTAGGGAGTTAATTCTGTCTGTGCTCAGTTCTGGGACTGGGTGCAGTTTTCTCCCGGCTGCAATTAATTATTTGTTGATTGGTTTCCTTTAAATCTCTGGTTGTCTGTGTTGGGAGTTGCCAGTGAAATTCTTCATGCAGACCACAGATAGGATTGTATCTGTATAGACTTAAGTTAAAGAGCTCCTTAGTTGTTTTAAGCTCACCTTGCTTAGAGTTTAATTTCCCAGATCATTTATGTTCCTTCTGTGTTTGAGTGTGTATGCAAGTCTGTGTTTTCTCCAGTCTGTCTTATATGTCTAATCTGTGTATTTAGCAGAGATCAGCCCATATCCCTTTGGTGGTAATCAGAATCCTTCTTAGGACTGATTACAGGGTTCAGGGACTGATAGGAGACAGGGTTAGGCTGGAGACTTGGACCTCTGAACCATTATCAGTACCTCCAAGGTGAGGGATTAGTTAGGACCCCAGTTTAGGGTCAGGTTAGACCCCCGGTCCTCCTCTTTCCTGTGACAGTGTATCAAGTCCTCAAGATTAACCCTGAGTTCAACGGATATCGTGTCAGGTAAATCTATTCTATATTTACATGCTGATGTTGCTAATCTATATGTTGTATAGAGTGTTGTTCTTTTAAGAATAGTTTACTGACATCGTACACATATCATAAGACCGCGTGACATTTTCACTGGCCCATAAAATTATTCCCAGTTGCCATGGATCCAGTAGCCCAGCTGGCTCTGCAGTTGCAGGGATTATCCATGGAGCTGACGGACATTAAGTCCAAAGTTTTGTCTCCCTCGGAGAAACCAGATTTGAACCTAAAGTAGCTCTCCCGGACAGGTTCACTGGTGGGCGAGACAAATTTTTTACCTTCAGGGAAGCATGTAAATTGTATTTTCGGCTTCGGCCTCGATCATCAGGGAGTGAAGAGCAGAGAGTGGGAATTGTTATCTCGCTCCTACAAGGGACCCTCAATCCTGGGCCTTCTCCCTTCCTCCGGGATCCCCGGCTCTACAGTCAGTAGATCGATTTTTTACTGCCCTGGGTTTGGTATATGATGACCCAGATCGGGTCTCTCTTGCTGAGACAAAATTACGTAAGATACAGCAGGGAGATCGTCCGGCGGAGGAATTTGCTTCTGAGTTCCGTAGATGGGCCACAGATACTCAGTGGAATGACCCAGCTCTTAGGAGCCAGTTTTGTCATGGGCTTTCTGACAAATTAAAGGACGTTTTGGCTCAGTATGATTCTCCTCCATCACTGGAGGCTGCTATGGCCCTAGCTATCCGTACTGATAGACGGCTCCGGGAGAGGTGCGAGGTAACTCCGCCCCCTGTTGTTACTCCACCTACTACTAAAGTCCCTTATGTTGAGGTTCCCCTTGTCTGTTCGGAGGAGCCTATGCAGTTGGGAGGGACATCATTTCGTAGGAGGGGATTGGCGGTACGCCGCAGGACTAGAAGGTGTTTCTTCTGCGGGAAAGAGGGACATTTTGTTGGGGGATGTCCATCCCGTGCCTTGTTGAGCAAAAAGTCGCCGGAAAACTGTTAATCCCAGGTTGTGTGGTGGACGACAACCTGGGAGTATGTATTTCGTCCGCTAGTTCTTCTCAGTTCCTTGTACCAGTGGAGGTGGTGGTTGGTACGAGAGTGGAGAGATTTTCTGTTCTTCTTGATAGTGGGTCCGGGGCTAATCTGGTTGACGCTCAGTTTGCTCAGGCTCAAGGTATGCATCTGAGTGTATTGGTCAAACCGATCCCTATATTCTCCATTGACGCCAGGCCTCTCGGCCAAGGTAGCTTTGTTCATGAGGTTCATAACATTGACCTTCGGGTAGGGGCAATACATAGGGAACTATTATCTTGTTATGTGTTGGAGGGTCTACCTACTCCTATTGTGTTGGGACTTCCTTGGTTGGTTAAACATAACCCTGTGATTAATTGGCAGTCCAGAGATATAAGCCAATGGGGGGAGTTTTGCAAAAGTAACTGCATGAACACAGTCATCAGTGCGGTCGTGCCTAGTACTTTGCCTCCTTTTTTGGAGGACTTTGGGGATGTGTTCTCTGAGGAGGGGTGTCAGGAGTTGCCTCCTCATCGCGTGTATGACTGCTCTATTAATTTACTTCCTGATGCTAAGTTACCTAAAGCTAGGTTATATAACCTTTCTGGTCCTGAGAGGCAGGCTATGAAAGATTATATTTCGGAAAGTCTGGCCAAAGGGCATATTAGACCTTCATCTTCCCCAGTGGCCGCGGGGTTCTTCTTTGTGAAGAAAAAAGATGGAGGCCTACGCCCTTGCTTGGATTTCCGCGAACTTAATCGGATTACTGTTCGAGATCCGTATCCACTCCCTCTGATTCCTGATCTCTTCAATCAAATTGTTGGCGCCAAATGGTTCTCTAAATTGGATCTCAGGGGGGCGTATAATCTGATTAGGATAAAAGAGGGGGATGAGTGGAAAACGGCGTTTAACACGCCGGAGGGACATTATGAGAACCTTGTCATGCCTTTTGGTCTGACTACTGCACCAGCAGTATTCCAACATTTTGTTAATGACATTTTTCGTCATCTGGTGGGGCTGTTTGTGGTCGTATATTTGGATGACATTTTAATTTACTCACCAGATCTTGTGTCTCACCAGGAGCATGTGAGACAGGTGTTGCAGATCTTGCGAGACAATAAACTATACGCCAAACTGGAAAAGTGTGTATTCGCCGTACAGGAACTTCAGTTTTTGGGTTTCTTGGTGTCAGCCTCCAGTTTCCGTATGGACCCTGAAAAGGTGAGAGCAGTGCTTGAATGGGATCAGCCAGAGGATCTTAAGGCTCTGCAGCGTTTTCTGGGGTTTGCTAACTACTACCGGAAATTTATTTGTAATTTCTCATCTGTTGTCAAACCTCTCACTGACATGACAAGAAAAGGGACGGATTTTTCTAAATGGTCGGACAAAGCTTGCCAAGCTTTTTCCTCTTTGAAAAAATGTTTTGCTTCGGCACCCGTTCTCATCCAACCAGATGCATCACAGCCGTTCGTTGTGGAGGTGGACGCGTCTGACGTAGGGGTGGGTGCAATATTGTCCCAGGGTCCGTCCCCTGGTAAATGGCATCCGTGCGCTTTCTTTTCTAAAAAATTGTCGTCCGCCGAAAGGAATTATGATATCGGCAATAGGGAACTTTTGGCCATTAAGTTGGCTTTTGAAGAATGGCGTCACTTTTTGGAGGGGGCAGTCCACCCGGTCACCGTCATTACTGATCACAAGAACCTGCTGTATTTGGAATCTGCTAAGCGTCTGAATTCCAGACAAGCTCGATGGTCGTTGTTTTTTACCAGGTTTAATTTTGTTGTCACTTATCGCCCTGGATCTAAGAATGTTAAGGCGGATGCCTTGTCTCGCAGTTTCCCAGGGGCCGGGAAAATGGATGACCCGATTCCTATCCTTCAGGAGGGGGTGGTAGTGTCGGCTGTATGTTCTGAGCTTGAGGAGGAGGTGTTAGAGGCTCAGGGGGACGCCCCTGCAGGACCTCCAGGGAGACTGTTTGTCCCAAATCAGTTGAGACAAAAGGTTATTGAGGCACATCATAATTCTGCTTTAGCAGGACATCCAGGGAGTAAGGCTACTTTAGATCTCCTTTCTCGCCGGTTTTGGTGGCCTAACGTTAATAAAGATGTTTTAACTTTTGTCGCGTCCTGTGGGGTTTGTGCTCGCTCTAAGACCCCTCATACCCGTCCGTCTGGGACCCTCTTACCCTTGAAACTTCCGGAGCGTCCATGGACTCATTTGTCTATGGACTTCATCACAGACCTTCCTCAGTCGTCAGGGAAGACTGTCATACTGGTGGTTGTTGACAGGTTCAGTAAGATGGCACATTTCATTGCTCTTCCTGCCCTCCCTAATGCTAAAACTCTGGCGCAGGTGTTCATTGGGGAGATTGTGAGACTTCATGGGTTGCCTTCTGATGTGGTGTCAGATAGGGGGTCTCAGTTTGTGTCCAAGTTTTGGAGGGCATTTTGTTTACGTCGGGGGATGCAATTGTCATTTTCCTCGGCTTTTCATCCGCAGACCAATGGTCAGACAGAGCGTCTGAATCAAAGCCTAGAGACTTATCTTCGGTGTTTTGTCTCAGAGAACCAGGAGGACTGGTCTTCTTTCTTGCCTCTGGCAGAGTTCGCTCTTAACAACAGGCGGAGCGAGTCCACTGGTAAGTCCCCGTTTTTTGGGGCATATGGTTTTCATCCCCAGTTTTGTACATTCAATGGGGGGGGCCCTTCTGGGGTTCCTGAGGAGGAGCGTTTCTCGTCGTCACTTGCTTCAGTGTGGAGAGGTGTATTGAATAATCTGAGTGCTATGGGGAACCGTTATAAACGTATGGCTGATAGGAGGAGAGTTTCTGGTCCAGATCTTAATGTGAACGATCTGGTATGGTTGTCTACCAGGAATATAAAACTTAAAGTTCCCTCCTGGAAGCTGGGCCCCAGATTCATCGGGCCGTACAGGATCAGTTCCATAATTAATCCTGTGGCATTTCGTCTGGACCTCCCTCCTACGTTTAAAATTCATAATGTGTTCCACAAGTCATTACTTAAGAGGTACGTGGCACCAGTCATACCATCACCTCTACCTCCTCCTCCAGTGGTGGTCAATGGTAACTTGGAGTTTCAAGTGTCAAAGATCATTGACTCACGTCTGAATCGCCGGTCCCTTCAGTACTTGGTGCATTGGAAGGGGTATGGTCCAGAGGAGAGGACGTGGGTTCCTGCGTCTGACATTAACGCAGATCGTTTGGTGCGGACCTTCCACAGAACTCACCCGGGCAAACCTGGCCCTGAGGGTCCGGAGGCCCCTCGTAGAAGGGGGGGTACTGTCATGTGTGCATCGCCACGAAGATCGTCGCGGTTGCACATTCTGACTTCTCACAGCTGAGTTGCTGTTTCTTTGTGTTTGGCAGTTAGGGAGTTAATTCTGTCTGTGCTCAGTTCTGGGACTGGGTGCAGTTTTCTCCCGGCTGCAATTAATTATTTGTTGATTGGTTTCCTTTAAATCTCTGGTTGTCTGTGTTGGGAGTTGCCAGTGAAATTCTTCATGCAGACCACAGATAGGATTGTATCTGTATAGACTTAAGTTAAAGAGCTCCTTAGTTGTTTTAAGCTCACCTTGCTTAGAGTTTAATTTCCCAGATCATTTATGTTCCTTCTGTGTTTGAGTGTGTATGCAAGTCTGTGTTTTCTCCAGTCTGTCTTATATGTCTAATCTGTGTATTTAGCAGAGATCAGCCCATATCCCTTTGGTGGTAATCAGAATCCTTCTTAGGACTGATTACAGGGTTCAGGGACTGATAGGAGACAGGGTTAGGCTGGAGACTTGGACCTCTGAACCATTATCAGTACCTCCAAGGTGAGGGATTAGTTAGGACCCCAGTTTAGGGTCAGGTTAGACCCCCGGTCCTCCTCTTTCCTGTGACAGTGTATCAAGTCCTCAAGATTAACCCTGAGTTCAACGGATATCGTGTCAGGTAAATCTATTCTATATTTACATGCTGATGTTGCTAATCTATATGTTGTATAGAGTGTTGTTCTTTTAAGAATAGTTTACTGACATCGTACACATATCATAAGACCGCGTGACATATATACATAGAACCTTACATTACTCCCCCCTTTAGGACAACCTCCGGATGACCTCAGACCAGGCTTGTGTGGGTACCTCTGATGAAACTGACGGAGCAAGCGAGGAGCATTAACGTTATTGACCGGTTCCCATGAGTTGTCCTCCACTGGGTAGCCCTGCCATTTAATCAGATATTGTAACTGATTTCTATACAACCTGGAATCTAAAATCCTTTCCACCACAAATTCTTCCTGACCATCGACTAGCACTGGGTCAGGGCAAGGAGAGGAACGTCCAGGAAACGTATTGGGTGTCGCAGCCTTTAGTAGGGATACATGAAAGACAGGGTGGATTCTCATAGTTCTGGGCAGTTGAAGACGACAAGCAACGGCACTTATAATTTTACTGATTTTATAGGGTCCAATGTACTTATGTCCCAACTTAGACGATGGAATCCTTAACTTAAGATTTCTGGTTGACAGCCAGACCAAGTCTCCTACCTTGAAAGCTGGTGCAGGTTTACGAAATTTATCTGCTGCTTTCTTGTACCTTTCTTGAGCCGATTCCAGATTTTCCTTTAGAAGATCCATATTCTTCTGTAAAGACGTGATTCTTTCAGCCACTGCTGGTAAAGGCGTTTCTATGGGAAATCGTGGTAGAATGTTAGGATGATAACCTAGATTAGAGTAAAAAGGAGACTGTTTAGTGGAGGCACTCTGAGAGTTGTTATACGAGAACTCAGCTAATGGAAGTAGATCCACCCAATCATCCTGTAGGTGGCAGATAAAGCAGCGGAGATACTGCTCCAGGGTTTGATTGGTTCGTTCGGTCTGTCCATTAGTCTGGGATGAAAAGCAGAAGAAAGGTTTACTTTAATGTCCAATGCTGCACAGAAATTTTGCCAAAACCTAGAAGTGAATTGCACCCCTCGATCCGAAATAACCTCATCCGGTACTCCATGTAAGCGAAACACATCTTTAATCATCAAATCTGATGTCTGTTTTGCAGTGGGTAAGCCGACACAAGGGATAAAATGAGCTGCCTTTGTTAGACGGTCAACCACCACTAGAATGGTGTTCTTCCCCTGAGAGGTTGGTAACTCCACAATGAAGTCCATAGAAATGGATCCCCACGGGTGGGACGGGGTGGGAAGAGGCTGTAACAGACCAGTTGGTGAGGAGCGAGGTGTTTTGCATCTTGCACAGACCTCACATGAAGTGACATAATTCAAAACATCCTTCCTGCAAGTGGGCCACCAAAAGAAATGAGAAAGAAATTCCTGTGTCTTTAGAATTCCTCTATGCCCAGCTATCTTGGAATCGTGAATGAGTTGCAATACTCTTAATCTGACTGTTTCAGGAATATACAGACGTTGTCCCTGAATCCACACACCATTCTTAAAGACAAGACTTACGTCCCTTGGGGGTTGTGCCAAAAAGGAATCCGCATGGTATGCTTCCTTGATGTCCTTAAGTAGGTCTTGATTATGAATTACTCCTAGGAATCTAGAGTCAGGAAGAATAGTCTTAGGAGGAGTAATTGGACGTGTCTCTGCTGAGTAAATCCTAGAGAGTGCATCAGCCTTTCCATTGCGCGATCCTGGTCTATAAGAGATGATAAAATTAAATTGGTTTAAGAAAAGATTCCAGCGAGCCTGGCGAGGAGTCAGGCACTTAGCCGACCTGATAAACTCAAGGTTACGATGGTCTGTCAGGACGACTATTTGCTGTGCAGCTCCCTGAAGAAGGTGTCTCCATTCTTTGAAGGCGGCAATAATGGCCAACAACTCTCTATTGCCCACATCGTAGTTCCTCTCAGCCGAAGACAACTGCTGGGAAAAGAAGGCACAGGGATGCAAGACATTCTTCTCACCTGTTCTCTGAGAGAGTATAGCTCCAACGGCACAGTCTGAAGCATCCACCTCTATTATGAAGGCAAGCTCGGGGTTGGGATGTACTAGGATAGGTGCAGTGGTAAATTTATCTTTTAGACGGGAAAATGCTTCCTGGGCTTGGGGAGTCCAGGAAAACCTAGACTCTTTCCGGGTAAGTTGAGTGATAGGTGACACTACCTCAGAGAAATTTCTAATGAAACGTCTATAGAAGTTGGCAAACCCGATGAAGCGCTGTACCTCCTTCACATTTCTAGGACTTGGCCAATCCTTGATGGCTTGGGTTTTGCTTCCATCCATACTAATTCCTTGTGTAGACAGTACATACCCCAGAAATTGAATTTCGGTCCTATGGAATTCACACTTTTCAAGTTTGATGTAAAGATGATTTTGTCTTAGACGTTCCAAGACCATTCTCACATGTCCATGATGTTCCTCTGTGGAGTTAGAAAAAATTAGAATATCATCCAAATAAATTACCACGAATGTATCTAGGAGATCCCTGAAGATGTCATTCACCAAGTGTTGGAAAGTGGCTGGGGCGGTACTCAGACCAAAAGGCATAACTAGATATTCAAAGTGTCCATAGCGTGACCTGAATGCAGTCTTCCATTCATCCCCAGGTCTAATACGGACTAAGTTATAGGCCCCACGAAGATCTAGTTTAGAAAAAATTTTGGCATGTCGCACTCTCTCCAATAACTCAGGGATTAAAGGCAATGGATAACGGTTTCTAATAGTAACCTTATTGAGTTCCCTATAGTCTACGCATGGTCTCAGAGATCCATCTTTCTTCTTTACAAAGAAGATGGGTGCACCTGCAGGAGATGAAGAGGGGCGTATGAAGCCCTTGGCTAGATTTTCATCTATGTAATCCTTTAAAGACTTTAGCTCGGGCCCCGCCAGGGGGTAGATCTTACCAAAAGGTATCTCTGCTCCAGGCAATAATTCAATTGGACAATCATATGGACGGTGAGGAGGAAGCTGGTCAGCGTTCTTCTTGTCACATAAATCCACATAGTCCTGGTATACAGCTGGTAGTTCAGGGACTGACATGATTCCTTTAGGAACAGAGCAAGCTGAAACTTTTGGACTCATCTGTTTCTCTGGAAAGTGTAATTACTTGGTCTCCCAGTTAATGGTAGGATTCTGAGCCTGCAGCCATGGTAGCCCTAGAATAATGGGAAAGTGGGGAGAAGAGATAAGCATAAAGGACAGTTTCTCTTGATGATCTTTACCCATAAGAACCCTCAAAGGCTCTGTTTCCTGATCCACTGGTCCAGAGGTCAGCAGGGAGCCATCCACAGTTTCCATCTGTACTGGAGTAGCCTTCTTCACTGAACGTATTCCCTGTTTCAGAGCAAAGGAGACATCCATAAAATTTCCACTTGCCCCTGAGTCGATCATAGCAGAGCTAGACACCCAAGCTGAGTCAACCCAGAGTTTGATGGAAAGAAAGCAATGAGAATTGTTTTTCTTACAACTCAGCTGGGACACCGCTGAGGAAACTTGAAAAATGGCAGCGTTTACACAGTCAACGTCCTCAGAGGTAACGGAGTTTAAGTCCGAGAAATCAAGATCTGTTGCTGCAGATCTCTCTGGAGCCTGAGGCTCGGACCTGACAGATCCCCTCTCGCAACACTCACAATGAATGAGTGCTGCAGTAGTCTTACGAGAACGGCTGGGGCAGTTTATAATGAAGTGCCCTGACTTACCACAATAGAAACATAGATTCTCCTTAAAACGATGTTCCTTGCGTGCATCACTAACCCGTCGTTGTAAAGAGTCTACCTGCATGGGTTCAGGTTCAGGTTCCCGTGTAATCCTACTCAAAGGTTCCTTAGCTGGAGAGGAAGGTAGGAAAAGGTTAGTACGATTGCTTTCGAACCATCTCTCTTGCCTGCGTTCAGTCAGACGAGTATCAATACGGATGCAGTAGTTAATAAAGTCACCTAACGCAGTGGGAGGGTCGGCACGAGCAAGTTCATCCTTAATCAGTGGAGATAACCCCTTTCGAAAAATAGATTTTTTGGCGGAACTGTCCCAGGTGGTATCAAGGGCCCATCTCCTGAAATCCAAGGCATATTCAGCTACCGAGTGCTTACCTTGGCGCAAAGCTAACATGGCTGCTTCAGCTGTTGCACCTCGATTGGGGTCATCAAACACCTGCCCCATGGCTGAAATAAAATCATCAAGGTGATTCAAACAATCATCCTCAGTCTCAATCAGAGGGTTTGCCCACATTAAAACCTTGTTGGTAAGCAACATAATTATAGTAAGCACCTTAGATCGTTCAGTGGGAAATTGTGAAGCATGTGCAGAAAAAAAAAGATTGCATTGATTAATAAATCCCCTGAATTTCTCACGTTCACCGCCAAAACGAAAAGGGGGCAACTTGGGAATCCCAGCACTCGGGGCTACGGCAGGAGCCTGGACTCGCCCCTCTAGAAACCTCAATCCTGGCTCGCAAATCCTGGGTAGTCTGTCCAACCACTTGCAAATTGTGATTATTGAGGTCCTGTAGATTTGTAAAACGGGTCTTTATATTCTGCAAATCTGCAAGGATATTATCAGTCACTCCGCAAAGTTCCTTTATGCGGGCCTCCATTTTCCAGATCTTTTAAGACAGGATTACTGGAAGAAGAGGAGAGAAAAAAAACAATAGTGTTCACCTGTGGCAACACTGCAGAGAGAAAAAAAAATTAAGGGAACTGCTCACCTGGAATGGTTGTGAGAAGTCACAACCACTATCATCACAGAAAGTTTCAACCAGACATCTGATATCCAGAGTTACAGCAGACAAAAAAGAGAAAAGAAAGGAAAAAAAAAAAAAAAAACAATAGTGTTTACCTGTGGTAACACTGCAAAAAGAAAAAACTTAAGGGAATTGCTCACCTGGAATGGTTGTGAGAAGTCACAACCACTGTCATCACAGAAAGTACAACCGGACGTCTGATATCCACAGTACAGCAGACACAGCCTTCCAGACCCAGCAGACACTAACGTTTTGGCTTCAGAATCTTGTAATGTATGTAGTACAGTTCATATAGCGTCTTGTGCTTGGGTGCGATGAAAACACAGGAGTCACAGGTTTGATATAGAAAAGTCCTGTATTACTTCATACAAGTTGGCAGAAATAGTCACACAGTTTGCAGACACAGAAACAGGAGACACAGCAGGCCAGAGTAATCCAAGCTCAGCAATCACTCTCCAATACAGATTCAGGATCTTCTTCTCTGTTACCGTAAGTCCATGCAAACGTGGGTCTTTCAAAGAGCAGGGTTCAGAGTCCACAAGTGCTTCAGAGTTCCTCAGTAGGAATAGCTGGAGTACAAGGTCCAAGGCTTACAGGAGTCAAGTCACAGGTTCACTGCAGGCTAGATTCTGAAGCACTGATTGCTCAGCTGTGGCTGCTTAAGAAGCAAAGGAGAGAATCAGGGCGGGAACATGCAAGCTGGAAACTCCATTTTGACTGAGGGCAAGATAGCTGCAGCAAGACAGAAAGTAAAATGGCTGACGAACAAACTGAGTTTCAGGAATATATACATAGAACCTTACAATATCAGTCTGTCCATGATGTTTTTTCTGGAGAGATGTGGCTTCTTTGCTGCCCTCCTTGAGAACAGGCCTTTCTCCAAGAGTCTCCGCCTCACAGTGCGTGCAGATGCACTCACACCTGCCTGCTGCCATTCCTGAGCAAGCTCTGCACTGCTGGTAGCCCGATCCTGCAGCTGAAACACTTTTAAGAGACGGTCCTGGCGATTGCTGGTCTTTCTTGGGCGCCCTGAAGCCTTTTTGGCAACAATGGGAACTCTCTCCTTGAAGTTCTTGATGATGCGATAGATTGTTGACTGAGGTGCAATCTTTCTAGCTGCGATACTCTTCCCAGTTAGGCCATTTTTGTGCATTGCAATGATGACTGCACATGTTTCTTTAGAGATAACCATGGTTAACAGAAGAGAAACAATGATGCCAAGCACCAGCCTCCTTTTAAAGTGTCCTGTGGTGTCAGTCTTACTTAATCATGACAGATTGATCTCCAGCCATGTCCTCATCAACACCCACACCTGTGTTAATGGAGCAATCACTGAAAAGAGATTAGCTGGTCCTTTTAAGGCAGGGCTGCAATGATGTTGAAATGTGTTTTGAGGGATAAAGTTCATTTTCTAGCCAAATATTGACTTTGCAAGTAATTGCTGTTAAGCTGATCACTCTTTATAACATTCTGGAGTATATGCAAATTGCCATTAGAAAAAGTGAAGCAGTAGACTTTGTAAAAATTAATATTTGTGTCATTCTCAAAACTTTTGGCCATGACTGTAGAAGCCGCAAATCGTGCAGATGCGGTGACAAAAACTAAATCTCCGAGCACGCCCAAATACTCTGAGGACCCCCGAGCATGCACGGGAAAACTTGAGCAACGAGTGAACTGTGTGGTCGTCGCTGCTGGTGACTGCAGATCTGCATATAGGGAAGGATCTAATGCAACCACTACACAGTTGACGGAGCTGTGCTGTTCAGCTCAGCAACCGCTAACATTTGGCCACCGGGACAGCTAATCAATTGATGGGGGTGCCGGGCATCAGACCCCCACCAATCTAGGAACAAGCAATAAATATAAAGTAGTGGAGCAGGCCTTTACGGGATACTGTCAGCATGTTTTAGCTATACAATCTGAGAGCAGCATGATGTAGGGACAGAAAGCTTGATTACATCTGTGTAGCACATACTGGGCTGCTTGGTGCAGTTTTGATAAAATCTCTATTTTCTCTGCTGTAAATGTAGCAGTGGTCAAAATGCTGAGCTGTGTATAACCCCACCCACACTTCTGATTGGCAGCTTTCTGTGTATAGTTTACATTGTCAGCAAGCTGACAATCAGTGGTGGGGGTAGGGTTATACAGAATTGCATGACTGATCCTCCTTGAGATGGTTCTATTCCTTCATTGGAGTCCAGCTGTGTTTAATTAACCTGAAAGGACTTGATTTGTAAAGGCACACACCTGCCTATATAAGACCTCACAGCTCACAGTGCATGTCAGACCAAATGAGAATCATGAGGTCAAAGGAACTGGCCAAGGATCTCAAAGACAGAATTGTGGCAAGGCACAGATCTGGCCAATGTTACAAAAGAATTTCTGTAGTATTCAAGGTTCCTAAGAGCACAGTGGCCTCCATAATCCTTAAATGGAAGAAGTTTGGGACCACCAGAAGTCTTCCTAGACCTGGCCGTCCAGCCAATCTGAGCAATCATGGGAGAAGAGCCTTGGTGAGAGCGGTAAAGAAGAACCACAAGATCAATGTGGCTGAGCTCCACAGATGCAGTAAGGAGATGGGAGAAAGTTCCACAAAGTCAGCTATCACTGCAGTCCTCCATCAGTTGGGCCTTTATGGCAGAGTGGCCCGACGGAAGCCTCTCCTCAGTGCAAGACATATGAAAGCACGTATAACGTTTGCTAAAAAACACATGAGGGACTCCCAGACTATGAGAAATAAAATTCTCTGGTTGATGAGACGAAGATAGAAATTTTTGGTGAGAATTCTAAGTGGTGTGTGGAGAAAACCAGGCACTGCTCATCACCTGCCCAATACAATCCCAACAGTGAAACATGGTGGTGGCAGCATCATGCTATTGGGGTGTTTCTCAGCTGCAGGGACAGGACAACTGGTTGCAATTGAAGGAAACATGAATGAGGCCAAGTACAGAGATATCCTGGATGAAAACATCTTCCAGAGTGCTCTGGACCTCAGACTTGGCCGAAGGTTCACATTCCAACATGAAAATGACCCTAAGCACGCAGCTAAAATAACAAAGGAGTGACTTCAGAACAACTCTGTGACCATTCTTGACTGGCCAGCCAGAGCCCTGACCTAAACCCAATGGATCATCTCTGGAGAGACCTGAGAATGGCTGTCCTCCAACGTTCACCATCCAACCTGATGAAACTGGAGAGGATCTGCAAGGAAGAATGGCAGAGGATCCCCAAATCCAGGTGTGAAAAACTTGTTGCATTATTCCCAAGAAGACTCATGGCTGTACTAGCTCAAAAGGGTGCTTCTACTCAATACTGAGCAAAGGGTCTGAATACTTATGACCATGTGATGTTTCAGGGTTTTTTTTTATAAATTTGCAAAAATTTCTATATTTCTGCTTTTTTTCAGTCAAGATGGGGTGCAGAGTGTACATTAATGAGAAAAAAAAGAACTTTTTTAAATTTACCAAATGGCTGCAATGAAATAAAGAGTCAAAAATTTAAAAGGGGTCTGAATACTTTCCGTACCCACTGTAGCTATCAAAATAAAGACACCAGCAAAATACCCACAGAAATACTGTGGGACATTAATAGTCAGCCATAGAATCAGGTAGTGCATGTGGTGACTACTCTAGCATCCTAACCTGGAGAAGAATGTGCAGATATTAGTTTTTAGTGCACTTATCTCTCTGTATTAAATATTCATTGCTTTGTTAGATTTTACTAATAAAGAGAAACCCTTATAGATCATGAAGGGATGTAATGAGACTGGAAGGATAATCAAAGTGGATGGCGCCACCTGCAGGCAGCACAATGACATGTTGTTTTAGCCCAATAATCTTGAAGCAATGAGACGCCCCAGTATATAGTATATATGAGGAACCTTCTTACAGACATGTACAAACATCGATGGAGGGCACTGTAACTGTAATTTGTGCTCTTGTCCGCAGCTTACGACCTATTCATACAGTGTTACTGCTTTGTCCATCATGTAAGATTCCGTTAGATTTACTCCGCTCACATAAAGTGCAGATTTGGGCAGCATTTTCTAAAATGTTAAGTAAGAAGAGCCTGTGACTACAGGAATCTTTACAGACATTATCATCCCTGTCCCCATCAGGGTTCACAATGTAATTTCCCTATCAGTATGTCTTTGGAGTGTGGGAGGAAACCAGACATCCCTGAAGAAACCCAAGCAAACACGATGTAGTACAAGTGTATTAAAATACTTATGAATCGTCGTCTTCTCCAGCAGCAGCTGCTCCTTTCCTCTTCTTGACCACCGGACCACTCTCTCTGCCAACTCAGACTGTGTAGAGCGGTATCTGCTTTCCCAATGTAATCCTATCAAACTCATAATCAGGCTCCATAGACTTATATTGAGAAAGTGACTTCCAGTCCACACACAAATCCCTGTATGGTCGGATTTGAGGTCACGTGGTCCAGAAGAGAAAAGGAGTGGTGATGGAAACTGGGGAAGACGGCGATCAGTAAGAATTTTAATATAATTACACTAAATTACATGTATATTATGGGAGACGTAGGGAAAAAAATTGCTGAGAGTGCTTCTTCATTAAAGAATCACTGCTATAAAAGATTTTATCCTCTTCATATATTGCAGTCATCATATTATACAGCACTATGTATTTACAAATGCTCATTTTGCCTTTCTACCCAGTTAATTCTTCTCTTTTCCATTAGCTCTATCACGTGATTAAAAACAGACTAGCGGAATCCTTCTAAGCTCTATGTAGAAACAGGAGGTCAATTTTCCCGGCAAAAGTCATGGGTCACTGCAAAAGTCCTTGGCAGGGGGAGGACAGAGCAGCTGGGTCAGGACTCAGGAGTTGAAGGGGAGGATGATAAATGCAGGGAAAACAGACTTCCTGTTTCTACATAGAGCAGAGAAAGCAGAATAATTAACCTCTTCACTACCTTGGGTTTATCCGTTCCTGAGTTTCCATTTTTTGCTCCCATTCTTCTCAGAGCCATAACTTTTAAATTTTTACGGCAATGTGAGAGCTTGTTTTTTGCGGGACTAGCTGTACTTTTGTATGACATCATTGGTTTTGCCATATAGTGTACTGGAAAACAGGAAAAAAATTCAAAGTGCGGTGAAATTACAAAAAAAAGTGCAATTCCACAATTGTTTTTTGTTTTGCTATTTTACCATGTTCATTAAATGCTAAAACTGACCTGCCATTATGATTCTCCAGGTCATTATGAGTTCGTAGAAACCAAATATGTCTAGGGTCTCTTATTTAAGTGGTGAAAAAAAAATACAGAGTTTCTTACTAAAAAAAAAAAGTTGCCATTTTCCGAGACTTGTAGCGTCTCCATTTTTCGTGATGTCGGGTTGGGTGAGGGCTTATATTTTGCACAAAAAGCTGATGTTTTTATTGATACCATTTTGGTGTAGATATGATCTTTTGAGCACCCGTTATTGCTTGTTAATGCAATGTGGAGACGACCAACAAAACGTATTTCTGGCGTTTTGACTTTTTTTCTCGTTACGCCGTTTACCCATCGGATTATTTTTATATATTGATAGATCGGGCGACTCTGAACCCAGCAATACCAAATATGTGTTTTTTTATTCTTTTATTTTGAATGGGGCGAATGGGGATGATTTGAACTTTTATATTTTTTTAATAACATTTTTTTTACTTTTTACTTTCTGCAATAGTCTCCATGGGATACTAGAAGCTGCGATCATCCGATCACTTGTGCTATGCAGAGCAGGACTTTAGCCCTGCTATATGCAGCTAAATTGCTCACTTGCTATGAGCGCAGACCGCTGAGCGGCACTCATAGCAATCCGGCTATGACAACCACAGGGGTCTGTGGAGACCCCGGGTTGTCATTCCAACCCATCGGTGACCAGCGGTCATTTGACACAGGCGCCGACGGGCGAGATTGGTTATGTGCTTTTGAGTCGCTCACCAGGGCCGTGGGTACTCGGTACCGAGCCTGTTGACTTCTATGGGGGATGTCACGGCGGCGACGACCCGGTCCGTGGCCCTGGGCACTCACCAAAAAGGGGAATAGGGTAACATTAATTCTGTGCGTCCTTTTCCCTATGTAGCTTCCTTCCTGGAGATGGTGCTGGTGGTTGGTAGCAATGACCCATAAAGTGATCACCGCCGTCGGCTCGCTAGCAGGGCCTGAAGGTTTTCCACTAGTCTAGGGGCCAATTCCCTTGTGGCCTGGTCCTTCCGATCCCGGAGAGGGCCACGGACTGAATGTTCACTGTCCGTGCCCAAGGACCCCTTCACTGACTTCTCCAGAAGCTCCTCAATCTCTTTCTCACGTTAGGGGCCGAGCTCCTATCAGCTGGAGCTCCCCTCACAATCTCTCTCTTCACCCTGAAGTGCTGCTGCTTGCTTAACTTCTCTCCTCCTCTGCTACTGCTAACTCCACCCACCCATATACCCCTTGCTAACCAGCCTGGAATGAGACCATCCTCCCATAGGGTACGTCCATATGCCCAGCTGATGAGGTGTGTGTTGGATGCAGGTGTTGGAGTCCTAGGGGTGCTCCCTCCTTACCTGGGAGAGGGGTGTCACACCTCTGGATGAGTTGCAACACCTCTGTGGCGACTGAACCCTCAGGGGCGCCACACTTTCGGCGTGAGCATGTAAAAGACGATGTCAGAGATTGACAGCAGCATTTAACATATCAACAGCTGCCGGTGGATCACAATTCTATACACGGCTATTAGGGGCACGTGTCAGCTATTCAGTTCACATGTGCTGGAAAAGTTGCGGGCTCAGCGCCGGAGCCCGCAGCAAACAGAGGGAGCCCACCTTAGAAGTAACTATACATCTAAGGTGGGAAAAGGGTTAAGTGAGTAGAAAGGCAAGATGAGCAATTGTAATTACACAGTACTATAAAATATGATAAGTGCAATATATTAATAGGATAAAAAGTTTGATGGGGGTGCTTCTTTAATAATAATCATCAACTTGACACTCTAAGGTGACAACTGGGGCGGACAAATCATTGGTGCAGCCACACAGGAACCCATTGGTTAAAAGGGCCACTTCTACCATCAAAGCAAGTGATATTGTGCATGATGAGGAGCTATTGGACTACAATGGGCCCATATATTGAGCTTGCACAGGGGCCCTCTTCTGTCTGCGTCCGCCAGTGGCGCCAACATATTCCACAGCCCTTTACAATTCAGAGGGACATTTACAAATAATATCAGACATTACAATGTAAAGCATAGTTCAGTCCAAAGGGAGGGAGGAGCCTGCTCACAAGAGCTTGCAATCTATGAGGAAACAGAGATGACACAAAAGGTAAAAGCGCTTGCCGTGTATGGTCCAGCCATCTTTTACACTACATAAGATATCAGGGCTACCACTAGGAATTTCAGGGCCCCGTACTGGCAAAATGTTTAGGCCCCCTTCAGACTCTGCCCAGGCTCCACCCCAGCTTCACCTCCACCTCTCCAACCTTTCATAGTCCCAACGCACTCTCTTGGAAAAATTCCACTTTGGCAACACATCATACATTAACAGTTCCCATCGAAGACCATACCACATACATAGCCATCAGCTTTTGATTTAGCCAAAAGATTTTTTTAAGCCTGTCACCATGACATAGTAGACTCATTTGGCAGCACCCTACTCTACTCTAACCTATTAAATATTTGTTAAAATACCCAATACTCTTTTTAGGTATATTTTATCTATTTTTCTTTAAGGGAATGTGTCACATATATTTTTTAAAATGATCAATAATTCCACATACAAGGGATAAATACTGTCACACCATGGCCGGTCCACATATTACCACCACATGGTGACCGAATAATACCACTTTCAAGGGACAAATACTCCCACACCATGACCAGACCACATATTACCACCACATAATGACCGAATAACACCATATACAAGGAACAAATAGGACCACATCATGATCAGACTTCAACCCTATCCAACCCACACCCTCTCTTATCCTCCCTTCCTTTGAGGTCCACTCGGTCCATATCTACTCTCCCTCTAATCTCCAAATGGCCGTCATATACCGACCACCGGCTCAGCCACTGCCTTCATCGACCAATTCTCCACCTGGCTTCTTCACTTTCTCTCTGCTGACATTCCCACCATCATCATGGGTGACTTTAATATGCCTATTGACAGCCGCCAGCCAGCAGCCTCCAAACTCCAGTCACTTACTTCATCCTTTGGACTTACTCAGTGGTCCTCCACAGCCACCCACACAGATTGACATACATTAGACCTCATCTTCACCCGCCTCTGTTTCCTATCTAATCTCACAACCTCCCCCTTCCCCTATCCGACCACCACCTACTCACCTTCTCATCCCTGTCCTCCTCACCTGCACCCTATGTCCAGCCACTGGCACATCCTCGCAGAAACCTCGCACACCTAGACATTCACAGACTCTCAGACTCTCTTCTACCTCTGTCCTCCATATCTTCACTCCACAACACAGACAGCGCCACCTCTTTCTATAACACCATCCTCACATCTGCCATAGACTCAGTCGCCCCTCTCACACACGGCAAAGTGCGACGAATCAATAGGCAACCCTGGCACAACAATCTCACCAAAAAACTTGGACAATCATCCAGGGTCGTGGAGTGGCTTTGGAAGAAAACACGCCTGCCAGACGACTTCACTGCTTTTAAACAAGCTACACTTGCCTTCAAAATAGCCCTCACCTCTGCTAAACAGACCTATTTCACAAACCTTGTATCTTCATTATCCTACAACCCAAAACAACTGTTCAGCACATTCAACTCTCTCCTCCGCCCACCACTGCCAACTCCCCTCATCTCTGCCGAGGACTTTGCCACCTACTTTAAAAATAAGATCGACCAAACAAGGCAAACTTTTACTATTCCACCACCCCAACCACTCCATATACCAGACCTCTGCCCTTCCCTAATAACTTCCCTCTCCAACATCACTGAAGGTGAGCTTACTCATCTCCTTTTCAAATCACACCTCACCACCTGTGCACTTGACCCCATCCCTTCCCACCTGCTCCCCAACCTCACTAACATGCTCATCCCAGCCCTAACCCATCTCTTCAACCTATCGCTATCTTCTGGTACCTTTCCCTCTGCCTTCAAACATGCCACCATCACACCCATCCCCAAAAAAACAAACCTTGACCGAACTGCTATGCCCAGCTATCGCCCAATATCATTGCTCCCGTTTGCTTCCAAACTCCTTGAGCAGCATGTCCACACTCAACTTTCCTCCCACCTCTCATCTAACTTTCTCTTGACAACCTCTAATCTGGCTTCTGCCCCCACCACTCCACTGAAACTGCCCTGACCAAAATTACTAATGACTTACTCACAGCCAAAGCTAACAGACAGTTCTCCATCCTCTTCCTCCTTGACCTGTCCTCTGCCTTCGACACAGTCGACCACTGCCTACTGCTACAGATTCTTTCTTCCCTTGGCATCAAAGACCTTTCCCTGTCCTGGATCGCCTCTTGCCTTTCTGACCGCACATTTAGAGTCTCCCACTCCCACACTACCTCCTCATCCCGCCCTCTCTCTGTTGGAGTCCCTCAAGGCTCTGTTCTGGGGCCCCTACTTTTTTCCATCTATACCCTTGGCCTAGGACAACTCATAAAGTCCCATGGCTTCCAGTACCACCTGTATGCAGACAACACTCAGATCTACCTCTCTGGCCCAGATGTCACCTCTCTGCTGTCCAAAATCCCGGAGTGTCTGTCAGCCATATCCTCCTTCACCTCTCGCTTACTAAAACTCATTGTAGACAAAACTGAACTCATCATCTTTCCTCCATCTCACGTACCTTCCCTACCTGATCTATCTATTATGGTAAATGGCATCACGCTCTCTCCCGCACCTGAAATCGGCTGCCTTGGTGTAACTCTCGACTCTGCCCTGTCCTTCAAACCACACATCCAAACTCTTGCCACCTCTTGTCACCTCCAACATTTCCAGAATCCGTCCCTTCCTCAGCCCTCAATCTACTAAAACTCTTGTGCATGCCCTCATCATCTCCCGCCTTGATTACTGCAACACCCTCCTCTGTGGCCTCCCCGTCAACTCTCTTGCACCACTCCAGTCTGTCCTCAACTCTGCTGCCTGACTAATCCACCCCTCCCCTCGCTTCTCCCCTCTGCAAATCCCTCCACTGGCTCCCAATTCCCCAACGAATCCAGTTCAAACTACTAACATTGACCTACAAAGCCGTCCACAGCCTGTCCCCTCCCTATATCTCTGAACTAATCTCCCAATATCTTCCTTCACATAATCTTCGATCCTCCCAAGACCTCCTACTATCCTCCACACTTAAGGCACTGTCACACTTAGCAATCGCACTAGCGATCACGACAACGACACGACCTGGCGAGATCGCTAGTGCGATCGCTATGTGGTCGCTAGTTAGCTTCCAAACACAAAGATCTCATCAGAGATCAGCGATCTGTATAACGACCTCTGCGGTCTTTGGGAAAACCTAGTCCCACCTGCGACGCTGGTAAAGTCGTTCATAAAGGGTGTCACACTCAGCGATTCAGGCTCACCGGCGGGACACCAATGACCAAAAAAAGGCTCAGAACGTTCATAAGCGATCAGCGACATCGCAGCAGGGGCCACATCGCCGCTACATGTCACACACAGCTGCATCACTAACGAGATCGCTACTGCGTCATAAAATCGGTGACTCTTTAGCGATCTCACTTAGTGTGACAGTACCTTTATTCGTTCCTCACACAACCGCCTCCAAGATTTCTCCTGAATATCCCCCATCCTCTGGAATTCCACGCCTCAACATGTCCGATTATCCACCACCCTTGGATCCTTCAGATGGAACCTGAAAACCCATCTCTTCAGGAAAGCCTACAGCCTGCAATAACCACTCTGCTGCCTCGCCACCACCTGAGCTTCCGCCTCGCCACCACCTCCCTAGCGGCCGCCTCGCCACCACCACTCTAGCTGCCACCTCGCCACCACCACTCTAGCTGCCACGCCGCCACCACCAAAGCTTCCGCCTCGCCGCCACCACCACCAGAGCTGCCGCACCCCCGACCTTCTGTTTCTTCCCCATTATCCCGTAGAATGTAAGTCCGCAAGGACAGGTCCTCTCCCCTCTGTACCAGTCTGTCATTGTAAATTTGTTTACTGTAAACGATATCTAGAACTATACCCCTACTCATGTACAGCACCATGGAATTAATGGCGCTATATAAATAATAATAATAATAATATTACCTCACCATAGTGACCAAATTCTACAATACTGCTCATTAATAAAAAAAAAAACAATACTAATATTACCATAAGTAGCATTATATACAGGAGGTCTGTACATAGTATACAGTGTATACTGTCAGTGTACAGGTAATACACTGGCTCACAAGTGACATTATACATAGGAGCTCTGCATATAGTATATAGTGTACAGATAATACAGTGATCAACCTTCCTCTCTAGTGTCAAGATAACCTCTCGCCACCTGACACGATCGCGTCTTACCTCAACCCACACAACGTTCCAAACCACACCACAGTCTCCATCCCAACCCATCTCTTCAACCTATCACTATCAACTGGTGTTTTCCCCTGCCCTTTCCGATCCCAGGATCTGTGTATATAGTGTCAGTGTACAGGTAATACAGTGATCACCAGTGATATTAAAAACAGCATCATTGCATATAGTGTATAGTGTACAGGTAATACAGTGATCACCGGTGACATTATACACAGAAGAGCTGTATATAGTGTACAGGTAATACAGTGATCAACTTTCCTCTCTAGTCTCAAGATCACATATCGCCTGTGCACTTGACCCAATCCCATCCCACCTCAAACCAAACCTCACCACAGTCTTCATCCCAACCGTAACCCATCTCTTCAACCCATCACTAATAACTGGTGTTTTATTCTCATACTCCCTTGACCCTTCCTCTTTGTCTATCACCCCATATAGCTTCTCCCCTATGCCTTTAAATTACTGGAACAACACGTCCATCTCAAACTGTTCTCCCACCTTTTCTCCCGCTCCCTCTTTGACCACTTACAATCTGGCTTCTGACAGCATCATTCCACTGAAACTGCCCTGAATAAAGTCACCAATGACTCCTAACAAATCCTAGAGACACTACTCTGTCCTCCTCCTCCTGGACCTGTTCTCTGCTTTTGACACAGTGGACCGTTCCCTTTAACTACAGATTCTCATCTCTTAGCATCACAGACTTAGCTCCATCTTGGATCTCTTCATACCCAACAGGACATTCAGCGTCTCCCACTCATCCAACACCTCCTCATCTTGCCTCCTGTCGGTGTCCCCAAGGTTCAGTTCTAGGACCCCTGCTCTTCTTCAACTACATCTTCGGCCTGGGACAGCTCATGGAGTTGTGAGAGATAGAGACAGGGCCGTAGTCGTGGCTGAGAGCATATGCTTTAGCGTGCCCTGTTCTCCAATCTCATGAAACCAAAGTCCCATTGTCAGCATACCTTCCGCTTCGCCTTCTGCACAGTCAGAGTCCCATCGGGCTTGCTCAAGTTCCGCCACCGGCGTATTTGCACACAAAGAGGCAGAGTCCATTTGCAACTTGAAACAAAGAACTTTACTTTTTCCTTGTCACAGCACATCCTTATCAGATAGATCAGCAAAAGGTTTCACACAGTCCTCACACTCCACTTTCCCTCAGCTTCTTCCTACGGCCTCCAGTACGTTTCTGGGTCGTACCGCCTCTTGCGGTAACGCGGCGTCCTCCCTGTCCAGACTCCCTGCGCTTGAGGGTTCCCTCAGCCGTTTCACCCTGGATCTGAGGGCATCAGCCACATGATGAGCGACCTGCGTCCCCATACTGTTCCTGACCCCAGCTGTAATCTCTGTTCCACTACTGCTGTCACACGGTTGCCAAAACTTCTCTTCTGGCCCACTGGGCCCTGGATGGTTGGGTTTCACACTTAAATGTTGCGTGATCCCTGTATAGCTCGGGCTCTAAGCCCACCTGAGCTGTCTGGGCGCCCTAGCCCTTACTAAAGCTAATCCAGGAAATCCTCCTGCTTATACACAGTGACCCCACCTATAGTTAACTATTTACAGTGCTTATTTTAAGTGGACTAACATGCCCCATCTAGTGGCCTAATAAAGTTACTACGCTTTCCCTGTACATAATATTATACACATGCAAAAATATATACATTCAAACAACAATATACAGTAATATAAAATGTTCATATATCTGCAAACGTGCCAACCTTAAAAATAAAGACAAGAATTTATACAATTCAAAAATATATACACTAATATGTACAGCACTAATACTTAACCTGACGTGTTTGGGGAACACAACAGTCCTTGTAACCCTCTACAGAGTTTCACAGCTTTCAGTATCACCTCTATGAGGATGACACACAGATCTACCTCTCTGTACCTGATATCACCTCCTTACTAACAAAAATCCCACAATGTCTGTCTGCCATTTCATCCTTCTTCTCTGCTAGTTTTCTAAAACATAACATGGACAAAACAGAATTCATAATTTTCCCACGATCTCCCTCAACCCCCCCAACAGATCTATTCATTAAAGAAAATGGCTGCTCACTCTCCCCAGTACCGCAAGCCTGCTGACTCAGGTTAACCCTGGAATCTGATCTCTCCTTCAAACCACTTATCCAAGCCCTTTCCACTTCCTGCCGACCAACTCAAAAATGTTTTCCTGTTCCATACATTCCTTAATCAAGAATCTGCAAAAAAATCTAGTACATGCCCTCATCTCCCGCTTCGACTACTGCAACCTCTGGCTCTGTGGTCTCCCTTCTAACACTCTCACACCCCTCCAATCTATCCTAAACTCTGCTGCCTGACTAATCCACCAGTCCCCCCGCTATTCCCCGGCATCTACTCTCTGTCAATCCCTTCCCTGGCTCCCCATTACCCAGAGACTCCAGTTCAAAACCCTAACCATGGCATGCAAAGCCTTCCACAACCTGTGTCCTCAATACATCTGTGACCTAGTCTCCTAGTACTTACCTGCACGCAATCCTCACAAGATCTACTTCTCTATTCCCCTCTTATCTCCTCTTCCCACAATCGCATACAAGATTTCATCCGAGTGACCCCTCTACTCTCGAACTCTCTACCCCAAAAAATCAAACTATCGCCTACCATGGAAACCTTCAAAAGAAACCTGCAGACCTACCTCTTCTGACATGCCTAAAACCTGCAGTAACCTTCGTTTCACCATACCTATGCACGACCGACTCTAACCTAACCTACTGTATCCTCACCCATCCTTTTTAGACTATGAGCCCTCGCGGGCAGGGTCCTCTCTCCCCCTATACCAGTTGGTGACTTGTATTGTTTAAGTTTATTGTACTTGTTTTTTTTTTTATTATCGATACATCTTTTCAAAAAGCGTCATGGAATAAATTGTGCTATAATAATAAAAAATAATAATAATCACTGGTGACAATATACACAGGAGCTCTGTATATACTGATAGTATACAGGTAATACAGTGATCACCAGTGACATTATACAAAGGTGTGCTGTATATACTGTACAGGTAATGCAGGATCACCAGTGACATATACTGTTTATAGTATATAGTGTAAGTGTACAGGTACCACACTGACTCACCAGTGGCGTCTCTAGTTTAAGTCCTTCATCTTTTCTTCATCCAGTGCAGACCGCCATCACTTCTTTCAGCCAGGACTCGTCTCTGCAAAAAATAACAACACAGTTTTCTAGGACATTGTTTCCAGAGCACATTCCCCACTTCTACACTATGTCAGATGAAGAAAAAAGCAACATAGTGCTGCTCTGCACAGTAACAGGATCTCCATCAATTTATCATTTGCATCCCCACCCTCAATTCATCATCATTTGCTCTCCCCCACCCTCAATTCATCATCATTTGCTTTCCCCCACACCCCACCCTCAAGTCATCACCATTTGCTGTTCTCCATCCCCTTGTCTCAATTAATCATTTGCTGTACCCCATGCCCCAGTCTCAATTCATAATCATTTGCTGTCCCCTATCCCCATTCTCAATTCATAAATATTTGCTGTTTCCAATTCCCCAGTGTCAATTCATCATCATTTGCTGTACCTCATCCCCAGTCTCAATTCATAATCATTTGCTGTACCCCACCTCCAGGCTCAATTCATAATCATTTGCTGTACCCCACCTCCAGTCTCAATTCAAAATCATTTGCTGTACCTCACCCCCAGTCTCAATTTATCCTTTTTAAAAAAAATTGAATCAAATACCTTGTAAAAAAATCCCTGAGTTCTCCTGATTCTGACCCCCTTTTCCATTTTACGCTGCGTAGCTCCATTGCAAAGATATTCATATTTGTTGCTTTTGGAATGCAGTATGTGAAATCTCTGCTTTGCAGACTAACTGGGCTTTTCTTCAGAGTCATCTCTGGGGCATGCATTTTAACACATCTTTCCCAGACGTTACCAATCTCAGTTCAGCAGCTAGATCAAGAAAGAGCAAACCTCCAGAGAAGACTCTGAAGAAACGCCCAGTTGGGCTGCAAAGCAGAGATTTCACATACTGCATTCCAAAAGCAACAAATTTCTCTGCAATGGAACGACGCAGCGTAAAATGGAAAACGGAGGCAAAATCAGGCGACCTCAAGGAATTTCACAAGGTATTTGATTTAATTTATTAGCAAGTGACAGGTCCTCTTTACAAAAAAATATTACTGCTAATTTATTGTCTCCAAATTGTTATGTTTACAAAATCCAATTAGAAAACAGAAAGATATGAGAGGACGCAGCAGATGAGACCCAATTGTGTTTTAAAGAAAAAGTGGAGAATTTAACCAGCTGACCTCCACTGTATAGGAAGCAATCCTCAGTTCAACGGAACCCACAATAACGATGCGTTGTCAAAAGTAAAAGCTAAAAAAAAAAAAAAAAAAAAACTTTCCAGCTCATATGGGTAAAAAAAAATGTATTCCATGAATTCAGTTAAAACGCCATCATTCCAACACTGAATATATCTACAACGTCTACTTAACCTCATGCTTCTCAGTATGCACTATAAAATGACTAAGAACACATTGCGCTTGAAACGTGTTTTTTTACTTATATTGCTGTTCAAATGATGGAGGTATAACCGAATAAATTGGATGTTCTTATCTTTATGGGCTGGAACTTTTTTTTTCATTTCTACAGTTTTGTTTTATGTTATTAGGACAGATGGATGTGGACGATAGAAATAAAGGCAGGTTATTGATAGCAAAGATTTCCTATACCGCCATGTTGCATCACGCCTGAAAATTTGAATGATGGAAGTTGTCATAATTGTTTAGTGCAGAGTACAACAGGACAGGTGCAGCATGAGAGAAGCTTCCTAAATGGGAATAAGGCTGTGATCAGGGAGATGGACACACAATGGGACATATTTACGTCTAATTCTTAGACAGAACACACAATATTTAGACTAGACAGTCTTAAAAGGCAGCAAATTTGTCAAAGTGGTTTTGAATGTTTGATACAACTTTCTAATTTTAAGACTGGCTAGTTTAAGGCTGTGTTTACCCTGCATAATTATGGTGAACTAGCGTAGCCATGAAAGATTGTTTGCCAATATTCATAAAGTGTAAACACTCGATCACTTGATAAACGAGCTATACACTCGATCCTCATGTGAAATGATCTTTAGGGTTTCTTTAAAAAAAATTGTCATTCTTGGCAGCACATCCTACTGTGCAAACTGGTGATGTGCTGCCGAGAACGAGGACAGCCAATGCCGTTTTGTGTGCATCAGAAGCAGGGTAGGTCTGCGTACACAGGATATTACATGACCATTGACCGGCAAACATATAAGGCTGAAGTCACACTGGCGACAAAATCGGACGACTGCAATGCGATGAAATATTGCATTGCAGTCGGACCTATGTTAATCTATGGAGCAGCTCCCACCATCAGATTTTTTGTGGTCCGTTTTAAACGTCCGAGTGCAATCGCAGCATGCTGCGATTGTCACCGATTGTGGGTCGACTATCGCCAATGCAAGTCAATGGGAGCGCTGAAAAATCTGATTACAAACGGACCGCACGTGTGACTTGCGATGAAATCGCATCAGTGTCCTTTAGAAAAGCCGGCAATTCATCCCCGGCTATACTGTAAAATCACACTGACAGCTTTAATAAAGAATCGAATCAATACATATACACACATAGAATACATATATATATATATATATATATATCATTGTGACATATATATATACATATATTTATAGTTCCTAGACTTCTACATACTGTAATAGCCGCTAATTCAATTGCCGGCTTTTGTGAAATCACAGAAGCCGACATGAAATGATACATTGTTTCCACACAGTTAACCATGTCATTTCCTGTATTTTGATATATGGTTTGAACTTACAATTACATAAGTGTATGTGTGCAAAATTTCAGACATGTAGGGGTTAATTAAAGGTGTAAATTCGTTGTAAAAAAAATGCGTGGGCTCCCGCTGTATTTTCTCCACCAGACAGACAAAGCAAGCGAGTAGGGGCAGATAATAATAGCCTAGGGAGGGTACATTTTTTTGTGCCCCCCCTGGCTACTGACATCTGCCCCCAGACACCCCAGAAAGGGCAAATCTAATTAGAGATTTGACACATTTTTTTTACAACGAATTTACACCTTTAATTAACCCCTACATGTCTGAAATTTTGTACACATACACTTATGTAATTGTAAGTTCAAACCATATATCAAAATACAGGAAATTACATGGTTAACTGTGTCTAAACAATGTATCATTTCATGTCGGCTTCTGTGATTTCACAAAAGCCGGCAATTGAATTAGCGGCTATTACAGTATGTAGAAGTCTAGGAACTATAAATATATATATATATACACATGTCACAATGACATGTGTATATATATATATATGTGTTCTATGTGTATATATCTATTCTTTCTATTGTGATTTAAATACTATTCTTTTGGATCCATTATATGTCAGTTTTGCAAGCCTGCGAGAAATTCTCGCAAGTCGGATGTAAATCGGATGTGACAACTACGGTCAGATGCGACTAAATCGCATCAACTACAAAAAATCGGATGCTAGTCGCATCAATGTTCATGAAATTTTAATCCGATTATCGACCGACTAAAACGGTCAGATTTTTTACTCGGTGTGTGTGACTCCAGCCTAAGATGATCAACGGTTGTTTTTGGCCACAGATAGAGGAATATAAACCCAGTTAAAGTTTACATCACCTATTTGTTAACTTAAGTTGTGCCAGAAATGTTAGCCACACTTTTGCCACATGTTTGGTGCTTTGGGTCTCGTTAAGTCACACCCATTCCCCGATAAGTCACACCAATTTTCTTCAAGGTCACGCCCCCTAGACTGATAAGTTGTAAAAAGCGTATAAAAAACACATCATAAATATGGTGCAAGTCAAGAAAGACAATTTTTTGTAGCAAATTATTTTAGCACTTGTAGGATGACATAACGAGATGATGAAAAGTTCAGCATGGATGAGAGCCCTTTAAACCTTAATAATTTATTAATAAGGTCGACATCAGCCACCCCTGCTTTGGTGAAATCAATAATCCCAGGTTATGGAGATCTGGCTGCACAGGCTGATCCAATTAGTTTAAAGGGGGTGGTGGGTTAGCGAGTAGAGGATGGAGTAGAGAGGAGACCCCATGACTGTTATACAAATTCCCTCATAAACAAGGATAAGGACTACTGACGAGACTGATCTCATTGTGCCCACTCCATAAATGTGTGACACAAAAATCTGTTATATAGCGGCATGGTGGCTCAGTGGTTAGCACTGCAGCCTTGCAGCGCTGGGTCCTAGGTTCTAATCCCACCAAGGACAACATCTGCAAGGAGTTTGTATGTTCTCCCCGTGTTTGTGTGGGTTTCTTCCTGGTTCTCCGGTTTCCTCCCACCCTCCAAAGACATACTGATAGGGAATCTAGATTGGAGCCCCATCGGGGACAGTGCCGATAATGTCTGCAAAGCGCTGTGGAATTAATGGCGCTATATAAATGAGTAAAATAAATAAATATATGATAAATAGCACAAAGTGACAAATCCTCACATTTGGATCTTCAACGATCACAGGGAAGAATGGACAGGTCAGTGGCATCCATTCTGCATGTGTTATGCCACCTTTCAGTTTTCAGGCCTTTCTGTGTACTGTGAAATACATGGCAGAAAGTTTGACAGGTATTAAAGTTAACGTGGTGTCAAGAAAGTTTCCTTTCCATAACCATTAAGGTTACAGAAATCCTTTATAAAGTGACTAAGTCGTCTGACACGTTCGCTGCCCAGTCCATAAACACCTCTGACTGCACTGTGCCGGATTCTGTGCCCGGAATGCCCCCAGCTCCCGACTGACACCTGCATCCCCTCCTCTATAAATGAGCTCATCCTCCTCAGTTCTCATCCGTCCTCCATCTGGGAGTGTTACTGCAGCATTGCTTGGCCTCGCCTGTATGGTCGCCAGTGAAACGTGGCATGTTGGGGCATGTGCTCCTACAGCCACCGAGGCGCCAACGCTTCAACTAAGACAGGTCTGCGCTGACACAACAAGGCTCTGGATCACTTTTCTCATCCGCCAGGATTAACGAACAAGAAAACGGTGACAAGAGAACAAAACAGGATTTCACAATTACCAGCAGGCTCTTTGTAGGGGATTAGCTTGTAGTGTTGGATGGTCTGCGCCTCTCGCCGGCATCAGTCACTGCGACTGACGAGGCTTTTAGTTCCAGAGCATCCACTTGAAAAGATTATTGTCTTAAGCTCTTAAGAAAAGATCGAGCTGCCAGCGTTCTTAAGTTGGGTGAAAAAGCTTCTTTCTGTGCAATAGAAGAGGGGTACATGATACAGCGTGTACTAAGGGAACCCTAACAGTGAGGGAGCAGAAATCCTAGGTCACTTCTACTGGATCTCTTTTAGCAAAGAAAGCAGAGATCCCAGGTCACTTCTATTGTCTCTTACCCAACAAAGAGGGAGTATAGATGTCAGGTCACTTCTACCTGACCTACCCCAGCAAAAAAAAGGAGCAGAGAGCCCATGTCACTTCTATTGTATCTTTCCCAATCAAGAGGGCATAGAGATCCCAGGTCACTTTTTCTGTATCTCCCACAGCAAAGAGGGGAGCAGAGATCCCAGGTCAGTTCTACTGGATTTCCCCTAGCAAAATGAGGGCAGATATCCCAGGTCACTTCTACTAGATCTCTTCTCCCATAGCAAAAAGAGAGCAGAGATCAAAGGTTATTTCTACTGGATCTCCCCCAGTAAACAGAGAACAAATATTCCAGGACACTCCTACTGGATCTTCCCCAAACAAGAGGGAGCAGAGATCTCAGGTAACTTCTACTGGATCTTCCCTAGCAAAAAGAGGGCAGAGATCGCAGGTTATTTCTACTGTAACCCCCCAGCAAAGACGGAACATATATTCCAGGTCACTTCTACTAGATCTCCCCCCAACAAAGAGGAAGCAGAGATCCAGGTCAGTTCTACATGATCTACCCCAGCAAAGACAGAGCAAAGATCCCAGGTCACTTTTACTAGATCTCTGCTGGCAAAGTGTGAACAAAGATCAAAGTCAACTACTGGATTCCCCCTAGCAAAGAAGCAGCAGAGATCCCAGGTCACTTCTATTTGATATTCCTCAGAGGGAGCAGAGATCCCAGGTCACTTTTACTAGATCTCCACCAGCAAAGAGGTAACAGACATCACAGTCAACTTCTACTGGATCTCCTCCAGCTAAGAGGGAGCAGAGATGCCATGTCACTTCTACTGGATCTCCACCAACAGAAGCAGTAGAGATCCCAGGTCACTTCTATTGAATCTCCATAGCAAAGAGGTAGCAGAAATCCCAGGTTACTTTTACTAGCTCTCGCATAGAAAAGAGGGAGCAGAGATCCCATGTCAGTTTTACTAGATCTTCCAGCAAAGAGGGAATATAGATCACAATCAACTTTTACTGTTTCTCCCCCCAGCAAAGAGGGAGCAGAGCTCCAGGTCAGGTATACTGGATCTTCCTCAAACAAGAGGGAGCAGAGATCCCAGGTCACTTCTACTGGATCTCCCCCAACAAAGAGGAAGCAGACGTCCGAGGTCACTTCTACTGGATGTCCCCCAACAAAGAAGGGGCAAAGATCCCAGGTCACTTCTACAGGATCTCCCTCAGCCAAGAGGGAGCAGAGATTCCAGGTTACTTCTATCAGCAAAGACGTAGCAGAAATCCCAGGTCACTTCTACTGGATCTTCCCCAATCAAGAGGGATCAGAGATCCCAGGTCAATTTTACTAGCTGTCCCCTAGCAAAGATGGAGCAGAGATCACAGGTCAGTTTTACTGGATCTCCCACAGCAAAAAGGAAGCAGAAATCTCAGGTTACTTCTACTGGATCTCCCCAAAGAGGTAGCAGAAATCCCAGGTCACTTCTACAGGATCTCTCCCAGGCAAGAGGGAGCAGAGATTCTAGGTTACTTCTATTGAGTCTCCCCAAGAAAGAGGGAGCATAGATCCCAGATCACATCTATTGGATCTCACCAGCAAAGAGAGCAGAGATCCCTGGTCACTTCTACTGGCTCTCACCCAGCAAAGAAGGAGCAAAGATCCCAGGTCACGGCTACTGGATCTTCCCCAATCAAGAAGGATCAGAGATCCCAGATCACTTCTACTAACTGTCACCTAGCAAAGAAGGAGCAGAGATCACAGGTCAGTTTTACTGGATCTCCCACAGCAAAAAGGAAGCAGAAATCCCACGTTACTTCTACTGGATCTCCCCAAAGAGGTAGCAGAAATCCCAGGTCACTTCTACCGGATCTTCCCTAATCAAGAGGGAGCAGAGATCCCAGGTCACCTCTACTCAATGTCCCCCAGCAAAGAACAGGCAAAGATCCCAGGTCACTTCTACTGTATCTCCCCAATCAAGAGGGAGCAGAGATCCCAAATCACTTCTATAGGATCTCCCCCAGCAAAGAAGGAGCAGACTTCCCAGGTCACTTCTACTAGCTGTCCCTTAGCAAAAGAGGGAGCAGAGATCACAGGTCAGTTTTACTGGATCTCCCACAGCAAAAAGGAAGCAGAAATCCCATGTTACTTCTACTGGATCTCCCCAAAGAGGTAGCAGAAATCCCAGGTCACCACTACTGAATCTTCCCCAATGAAGAGGGAGCAGAGATCCCAGGTTACTTCTAATGCATGTCATCCAGCAAAGAAGGGGCAAAGATCCCAGGTCACTTCTACAGGATCTCCCCCAGCAAAGAGGGAGCAGAGATTCCAGGTTACTTCTATTGAGTCTCCCCAACAAAAGAGGAGCATAGATCCCTTCTACTGGATCTCACCAGCAAAGAGAGCAGAGATCCCAGGTCACTTCTACTGTATCTCCCCAATCAAGAGGGAGCAGAGATCCAAGGTCACTTCTTCTGAATGTCCCCCAGCAAAGAAGAGTCTCCCCAACAAAAGAGGAGCATTGATCCCAGATCACTTCTACTGGATCTCACCAGCAAAGAGAGCAGAGATCCCTGGTCACTTCTATTGGATCTCACCCAGCAAAGAAGGAGCAGACTTCCCAGGTCACTTCTACTGGATCTTCCCCAATCAAGAGGGATCAGAGATCCCAGGTCACTTCTACTAGCTGTCCCCTAGCAAAAAGGAAACAGAAATCAAAGATTACTTCTACTGGATCTCCCCAAAGAGGTAGCAGAAATCCCAGGTCACTTCTACTGGATCTTCCCCAATCAAGAGGGATCAGAGATCCCAGGTCACTTCTACTAGCTGTCCCTAGCAAACAAGGGAGCAGAGATTCCAGGTTACTTCTATTGAGTCTCCCCAACAAAAGAGGAACATAGATCCCTTCTACTGGATCTCACCAGCAAAGAGGTAGCAGAGATCCCAGGTCACTTCTACTGTATTTCCCCAATCTAGAGGGAGCAGAGATCCAAGGTCACTTCTTCTGAATGTCCCCAGCAGAGATTCCAGGTTACTTCTACTAGCTGTCCCCTTGCAAAAGAGGGAGCAGAGATCACAGGTCAGTTTTACTGGATCTCCCACAGCAAAAAGGAAGCAGAAATCCCACATTACTTCTACTGGATCTCCCCAAAGAGGTAGCAGAAATCCCAGGTCACTACTACTGAATCTTCCCCAATCAAGAGGGAGCAGAGATCCCAGGTCAATTCTAATGGATGTCACCCAGCAAAGAAGGGGCAATGATCCCAGGTCACTTCTACAGGATCTCCCCCAGCAAAGAGGGAGCAGAGATTCCAGGTTACTTCTATTGAGTCTCCCCAACAAAAGAGGAGCATAGATCAATTCTACTGGATCTCACGAGCAAAGAGAGCAGAGATCCCAGGTCACTTCTACTAGCTGTTCCCTAGCAAAAAAGAAGCATAAATCCCAGGTCACTTCTACTGGATGTCCCCCAGCAAAGAAGGGGTAAAGATCCCAGGTCACTTCTACTGTATCTCCCCAATCAAGGGGGAGCAGAGATCCAAGGCCACTTCTTCTGAATGTCCCCCAGCAAAGAAGAGTCTCCCCAACAAAAGAGGAGCATAGATCCCAGATCACTTCTACTGGATCTCACCAGCAAAGAGAGCAGAGATCCCAGGTCACTTCTACTGGCTCTCACCCAGCAAAGAAGGAGCAGACTTCCCAGGTCACTTCTACTGAATCTTCCCTAATCAAGAGGTATCAGATTGGGGAATGGGAGGCAATGAAAATTAATTTCTCTTTAATGGCATCCCGGTATGATGGGTCCCCATCCCGATCCTGGTATGCATGGTCCCATCCTTTCCTTATCCTGGTATGATTGGCCCCCACCCCATCCTGGTATGCATGGCCCCATCAGAAAACATTAAAAAAACAAACCATTACACTTACCTTTCCAATGCTCCCTCGGAGCGTCCTGCTCCTGTGTAGCCCAGCTACGCAGGCACACATAAAATCCAGGAGAATGCACAGGAAGGTAACCACAAAAGCTTGTTATCATTCACTGCCACTCACAATTTCAGACACACCCACCAGGGGTATAGGAGGTGGTGACATGTAGCAGAGTCAGTCTGTTTCCTGTCTGAGAAGAGCTCAGATCAGATAGTTTCCTGTCTTCAGACAGTGCAGTTCTGTGCCAGTTCAGTCTGGACTTGGAGAGGAGAGAGGACTGAATCCTCGCAGAGCTAGCATAGCTCACCTGACAAAGAAGTGGAGGCTAGTACGGGTGAAGTGCATCATCCTAGCCTAGTCAGAGCTACCCTGAATCAGTACCTCAGTAGAAGCTGAAACAAGGAGGAAACTGAGAGCTGCTCAGCGAGCTCGGAAGAAAGCTGACTATTTCCATCGAAAGCTACAAGTGCTTATGCAAAGAGCAGAAGCAGGGCGAAGGGCGCAGTGGAGAAGATAGAGAAGTGCAACAGGTATTGGATTACCTACACTAAATTGCCGGACACCGGGGTCCGAAGCGTTGCTACAGTTTCAAGCTTAGTAACAAGAAAACCGGAGGCATCTGGACTACAGGTCGCAGAGAGCAGCCCTAAGTGTCAATACGTAACCGGAGACAGGGAAAACAGGAGTCTAGCCTGATCAGCAAATATAGACTTAGTTTTCACCACTTAGAAGTTTCCACCACAACGTTGGCCGGGCAGTACAGCTATTGAGAAAGCTGGAGATTCAGAGTTAACTCCGCTTCAGGCAAGTTGGACTCACCTACATTCGAAGTAAAGGAGGCCTCTAACCTGCTCAGTGGTTACCGGAATGTGCATTCTCCACCCCGACCAGCTCCCCGGGATCTGCTTGAACCATCTACCAGTAAAAGGTATGAAAAGAAGCTGCATTGTGTGTGAATGAATTCTTACTACACCCTGCATCATCTTCACCATAGACTTCCAGGGACCCGTCTCACCTGTGGGAGACTACCACCCAGCTGCCCCATAACATCCCCTGTGAAGGTCCTGATAGCAGCGCTGGTCCAATTAACCAGATACCACAGGTGGCGTCACGAACTACCTACAAATCCCCTGTAAATATTCCCCATCGCTTGACTGCCAGGGCCACGGACCGAGTCCCGCTGCCAGTGACAACTCCCATAGAAATCAATGGGCTCGGCTCCGAGTACCCCATAGCCCTGGCATCCACAATTGTGGAGCGAGTCAAATTAACTTGGCGTCACGAACAGGATACGAAAGCTTGCAATTGTGAGTCCTGTGTGTCTATTGAACTGTTTGCTGCATTTGGCGCCAAAATACCGCCATCTTTACCGCAAAATTCGCGCCCTCAGGCGCTGGTGAAGAAGGGGGGCGTACCTGAAAGTGCGCGCTGGTTCCCTGGTCCCGCCCCAACTCTGACGCGGCGGCAGGTCCTGTGAAACAGGAAGTGAACGCTCTGACATCACAGTCCAGCGACGAAGGTCCTCTCTCCACCGCTGTGCCTGCCACGAAGGTCCTGTCTCCACCGCTGTACCTGCGACGCTGCAGCCTGTGAAAGAGGTAGGCTCAGATTAACCGAGGGGGCACCAATATGTCGCAGCAACCGGCAGACGGAGCGGCCCCCGCCGGAGGCCCCAATAGCCCACCGCTTGGCGTCGTACCGCAGGATGGGGTGCAGGCCCCTCACCTGGTCCGGTGGTCCCGCTTATGCCCCTAACGCTCCCATACATGCCAGGAGCGAAGTGGCTTCCCCAGTACAGCGGCGAGCCCGATACCCTGCCAGGGTTTAAAAGGAAAATATGTAGTATTTTGGATATGTACTCCATGACTGAGAAGCAAAAAGCTGCTGTGGTAATAGGACAGTTAGCTGGTGCGGCTGAGAGAGAAGTAGAGACTTGGCCCACTGCAGACCAGGAGTCGGTACCTGCGATTCTCTTAAAGCTACAGGCCATCTTTGAGGACCGCACAGAAACGGATCTCCGGATGGCATTTTATCAGTGCTTCCAGGGACCGGGTGACAGTATTAGGGACTACGCCTGCCGACTACAGGGGGCCCTACGAGCTCTTAAACAGGCTAACCCCACAAGTCCCATTGATGAGAGCCAAATGTTAAAAGAGCAATTCGTGCGGGGACTGAGGTCTCCAGAGGAAGGCAGGACTGTAAACTGGTGGTCCTTGGATCATCCAGATGCCACTTTTGATGCTCTAAAGACATGGCAATAAAGGGACTGCGACCCCTGGAAAAGCCTGAGGTGGCAAATCAGTATCACCCGGGTGAAGCCACTCTTAAGCCGGCAGTACCCACCTTTTCTCCGCAGGTGGCAGAAGCTAAAACGCAGGTGGCGCCCCCTAGTGAATTGGAATGTCTGCGCTCAGAAGTGCGCCAGCTGACTAAGAACTTAGCCACTGTAATGGATGCCCTGCAACTGCGGAAAGAGGAAGGAGGAAAGATCCTACTAGCCGACTGTCCGGAGGATGTCCCTTGGATGAACCGGAGGAAATGGAGGACGTCGCCACACCGGAGGAGGACCACGCCACCCCCAGGAGCGACTCCTGATCAACACCATCCTCGCCGGGAGATCATCTGCTACCGCTGCAATCAAAAAGGTCATATGGCTCAGCAATGTCCTTTAAACGAGCCAATCCTGGGTCAGAGGGCCAACACCCAGGAGTAGACTCATCAGGCCCCTTAGACTGGAACCGCAGGTTCGTGGGTGGACGGCCCTACCTGTCCATGATTCTGGACGGGATTGCAATCCCTGCACTGCTGGACACGGGATCTCAGGTGACCATCATACCTGACGTCCTTTACAATAAATTTTGGTCCATGGACAGTCTCCAGCCCCCGAGCCTTGACTTGACAGTGTACGCTACCAATGGTCTCCCTGTTGAAGTAATTGGAGCCAAAAACGTAAATGTAAAAGTGGGCAGGGTGGAGCTGAAGGATCAGGGACTTCTAGTAGTCAGGACTGTAAATGAGGAAAATGGTCTAAATGTGATACTAGGTACTAACATTATCAGTAACTGTCTGGGAGAAGTTGTGTTTTTGCTCCAACAGCTCGCTGAAGTTGCCAAGCCAAAGCAGAAGGGAGTGATCCAGAGGGAGATCCGGGCCCTGATGTGCCAGCAGCAAGCGAAGCTTACAGATGGTGAAATCGGTAATGTACGGGTCACAGACTCGAACCCCATTGTAATACCACCAATGAGTGAAATGTTAATATGGTGTAGAGCAGCCATAGGTCTCAGGGGACAGAACTACCAAGCAGTAGTAGAACCCCATCGCTCAGAACACAGACCTACACTCATGATTGCTAGAGGGGTAGTGGAAGTAGTAAATGGGAGAGTACCAGTACGACTTCTCAACTGGGGGGACGATGAAGTAAATTTGCCACGTTATGCTACAGTTGCTAAATTACATGCCGTAGATAATAATTCTATCCTCACAACCGAGTCCTTAGCCTCCCGCCAACCAGCGGAGGATAATGATCCGGCAACCCCGGTAGCGGACTGGTGTCAGCAGCTTCATATAGGGACAGACACCACTTCCGTCCACCAGAAACAGGGGGTACTACGGGTGGTACAAGAGTACGCACAAGTATTTAGCAAGCACCCACTTGACTTTGGGACCATTAAGGGAGTACAGCATCATATCCCTACAGGCAGTCATCCTCCCATCAAAGAGCGGTACAGGCCTATACCTCCAGCCCACTATCAGAAAGCTAAGGAAATGTTGCATGACATGAAGAAAGCCGGGGTGATAAGGGATAGTTGTAGCCCCTGGGCAGCACCTCTGGTTCTAGTGAAGAAAAAGGATGGTAGCATGCAAATGTGTGTAGACTATAGGCAAGTAAATCGTATAACACATAAAGATGCATACCCATTACCACGTATAGAGGAATCCTTAGCTGCTCTGAAAACGGCTAACTACTTTTCTACCCTCGACCTTACTAGTGGGTACTGGCAAGTGGCTGTGGCTGAGGAGGACCGGGAGAAAACTGCTTTCACCACCCCAATGGGACTCTGCGAGTTCAACAGGATGCCGTTTGGTCTCAGCAGTGCCCCAGGAACATTCCAGAGGGTGATGGAGAGCTGTCTGGGACATCTCAACTTCGAAACTGTGCTGCTGTACTTGGACGACGTAATTGTGTACTCTAAGACATATGAAGATCATCTGAAGCACCTGGCGGAGGTATTTGAGTCATTGTCCAAGTTTGGGATGAAACTAAAGCCCTCTAAATGCCACCTGCTCAAACGGAAGGTACAGTACTTGGGACACATTGTCAGTTCCGAAGGAGTAGCGCCGGACCCCGAGAAGGTCACAGCCATCCAGAAATGGCCGGAGCCGAAGAATCTAAAGGAGGTGCGTCAGTTCCTGGGATTAACAGGTTACTACAGGAGGTTCGTGAAAGATTACACTAAGAAGGCGGCGCCTTTACAGGACCTCCTGGTCGGACAACCTCTTAAGAGCAGAAACCTTCCATTCAATTGGGGAAAAGAACAAACTGAGGCATTCAAAGAGATGAAAGAGATCCTTACCGGCGATGAAATCTTAGCCTACCCAGATTACAGCCAACCGTTCCTGCTATACACAGATGCCAGTAACGAAGGATTAGGAGCGGTCCTCAGTCAGAAGCAGAACGGCCAAGAAAAAGTCATCGCATATGCCAGCAGAAAACTCAGGCCAACTGAGAGGAACCCGGAAAACTATAGCAGCTTCAAGCTGGAGTTCCTGGCGCTGGTCTGGGCCATTACCGAAAGATTCAAACATTACCTTGCCTCCAACCGGTTCACTGCGTTTACAGACAATAACCCCTTGACGCATCTGGAAACAGCCAAGCTGGGAGCCATGGAGCAACGTTGGATGGCTCGGTTGTCAAATTATCAGTTTACCATCAAGTACAGAGCGGGCCGTAAAAATGCCAACGCGGACGCCTTGTCCAGAATGCCACATGAATCCGACACGGAGGAAGAATCAGATGATTTGGAAGAAATCGAGCTACCTGCGTTCCACCGAAATGGGATGGTCCAAGAGCAACGAGTCTACAGAAAGCGGTGTGGTGAGATGTTGAACCCTTTACCCCATCACAGCTGGAAGGAGACTCAAGACAGCGATCCAGTGGTCAGCCGTATCAAGGAGTTGATAAGACAAGAAGGTTCCTCCTTGGAGAAAGACGCACCCATACCAGCAAAGCTCCTGTGGAATGAAAGAAGCCGGTTGTTCATATACCGAGAGAAGTTGTGCAGGAGATACGTCGACCCAAGGACCCATGAGATGGTTTGGCAGATAGTGGTGCCCAGAGCAGACATCCAAATGGTGTTGGAAGCCTACCACGATCAAGCAGGACACTTTGGCTGGAAAAAGCTGGAGACCCTGTTGAGGTGCCGGTTCTACTGGGTAGGGATGCGCAGCTCCATCGAGAAGTGGTGCCGGAACTGTGGCCCTGTGGCCTCAGGCGAAAAGACTATAATAGTCAGAGAGCACCCCTGCAGCCTATCCGGACGACTCGTCCCTTGGAGATCGTAGCATTGGATCACGTTAAGTTGTCCCCAAGCAGGTCAGGATATTCGTATGCCCTGACCATGGTGGATCATTATTCCAAATTCCTGGTGGTCGCCCCTGTCAAAGATCTGACAGCAGAGACAGCAGCCAAGGTCTTCCAAGCAAGTTTCTGCAGACCACACGGATATCCAGAGCAGGTACTGACTGATCGAGGTCCAGCCTTTGAAGCTGAACTGTTTCAGGAATTCTGTCAATTGTATGGATGCAAAAAGATCAGAACAACACCATACCACCCTCAGACCAACGGCCTTTGTTAAAAAATGAATCACATTGTCATGGATTTACTGAAAACTGTACCCCTGGAAGAAAGGAATCGGTGGCCAGACTTGTTACCCGACCTGGTTGACTTGTACAACCACATCCCAGTAAGTTCCACCAACTGCACTCCAGCTTACCTTATGAGAGCAAGACCTGGAAGACTGCCAATGGATTTAGAACTGGGAGTGGTAGAACCAGAGGCTCATGACAGTGTTGAAGATTGGGACACAACTCGACAGGAACAGTACAAGAGAGTACAAGCCTGCGTAGAAGACAGTCTCAACAAAGTAAGAGAAAAGCAAGAGAAGAACTATAACAAAAATGCTCCCGCTAAGCCTTTAATGCCTGGAGAAATGGTGCTCAAAAGGAAAAGAAGAACACACAAGTTGGATGATCAGTGGGAACAGGAGCCATACGTCGTGCAAAATTCCAATTTTGATAACAGCAAGGTCTGTACCATCAGCAAGGATGGAGGAAAAACGACGGCAACTGTGTCTAGAGATCATTTAAAAAACCCTGTTGTCCATCAAGAAGAAAATAATGAAGCGGTCATACACACGGATTTGGAGATTTACCTGTGGATTGGCCCAGATTGGGAGATGCTGTAATTATTCCTGTGCTGCAGTTTTATCAACCGCAAGAGGAGTCTCTACAACCAATCATTGTGCCAGTTGAGCCAGTTCCAGAAGAACCTATTCTGGCAGACCCTCAACCATTAGAACCCCAAGAAGCGGACCCGCAAGAAGAAGCACCACAAGAAGTGGAGTCCTCTGGTGAAGCTGGTGAAGCAGTACCGCCTCCTCCAGTCACTAGCATGCTTGCCAGGTCCCTAGAGAGGTGGAGTCGTGTCTATAGTTTGCCGTTACGCAGAACAGAAAGGTTAGATAATACTATACCTGACGCTACCCCACGTAGGTCAGAACGTATCACTAAGGGTAAACTACCTATTCGCTATCAGGAGTAGTTCTAGTACACTGGTTAGCAAGACCCAGACAGGGTTTATTGCATCTGAAAAATTGTATAAAGTTTGAAAAAGTATTAATGTAATTATTTGAAATGTGTTTTAACCATGCCAATGGACTGCGTGGCTGTGGACTGTGCCAGCCCAAGAACTTGCTTTGTAAATAGTTGCGCTACGGTGCATTATATTGGTTTTACACGAAACCATTACTATCTACCTCTGAAGAAAAACCCGTATGGTGGGCCTAGAGTGAGGTCTGCAGTCAGAAGTCCTGCAGCCCACCCAGGACCCACGTGGGAGGTTTTTGGTGCGGGTCCTCCACAAGTATCTAGTATATATGAAAATGTCTTGATATTTTGATACTTTTGTATTCTTTATTGTACAAATTGTAACGTTCAAGAATTCGTACCTCCCGGATGGGAAGAGTTATAATGTTTATGTTAATGCAAAACAAAATGTTCTTTTTGTCTTTACAGCCCGGAGTGCTGTGTTTTACCAAGGGGGATGTGTAGCCCAGCTACGCAGGCACACATAAAATCCAGGAGAATGCACAGGAAGGTAACCACAAAAGCTTGTTATCATTCACTGCCACTCACAATTTCAGACACACCCACCAGGGGTATAGGAGGTGGTGACATGTAGCAGAGTCAGTCTGTTTCCTGTCTGAGAAGAGCTCAGATCAGATAGTTTCCTGTCTTCAGACAGTGCAGTTCTGTGCCAGTTCAGTCTGGACTTGGAGAGGAGAGAGGACTGAATCCTCGCAGAGCTAGCGTAGCTCACCTGACAAAGAAGTGGAGGCTAGTACGGGTGAAGTGCATCATCCTAGCCTAGTCAGAGCTACCCTGAATCAGTACCTCAGTAGAAGCTGAAACAAGGATGAAACTGAGAGCTGCTCAGCGAGCTCGGAAGAAAGCTGACTATTTCCATCGAAAGCTACAAGTGCTTATGCAAAGAGCAGAAGCAGGGCGAAGGGCGCAGTGGAGAAGATAGAGAAGTGCAACAGGTATTGGATTACCTACACTAAATTGCCGGACACCGGGGTCCGAAGCGTTGCTATAGTTTCAAGCTTAGTAACAAGAAAACCGGAGGCATCTGGACTACAGGTCGCAGAGAGCAGCCCTAAGTGTCAATACGTAACCGGAGACAGGGAAAACAGGAGTCTAGCCTGATCAGCAAATATAGACTTAGTTTTCACCACTTAGAAGTTTCCACCACAACGTTGGCCGGGCAGTACAGCTATTGAGAAAGCTGGAGATTCAGAGTTAACTCCGCTTCAGGCAAGTTGGACTCACCTACATTCGAAGTAAAGGAGGCCTCTAACCTGCTCAGTGGTTACCGGAATGTGCATTCTCCACCCCGACCAGCTCCCCGGGATCTGCTTGAACCATCTACCAGTAAAAGGTATGAAAAGAAGCTGCATTGTGTGTGAATGAATTCTTACTACACCCTGCATCATCTTCACCATAGACTTCCAGGGACCCGTCTCACCTGTGGGAGACTACCACCCAGCTGCCCCATAACATCCCCTGTGAAGGTCCTGATAGCAGCGCTGGTCCAATTAACCAGATACCACAGGTGGCGTCACGAACTACCTACAAATCCCCTGTAAATATTCCCCATCGCTTGACTGCCAGGGCCACGGACCGAGTCCCGATGCCAGTGACAACTCCCATAGAAATCAATGGGCTCGGCTCCGAGTACCCCATAGCCCTGGCATCCACAATTGTGGAGCGAGTCACTCCGATGCCCGCAGCTGATTATTGCTTGTAAGCAGCGCATGACAGGGACGTCATGCGCTGCTTGCAAGTCGAAGGGCAGCTGCCGGAACACTCAATGCTCTGCACGCCGGGACTGTGTACACGCAAAGCAGTGAGCATTCATGTTGCGTTCAGCGGGCATGTCAAAAAGACGCACGGTGACGCTTCCGCATACAACGCATGTCCCTGCGTACACAGTGTTAACTATAGGTAAGCAAGACGCATGCGGATCTTAAGGAAAGAAGTACGCAGGCCTACGCTGCACACAGAAACGCTAATGTGAAACCAGCCTTAGAAATTGATGGCAGCAACGCATCACAAAAAAGCTGCGACAGGATTAACCAAAGGCTGGAAAAGTAAGTGGTACTATTGATAAACAATTGGAGGGTCAATTTTCAAATAAGTCACATAACTATGTCTAAAAAGAGCATGTTAGAGAGTCAGAGTCTTTCAGAAGCAGAGATGGTCAGAGGTTCACCAATCTGTGAACAATTGCATCTAATAAACTTGCAACAATTTCAGAGGGACCATCCAGCTTGTTATCAGCGCACAATTCCTGTATCTGATAGTATGGGACAGCAGTAGTGCCTAAGGGCCCCGTCACACATAGCGACACACCAGCGATCCCGACAACGATATGCACTTGTCAGGATCGCTGGTGTGTCGCTACATGATCGCTGCTGAGCTGTCAAACAGGCAGCGATCAGGACTGCGACACTGCGGGTAACGTCGCTTAGTTGAAGAGAAGAAAATCTAGCTCCGGAAATAATGTAAAAATCATTCTTTATTAAGGCAAATACTAAAATACAAAAATCCAGCATGGCTGCTGTACTAGTCTCAGCGGCGAATAAATGAAGACACCGCAACACACAGTGACTGCCCACTGAAGTCTGGACGCGCTTCGAGCACCAAGTGCTCTTAGAATCAGAATGGTGCTCGAAGCGCGTCCAGACTTCAGTGAGCAGTCACCGTGTGTTGCGGTGTCTTCATTTATTCGCCGCTGCGACTAGTACAGCAGCCATGCTGGATTTTTGTATTTTAATATTTGCCTTAATAAAAGGATGATTTTTACATTTCCGGAGCTGGATTTTCTTCTCTTCATGTATTGCAACGTCTGGCAGTGACGTATCCTTGCTCGGATGGACTTTGGATCCATGGAGGTGAGCTGAACTATTTCCTTACTATGCAACGTCGCTTAGTTACCCGCAGTGTACGTTGGATACCAACCCGCTGGTGCAGGGAGCTGGTAACCAAGGTACACATTGGGTTTCCAGGCGCTGCGCGGCACCTGGAAACCCGATGTGTACCTTGGTTACCAGCTAATCGCTGGTCTCCCGCCTGTCACACGCAGCGATGCATGCTGGCCAGCAGGAGACCAACGATCAAAAAAATGTCCAGGACATTCAGCGACGATCAACGATATCCAGCAAGGGGCTGATCGCCGCTGAATGTCACACACAGCGATATCGCTGGGTAGATCGCTGTTGCGTCACAAAACTAGTGACTCAGCAGCGATCTCGCTAGCGAGACCGCTGTGTGTGACGGGGACTTAAGCCATGTTCAGATTACACATTTTGAAAGGTGCTATCAATACTAACCATTAAATAAAGGTCTAGAACAACATATGCTCCATCCAGACAGTTTATTTCAGGCCTTGTATATTTCAGCAAGACAATGTCAAACCACATACTGCATCCACCACAAAAGCATAACTTTGCAGAGGAAGAGTTCAGGTGATGAACAAGGCCGCCTGCAGTCCAGACCTTTCACCAATAGAAATATTTGGTGCAGTAGGAACCGAAAAATCCGGCAAAGATCCAGGACTGTGGAGCTGCGAAAACCCGTCATCAGACAAGAATGGGACAACATGGACTGGACTTTTGATATATGCAAAGTTTGTTGGAACAACAGTGACCATTTAATTGTTGGAACAGAAGAGGGATTTGTGTGATGCGGTATGCAGACTGGATACTGTGTAGCAAATCCTCAGCCTTGATAGGTATAAGGCCTGCAAAGATTTTTAGATAAACTAATGTTTTAATTCTCTTTAAGACAGTAGAGATCTTGAAAATGCGAAACAGATGCAGAATATGAACTAAATTTTAATAGAGTGAAATTACAGATTTATAGATTTGCATTGACCTTGTGGATATCTGGTTAGATAGTGTGTAGCCCTGGTGTGAAGGCACACGCAGTACCCTGGAGGATGTGTGGAGAGATAGCAGTTCAATGCTCAATGAACATTCATTCCAACACGCACTTAGACACGCCCTTAGGGTATTTAGCCATTCGTCAGGGAGTGTTCAGAGTCAGTCAGTCATTCAGAGAGTCTAGCCTGGACGTGGAGGGAGGAAGTAGTCCAGCCTGGGTCTGTGTGCAGTTCAGAAAGTGGAGGCCAGTAAAGGTGAGCCAGATCACCTCAGCCTGGTCAGAGCTGTGCCCCACTGGCAGACAGACTGAGACATTTATTGAGAAGGAAGAGGGAGTTGCAGATACTTCAGTCTCCTGTCCCAAGGACAGTGAAGGTTCAGAGACGTGCTCCTGCCTAGAGGATTACTGAGATTCTGTCAACAAGCTCAAGAAAGAAGTTAAGAAAGGGACTGACTTATATAACCTTTGGAAGTGAGGAATGCTTATGCTACAAGCGCGGACAAGGCGAAAGGCACAGTGGTAGGAATTCTGAGTGCTATAGGATTGGAGAAGTCCTGCACATTGTCACCGGTCACTGGGGACCGAAGCATCACTATAGCTTCACGCATAGTGGTAGAAAAACCAGAGGCTTACTGGACCTTAGGTAACAGAAAGCAGCCCTTGGAGTGTCGGTACGTAACTGGGGTCAGGGGGAGTGAGAACCTTGAGCCTGATCAGCAAGAATAGGAACTCAGCTCTCTCATAGGAAGGCTCCAACCACAAAACTGACCGGGCAGTACAGCTTTGAAATAGCTGGAGTTTATAGAGGGAACTACGCTTTATGCTGGTTGGACTCATCATTGTGAAAGTAAAGGAGGCCCCTAACTTGTCCAGCTGCTACCTCAAAACACATTCTCCATTGGATCAGCCTCCCTGGGACCTGCCTTACCATCTTACAAGTAAAAGGTATGGAAAGACGCTGACGGTGTGAGACTGAGTTATTTAATTGCATGCCTGCACAACCCCACCATAACCATCGACCTGAGGAAAGAGTCCCACCTGTAGGGGACCCGACATCTAGCTGCCTCACCATCCCCTCAGAGATCTACAGCAGCGCTGGTACAAATTACCAGAGACTACAGGTGGCGTCACGAACTGTAAATATATCTATCCCCTGTAAATATTCCCCCAACATACGCCAGACCGCCAGGGCCACAGACCGAGCCACCGCTACCTGTGACAAACCCCATAGACTTCCATGGGCTCGGCTCTGAGTACCCCATTGCCCTGGTAACCCACAATTGTGGTGGCGGGTCGACACAATAGCGTATTCAGATTTAAAATTGGGGGCCACATTTCTATGGAATTTGTATGCTCTTGCTGTGTTTGCATGGGTTTACTCCAAACTTTCAGAAAAAAAATATACTAAGTCTAAGGCCACGTTCACATGACAGTATTTGGTCAGTATTTTACCTCAGTTTTTGTAAGCCAAAACCAGAAGTGGTGACGTGTTTCTATTATACGTTTCCTCTGATTGTTCCTCTCCTGGTTTTGGCTTACAAATACTGATGTAAAATACTGACCAAGTACTGAATGTGTGACCGTGGCCTAAGGGTTCATTAACACCTGCGGATTATCGGGAAAGAGCGTTCCTAAGAACTCTCTGTAAGCAATAATCATCATGTCTATACAGGCGGCCAATTAGCTGAAAGACGAGCAAAACACTTGAAGTTAATTCAACCCGATGAACAAGTGATTTGCACGAGCATCAAGTGATTAACAGCCTGTTTAGACAGACCGATTATCGGAAAATACTAGTTCCCAGGAATGCTCACCTTGATAAAAGGCGCGAGATTAAAATCTGGCAAGATTAAATGACTGCTGATCGGCTACATGCAAGCAGCCAACCGGCGGTCATTTAATAGCCTGTTTTACACAGGCCGACCTCCTTGCATGTGCATAAAACAAGTTTTAATATAATCCGAAAATATCATTGTTCTCGGCAGCACATGTCCGGTCCATACAGGACCAATGTGCTGCCAAGAAAAATTATTTTTAAGCAAGCTTAAAACTCATTTCACTGGATGAAAGAGCATTTTGCTCATTCATTGGGAGATTGGCCGCCTGTTTAGACTGACCAATGATATGGGTTTCTGAGGATCCACTTGTTTCCGATAATCGGCTTGTGAAAATGCACCTGAAGACGTCGGTTGCTTACATGTGGTCGGTGTGTCGATAATTGCAAAATTAAGAGCTGCAGCTATGAACCGTGTACAGCCACAGCACTTTCTTTATTAAAACAGCGAGATCAAGGTTTATGGGAGTAATTCAGAGGAGACCACATAGAAAGCGTCGTTACTGTTCCTTTAAATCCCGGTCAGTACGCCGAGTGCAGCTTGGCACTGTGTTAAGTGCCCCTTGTGGGAGATTTGGTTTGTGCTTGGCCGCCAGTCCTGCTCCATCGTGGTGTAAGTTACACAAACAGCTGAGGCTTATTTAGGAAAGGCTCCTTGGAATCAGCTCAGTTCTGGTTGGGTACGATGGAAAAAAATGTACAGTCGATGACTTTAATGAGCAGCCAAAGTGAATGGACGTGCTGCAAGATAAATACTGACTCACGTCACTCAGCGAGCTGGAATCACCCGCAGCAATGAGTCTGAGGTTGGGAACTTGCATCTACAGATGCACGACTGGAACAGAACAGCGATCCAGAGAAAACAGCCGCAGCCGCAAAGACCTGATGATGATTGTACTGCTTCGTGGGCTAAGACTATGTTCACACGTTGTGTAATTGCAGCGTTTTGTTCTGCACCAAAAACGAGAGTGTTGGTAATAAAAGTGCTAGGTACACTATACGCTTTTTTGCAGCTCTTTTTACTTGCATTTTTCACTCATTCATTCGAAAAATGAGCTTCACAGGAAGACCGAGATGACAGCAATGGGGGTCTTCAGCAGACAGCAGCAGTCCTCCACAACTGCATTGCGGAGAGCCAATGGGAGCTGATGTGTGTGCACACACTTGCATGCATTTCCTTTAAATGTCTCTGTCAGAGATTGACAGCAGTATTAAACGGTCAAGAGCCATGTCCAGAACTTGTTGCCCACGGTTATAGACAGACATTGGCTATTTAATATACCCACGGGTGCAGCTCTTGAGCCCCCTACACACGTGAGAACACCTTCCCAGGACCCGAATAAGGGCCAGTCTCCACAGGCCGTATTGTCGGCGCTTTGAACGAAGTGGAAACCCTGCTCCGCCCAAAGCCTCGCCCCCTTCTATACGTGCAGTGATTCCAGATGCGTTCATTGAACACATGTGGAATCACTGCACCCATACATAGACCAGGTCATTTACCTTGCAGAGATTGAGCGTCTCCGCAAGGTAAACAGACATGCTGCGTTCTAAAAAGATGTGCCACATGTCCGGTTTCGTGGGTGTGTCACCCGCGTATTATGATGCATAGTGGAGGCGGAATGTCATAAAATCCCCTCCACTATGCTGTGACATCTGGACGCTGCGGCTCTACGCATTGTTCAATCAGCAGCCAATCCAGATGTTATACGGTCTGTGGAAACATACCCTAAGGACTCTTCACACTTCAGTCGTGCGACGTCAGTCAAAATCCGTCAAAATGTGAAAAAAAACGGATCTGCCATTTTTTTTGGCGGATCCGATTTTTTTCCCATTGACTTGCATTAGTGACGGATTTTGACGGATGGTCGTCCGTTAGGTCCGTTTTTTGACGGATCCGGCAAAAAATTGGCGTCCATCATTTCAGAAAAACGTCCAATGCAACGTTTTTTTGGTCCGCCAAAATGGCGGACTACGGCGGATCCGCCGCATCTGCCATTTTGTACCGGCGGATCCGTCACCTCCATAGAAAATCATTGAAAATGCTGCCAAAACTGTCCGGGGTCGGTCTCTCGCTCTCCTTACATTTCTGGAACAAAAGTTTCATAATTTCCGGGTGAAAACTTCTTGGCGGATCCGTCAGAAAACTGATCCGTTTTACATCCGTTTTTACACTTTTCTGACGGATCTGCCATTTTCACACTTGGGCGGACGTCACACGACTGAAGTGTGAAAGAGGCCTAACATGTCCATTTGCAGGAAGAAGTTAATAATTTAACTCCACCTGGAATATTTGAACACCTGTGACCCCATTTACATACATACAGGGGGACATGTATCATTGTAGGTGCAATCGATGCCACATTCTTTTCAGAATTTCAATGTTTTACGTTACTTAATATTCCATTTGTTAAAAATGATGGTAAATGCGGCATGGTTAACCGTTTGACGGGAAGTATGACTTATTGATGAACGCAATTCTATATAGATGTTACTAAAAAAAACAATTTACATACTCTAGACAGGTAACAGCTGCTTAAAAAATACCTTTATGTGGCGATCCAATGTCCTGCAGAAACGGATAGGATGAATAATGGCCGCAGATACATCTCACATATACTATATTCACATCTCTCAGACTAGAACATCTGCTTCCTGCAGCCGGCAACGTGTAATTGGTAAATTGTGAGCTGATTATTTTGGCACAACAGCAAATTTAGGTAAAAATAAAAGGGTAACTGTAATGAGCCCTATAAAAATAGATTAGATCAGAGAAGCACATTCTAAAGGCAATTAAAGCAGAGGATTATTAGTCTGCAATTAGAGTGACAGCACAGAACTGGGAGGAAGGACGTCATCGCCACCTAGTGGAGAAATCAAACTTTAAAACTTCCAATGTAGGGTTAGTTAGAATAGTGAACACAACACTATAGCGGCATGCCATAGTCAGAAGGATATGCAAATAGCCTCTTCAGAAGGAAGAGGACTTGATTGCTAGTGCCACCTATTGGATGTAGCAATCTTAAGTCAATATTGACCCTTTAACAAGCCTTTCCACAAGACTAAAGGCCCCGTCACACTCTTCAATGTCCCAGCGATCCCACCAACGATCCGACCCGGATGGGATCGCTGGGACATCGTTAGCTGATCGCTGGTGAGCTGTCACATGGGCAGACTCACCAGCGATCAGGACCAGCGAGCATGCTGGTATCCAGTGTACACATCGGGTAAATAAGCGCTGCGCCTAGTAACCCAATGTGTACCCTAGATACCAGCTCCCAGCTTCTGCTGTATGCGCAGGGATCCAGTGTACACATTGGGTAAATAAACGCTGCACCTAGTAACCCGATGTGTACCCTAGATACCAGCTCCCAGCTTCTGCTGTACGCGCTGGGAGCTGGTATCCAGTGTACTCATTGGGTAACTAAGCGCTGCACCTAGTAACCCGATGTGTACCCTAGATACCAGCTCCCAGCTTCTGCTGTATGCGCTGGGAGCTGGTATATAGTGTACACATCGGGTAACTAAGCGCTGCACCTAGTAACCCGATGTGTCGCCTAGATACCAGCTCCCAGCTTCTGCTGTACGCCCTGGGAGCTGGTATCCTGTGTACACATTGGGTAACTAAGCGCTGCGCAGCGCTTAGTAACCTGATGTGTACCCTACATACCAGCTCCCAGCTTCTGCTGTATGCGCTGGGAGCTCGCTGATAGTTGGTCTCCCGCTGTCATACGCAGCGATGCGCGCTGGCCAGCGGGAGACCAAAAATGAAAAATGGTCCAGGCCATTCGACGACGATCAGCGATACCCAGCAGGGGGGCTGGTCGTCGCTGCGTGTCACATGTAGCGAGATCGGTGACGCTTCAGCGATCTCACTAGCGATCTCGCTTAGTGTTATGGGGGCTTTAGGATAAGAAGCCAAACCAGCATCTCAGTTTGCAGGCATGTGTTTTGGGATGTTGCTCCTACTCAGTGCAAAGCAGAGGATCTTATTTGGCTAGATAAGAGACCTCTGACTGAGGGTTTAAGGGGGAACTTTTCTCCTTGCTTAGTGTGCCAAGAGACTAATTGCATATTTAAATTTCAAGAGAAGTATTGCATGGCTTGCAAGTCTCCTGTCACTGATTTGACAGTCTATGCAAGTAGAAACATTCCCCCTTAGTCAAACTTAGTGGCCTTTCACCTGTTTCAAGAAGATGCCCCTCCTCAATGCAAAACAGATCTGATTTGGCTAGGTGAGAGACCTCTGACTGAGGGTCTAAGGGGGAATATTTTTCCTTGCAGAGAGTGCCAAGAGGGTATTTGCATATTTACATTTCCAAAGGAGCATTGCATTGTCTTGGAATTTCCTTATATCGGTTTGGCACTCTGCGCAAGTAGAAACATTCCCCTTAGGTCCGCAGTCAGAAATTTCTCACCTAGCCAAAAACAGATCTCTTGCTTTGCACTGATGAGGGGCAACACCCCGAAACACGTAAATGGAGTTTCTGGTTTGGCTTCTCATCATAAGTCATGTGCCAAGTTTCCTAAAAGGGGTGATATTGAGTTATAGGATTGCTACCTCTTATAGGTGGGGCCGGAGATCAAGTCTACTTTCTATTTGCATAATTAAATTCCCAGAGGAGTAGTGCATGGCCTATAAGTCTCCTTACACTGGCTTGGCACTCTCTGCCTCTGCAAGGAGAAACGTTCCCCCTTTTGACAATGAGAAGAAATGATTTCACCTTAGAAGTTAAGTCACTGTCTGTCCAGCGTCAAATTGAGAGTCAGTGGTGGGGTGTTGTCTTTTGCGGCAACTATTACCTCCCCTATATGGCCCCAAATCACTGAAAAACCCTCCCATTGCGAAAAATTCAGCGACTTACAGTATAGTACTGTGAGGAACTCAGCCGGCCGCCACACGGTAGCCCGGGTATCACAGCTTCTGATACCACCGCCGCTACCAAATGTGACGGACGATCCCTTGCCTCCCACGTCACCAATGGGACGTAACTCCACAGGTACAGCTCTCCGGCGCCCCCCTTTGTCTCTCAGGTCAGTAAGAGAACTGCACCTAGAGCAAATGGCCGCCGGGGAAGGTGTCCTGCTACCCACTGGGTATTCTAAGATTCGTGATCAGAGTAAAAGCATCAGCCCAAGATTAATTTTATGGTTTAATTTGCCTTAAGGGCGCACTAGATAATTACAGAAATATACAGTAAAGCTATACAACGTAATTACAATGGAATGGCAGTCAGAGTAAAAATACAACAATAATGTACAAGGCTTAAAGGTATTAGCTATAGATCAATATTACCGGGTTATATGGTCATGAGGAGGCATGGAGCTCTGCGTTCCCCAGGTGAGTCTTCAGTTGCTGGACAGCCCCCAATGCATGTGCTGCAGCTCCATTTGGCAAGTCTGTCCCTGATGCTTCTGTGCTTGAAAATGGAATGAGAGACCAGTCTCTTCTTGGCTACAGCTTCCAAACCTGCTAGGCCCTTCCCCATTTGCTTTGAAGCCCGCATATTAACTGGCCTGCAATTCATATGGAGCAGGAAACAATGCCTTGAGCTTGAGCTAATTACCATACGACTGACCATCTTATTCAGACCCTGGCCTAAACCAATTAGCATGTAAAGGCCTATTGATTCATAGGGGACATCAAAGCTGGCCGTACTGAATATGCTAATAGGCCCTGTGTAGCTAAAAGTCTGTGGCTGTGTGAATTGACAAAATGGAGGCTGGTACAGGCCCTATACAAAATGGCGACAACCTTTTCCTTACACCTCCCTGCTTTTGAGGGCGCTAGGGGGTATCACATTCCTGTGTTCCCCCGTGCGCCCTACCGCACCCTCTCCTTGCCGGGACAACCCATCAGCGTTACCATGGTCACTGCTCTTTTTGTGGCGAATGGTGAAATGGTACTGTTGGAGAGCGAGGCTCCAGCGTAGCAACCTCCCATTCGTCCCAGAGACCGTGTGTAACCAGCTGAGGGGGTTGTGGTCTGTTTCCACGGTGAATTGGCGTCCGTACAAGTATGGCTGCAGACGCTGCAGGGCCCACACAATTGCCAGACATTCCTTCTCCATCGTGGAATAGGCCACTTCCCACGGCAGGAGCTTCCTGCTCAGGTACAAAATGGGGTGTTCATGGCCCGTAGTGTCAACCTGGCTGAGCACAGCACCGAGGCCGAAGTCGCTGGCGTCGGTCTGCACTAAGAATGGCCGCGTGAAGTCGGCTGCCTGTAGTACAGGAGAACTAGAAAGGGCGGTCTTGAGCGCCTGGAAAGCTGTCTCGCAGGCGACTGTCCAGTCGACTGCGACGGGCAGCCTTTTCTTGGTGAGGTCCGTCAGGGGCTTGGCCAGGGCACTATAGTGTGGAACAAACCTCCTATAGTACCCAGCAGTACCCAAAAAGGACATCACCTGCTTCTTGGTCCTGGGGGTGGGCCAGGATGCGATGGCATCCACCTTCCCGGGCTCTGGCTTCAGAGCTCCCCCACCTACCCGGTGTCCCAGGTAGTGGACCTCACTCATACCCAGCTGGCATTTTTCCAGCTTAATGGTCAAGCCTGCTCGCTGGATCCTCCCGAGCACCTGCGCCAGGTGCTCTAGGTGATCCTCCCAGGTGGGACTGAAGATGGCAATGTCATCCAGGTACGCGGTCGCATACCCTTCCAGTCCCTCGAGCAGCGTGTTGACCATCCGCTGAAAAGTGGCAGGGGCATTCTTCATGCCGAAGGGCATCACCGTGGACTCGTACAGTCCGAATGGGGTGATAAAGGCAGAGCGTTCCCGTGCCCTAGGGGTCAGGGGAATCTGCCAATACCCCCTGCTCAGATCCATGATGGTCAGGTACTTGGCCCCGGCCAGCTGGTCGAGCAGGTCATCGATGCGCGGCATTGGGTACGCATCGGTGACCGTCACAGCGTTGAGCCCCCTGTAGTCCACGCAGAACCGCGTAGTTCGGTCCTTTTTAGGGACGAGGACTACAGGCGAAGCCCACGCGCTGTTGGACGCTTGGATCACCCCCAGCCTCAGCATCTCGTCTATCTCTTGGCGCATCTGCTGCTGCACCTCAAGAGAGACCCGATATGCTGAACGCCGGATTGGGGGGTGGTTGCCAGTGTCCACGTCATGGACTGCTGCCTCAGTCCTTCCGGGCAGGCTGCTGAACAGCTCCCGGAAGGGGTGTAGGGTGGCCCCCAGCTGGGAACGTTGGTCCTCCGAGAGCTGGTGGCCAACCCCCCACATCCTCGATGGATCCACCCGCCTTGGCTTGGGTGAGCAGATCGAGGAGGGTTTCTGCCTCTCCTTCCTCTGGAAGGTTGCACACTGGGTGAGCATAAGCCTCCCGCTCATGATGGGCCTTCATCATGTTCACATGGAAGGCCTTCCTCCTTCCACGGGCGTGGTCCAGGGTGACCAGGTAGGTGACGGCGTTGAGCTGCTCGTGCACGAGGTATGGACCCTCCCAGGCCCCTGAAGCTTGTTTTGTGGTACGGGGACCAGTACCCACACACTTTTGACCCACCTGGTAGGTCCGCTCACAAGCATTCTGGTCGTACCATCGCTTCTGGTCAGCCTGAGCTTGGGCCATATTGTCATGCACCAGCCGTGTCAAGGCCATCATTCGGTCCCGGAAGCGCACGACATACTCAATGACCGACACTCCAGGGGTGGCTAAATCCCCTTCCCATGCTTCCTTCACCAGAGCAAGGGGCCCCCGTACACGTCGCCCGTACAGGAGCTCAAAGGGGGAGAACCCCGTTGAGGCCTGTGGAACCTCCCGGTAGGCAAACAGCAGGTGTGGGAGATACCGCTCCCAGTCTCCCGTGGGAGTCGACCAACATCTTCAGCATCTGCTTTAAGGTGCCATTGAACCGCTCACACAAGCCATTGGTCTGTGGGTGATACGGGCTGACCACCAGATGTTGCACCTGTACCTGCTTACAGAGAGACTCCATCAGCTGCGACATGAACTGGGTCCCTCGGTCGGTGAGCATTTCCTTGGGAAACCCCACTCTGGAGAAAATCTCCAGTAAGGCAGGGGCCACTTTGTCGGCCCGAATGGACGACAAAGCTACCGCCTCCGGGTACCGGGTGGCATAGTCCACTACCGTTAGTATGAAGCATTTCCCGGAGCGGCTGGGAGTGGACAGAGGTCCAATGAGATCCACAGCCACCTCGAGAAAGGCTCTTCGATGATGGGCAGAGTTACCAGTGGGGCTTTGGGGCGTGGCCCCGCCTTCCCCACCCTCTGACAGGTGTCACATGAACGGCAGTAGGCTATCACCTCGGTCCTCATTCCAGGCCAGTAGAAATGCTGAGCTAACCTGGCCCTGGTTTTAGTGATCCCTAAGTGTCCGGCCATTGGAATCTCGTGTGCGATCCGCAACAATTCCGCCCTGAACGGATGGGGCACCACTAACTGTCGGTCCCTGGGCCACGCCTCCGGTGAACCCTGCTGGACCGTTACCCGGTACAGCCGTCCCTGGTCCCAGACCACTCGCTCGCGGTCGGACTCCAGGGGAGGCTGTGCCGCCTGTTCCTTGAGAGTCTTCAGGCTAGGGTCAGCTTCCAACGCTGCCTGAAATCCCTGACTGGATATGGCAAGAATTGATGAAACTGCCCTGTCCTCTGTCAGTTCCCCGGGATCTGTCTCCTGGCTACTGTCTGACTCGGCAGCCACTTGGTCAGAGAGGGGGAAACCGTCGGACCTCCGCGAGGCTCCTTGGGCTTCAGCGCTCCCACTCCTGGTAACAGCGGCCACGACCGCTGAGACCACGGGTAGCGCCTGCTTTCCCTCCTCCTCTGACCAAGCCGCCGGGTCAGGAAGACTTCCCGGACTTCCTGACATCCGGGATGTGGGGAACTCCTGACCTGGGGTCCTACCTGGTGGCTCCTCTCCTGGGACACCCCCTCCCCCCATGGCCTGCTCCTCTTCCTGCAGGGGCCCTAGACTCAGCAGGCTGGATTCACTTAGGGGCCCTACACTGCCCATAGCAGCCCCTCCCTCCACCTCTGAGCTCTCCCCTACAGCCTCCTCACCTGTCCTCACTGTGAGCCCTGTGTGTGTAGTGTCAGTGCATGGCTTACCATCAGGTTTCACTCCCTCCTCCACTGTTGGAGGCACATTCAATACATTAACATTAGCATTCACAGTAGAGTCATGACATTCTTGGGGAGCCGGACTTGGGGGTTCAGTGGCCACATACTGGGACACTAGCCGCCCCAAATCGGTCCCAAGCAACACATTTGCAGGAATATTCGGCGTTACTCCCACCTCCCGCATCCCCCTCCCGGCACCCAATCCAAATACACCTTGGCAACGGGCAGCGCCGGTTCAACGCCTCCAATTCCGGAGACAGAAAGGGTTTTCCCAGGTACCAAGTCTTGAGGGGACACCACCTCAGGGCGTACCAGGGTTCGTTCAGCGCCTGTGTCCCGCAGTCCCATGACCGCTGAGCGGCCGATGGTGACGGGTTGGTAATTGTCTAGGGACCTCCCACCACCCCTCCCACACACAAAACAGTGGACGGTTTCTGGGACAGGAAGGGGGCCTTCTGGCGCTGGGGACATGCAGCCTTAAAGTGTCCTGGCTGATTGCAATTATGGCAACGTCTGGGTTCTGTTCCTGGCCTGGAGAGGGCAGCCGGGGGGTACACCCCTTGCACTCTGGGGCTGGATATGGGGCTGGGGCAGGATTGGGCTTACCCCCTCTCCAGGTGGTGCTGGCAGGCTTCTTTGGCTCCGGCGCCCTGTTGTTGGCATACTCGTCTGCCAGGGCAGCTGTAGCAGAAGCCCCCTTGGTTTCCGGTCACGGAGGAACTGCTGGAGGTCCTCTGGGCAGTTCCACAAAAATTGCTCCACGACAAACAGTTCTTGGACCTCCTGGCGGGTAGTGAGCTCTAGACCCGAGGTCCAGTGCTCCGCAGCTCTCAGCAGGGCCCGCATGTGGTCGGTCCAGGTGTCCTTTGAACCCCGCTGCAGGCTCCTGAACTTCCTGCGGTACGACTCCGGGGTGAGGTTGTAGTGCTGGATCAGGGCCCGCTTGATGCTGTTGTAGTCCTGCTCCTCCCCGGCAGGTAAGTCCCCCAAAACTTCCAGGGACTTACCCCTCAAACGGGGGGTCAGGTACCTTGCCCACTGATCCGGGGCCAGATGATGTTGGAGGCATGTCCTCTCAAAAGCCAGTAAAAAGGAATCCAGGTCTCCATCCTTTTCAAGCAAGGGAAGGTCCTCCGCCCGGACCTTGGAAGCCCTTGTCTCCAGGGGGCCTGGTGCGTCCAGTGGGGGCCCGTGCTGAGCCATCTCCAGTCGGTGCCGGTGCTCCGCAGCTTCACGGCGTTCTGTATGCTCCCGCTCCGCTGCTCTCTGCCGCTGCTTCTCCGCCGCGCTCGCCTGCTGCTCACGCTCCGCAGCTTCACGGCGTTCTGCTTGCTCACGCTCTGCTGCTTTCTCTGCCGCTGCTTGCTCACGCTCTGCTGCTGTCTCTGCCGCCACCAGGAGTCTTTCATAGGCGGCGTCATTACCAGCCTCGAGCTGCGCCATAGCCGCTTGGAAGAGGGTCTCCGATCTGGACAGGCTGGGACGGGCAGGGGGTGGGCAGTCCACTGTGAGACTGAGCACGGGGGTCGGGCTCCTTGGGGAGCCCTGGCTGAGCTCCCCCTCATCGGTTTTGAACCCCATAGGCCACAGCATTGGCCTCCCCCTTTGCCCTACTCCTGGTGCCTTCCGCCATCTTGGGAACCCTTGGTTCACTGAAACACAGCTGCAACCCTGACCTTGCACACAACTTGTTATATTTACACTCTGACCGTCTGGTGCTGGGCTGACCTTAAGACCCCAGCAGTGAAAGTACTGCTGGTAGTCTCTAGTGTCTGGGAGTAGGGGTCCCACGCACACTATTACTCTGATCCCACTGCTGCCACCAATTTGTGAGGATACTCAGCCGGCCGCCACACGGTAGCCCGGGTATCACAGCTTCTGATACCACCGCCGCTACCAAATGTGACGGACGATCCCTTTCCTCCCACGTCACCAATGGGACGTAACTCCACAGGTACAGCTCTCCGGCGCCCCCCTTTGTCTCTCAGGTCAGTAAGAGAACTGCACCTAGAGCAAATGGCCACCGGGGAAGGTGTCCTGCTACCCACTGGGTATTCTAAGATTCGTGATCAGAGTAAAAGCATCAGCCCAAGATTAATTTTATGGTTTAATTTGCCTTAAGGGCGCACTAGATAATTACAGAAATATACAGTAAAGCTATACAACGTAATTACAATGGAATGGCAGTCAGAGTAAAAATACAACAATAATGTACAAGGCTTAAAGGTATTAGCTATAGATCAATATTACCGGGTTATATGGTCATGAGGAGGCATGGAGCTCTGCGTTCCCCAGGTGAGTCTTCAGTTGCTGGACAGCCCCCAATGCATGTGCTGCAGCTCCATTTGGCAAGTCTGTCCCTGATGCTTCTGTGCTTGAAAATGGAATGAGAGACCAGTCTCTTCTTGGCTACAGCTTCCAAACCTGCTAGGCCCTTCCCCATTTGCTTTGAAGCCCGCATATTAACTGGCCTGCAATTCATATGGAGCAGGAAACAATGCCTTGAGCTTGAGCTAATTACCATACGACTGACCATCTTATTCAGACCCTGGCCTAAACCAATTAGCATGTAAAGGCCTATTGATTCATAGGGGACATCAAAGCTGGCCGTACTGAATATGCTAATAGGCCCTGTGTAGCTAAAAGTCTGTGGCTGTGTGAACTGACAAAATGGAGGCTGGTACAGGCCCTATACAAAATGGCGACAACCTTTTCCTTACAAGTACCTTGTGCTTCCTTTTCTTATTTCTAAGATCTCTGCTTGCTTTCATTGAAAAAGAGTGAAGAAAGTTGGAGAGCTTTTCATGATGCTCAATTTAAAAAAAAAAAAAAATGGAATGAAATTCCTCTACAGGTGCACTCAGAAACATAGAATCCAATGACTCCAGAAAATAATGACAACTACATGAAAAATATAAAATCACATTTAATATGGAGATTTCTCCAAATTTACAAATAAAAACATCCAACACAACATTGTTGGCCACCACCAGGGGGCACTATGTCTAGAAGCTGGAGAACTGCATGGATAATTCCGACAGTCTGCACTGAACCTGAGCAATGACAATATCTGCAGCATGAGGTTGAGATTGCACCCGGGCCCCTGAACCTAGGGGGTCCTAAATATCATTTTGGTCCATTTAAAAGACCAATACTATGAAAGGCCTGCGATAGTTGGGGTCCCCGTTGTAGATTTTTGCATCGGGGCCCACGAGATTCAAGTTACACCACTGGCAACACCGTACTACTAGGTGGCAATTCTGAGATAGCAGTATATAACTTATCGGCTGTAGCACTAATACCACCGTCTACGAAGAACCGCAAGTAATGTTGACCGTACTGGTACATGGTGGACATCGCCAGAACCTACAGCAGTCGGACAGCAGCTTTAAGGTACCATGTCCTCCGTGGCATAGAAGGCACCAGCATCCATGTCTGACCTCCATATGTTATTAGAGGCTGCTGGAGGTGCTGGAGTCCGATGTGGTAGATTGCGCCATTTTTCTGTAGCGATGACAAGATGATTGACTCTTCTGCCCTAATATTTCCGAAGTCCGACTTCTGGCAAGAAATCTGGAAAAGAAAAAAAAGTCGGAATAATAAATGCCACAGAGATATAATGGTAAATGCCACAGAGATATAATGGTATCCTATCAGGGGACACAATAGAGACCGTTTTTTGCCATTTCATTCCATTAACCATGTACAGTCATGGCCAAGAGTTTTGAGACTGACACAAATTTTGGTTTTCGCACAGTTTTCTGCTTCGGTGTTTATCGATCTTTTAGTTGGATGTTTTTCTGGGTAAACTGAAGTACAATTATCAGCTTCTGGGCCAAATCCTGACTGAGGACCCATTACATTCTAGTCTCATCAGTGCTTGAAGCTTATCACAATGATAACTGAGGGCTCAGTAAACAAAGCATTGACATTTTGGGTCCACTGCCAAGAAACTCCGCAGATCTCATTCCCACAGAGAACCTGTGGTCAGTCCTCAAAAAGCAGACAGACAAAAACAGAAATTGTGATGAACTCCAAGCACTGTTGAGACCAGAATGGGCGGTCATCAGTCAGGATTTGGCCCAGAAGCTGATATCCGGTTGCCAGGGCGAAGGGCAGAAGTCTTGGAAAATAAGGGACAACTCTGTAAATATTGAGATAGTAAGTTCTTGGAGTCAGGGTTTTGCTTCCATCCTACCATTATTTCCAACAATGGTTTCCTGCAGAGCGGGAGAACTAATGAGGCTCGACAGCAGGATGGAGGCCCCTTGAATCCTGTATGTACAGTATTATATACAGTATAGATAGATATCATACATAGATGATTATTAAGAGGCTCGGGGCAGTAGCTGTGGGCGAGATGCTTGTCTTTCACGCCCAGGCATGCTACATGGAGGTGGGAGTCCTGGCTGGGTGTGTGGGCTTCATCTATGGGGGCACTACTCACTTGCAGGTCACATGATACCTCGGTTGGCCAGAACCAGATGGTGAAAAGTTCAATGAGGGAGACCACCAATCAAAAGTAAAGTCTTTTACTGAACATCAACTTGGTGGGAGCTACGTATGTATAATAGATAGCGGGTTCATAACTTCACAAACGTTTCTTTAAGAAACAGAGCATCTTCATGCACAGTCTTTCTTTCCTTCTCTAGGCTCGCTGGTTTCTGCCTCAACTAATTCTTCTCTCTTCACCATAACCCAGCACAATACTTCAGGAGCTTTCCTAGTTCTCACTAACGGTACCACAGTCCAGTACGTGGGAGTCCTGCACATCAACAACCGGTTCAATGTCCTTTTTCCCTTAACTAAGCTAGATTGCCACTATGGTCTTACATTAGCTTCTCGGTTTGCTGACACCATGGAACTCCCACCCGGGACGCTCTTTGTCTCACGTTCCCAGTTCCTTCCTAGCCCATTACCTCTTTAACTTGCGAACTCGGGGCCATACTGCTAGGTATCCTGTCAAAGGACCCATCTCTAGTTGACCACTCTGTCCTTCAATCTCTTCTACTCAGGATCGAACTATCCACTGCCTCAGTCTCCACACCATTCAGGGACACCCACGTCACGCAGCTCTGCTAACTGGTCAGACCTTAGGTCTGCTTCTACTGCCTGTTGGGCCCTATCTGACGTCCTGACAGAAAACGGTTTCTGTCCTTTCACTTTAGCCCCTCCTACTCTGGGCTAGTCCCAGTTATTAACTCTCCCTATGGTTTGACAGTTTACAACACCAACAGTAATAACGTATGTCACAATACAAATTACGACAATATGCATGTCTTCAAGGGGGAACATGGGCAATATATCCATCTCCTTACACCTCCATCCCGCTGCCGAGCCTCATTAGTTTCTCCTACACTGCAGATATTTTCCATGGCTGCCCCACGTCAATGAGCTGCAGGCCTTTGTGGTCGGGTGCACAGCTGCCATCTCTACCCAAAAGCCAAGACCCCAAGACAATGGAAAAAAAGCTAAATGATTTGAAGAAAAGATTTGTGAACATAGAGGAATGAGGCTGCCATAATCACTGAGGATTTGTGAGCATTAAAACCAGAAACCGGGAACCATGCAGCAATCAGGCGCCCTCGCGCTACATCAATGGCTCCGCTGTAATTACGTGCGGTTCTTTCTAACATTTTCCACAGATGGCATCAAACAGAAACAAAACAGCAAAAAAAAAAAAATAGAAAGTGCACAGATCTTTGTGGATCTCACAAAGGGTACGGCTCAGCCAAAGGGTCCCCAGAGAGGGGCCACAGGGCTAAAACTAAACTGCATGGAAGAAGCAATGGGAAAAGCCATTTATGAAATAATGATGGCTGACAATTCTCTCATGGGGGATGGGAGGGGCTTGTACTAACAGACGTGACCAGCGGGATGGGGGACTCTTATGCTGACAGCTGTGACCAACGAGATGGCAAGTGATTATACAGATAGCTGTGACCAGTGAGATGGGGGGGCTTGTACCGACAGCTGTGACCAACGGGATGGGAGGGGCTTGTACCCACAGCTGTGACCAGTGAGATGGGAGGGGCTTGTACTGACAGCTGTGACCAACGGGATGGGAGGGGCTTGTACCCACAGCTGTGACCAGTGAGATGGGAGGGGCTTGCACTTACAGATGACACAAATGATTGCACCTGTGATCAAGTGTAATTAAAGGTAATATGTCATCAGAAAATGACCTATCGCATAAGTCAGGTTTTTACGTTAAATGTATTTTTTTTTTTACAAACTTAGGCACTTTTTTTCAAAATCTGTTAAAAATAAAAATCATGCAAATTTCACACTGGCCACTGAGGATTTTTTTTTTTTAGATTAACTTCCTATTTTTTCAGGAATCAACACATGTAACTACGGTAGCCGTAATGGGCAGATCCTGACCCTATGATTTCATGTATAAACATAATCTATGGTGGTAGGTGCCCCATAGATGAAGTGATACAGAAAAACGTGATGGTTTAAAATAAATATTTTTATTTAACTTATTAAAACCAGTAATTATGAACAGAGTAAATGGGGAATTTTCAAAAAATAGAGTGGCGGAGACCCAGTGACTGCGGGATACTAATACATATTTGTGAACATAATTCTATCCCCCGCCCCGGAAGAAGCCACACGGTGAAACGGTGCCCGTTGGGCGTCAGGAGATCCTTTACTGCGGTCTTTTTCCTGTCCAGCATCGCGCAGACGTCCTCATGTAAGTGGGATTACATAATACTTATGATTCCCTGTATAGATATGTGACTATACTCAGGTCTAATTACATGAGTGTCCTATGCACGATCTGCCAGGTACTGCACAAATCCGCTTGTGATCTTATCACCAGTCATTCTGCCTCTCCCTGTCCCTCTTCATATGACTCATAGTATTCTAGGTCAGAACTGTTTAACCACTTGGGTGAAGGCTATAGCAGATCATTGCACACTGTTGCACCTTATATGAAGGAGTTAAACACTCTTCTTTAAGAAAAAATTTTGGCTGCTATTTATCTTAAATCTGGATAGAATTATGTTCACAAGTATGCATTGATGTATCGCAGTCACTGGGTCTCCGCCACTCTATTTTTTGAAAATTCCCCTTTTACTCTGTTCATAATTACTGGTTTTAATAAGTTAAATAAAAATATTTATTTTAAACCATCACGTTTTTCTGTATCACTTCTTCTATGGGGCACCTACCACCATAGATTATGTTTATATCTGAATCTTGAAGTGTCTTTTGCCTGCATTATTTAGGATTATGGGAAGAACCTATGATTTCATGTGTCTAATGAGCCTGAGCAAAGGTCATTGTAAAGGGAGAGGGAGCTGTGACATCGCCTATTGTGATTGGTGGATCCTGTATTATAATCTGTCATCGTTATCTAGCCTATAAAAAAACCTCAGTGGAAAATTGCAAGATTACAAATTTTGAAAAAAATTGAAACTTTTTTTAATTTTAAAAATACATGTAACACAAAAACATGATTTAAACAAATGATCATTTTTTGATAACTTCCCTTTTAAGGATAGAGATTTCTATCAGATCGGTAATTCCTTGGCACCCCGTAGCTAATAATCATGGTTCACCTTCTATCTGAGAACAGCTCATCGATCTCCTGTAACGTTCGTCCTTTGGTTTCCGGAATAAATATGTAAATAAAAATTATGGCAGCGACTCCCATAATGCCGTATAACAGGAAGGTCCAGGACAGGCCGATGGACTCTGCAAAGTAAAGATGACAGGACACAATAAACCAATGGGACAACATGGGCGCCAATGTCACAGGACCACCGGCCTCACCCCAACCAGTGCATATCCCCCTTACACGACTCTCTGTAACTCCATAGACTTCATGTTAAAAGCCAAAAGGCAAGCATAGCCACCTCTGCATTGTGTTTTTTGGGAGTATCGGCCATTGTGAATTAGTGGACCCTATTCTTCTAGGACCCTCATCAGAGGTGTGATCTGCATTTATCACTCATTTATGCCTTCAGTCCTAATGGGATAAACCCCCAGTAATAGGGTAACCATTATGTTAAACCTGACTGTCTGGGATCACACATGTCACAGCTGCAGCCAATCATTGAGCTCATCGGCCTGGCTGTGGTCGGTGATTGGCTGCAGCGGTTATGTGAACCTTTGCAGGCAAACATTGAGAACAAAGCAGCGGTGTAGAGATGGCTATTAATAAAGAACTTCAAGCTCCTTCCATTTACAGAGGATCCTCCCCATCTTTTAAAATATTATCCTCACTCAAGTTTTAGTTAAAATTTTGTGTCCTTAATGTAATGTATTACCTCTCCATCTACTGACCTCCCGGCTGTGCAGATGCTTATACACAGCAACCAATCTGAACAAGCAGAGCTGCAGTGTAAAGCATGGGGGAGCAATACAACAGTAACCCAAGCCTCTGATAAGACGATAGTGGAGGATTTCAGACGAGGTCAGACTCCAACAACCAGTGCAGCTACGGAAGAGTCACTGATGATAGCGGTGTGCTGGAGTGGACACTGAATGCCGAGCAGATGAGGAGGATGCAACAGTTTATCCCATAGTCAGCGGGATTTGTGCAGTGGGAACAGCGCTCTGTGACTCACCGATGACATCCAGGAAGGACATGGTGATCAGCAGGTTGGCGGCCCAGTTCAAGCTGTTACAGAAGGCAAAGGCGCGGCCCCGGATTTCAGTAGGATAGATCTCACTGAGGACCAACCATGTCACTGGTGGAAGACAGAGGGGACAAGCAGATTCATTAAAGGGGTTGTCCAGGCTTATGATCGCCTATCCTTGATGTCAACAAAAATGTTTTTTATTCAATGGCAGCAACTCTAAAATAGGTTTTCTTGGCTTAAAAAGGTTTTTTTTCTGGTCTTGGAACACTGAGCCTCTCTCACCCTCCCTGGTCAAGCACTAGATCTCCCCCGCTGCTCCTAGTCTCTGTTATTGTCTACAGCTCTGATGTCACATAGACAGCGCTGCAGCCAATCAGTGAACTCAGCGGCTCTGTGAGGCTTGTGCCATCTAGCTGATTGGTTGCAGCACTGTCGATGTGATGTCAGCACTGCAGACAATAGACACTAGGAGCAGCAGTAGAGACACAGTTCTGGACCTGAGAAGGGTGAATAAAGCACAGTTTGTTTTATTTTTGTATTTTTTACAACAAACTGAACCTGGGGACACAACATTACAAAAATGGAAAAACCTCTTTAATGACTAAAGGAAATTTTGCAATTTTTCTGTGCTATGCTTTACTTCACAGTTAATAACTTTGTGGAAATTGTCTGTAGCCCAGTGAAGTTTTACATTTATTTCTGCATTTGTTCTGTTACATGGATACCAAATTCGCTACTGAGCTCCCGATCTTAAATATATTGATGTGTGAAGACAAAGAAAACGTATGTTTGAAAATTGGATGTTACTCTGTAGACCACAGTATAACATATCTAATGCACATTATTGGCGTTTCTACACACCCCAATATAGACACCTATGAGTATATTAATATCGCCTTTGGCCCTCTAATTTATTTTTTGCTGAAATTAGAAAAAAAATGTAGTTATAAATTATGATTTTTTTAAATACTTAATTTGTGTTTTTTTTCTAACTATTTTATTACTTAGCCTTAATAATAACCTAAGCTCTAACCCTAGTAAAAGTTAGAAAAATTGTGAAAAACTTAAAAATTCTTCAAATATATAGTTTGTTGTTGTGTTTTTTATTCTTTTTTTTACATTGTGGACAGCTCTCTGTTCTCCTCTCTCAAAATTACAAGTGAGTAAAGCATCAGGAGCTGCGGGAGAGGAGAGCCAGGCTCCTTCCTGCTAGTCGGGCTGTGACGGCTGTGATGAGCCACCACAGCATTCGCCCATGCTCCAGCTGTAAATTAACGGGATCTAAGGCGGCGCTGTAGAATAAGAACCATTATTGACTGCCATAAGAAAGGCATACTGATGGTCGTTAAGAGGTTAACCCCTTCTGACATCTGCTGTACATGTATGGCACATGTCAAGTCCATGTATATGACTCTGAGCCTACACCATATCCAGCAAATACTTTGTTCACTGCTGTCGATCCCTAACAGTGGCATTTAAAGTCTCCATTCTCTTGGACGCACCATTTTTGGTGCCCTTCATCCCCCTAAGAGACAATGGCGGGGTGCTGATGGGTCGCCATGGTAGGGGGTCTTTTGAAGGTCCCCATAGGGGCCTTGTTGGTACTCATTTGAAGCCCAGCTGCAGGCCATGATTTTAGCTATAGATGATTGCAGGTTCTAAAGGGGCTAAAAAATAGAAAGCACATGCTTTACGCGATGTGACAATTCACAAGTCTGCAGTCACATAGAGTGACTGCAGACTTTCCTGCCAAACCTAGACTACCCCTTTAATTGGTGAAGAAAAATTCTGAAGTTTGTAAAAAAAAACACCAATATATATATACATATACAGTGGTGTTCAAAAGTCCTGCATAGGCATAGGATAAATTGATTTTTCAAGTTTTAAACGTTTCTGTCGAATATCTTCGATGCTAATATGACATATTATATATGGTTTTGTTCAGAATACAATTTTGCATTCTCTCCCTGTAATATTTTTAGCTTTTGAAGCAGTTTTGCCTGAAATTATTGCAACAATATGGGAATTGAAAGCACAACTAAATATTGTACAGCTTCAGATCCAAAATTAGCCAATCACAGATGAGGTTCTTGTGACCAATCATAACCTGGATATGGCAGCCAATCACATTCCATTCCATTCCATCACATCTGCTGCTTTGTTTGTTTTATCTGTTGGTCTATCTAGTGAATCATACTGTAGAGCTTTATGATGGGAGCCTTCAGATTTTTGTCAGCGGAGGATCGTGTGCGAGTTGTGGTGCTACATGAAGAGGGTTATACTGGCCCCAGATCGCAAGGAAGGTCGGCTGTAACCAGAGTACAGTCGTAAGAATTTTGCAGAAACATAAGAAGCTTGGAATTACCCAGGACAGGCCCAGATCTGGTCGGCCCAGAAAGTCAACTAAAAGGGAGGATAGAGTACTGATAAGAACATCCCTTGCCAATCGAAAGCTCACCTCCCCTCAGCTTCTGCGAGAATGGCAAGAAAAGTGCAATATTGAGGTATCAACATCAACTGTTAGGAAGAGATGTTTGGAAGCAGGATTGAGAGGGTGCAAGGCCCGAAAGAAGCCATTGATGACAGCCATACAAAGCAGGCGAAAACTGTGGGCATTGAAAATTCAAAATGGAGGAAGGAGGAGTGGGAAAAAGTGCTATTTAGTGATGAAAGCACTTTTTGCATTTTAGGAAATGATGGCAAGTCTTATGTGAGAAGGTTTCCACATGAAGAGTACAAGCCAGAGTGTTTGAGCTTCTCTGTGAAACATCCGATGAAAGTAATGGTCTGGGGCTGTATGGCAGCCAATAGTGTTGGAAGGCTTCATATTGTCCCCGGACCTCAATCCAATTGAAAATTTGTGGCACAAGGTATCAATAGAGATATCTAAAAAACAGCCAAGGACCAAGAGAGAGTTGATTGAGTCTCTGATACAGGCCTGGATCCACATCATCAGTCGTGAACATCTGCAGAAGCTTGTTCACTCAATGCCACAGAGATGCAAGTTGGTGCTCAAGAGCAAAGGCTGGCCAATAAAGTATTCGAAGCTAAAGATGCACTCAAAAGGCCCTTTTCAGGACTCTGAATTCAATAAAAAATAATAAATCTTTAAAAAGTAAAATTTAAGTCTGTGTGAACTTGCATTGGAAGTTAATGAATTAGAAACCTGTTCACCATTCTACACACTGTACTGGTGTAGGTATGGTTATGCTGTAAAAAAAAATATCAAAAATGCGCATACCATAACAATTTATACACTTGGGACATTCAAAAATGAGTATGGCATACAATGAGGGATTACAAAAACATATATGTTCCACCATTCTCACTGTAGAGATGCAGAAGTATGAAATATATAGTTTTCTTGACGCCTATGCAGGACTTTTGAACACCACTGTATATATATATATATATATATATATATATATATATATATATATATACATACATACATATATATATATATATATATATATATATATATATATACATACACACACACACACACATATATATATATATATTATATATATATATATATATATATATATATATATATTTATTTTATTTTTTGCGTCACCATTTTCCAAGACCCGTAACATTTTTATTTTTCTGGCGATTGAGCTGTGTGAGGACTTGTCTTTTGCTGATGGTTTTATTGATAGCATCTTGGGGTACATAAGACATTTTGGTAACTTCTTATTGTATTTTTTTTAAGGATTTGTGGCAACTGAAAAAAAAATTATTTTGACATTTCAATTTTTTTCTTTTTTCTTTATGGTGTTTAAATAATATTAGACTGTGATAACTCAAACTTTCACTTTTAACTGGGGAAAAGGGGGATCATTTGAATAATTACATATTTAAGTAAAAATTTTTAGCTATTAAAAAAAAAATTGTTTATTTTTTATTACTCCCCTTTCTATAGTATGGTATTGAACCTGCACATCGCTTATACTATGTACTGAATATACAACAGTATTACAGTATATAGCGTATACCATGGTCTGATATAAAGCTAGGCCTATGGCTTAGCTTCACAGGGGTGCAATAACAGCAATGATGGGGACCTTTAGCTGGGTCCTGGCTGCCATAGTAGCCCATCAGTTCCACAAAATCAGGTTGCTGGGAGCAGATGCGAGCCGGTCAACACAAGGTAAAAGCGCTATCTGAATGCTGGTGTCAGATTGACAGCAACATGTAAATGGTTAACAGTGGCATGTGGAGCTCAGCTGCAGCTTTTAGATACAGATGTTAGCTGTTTCATTTAGCCGGCATCTACCTTGTGTGGATCTGGCTCAGGTAATGGGCCTGCTCCAAACATGGGGACCTGCAGAACGACAGACACAATTTTCCGTAATAGTAGTGGAAAACCATTTTAAGAAAGTTTTATACACTCCTCCAAGTCAAAGCCTGTACATGTAACTGTAGCCATCAGATTTTGTATCGCCTGTGCCAGACTTAAGAAATCCACAAATCACTTTAATTCTTACGCACTTATTTGCTTTTCACTTACTTGGTCCAAATCCAATAGAAAAAGCACTTACAAACGCCATCAAACTCAACAGAGTAATCCAATTCAAAACAGAGTAACTGTGCAACGTGCCGTCCCTGACTGATGGATCTGTGTGCTCTATCTGCCCCCTACTGGGACTGGTCACTCCGGCTGTGTAAGCGCTCACCATTCCTGTGTTAAACACCTCAGAGTCGTTCAGCTGAGCTTGAAAGGACACCGTGAGTGCATTCATAGTAGAGTTTAAGGGATGAGTAGATGCATTAACTTGTGCCAAGGACTCGCAGCTTTTGTGAGAATCCAACTGGATCATAAAACTGGCGCATCCTATTCCAGTTATGGAGATAGCCATAATAATGCCGCCGGTGAGAAGTAAAACTCTCCTCCCTGCCTTGTCTGCGCAACTCATGGCCACCAGAGTAGAAATAACTTTGACTACACCAAGCCCAACAGAGGCCAGAATGGCCGATGAATTGCTGCGGAACCCAACTGAGCGAAAAATTGTGGAAGCATAGTACAGGACATTGGGCTGGCCGGTCAATTGCTGAAATAGTACGAGCCCTACCCCTATCAAAGTCCTAGTCCTCATGTTATCCTTTGCACTAAAGAGGTCAAAGAAAGAGTAAACTTTGTTGGATGAACATGTCTTTAGATCTTCTGCCTCCTCAAAGTCTTGTAGCTGAATGAGTCCATTGTGGGATTCTTGGTCTGAGAGGTTCACCTTAGAAGCTTTAGACGGAAGAAACAAGACACTGATGAACTGTAATAAAGCTGGAGAAATTGCCAAGCCGAACATATATTTCCAGCCAGACATGAAGTAGTTTACAGCGTAGGAGAGTAGAATGCCCACGGTGATGCCAGTCTCATAGAGGGACACCAGCATGCCTCGCTGGTGAGGCTGGACAAGCTCAGATATGTAGATACAGCAAGCCATGGAAGAGACGGAGATGGCCAACCCAACAGTGAAACGGCCGATGACCAACCACCAGAAAGATCCAGACAGAATTAGAATGACGCTGCCGCTCAGGACCACTACATTGCTGGCCAGTATAGAAGTCCGCCGACCAGAACGGTCAATCAGGAATCCGCCCACCAGTGAAGCTGCCAGGGCCCCACCAGTACAGCGCTGACCAGGACCTCCTGCTGGAAACACGTGAGAAGAAACTCATTCTTCAGGTGTAGTAGAGCCCCAGAGATAATAGTGAGCTCATATCCAAAGATCAGGCCGCCCAATAACGACACCGTAGCTGCCAAGATGAGATGAACTGCCGGGATACCTGGAAGAAAGCCAGAGAAAATAATTAGCTGTGAGGTCAGGTGACGCATAAGGTGAGGTCACAGGCAACTATCTTGCCTGACCCTCTTATCGACAGAGAGCGCCCCTGTACTCTCTATGAAGGAGCCACTGCCAAACATCGCAGATGGCGGCTTATCCCTTAGAGCAGGGTTCCCCAACTCCAGTCCTCAAGGCCCACCAACAGGTCATGTTTTCAGGATTTCCTCTGTTTTGCCCAGGTGATGCAATTATCACCTGGGCAATACTAAGGAAATCCTGAAAACATGACCTGTTGGTGGGCCTTGAGGACTGGAGTTGGGGAACCCTGCCTTAGAGAACAAAAGGATCAGCAGTCAAAAATTGGGCACACTGGATCCTTACTGTCCAGATAAGAGTTGGTGGAAATTGATCCACTGCAGAGAGAAGATTAGTAATCTGTGGCCGCTGGACGGGAATTCTTAGAACCACCTCATGGCATCAGTGGCTCTTCTTGTGGCTGGTTGGACTAGCGCAACGTCATCGTTGTGGCCTTATGCACCTGTACATGCGACGTTGTGCCAGGCCGGCTAACCAAAAGAAGAGCGCGGATGACGTCTGCCAAGAAGAGGATCTCATAGAACAGACCATATATCACGGTCCTTATTTGGACTGCGAATCACAGATATGTGAATGATCCTTCATCTTGTTAATTTTTGGGGAAATGTGTTGTCCTTACATGCGAAAACTGAATGGTAAGGATGGACACTGGGATGAAAATCAGAAACCAGTAATGAAAATTGATACTTTTTTTGTGGAAATGATAATAAAATCATCCCAGATGTATAAGCAAGGCCTAAGGCATAACGGAATAGAAGAGCCGTGGGTGCAAAGCAAGTTGAGATTGGTGTATAAAGCTGGGTTCAGACGGGTAGATCATCAGATCAGTGGGAAACGATCACCAGAAGCGATCTCACCACGATGGCAGTCAGACATTTACATGTAACAATGATCATGTAAAAATTCATTAATGTGCGATTGTACGATCGATTAATGGTTCATCGTTCAGGCAGCTAATGTGACAGAAGATAACTAGTAGCGCGGGTGTGGACAGTGCCCAAAAATGCTAATAAATGCAACGGATGAACTTCTATTTATTAAAGAGAAACAATTTTTTTTTTTGCCAGCTACCAAATGTTATGACAATTGAGCGTTTTTTGGCCAGATGGTCCGATCTCTGTAACCAGTCACACTACACAACTATCGCGCATGACAGGTCGTAACTAGAGACGAGCAAATCGTTTCACAGAACCCTGGTGCAGCGGCTACAACAGTTGTCAGTAGCTGTAGGGCCACCGAACCCATGCAGACCGCCTATCTGCTGACATCATGTGAGCGTCACGCTGTAACGGTGACGTTGTGCCAAACCGACAAATCAGGAGAGGCGTCGGGGGGTTCCGGGCAGGTAGGAGTCAGTCCCAATGGACTAACACGCTCAAGATATTTATTTATCTGTAGTCGGAACCGTTCATAACTTTACAATCGTCTTTTCAAATAAAATCAGCGTAAGGCATGTTTAACCAGTGAGCCACGTACCCATGATGCAGTGACGGTCACCGACAGCGTTCTCACATGGTAGGTGAAGCTGGAAAAAAAATCAGAATAAATGGACAGTGAACAAATAGCAGGAAGACCCCAGACATGGCACAGAACCCACCAGATACATCAAGAGCCTACAGGGTGGGACGTCTGGGGCAGGATACAGTGACAGTGCGGAGTGTGGCTCCTCGGCACATGCAGCACAATATTCTCCACCTGGGGTGGAGAAGGATCTGGAACTAATGCAGGTCCAGCAGTCCCATGTAAATAAAGTTAAGGCCTTCTAACAGACTTCTAGATCTTAACGTATCACCATTCCCAGATCTATGATTGCGGTCAGCAAATGGGAACTGACCTGTTTACCGTCAGAGACTGAAATCCTGTACAGCCCATAACAATGTATGAGCTGAGGATGTCCCACCTGTGACCGGCAGAGCTGGGGGTTAGGTGGCAGGTACAGGGACAAACAGGTGAGAACTACTTACTGCAACAGGGAGGACAGAGCAGTGCAGGGAGGAGGGGAACCGGCTGCAGGAAGTGAGGAGGACGTGGCAAAGGAAAAAAAAAAAACTTTTCCCTTCTCTCCTCCCAAGTATAGGAATCTAAGTGTATTAACCCTTGCCTCCCTGCTCAGAAGCTTAAACTGCCCTCCCCAGGACTCCTACCCCCATACTCGTCTTTATCCATTTCATTTTTCGTTCTAAATTTTTTTTTTTTTTACAAAAACTGACTTTTTTACTGTTACAAGAAGCAATAACATTTTGAAAATTAAATATTTAAAAAATATTCAATTACAAACTTTAATCGCATATTTACCAGTGGACGGGGCTCATTAGTCGCTGCTTCACAAAGTGAGGGCGGGTGCAGACGACCGTATGTTCTCTCATCTGACAGAATCGAGTCGATTAGGAAAATGACACTGATCGGAGTTTGCTCTAAATGTCATCTGATTCTCTTGGATGCAGAAAAAAATGTCTCCATCTTCACCATTCTGTCAGTTTGTGGAAATCGGACTGCACTCAGATGTCATCCGAGTGCCGCCCGATGGTTTCTACGCACTCATTGATAGCATGGCCGAGTACGATCCGAATATCCGATCAAACTCATGCGTACTCGAAATGGTCAGTCCTATGTAAATAAAGCCTAATCATATATAGTGAATAGTGATGAGCAAACGTGCTCGGATAAAGTGTTAACCGAGTGCTAACCGAGCATCTTCAGCGTTCTCGAATAATATGTTCGAGACCCCGCTCCTGCATGTCTCGCGGCTGTTCGACAGTCTGAATGAGACACCGCTCTTATTGATGTCCAGACTGGTTCAGACCTAATACTTTTCACAACTGGAGGTTTGTAACAATAGTATCCGAGTGATGTGCGCTATGTCACTCGCACCCATAGTCTAAATGTTTGCCCTGTTGAAATAAAAACACTTTATACTAACAACGTGAGGTTGTTACATCATGCGAGCCCGACACGTTTATTTTCAAGTCCTGATAACTGCTTTCTCCCCTCTCCCCACTGAAAACACATAGGTGCTCGACCCAGCTGAGTGCTCATGATAATGGTGTTCTTGAGAGGGAGCTGTCATATTAGGTCTGGGTATATTCTGCTTGTGGAACGTTTCCTCCGGTTTTCTCTCACATTCCAAAGACATACTGACAGGGAATTTATATTGTGAGCCCCGATGGGGAGAGTGATGATAATGTCTGTACAGCGTTGCGGAATATGTGGGCGCCATAGAAGCAAGTAAAATAAATAATATTCTGTATGACCGATTTCTGTTTATAAAGTTGTGACAACCAATTTGGCCCCCATTGGGATCGTCGTCATTGAATCCACCCTGGAGGAGCTCTGAGAGACATCTGTAAGAGATTCAGTGTCATCTTGACTGTCACTATAGAGCGCCCCCCCATGGTCTGGCGTCTCACACCAATAAAAACAAACTAATATGACCAGTGAAGTCTATAGGCCTCATGTCCATCGTGCATGTGCACCATTTACCTTACAAGATGGAGGCCAGAAAAGACCTCGTTCTTTCACATCTCCCGAGGTCATCGCCATCAGCTACAGCCGATGACAACCACAGAATAGAGCGGCAACTTGTGACAGATTATCAGGAGGATTTCTCCGCAGCTATAGCAACATCCTCTCTAATGGTAATGATGAGACCAGGCTTAGGAGAAGACAGGATCCCGCAGGTGGAGGGCGAGTGGGGCTGGAGGGAGGCTGGAGGGGCGACCGGGACAACAGATTTTGCACATTTTTATTCCAGTTTGTCACAAGTAAAAAGGAAAATGTCAGCTGCGGAAGATCACTACCATCACATCATATATAGGTTTATGCTTCCAGCTCGAGAGATCATATATAGCCACTGACAACATTAATACGATGCAAGTCTGGAAAGCTATATGCAGCACTATACTATCCCGGAGGGACCTACAGCACTGTTCTCCTGACCCTCTTAACTCACGAATAGAATACCAGAACTACAGTGTATACTGGCACCAAGGCCGGAGCTGATAAATGATAGAGGAGTAACCCTACATAACACTGGAGAAGGTTGGGCAATAATTACCGTACTAACAGTAACACGACTTTCCAAGTATCTAGTGCAAATCGCAAATGTGGAGCCTAGCTGCGCTTGGTGCCACAAATCCTAGAAGGGTGCACTAAAGGATTCATCCACAAGAGGCCCTCAGAGCATTCACACACCTTCTCCCTTCCTCAGACCACCAGAGGGAGCCTGTATAGGTAGATAAAAAGGAGGGAGAAGCACTCTAGGAACAGAGCACACTCTGGCACAGACTCTGAAACAGACTCAGAAGAGACTGAGACACAGAAACAGGTCAGTCTGCAGTGTGAGACTCAATTAGCTCAAGTCAGCGAGCTAGGAGCGTGCCGACGCTCTAGAGAGCGGCGGAATAGGCAGCCCACCAACTGCCAGTGTGTATAGCCTTGTGAGGGCCCGAGTAGGCCGAAGGCTAGAGGAGAGAGTAGCAAGGAGGCAGAGGAGCCTTACCAGCTCACCCCAGAAGGCACCACGACCCAGTAGGAGACAACCGTAATTCCTGGAGGACTACAGGTCCCAGGATCACCAAAGAGCTGATACGTAACAGAGCCAGTGGACACAGAGACCTACAAGCAGGGAGTGTGTACTCCAGGAGGAGGCCTTACCACAAAGTCAGCCGGTGCAGGACAGAGACAAATTTAGGCAGGTCAGAAACTTACTACAGAGAGGCAAGAAACAGGATTCCCTACACCTGCTCACTGGGGAGAATCCGGACGTGCACCCTTCACCCTACAGTGCTCTGGGATGTTCCTGCACTAACTCCAGTAAAGGTACAGAAGTGACTTGTGTGTGCTCCCATTCTTGTTCTTACCAGGCTGGGTTTCCTCCGTCCTGCATCCCTACATTTAAGCTGCCCTGAAGGCCTGCTCCACCTGTGGGGAGCGATACCACCCAAGCTGCCACAACACCGGCCTCGGTGGACTGCTGCAGCGCTGGTGATCATCACCAGACACCACAGGTGGCGTCACGATTCACTGACATTATCCCCTGTTAATATATCCCCTTTTTTGGATGAGCGCCCAGGGCCACGGACCGAGCCGTGGCCACCGTGACATCCCACATAGAAGTCAACGGGCTCGGGTCCGAGTACCCCACAGCCCTGGCGGGCGGCTCACAAACACTCATCAGACTTCTGGAAACCCTGAATCTAAAATGTTCCTCTCAGGAATCACTAATCCAGCAGGTGTGACGGCCATGAGGGAGCTGCTCCCTGGCCTGGTTTTTTGCCAGTGGAGCTCTATGTAATCCATAGCTGGGTGAGAAGATGGTGGTGGATGGAGGAAAGTTGGAGAGATGTGATGTGATAAACAAGTTTGTCCTGAACATGGACTATAAGATCCTCGCCAAGGTACTGGCCTAAGGGCTAGAAGCTGCCTGAACCAGATCTGCAGCATTCCTGGCCACAGGATGGCTGGTAGTCCTGCTCTCATGAGACACCATCCAAAAGATATGTGTGGCCCAGCTGCGCTTGGTACACATGTTCCCTGGAGAATGCACAGAAAGGTAATTACAAAAACCTGATATTCATTCACACTTCACATTTCCCAGGAGCCACCAGAGGGAGCCCTTTAGATTCAGGTATAAAGGGGTGTGGAGAAACGCAGCAGTAGGCATTCTAGCCAGACAGTCATGCTAGTTGTTGGTTGTACCTCAGACAGATCAGATCTCCTCAGGACACCAGAGTGAGAGGATTCCTGTCAGAGCTCAGACATTCTAGATCAGTTTCTAGTCAGAGCTTTGTCTGAGCCAGAGCGTGTTCGGACGTGTGGTGATTCCTGTCAGATGAGACAGAGGAAAGAAGGAAAACTGTTATCTCAGAACATCTTGACTATTAGTACCCTATGAAGGTGGAAAGTGACTCTCGGAGCGGACTTGTATTCAGTCTGACGAAAGGTCCTGAAAGCTGCTCTGGACAGAGTCTAGGAAGGAAAAGAAAGAAGGGGACTACAGTTATCGGAACATCGAGTTAACTGAGAAATGGTCAGTGAGCTGTGGAAGGAAGGAAGCTGACGACTACGCCTACTGCTACCCGTGCTTATGTTAAGGGTGAGAGTAGGGCGACGGGCGAGTGGTGACAAAAGGGAAAGAGTGACCGAGGCGTTATAGCAACATTTGCTGTCTCCACTCTGCTTAACCGGACGCCGGGTCCGAAGCCTTGCTAGAACCTTCACGGCTAGTAGGAGAAAACCGGAATCCCTGCTGGACTTCAAGTCGCAGAGGGGCCCTATAGTGCTGATACGTAACCGGGGTCAGGGAGAACTGGAGTCTAGCGGGACGCTGCATATAAAGACTTAGTTCTTGCCAAAAGAAGGCTCCACCACAATGTCGGCCGGGCATAGCTGTTCTATACAGAGTTAAACTTCGCTTCACGCAAGTTAGGACTCACACACATTAAAGAGAAAGGAGGCCTTAAACCTACTCAGTGATTACCTGGATGTGCATCCTCCACCCTGAGCAGCTTCCCGGGACATACCTGCAACCATCACCAGTAAAAGGTATGGAAAGAGACTGACTTGTGTGTGTCTGACTTATTGCCTGCACCCAGCACCGCCATATACTTTGAGGGATCCAGTCTCGCCTGTGGGAGACTTAACACCTTGCTGCCAAATAACAACCCCTCAGAGGATTAACCCTGCAGCGCTGGTCACCTTGATCAGAAACCACAGGTGGCGTCACGAACAATTACTACTATCCTGTTATGTTTCGGTAGCTGAGGAGTGCAGGTTAAAAAGGCAATACACCAGAGCAGTTGGAATCTATGAGATTGCAGTACCCTGACTAACCACCACAACTAGAGGCAGCCGTGGAGCGTTCCTACGTTGGTCCTAGACCCTCGTCACAGCCTGAGAAACTAACTACACCTAAAGATAGAAATAGGAAAGCTATCTGCCCTGGAGCAGAACCCCAAAGAACATAGAAAGCCCCCAAACATGTAATGGCTGTTAGACAAGATGAAATACTGACACAGAAAGAAAATAGTATGAGCAAACGCTGGGGCCAAAACTAACTAAATAGAAAAGGATAGGAAGGGTACTTACTGCAATCCCAAAAACCCTGAAAAGCACCAACTCTACTAATTTCAAAATCACCTGAGATCACACGACCTCTACCACCTAAATTAGTTCTCTGGTGTAACAAAATCAAAACAGCAGCCACTGAAAAAACTGGAAAAAGCAAGAGTACAAACATCAGTGGCTGAACTAAACTGAGAGGGCAAAAGCCCCCGGAGGGGACCCTGAAGGCCCCCACAGAAGTGCAGGACAAAATGCAAAAATATAGCACAAAAAACAAAAAGAAGAAAATGTCTTATCTGTTAGCAGGAGATGCAGACACGACACAGCAGGCTACAAGGGAAACAGGAATGAAGGATTCAGACCAGAACAATTGTTCACCGGCAACCCTGATGGGAAGGTGACTCCCTTATATAAGACCAGTCAGTAACACCTGATTCCCACTCCTCACAATCTTCACTGAACAGACCAGCACCGCTTGTAACCACCAGAGGGAGCCTCTGCTCAGAACTCATTTCAAACCCATTCACAACAGTACCCCCCCCTTGAGGAGGGGTCACCGAACCCTCATTTGAGCAACCAGGTCGGTAAGGATGAGTTCTATGATACGCACGGATAAGTCTCCTAGCATGGATGTCCGAAGCAAACACCCAAGAATTGTCTTCCTGACCATAACCTCTCCATTTAACCAAATACTGGAGTTTCCGTCTAGAAAAACGAGAATCTAATATTTTCTCAACCACATACTCCAGATTGCCCTCAACCAAAACAGGGTCAGGAGGCACAGCAGCAGGAACCACTGGCTCAACAAACCTCTTCAACAAGGACTTGTGGAACACGTTATGGATCTTAAATGTCCCTGGAAGAAGCAAACGAAAAGAAACAGGATTAATAATCTCCATGATCTTATAAGGTCCAATGAACCTAGGCTTAAATTTAGGAGATGCTACTCTCATAGGAATATTCTTTGAGGACAACCAGACCAAGTCCCCCACTTTAAACCGAGGACCATCAGTCCTATGCCGGTTAGCAAACCGCTGGGCCTTCTCCTGAGAGAGGGACAACCTCTCCACTACCTGGTCCCAAATCTGTTGCATACGCTCCACAACAGAGTCAACACCTGGACAGACAGAAGCCTCCGTCTGTCCTGAAGAAAATCGAGGGTGAAACCCAGAATTACAGAAAAACGGAGACATCAAAGTGGCAGAGCTAGCCCTATTATTAAGAGCAAACTCAGCCAAAGGCAAAAAAGAGACCCAGTCATCCTGATCAGCAGACACAAAGCATCTTAGATAAGTCTCCAATGTCTGGTTTGTTCTCTCAGTTTGACCATTGGTCTGAGGATGAAATGCCGAGGAGAAAGACAATTGAACACCCAGTTTAGAACAAAAAGTCCTCCAAAATCTGGAAACAAACTGGACTCCTCTGTCAGACACAATGTTCTCAGGAATGCCGTGTAACCGAACCACGTGCTGAAGGAACAAAGGCACCAATTCGGAGGAGGAAGGCAACTTAGGTAATGGCACAAGATGTATCATTTTGGAAAACCTATCACAAATTACCCAGATGGTGGTCATTCTCTGAGAAACAGGAAGGTCGGAAATGAAATCCATAGAGATATGGGTCCATGGTCTCTTGGGCACAGGCAATGGCATCAACAAACCACTAGAGCGAGAGCAAGGCTTGGAGCGAGAGCAAGTCCCGCAGGACTGCACAAATTCCCTGACATCACGAGACAAGGTAGGCCACCAAAAGGACCGACTAACCAAGTCTCTGGTACCAAAAATTCCGGGATGCCCAGCCAATGCGGAACAATGAATCTCAGACATCACACTCTTTTTCCACTGGTCCGGGACAAACAATTTTCCAACAGGGCAGCACTCGGGCCTATCCTCCTGACACCCCTCCAGAGCAAGTCTCAAATTGGGCGAGATAGCGGAAAGAACTACACCCTCTTTCAAAATAACAGAAGGATCAGATAACTCAGGAGAGTCCGCAAGGAAACTCCTCGAGAGGGCATCCGCCTTAACATTCTTAGTGCCAGGAAGAAAAGAAACCACAAAATTAAAACGTGTGAAAAACAAGGCCCACCTGGCCTGTCTAGGATTGAGTCGCTTGGCAGATTCCAGATAGACCAGATTCTTATGGTCCGTAAGGACCACCACCTGATGTTTGGCTCCCTCCAGCCAATGTCTCCACTCTTCAAAAGCCCACTTCATGGCCAATAACTCCCGATTACCCACGTCATAATTACGTTCAGTAGGAGAAAATTTTCGAGAGAAAAAGGCACAAGGGTTACTTTTAGAGGTCTCTGGATCTTTTTGGGAAAAAACGGCACCTGCCCCAATTTCAGAGGCATCAACCTCCACCTGAAATGGCAGAGAAACATCAGGCTGCCGTAGAACAGGAGCAGAAGTGAATCTCTGCTTAAGTTCCTGAAATGCAGAGACTGCCTCAGGAGGCCAATTCACCACATCAGAACCCTTTCTGGTCAAATCAGTTAATGGTTTAACAATAACTGAGAAATTACCAATAAATTTACGATAAAAATTGGCAAAACCCAAAAATCTCTGAAGAGCCTTTAATGAAGTAGGTTGGACCCAATCACAGATGGCCTGAACCTTGACCGGGTCCATTTCAATAACAGATGGGACAAAATGAATCCCAGAAATGAGATCCTCTGTACGCCAAAAAGACACTTTGATCCCTTCACATACAGAGCATTCTCTCTCAAAATCTGGAATACAGTTCGAACATGTTTCACATGAGAGTCCCAGTCATTAGAAAAAATCAAGATATCATCCAAATAAACAATCAGAAATTTGTCCACAAAATCCCTGAAAATGTCATTCATGAAGGACTGGAAGACGGAAGGAGCATTAGTGAGCCCAAAGGGCATCACAAGGTACTCAAAATGCCCCTCCGGGGTACTGAATGCCGTCTTCCATTCATCCCCGTGCTTAATGCGAATAAGGTTATATGCTCCCCTGAGGTCAAGCTTGGTAAACCAAGTAGAGTTTTTCACCCTGGAAAACAGGTCAGAAATCAAGGGTAACGGATATTGATATTTCACAGTAATATTGTTCAAGAGACGATAATCAATACACGGCCTTAATGAACCATCTTTTTTGGACACAAAGAAAAAACCGGCACCTAAGGGTGAAGAGGATGGTCTGATATGACCCTTCTCCAATGATTCCTTGATATAAGACCGCATAGCGTCATGTTCAGGTAAAGACAAGTTAAAAAGGCGACCTTTAGGGAATTTACTACCCGGGCACTAATTCAATAGCGCAGTCATAGCTCCTATGGGGAGGCAAGGATGCAGATTTACTTTCGCTAAACACATCAGAAAAATCAATCAAAAAGTCAGGAACATCCTGAGCCTGGGGGGAGGCAGAAAAAACAGGAGTGTTGGTATTAACACATTGGCAGCCCCAACTGGTTACAGACACAGATTTCCAATCCAAAACAGGATTATGAGACTGTAACCAAGGGAAACCCAGCACGATAATGTCATGCAGATTATACAGAACCAAAAATTTGCAGCACTCCTGGTGATCAGGTTCAACCCTCATTATCACCTGAGTAGAAAACTGGGGTTTATTCTCAGCCAAAGGGGTAGAATCGATCCCCAGTAACGGAATAGACTTCTGTAGGGGTATCAAGGGAAACCCACAACGTTTAGCAAAATCATAATCCATCAGGTTAATAGCTGCTCCAGAATCAACGAAAGCCTGAGCAGAAAATGAGGACAGAGAGCATATCAGAGTGACAGTTAATAAAAACTTAGTCTGAACACTACCCAAGACAACTGAGCGTGCAAAACGTCTTCCCCGCTTAGGGCAGACTGAAATAGCATGAGAGGCATCACCACAGTAGAAACATAACCCATTGCGCTTTCGAAACTCATGACGCTGTGCCCCAGACACCACTCTATCACACTGCATGGGTCCAGAAGCTGGTTCACAAGGCAACACCATTCCACGCATACTTCTCCGCTCACGCAAACGTCTGTCAATTTGAATCGCTAATGACATAGAATCATTGAGATCAGAGGGGACAGGGAATCCCACCATAACATCCTTTACATTATCTGACAGACCCTTCCGGAAAAGGGCTGCCAAAGCGTCGTCATTCCATTTGGTCAGGACTGCCCACCTACGGAATCTCTGACAGTATAACTCAGCGTCATCAAGCCCCTGATTTAATGCCAACAAGGCTTTTTCAGCTTGATCAGTGACATTAGGCTCATCGTACAATAACCCCAAAGCCTGAAAAAATGCATCAACATCACTCAAAACAGGATCCCCAGGTGTCAGGGAAAAAGCCCAATCCTGAGGATCGCCGCGCAGGAGAGAGATGATAATTTGAACCTGCTGCGCTGCGTTCCCTGAGGACTTAGATTTTAAGGCAAAAAACAATTTACAATTATTTTTGAAATTCTGAAACTTAGCTCGATCCCCTAAAAACAAATCTGGCATGGGAATCCTAGGTTCCACAACAGGCAACCTAGCAAGATATGCAGCAATACTCTGAACCTCAGTGGCAAGCTGATCCACACGGCCAGACAACTGTGCAAACTCCATTGAGAGAAAAGATCCTCCCCAGCACCCAGAGATACAGAGGGAAAAAAATGCAACAAACAGAAAAATATCTCTGACAACTCTGACAACCTTTTTTCTTTCACAATATTTTTTCCCTTCTGTGAGTACCATACAATTTTCAATTTTTAGGCCGGTGATACTGTTATGTTTCGGTAGCTGAGGAGTGCAGGTAAAAAAGGCAATACACCAGAGCAGTTGGAATCTATGAGATTGCAGTACCCTGACTAACCACCACAACTAGAGGCAGCCGTGGAGCGTTCCTACGTTGGTCCTAGACACCTCGTCACAGCCTGAGAAACTAACTACACCTAAAGATAGAAATAGGAAAGCTATCTGCCCCGGAGCAGAACCCCAAAGAACATAGAAAGCCCCCAAACATGTAATGGCTGTTAGACAAGATGAAATACTGACACAGAAAGAAAATAGTATGAGCAAACGCTGGGGCCAAAACTAACTAAATAGAAAAGGATAGGAAGGGTACTTACTGCAATCCCAGAAAACCCTGAAAAGCACCAACTCTACTAATTTCAAAATCACCTGAGATCACACGACCTCTACCACCTAAATTAGTTCTCTGGTGTAACAAAATCAAAACAGCAGCCACTGAAAAAACTGGAAAAAGCAAGAGTACAAACATCAGTGGCTGAACTAAACTGAGAGGGCAAAAGCCCCCGGAGGGGACCCTGAAGGCCCCCACAGAAGTGCAGGACAAAATGCAAAAATATAGCACAAAAAACAAAAAGAAGAAAATGTCTTATCTGTTAGCAGGAGATGCAGACACGACACAGCAGGCTACAAGGGAAACAGGAATGAAGGATTCAGACCAGAACAATTGTTCACCGGCAACCCTGATGGGAAGGTGACTCCCTTATATAAGACCAGTCAGTAACACCTGATTCCCACTCCTCACAATCTTCACTGAACAGACCAGCACCGCTTGTAACCACCAGAGGGAGCCTCTGCTCAGAACTCATTTCAAACCCATTCACAACACTATCCCCTGTAAATATCCCCCTTTGAATGAGCGCCCAGGGCAACGGACCGAGCTGTGCTACCCGTGATATTCCCCATAGACTTCAACGGGCTCGGTGCCGAGTACCCCATAAGCCCTGGTACTACGTGCGACTCATCTTTGGCGTCATGAACAGGATACGAAGCTTAGTAAATGTGAGTCCTGTGTGCCTAGAATTGGACTGTTTTGAGCAAAAAGACTGTGTTGTTGTTGTTTGATTTTTGGCGCCATTTTCCGCCATTTTGCCGCCATATTCGTGCCCTGAGGCGCTGGTGAAGAAGGTGGGCGTGCCTTCGTGGGCGTACCCCCCCTGTGGCGCGAAAATAATGCCCGCCTACCCTAAATGTGACTGCCCTAACCGGACACGCCCATCAGCAAGGGAAGTCCGCCTCCTGATCCCAAAGGGAGTGAAGAGGAGGAAAAGAAACCCGCCCCTGAACCAAAGAACGGGATCCACCGGGTGAAGAAGGGACGGGTGATCGGAAAAAGATGGCTGCCGGTTGTGAGCTGTCACGGGAGGGAATGAAGGAGCTCACCCTCCCCAGCGATGAAGTGGAGCAAAGCTGTCGGGCTGTAAAGCTGCGGCTGCAGCAGAGCCAACCGCTCCCTGCCCAGAGCGCGCGACTGACACCCGCGCCATCACCTGAGCTAGTGGCTGAAATCTGGCCGGAGGCTGATCCTGGAAGAGCTGTACCTGACCCCGCCGAGGATGCGGCGGGAGGAGAGGAGGCTGCGGAGGCCTGGCCCGGACCGGAACGCCAGCTAGGCCCGGAACCAGACACCGTACCTGGAGCAGAGGAGGATCCCGACATCGGAGCTGCCACCACAGCGGAGGCACCCGGCTCCACGGAGGAGCCCACAGAGGAATATCTTCTCACGCCGCCTGCACAAGATCCGTGCCTGCCATCAGCATCGCCGGAGGAAGACAGACCCTGCGGCCTGGAGAACCGGGACGAGCCGACTCCCGCACCTGTATGTGCTGAGCGCCGCCTGTCCCAGCAGCGGATGCAGCAGATGAGAGGTACTGTGCAGGGGCAGCGGCGGCTGGGGGCTAGACATGATCTTTTAGTGATGCGTTCCAGAGCGCACCGCATACTTCCAGCCCCAGGTATGGAAGGTGTCACTGCTATTTGCAAAGAAGAACAGTAGGACCCAGACAGGGTTTACTGCATCTGTAAAAAGTTAAAAGAAGATTTGCACTTTATTGAAATGTGATGATGTTTGCATAGTATGCATAGTATACCCCAGTTGGGTAATGTGAAATATTGGGTATAATGTGAAATGTTCTTATGTGACGGACTGCGTGGCTGAGGACTTTGCCCCAATTCTTGGTGCCCATCTTGTTTTACAAAAAGCCATACTACCTCAGAAGAAAAACCCGTATGGTGTGGCCTTGAGTGAGGTCTGCAGCAATGAAGTCCTGCAGCCCACCCAGGACCCACGTGGGAGGTTTTTGGTGCGGGTCCTCCTCAAGAATCTTGTCTTATATTTATTTAATGTGAAAAGTATTTTGATATTTTTCTATTGCCATTTGTACACACTGTAACGTTAAAGTGTCCTTACCTCCCGCAAGGGATGAGTTATGTTGATGTTATTATAAAAATTGTTTTTCTATTTCAGCCCGGGAGTGCTGACGATAACTAGGGGGGGATGTGTGGCCCAGCTGCGCTTGGTACACATGTTCCCTGGAGAATGCACAGAAAGGTAATTACAAAAACCTGATAATCATTCACACTTCACATTTCCCAGGAGCCACCAGAGGGAGCCCTTTAGATTCAGGTATAAAGGGGTGTGGAGAAACGCAGCAGTAGGCATTCTAGCCAGAGGTCCTGAACAGTCATGCTAGTTGTTGGTTGTAAACAGAAAAGACAGACTCTCTCGGAACATCGAGTATGAGAGGATTCTGTCAGAGCTCAGGACATTCTAGATCAGCTTCTAGTCAGGCTTATGTTGAGCAGAGGTAGTAGGGCGGACGTGGGTGATTCCTGTCAGATGAGACAAGGAAAGAAGGAAAACTGTTATTCAGAACATCTTGACTGTTAGTCCTATGAAGGGTGGAAAGTGACCTTCGGAGAGAAAACCGGAATCCCTGCTGGACTTCAAGTCGCAGAGGGGCCCTATAGTGCTGATACGTAACCGGGGTCAGGGAGAACTGGAGTCTAGCGGGACGCTGCATATAAAGACTTAGTTCTTGCCAAAAGAAGGCTCCACCACAATGTCGGCCGGGCATAGCTGTTCTATACAGAGTTAAACTTCGCTTCACACAAGTTAGGACTCACACACATTAAAGAGAAAGGAGGCCTTAAACCTACTCAGTGATTACCTGGATGTGCATCCTCCACCCTGAGCAGCTTCCCGGACATACCTGCAACCATCACCAGTAAAAGGTATGGAAAGAGACTGACTTGTGTGTGTCTGACTTATTGCCTGCACCCAGCACCGCCATATACTTTGAGGGATCCAGTCTCGCCTGTGGGAGACTTAACACCTTGCTGCCAAATAACAACCCTTCAGAGGATTAACCCTGCAGCGACTGGTCACCTTGATCAGAAACCACAGGTGGCGTCACGAACAATTACTACTATCCCCTGTAAATATCCCCCTTTGAATGAGCGCCCAGGGCAACGGACCGAGCTGTGCTATCCGTGATATTCCCCATAGACTTCAACGGGCTCGGTGCCGAGTACCCCATAAGCCCTGGTACTACGTGCGACTCAGATACAGATCACCCCGGTCAGTCATGCTCATTGAAAGGCTCTCCTGAACTCACGGGCACAGGCTTTGGTTGGGCACAATGTTTGGTTCCTTCCTTGAACCTTATATACCTTGATATTCACCGTACGGTGCTAATGATCGGCTGGAAGACTGACCCCTTTCTAGTGCTCTCTGGGGTCAAACAAGGCTCCTCTCTCACCTTTTGGTTTGAGCTAGGCCTCATTCAGACACCAATTTTTCACATACGATATCCGTGTTTTGTCACAGATAGCACTCGTACCTGTGATAGTCTATGAGGTCTTTCACGTCTGTGATCTTTTTTGTGTACTGAGTGGTCCGTGCAAAATCATGAAGACGTATCTAATTTTAATCCAAGAGTCAGATCCAAATCTGCAATATAAGTCTATGGGTCCACGAAAACAACAGAACGCACTTAGGTGGCATCCGAGTGTGGTCTAATTTTCACAGACTGTCACATAGGAGATGGTGGGAAAAAAAAATTTTCTTCATGGACGAGAAAAACTGATGACACTCAGATCAAATGCTGATCAAAATAACAGGTCTATTTTTTTTCGTACATGAGAAAAATGGACGTCTGAAAGAGGCCTTATTTTATGAGTATCTTTGCAGAGGTAGAGATCAGAGGCATCAGATGCCGGATTATCAGATGTTATCAGTATTAATATCTGATAATCTGGCACCTGTCAGCACCATTAATACTGATATCATCTGATAATCCGGCACCTGTCAGCACCATTAATACTGATATCATCTGATAATCTGGCATCTGTCAGGTAAATTAATACTGATAATATCTAATAATCCGGCACCTGTCAGCACCATTAATACTGATAGCATCTGATAATCCTGCACCTGTCAGCACCATTAATACTGATAGCATCTGATAATCCAGCACCTGTCAGCACCATTAATACTGATAGCATCTGATAATCCGGCACTTGTCAGCAGTGCACCATTAATACTGATAACATCTGATAATCCGGCACCTGTCAGCACCATTAATACTGATAACAACTAATAATCTGGCACTTGTCAGCACCATTAACCCCTTAACCCCCAAGTGTGGTTTGCACGCTAATGACCGGGCCAATTTTTACAATTCTGACCACTGTCCCTTTATGAGGTTATAACTCTGGAACGCTTCAACGGATCTTCGCGATTCTGAGACTGTTTACTCGTGACATATTGTACTTCATGTTAGTGGTAAAATTTCTTCGATATAACTTGCGTTTATTTATGAAAAGAACGGAAATATGGCGAAAATTTTGAAAACTTCGCAATTTTCAAACTTTGAATTTTTATGCCCTTAAAACAGAGAAATATGTCACACAAAATAGTTACTAAATAACATTTCACACAGGTCTACTTTACATCAGCACAATTTTGGAAACAAAATTTTTTTTGTTAGGAAGTTATAAGGGTTAAAAGTTGACCAGTGATTTCTCATTTTTACAACAAAATTTACAAAACCATTTTTTTAGGGACCACCTCACGTTTCATTTGACGTCACTTTGAGGGGTCTATATGGCAGAAAATACCCAAAAGTCACACCATTCTAAAAACTACACCCCTCAAGGTACTCAAAACCACATTCAAGAAGATTATTAACCCTTCAGGTGCTTCACAGGAATTTTTCGAATGTGGAAGAAAAAAATGAACATTTAACTTTTTAGTCACAAAAATGATCTTTTACAAACAATTTCTTTATTTTCACAAGGGTAAAAGGAGAAAATTGACAGAAAAAGTTGTTTTGCAATTTCTCCTGAGTACGGCGATACCCCATATGTGGGGGAAAACCATTGTTTGGGAGCACGGCTGCGCTCGGCAGACTTTTTCAAACCAAAATTGGCTGGAATTGAGATAGGACGCCATGTCGCGTTTGGAGAGCCCCTGATGTGCTTAAACAGTGGAAAACCCCCACAAGTGACACCATTTTGGAAACTAGACCCCCTAAAGAACGTATCTAGATGTGTGGTGAGCACTTTGAACCCCCAAGTGCTTCACACAAGTTTATAACGTAGAGCCGTGAAAAAAAAATCATATTTTTTCCACAAACATGATGTTTTAGTCCCCATTTTTTTATTTTCCCAAGGGTAAGAGGAGAAATTGGACAACAAAAGTTGTTGTCCAATTTGTCTTGAGTACGCTGATACCCCATATGTGGGAGGGAACCACTATTTGTGCGTGCGGCAGAGCTCGAAGGGAAGGAGCGCCATTTGACATTTTCAAACCAAAATTGGCTGGAATTGAGGTTGGACGCCATGTCGCGTTTGGAGAGCCCCTGATGTGCCTAAACAGTGAAAATCCCCCAATTCTACCTCCAACACTAACCCCAACACACCCCTAACCCTAATCCCAACCCTAACCGTAATACAAACCCTAACCCCAACTCTAGCCCCAACCCTAACTTTAGCCCCAACCCTAACCTAACTTTAGCCCCAACCCTACCCTAACTTTAGCCCCACCCTAACTTTAGCCCCAACCCTAACCCTAATGAGAAAATGGAAATAAATACATTTTTATAATTTTATTATTTTTCCCTAACTAAGGGGGTGATAAAGGGGGGTTTGATTTACTAGTTATAGCAGGTTTTTATGTTTGGCAGCTGTCACGCTAAAAGACTTTTTATTGCAAAAAATAGTTTTTGCATCACCATATTTTGAGAGCTATAATTTCTCCATATTTTGACCCACAGAGTCATGTGAGGTCTTGTTTTTTGCGGGACAAGTTGACATTTTTATTGGTACCATTTTCGGGCACATGACATTTTTGATCGCTTTTTATTCCGATTATTCAGAATGAACAAAAACCAGCAATTCATGAATTTCTTTTTGGGGGGGGGGCGTTTACACCATTCCGCGTGTGGTAAAATTGATGCGGCAGTTTTATTCTTTGGGTCAGTATGATTACAGCGATACCTCATTTATATCTTTTTTTAAGTTTTGGCGCTTTTATACAATAAAACTATTTTATAGAAAAAATAATTATTTTTGCATTGCTTCATTCTGACTGCTATAACTTTTTTATTTTTTTCACTGATGATGATGATGCTGTGTAGTGGCTTATTTTTTGCGGGACAAGATGACGTTTTCAGTGGCACCTTATTTATTTATATCCGTTTTTTTGATCGCGTGTTATTCCACTTTTTGTTCGGCGCTATGATGATAAAGCATTGTTTTTTGCCACTTTTTTTTTCTATGGTGTTCACCAAAGGGGTTAACTAATGCGACAGTTTTATAGGGCAGGTCGTTATGGATGCAGGGATACCAAATATGTGTACCTTTATTGTTTAGATTTTTTTTATTAAAATATTTATCGATGGAATAAATATTGATTTTTTAATTTTTACAATTATTAACATTTTTTTAATTTAATTCTTAGTTTTAGACTTAGTCCCACTATGGGACACTCATTTTGTGCAGGCTGATCGCTTCTATAGCATGCAGATCTGCATGCTATAGAAGCTGTCAGCGCTGCAGCTTCTATTACACTGACCTGAGAGACTTCCTGGTCATCACTGCACATGACAGGAAGTCCCTCAGGCCTGGAGACCCGGATGTTGTCGTGACGACATCGGGTCTCCATGGCAGCGATCAGGACCCTGCGGCAAGCCGTGGGGTCTCCGATCCAAAAGCAGAGGGGCTGCCAGCCCCTCTGCAGCCGCCGGAATGCTGCGATCATCTTTGATCGCAGTGTGCCGGGGGTTAAAGTGCCGGGAGTGGTCCGTGACCGCTCCTGGCACTTAGGCGGGTGTCAGCTGTGAAAATCAGCTGACACCCGGCTGCGATCAGCCACGCTCCCCCAGTGAGCGCGGCTGATCGGCCATGACGTACTATTCCGTCCATGGAAATTAAGTCCCAGGGCACATGGACGGGATAGTATGTCTGATGGCGGAAAGGGGTTAATACTGATCTGATAATCTGGCACCTGTCAGCACCATTAATACTGATAACATCTGATAATCCGGCACCTGTCAGCCCATTAATATTTTATTGAACTAATGTACTACAACATTAACATAGAAGTGCGCATGCGCCGGCCATAGGGATCATGGCGATGGGCGTCGCGTTCAGCCATCCTGTTCTGTCGGAAAGACGTTCCCTTCTATAAAATGGAGGAGACCAATAACTGAAGGGATGTGACAGTGTAGAGGGATCATGTTTAGTCTCATTTGCACATGGAAACACGAGAAGTAATGGGATGAAAGTGCAAGGAAGAAGATACAGATTAGATATTAGAAAAAACTTTTTGACAGTGAAGGTGATCAATGAGAGGAACAGGCTGCCACAAGAGGTGGTGAGTTCTCCTTCAGTGGGATTTTTCACACAGAGGCTGGACAGACATCTGTCTGAGAGGATTTAGTGTCTTCACAGCAAATCGCCATGAGAAAAGTCGCATCTTGGCACCGTCCTGGTTGAATACTGTATATCCCTCAGATATGGATTATAGCGTGGGACACAATAACGGACAAGTATAGTATATTGTTGGTTTATTATTTTACTTTTATCACAGGAGATCGAGGGCTTCGGGGAATTAGGTGATGGTGTAAGTATGGTTTAATTAAGTCGGCAAATGTATTACTGGCTTTTCTTCTATCTATCTCTCTATGCAATATAAATACATATGTAAGGAGGTCAAGGGTATTAACCCTTGAAATGCTACATTCTTTTATGTGTGTTTATACAGGTATGCTATGTGCTGTATGATGTCATCTTCTAGTGGTATGTCTGATTTGTGGGGTATAGACATAGGTAGACAGTGCATCCTTGGGGACATTAGAGGGGGGCACTAGCAGTGTAGAATATATATATATGTGTAGATATAGCTTTGCGAGGGATCACTAATTGGGGGCATGTTAGAGATCCTATTAGGCAGTTATAAAAAGATGTCAGTGCAGTACTTGGGTAGGACACTAGATGGGGGCATTGAGCACATCCAATCCAATAGGGACAAATGGTTAGGGACTTTTTGTCAGGGTAGGATTTCCTCGTAGCGGAAGTCAGTCGGGGGTGGACCTTGCTAGAGTAAGGACGTCCATGTTTCTGGGCCCTGAGCAGTGACAAGTAGAGTGAAGGTACCAGCAACCTGAGAGCAGCGGTGAAGGATTCAGCGTGGGAACGTGAGCCCAAAGTCTGTGGGCTGACTAGCAGAGGCCAGTGGAAGATCCACTGTGGGAACGTTCAGCAGAATAGTGCGTGCATAAGCGTAGTAGCAAGTGGGCCACCAGCAAGTATCCGGGCAGGATAACCAGAAAGGGGTGGACGACCTAGTCGATGTGTATTTCCATACTGGATTGAAGTGTCTCCAGGGAAAAAGATCGAAGTGCGTTTTCACCGGGCTCCTCGTCCCGTTAATACTTTGTGGTCCATTCTGGTGTAGTAGAAGAGAAGAAGCAGAGTTGTGGAAAATGTACTGCTGGTATCATATAAGACGTGCTAAAGGTGTTTTGGATGTGTTGTGTCCGGAGGAAAATAAAGCAGAACTGTTTGATGTGATACTGGACTCTGATTCTAATTATTCCGTATAATCTGTCACGGGGGAAGAACACCCCAGGAAAATAGAGGTAACCGGAGTGAAGAATGCAGCTGCTCCCAGTAAGTTCACCCCTCGGCCAACCCTTTACACATACAGTCATGGACAAAAGTTTTGAGAATGACACAAATATTAATTTTTACAAAGTCTACTGCTTCACTTTTTCTAATGGCAATTTGCATATACTCCAGAATGTTATAAAGAGTGATCAGCTTAACAGAAATTACTTGCAAAGTCAATATTTGGCTAGAAAATGAACTTTATCCCCCAAAACACATTTCAACATCATTGCAGCCCTGCCTTAAAAGGACCAGCTAACCTCTTTTCAGTGATTGCTCCATTAACACAGGTGTGGGTGTTGATGAGGACATGGCTGGAGATCAATCTGTCATGATTAAGTAAGAATGACACCACTGGACACTTTAAAAGGAGGCTGGTGCTTGGCATCATTGTTTCTCTTCTGTTAACCATGGTTATCTCTAAAGAAACACGTGCAGTCATCATTGCAATGCACAAAAATGGCCTAACAGGGAAGAGTATCGCAGCTAGAAAGATTGCACCTCAGTCAACAATCTATCGCATCATCAAGAACTTCAAAGAGAGAGGTTCCATTGTTGCCAAAAAGGCTCCAGGGTGCCCAAGAAAGACCAGCAAGCGCCAGGACCGTCTCTTAAAAGTGTTTCAGCTGCGGGATCGGGCTACCAGCAGTGCAGAGCTTGCTCAGGAATGGAAGCAGGCAGGTGTGAGTGCATCTGCACGCACTGTGAGGCGGAGACTCTTGGAGCAAGGCCTGGTCTCAAGGAGGGTAGCAAAGAAGCCACTTCTCTCCAGAAAAAACATCATGGACAGACTGATATTCTGCAAAAGGTACAGGCAGTGGACTGCTGAGGACTGGGGTAAAGTTATTTTCTCTGATGAATCCCCTTTTCGATTGTTTGGGACATCAGGAAAACGCCTCATTCGGAGAAGACAAGGTGAGCGCTACCACCAGTCTTGTCTCATGACAACTGTTAAGCATCCTGAAACCATTCATGTGTGGGGTTGCTTCTCAGCCAAGGGAATCGGCTCTCTCACAGTCTTGCCTAAAAACACAGCCATGAATAAAGAATGGTACCAGAATGTCCTCCAAGAGCAACTTCTCCCAACCCTCCAAGAGCAGTTTGGCGATCAACAATGCCTTTTCCAGCATGATGGAGCACCTTGCCATAAAGCAAAGGTGATAACTAAATGGCTCAGGGAACAAAACATAGAGATTTTGGGTCCATGGCCTGGAAACTCCCCAGATCTTAATCCCATTGAGAACTTGTGGTCAATCATCAAGAGACGGGTGGACAAACAAAAACCTAAAAATTCTGACAAAATGAAAGCATTGATTGTGCAAGAATGGACTGCTTTCAGTCAGGATTTGGTCCAGAAGTTGATTGAGAGCATGCCAGGGAGAATTGCAGAGGTCCTGAAGAAGAAGGGTCAACACTGCAAATATTGACTTTCTGCATTAACTCATTCTGTCAATATAAGCTTTTGTTACTCATATGTTTGCAATTATATTTCTGTCTGTGATAAAAACATCTGTCAAACACACATAAAAACCAGAGGGCAGGAGATCATGTGAAAATATAATATTTGTGTCATTCTCAAAACTTTTGGCCATGACTGTACATACATCAGGACCATGCCCAGGTGTTGTAGGAAGGTCATACAAGCACGTGGAGGCCACACATACTACTAAGCATCATTTCCTTGTCTTGAGGCATTTCCACTAAAGTTGGATCAGCCAATTTGATTTTCACTTTGATTTTGAGTATCATTCCAAATCCAAGAGATATTAATTTTGATTTACATTGCTCTTTTTTATGTTTTATTGTTCTCAATGCATTCCACTATGTAATGAATAAAGATTTGCAACTAGAATATTTCATTTGGTTATATATAGGATGTAGTATTTTAGTGTTCCCTTTATTTTTTTGAGTAGTGTATATATATACAGCTCTGGCAAAAAGTAAGAGACCACTGCACAGTTTTATAAAAATCCGCTTCTCTACATGTCTGACAGCCATTCCATTCCAGTGTCAGTTGAATTCCAACCAGAGTACACCTCATTCTACTTAATGTGCTTCTGATTAGGTAATCACCTGAACCAAATCTTATTTAATGAAGGAAAGGATAAAAAAAACACTGCTGTGGTGTTCACAATCCTTTTGCAATAGGACAAGCTGGATGGCAAAACAAGTGCTAGTAATATCCCAAAAGTAATAGGAATGAAAAAATAACTTTTAACCATGCCAAAGGAGTTGAAAAAATTCTTGAGTGAGGAAAAGAAGGACTCAATTCTGGCTTTACTAGCAGAGGGATACAGTGAGCGTCATTTTGCTTCCATCTTTAAAATTTCTAAGACAGCAGTCCATTACGACAAGGTCAAGCAGCAGACATTGGGGACAACAAAGCTACAGACCGGCAGAGGGCGAAAACGACTCTCCACTGACCGGGTTGACGGTCATCTTACTCGAATATCACTCAGCAACTGCAGGATGACATCAAGTGACCAACAAAAGGAATGGCAAATGGCAGCTGGGGTGAAGTGCATGGCAAGAACAGTTCGTAACAGGCTCCTAGAGGCAGGGCTCAAGTCATGTAAAGCTAGAAAAAAGCCTTTCATCAATGAGAAGCAAAGGAGAGCCAGGCTGAAGTTTGCCAAAGACCATAAGGATTGAACCATAGAGGACTGGAGTAAGGTAATTTCTCTGATGAGTCTAATTTTCAGCTTTGCCCAACACCTGATCTTCTAATGGTTAGACGGAGACCTGGAGAGGCGTACAAGCCACAGTATCTTGCACCAACTGTGAAATTTGGTGGAGGATCGGTGATGATCTGGGCATGCTTCAGCAAGGCTGGAATTGGGCAGGTTAATCTTTGCAAAGAACGTATGACTCAAGTCACATACAAGGTTATCCTTGAAAAACAGTGGATTCCTTCTGCTCAGGCAATGTTCCCCAACACTGAGGACTGTTTTTTCCAGCAGGACAAAGCGCCATGCAACACAGCTAGGTCAATCAATGTGTGGATGAATGACCACCACATCTAATCCCTGTCATGGCCAGCCCTATCTCCAGACCTGAACCCCATTGAAAACCTCTGGAATGTAATCAAGAGGAAGATGGATAGTCACAAGCCATCAAATAAAGAAGAACTGCTTACATTTTTGTAACCGGAGCAGCATAAGGTGACCCAAAAGCAGTGTGAGAGACTGGTGGAAAGAATGCCAAGACGCATGAAAGCTGTGATTAAAAATCATGGTTATTTCACAAAATATTGATTTCTGAACTCTTCCTGAGTTAAAACATTAGTATTGTTGTTTCTACATGAATAAGAACTTGGTTTTTTTGCATTATTTGAGGTCTGAAAGCAGTTTCTTTTTTTATTATTTTGTCGATTTCTCATTTGCTGCAAATAAATACAAAATTTTTAGCTTTAAATTTCGGAGACATGTCAGTAGTTTATAGAATAAAAGAAAAATATTTAGACTTGAGAGTCCTCAGTGGTTGATACCTTTTAATGGCTTCAGTTAGCCATTAAAAGGTATCAACCACTGAGGACTCTCAAGTCTAAATATTTTTCTATCTACTGGCTAACACGGTACGAAGGTATACATCTTTCCTATATAGAATAAAAGAGCAATTTATATTTTACTCAAAAATGTACCTAAAAAGAGAAAAATCAAACTGAAAATTTTGCAGTGGTCTCTTAATTTTTGCCAGAGCTGTATAGATAGATAGATAACCGGTAGATAGATAGATATGTGTGTCACTGACATATATATACACCTTCTCATTTAAAGATTTTTCTGTATTTTCATGACTATGAAAATTGTACATTCACACTGAAGGCATCAAAACTATGAATTAACACATGTGGAATTATATACTTAACAAAAAAGTGTGCAACAACTGAAACTATGTCTTATATTCTAGGTTCTTCAAAGTAGCCACCTTTTGCTTTGATGACTGCTTTGCACACTCTTTGCATTCTCTTGATGAGCTTGAAGAGGTAGTCACCGGAAATGATTTTCACTTCACTGGTGTGCCCTGTCAGGTTTAATAAGTGGGATTTCTGGCCTTATAAATGGGGTTGGAACCATCAGTTGTGTTGTGCAGAAGTCTGGTGGATACACATCTGATAGTCCTACTGAATAGAATGTTAGAATGTGTATTATGGCAAGAAAAAAGCAGCTAAGTAAAAAAAAAACGAGTGGCCATCATTACTTTAAGAAATGAAGGTCAGTCAGTCCGAAAAATTGGGAAAACTTTGAAAGTGTCCCGAAGTGAAGTTGCAAAAACCATCAAGCGCTACAAAGAAACTGGTTCACATGAGGACCGCCCAGGAAAGGAAGACCAAGAGTCACCTCTGCTTCTGAGGATAAGTTTATCCGAGGCACCAGCCTCAGAAATCACAGGTTTACAGCAGCTCAGATTAGAGACCAGGTCAATGCCACACAGAGTTCTAGCAGCAGACACATCTCTACAACAGCTGTTAAGAGGAGACTTTGTGCAGCAGGTCTTCATGGTAAAATAGCTGCTAGGAAACCACTGCTAAGGACAGGCAACAAGCAGAAGAGACTTGTTTGGGCTAAAGAACACAAGGAATGGTCATTAGACCAGTGGAAATCTGTGCTTTGGTCTGATGAGTCCAAATTTGAGATCTTTGGTTCCAACCACCGTGTCTTTGTGCGATGCAGAAAAGGTGAACAGATGGACTCTACATGCCTGGTTCCCACCGTGAAGCATGGAGGAGGAGGTGTGATGGTGTGGGGGTGCTTTGCTGGTGACACTGTTGGGGATGTATTCTAAATTGAAGGCATACTGAACCAGCATGGCTACCACAGCATCTTGCAGCGGCATGCTATTCCATCCGGTTTGCGTTTAGTTGGACCATCATTTATTTTTCAACAGGACAATGGCCCCAAACACACCTCCAGGCTGTGTAAGGGCTATTTGACCAAGAAGGAGAGTGATGGGGTGCTACGCCAGATGACCTGGCCTCCACAGTCACCAGACCTGAACCCAATCGAGATGGTTTGGGGTGATCTGGACCGCAGAGTGAAGGCAAAAGGGCCAACAAGTGCTAAGCATCTCTGGGAACTCCTTCAAGATTGTTGGAAGACCATTTCCGGTGACTACCTCTTGAAGCTCATCAAGAGAATGCCAAGAGTGTGCAAAGCAGTCATCAAAGCAAAAGGTGGCTACTTTGAAGAACCTAGAATATAAGAAATTTTTCAGTTGTTTCACACTTTTTTGTTAAGTATATAATTCCACATGTGTTAATTCATAGTTTTGATGCCTTCAGAGTGAATGTACAATTTTCAGTCATGAAAATACAGAAAAATCTTTTAAATGAGGTGTGTCCAAACTTTTGGTCTGTACTGTAATAATATATATATAAATATTATAATATATATATATATATATATATATATATATATATATAATGTGTATATATCTTTTCTATTCTAACCTGTCAGTGTGATTTTACTGTATTGCCGGGGATGAATTGCCGGCTTTTCAAAGTACACCAGTGCGTAAAAATCGGACAGCACTTGCATGGTGCGAGTGATGTGCGATTTTTTTCTCGCATCCATTGACTTGCATTGGCGAGTCTCGTCCGAGATACGCAGCATGCTGCAATTTTTTTCTCAGTCCAATTTCAGCTGAGAAAAAAAGTCGCAGATGAGATGTCACCCATTGAATAACATTGGTCAGAGTGCAATCCGATTGTTTATCGGATTGCACTTGTCCGTTTTTCTCACAAGTGAGTATGAGACCTAATACTGATAACATCTGATAACTCGGCATCTGTCAGGTCCATTAATACTAATAACATCTGATAATCCGGAACCTGTCAGGTCCATTAATACTGATAACATCTGATAATCCGGCACCTGTCAGCACCGTCTACAGGGTCATCACCAGAACTTCGTTTCTCTTTGCTTAGGACTCCTAAATGTACAGTGAAGTTGACTGTTTTGTAGGAGCCTTGCAAGGGTGGGCAGGGTATATCTGGCACCCGCACTTTGTTATGTGACGATGTACACAGAATTCTGAGGAAACCCATTGAGGCTCCGCAGGCAGGTCCATGTCTCATTTCTTCCTCCTCCTACAGTGGGGCTCAGTTGGGACAAGTGCTGCTTTGCAAGTAAATTCCAAGTGCAGAGTCTCAAACCCGACTTGTGAAAACCCAAAAAGATCCACAAGTCTATTTTTATGTTTTTTTCTGCTTGTTCTTGTGGACAGAGTTTGGCGGTTACAGATGTTTTCTGTGGATTCACCAATTACCTTTTTTTCATCATAAATTTTTTTTTGCACAACTGCAATCCAGCATCCGCCTCCCCGGAGTGATTCCATGTACTGCTAGAGCAACTTCTCAAATGTTTAGACAATTTGTGACTTTTTGAGCTAAAAAAGAAGCAAAAGAGGTTAAATCCTAAAATTAATAGCAGAATTATTGAACCATAAAACATAAAAAGAAAACGACTTAATAAACCCACATATCCCAATGCTTTCCGGAGCATTCCCTGGAGACCGCTCTGTTGGGACCATCGCGGGGCCTGGCGTCTTATTTATAAAGACACTGGCTTGCCATGAGCCACCTGGTAATCTTCTCCCTGCCCGCCCCTGCTAATAACTGACATGTCTCCCTACACACAGGGAGAGACCTGTCAGTCACTGGTGAGGCGGGGAGAGACCTGTCCGTCACTGGTAGAGGCGGGGAGAGACCTGTCCGTCACTGGTAGAGGCGGGGAGAGACCTGTCAGTCACTGGTGAGGCGGGGAGAAGCCGCCGGACCGGCCTCTGAATAGTCTCCTGTGAGCCTCCTGGACCAGCATCATGTGTCAGCTGTCGGGGTCCGTTTAACCCTGGCTGGGCCTCAATGCTGCCCTCTGCTGGTTCAGCGTTACTGCACCCTAATCATTATTATCTGCAGCACGTCGCTCTGGACGTAGCATATCGATGTGAATACTTTTCCGTCAAATTATGACAAGAGCATTCTTAAAGTGATACCTTTATTGGCTAACCAGAAAATTATATGTTCGCAAGCTTTCAGAGCTCAAAGGCTCCTTCTTCAGGCAAGATTACATTTGGAACTAGATGGGCATTTCCTGAAGGAAATACATGGTGCTTGAACAGCGCTGCCAGCTTTACAGCAGTGTATCAGGTGTCGACTGTAAGAAAGTAAAGTTAGAATATGAATGTTGTGTATAGCGATGGCACAACCTGGGATGGGTTGTATATGGCCCCTTGGTAGCCACTTTGATGTGCGGGGCCCCTTGTTAGCCACTTTGGCCCCTTGGTAGCCATTTTGGCATGCAAGAATCCTTGGTAGCCACTTTGGTGCACACAGCCCAATCGGTAGCCACTTTGGCCACTTGGTAGCCACTTTGGCACATTCGGCACCTCAGTAGCCACTTTGGCCACTTGGTAGCCACTTTGGCATATTCAGCACCTTGGTAGCCACTTTGGCTGCTTGGTAGCCACTTTGGCACATTCAGCACCTCAGCAGCCACTTTGGCCACCTGGTAGCCACTTTGGCACATTCGGCACCTTGGTAGTCACTTTGGCCACATGGTAGCCATTTGGGCCACTTGATAGCCACTTTGGCACATTCGGCACCTCGGTAGCTACTTCAGCCACTTGGTAGCCACTTTGGCACAGTCGGTACCTCAGTAGCCACTTTGGCCACTTGGTAGCCATTTTGGCACATTCGGTACCTCAGTAGCCACTTTGGCCACTTGGGAGCCACTTTGGCACATTCAGCACATCAGTAGCCACTTTGGCCACTTGGTAGCCACTTTGGCCACTTTGGCACATTCGGCTCCTCAGTAGCCACTTTGGCCACTTGGTAGCCACTTTGGCACATTCGGCACCTCGGTAGCCTCTTTGGCCACTTGGTAGCCACTTTAGCACATTTGGCACCTTGGTAGCCACTTTGGTCTCTTGGTAGCCACTTTGACACATTCGGCACCTTGGTAGCCACTTTGGCCACTTGGTAGCCACTTTGGCACATTCGGCACCTCTATAGCCACTTTGGCTACTTGGTAGCCACTTTGGCACATTCGGTACCTTGGTAGCCACTTTGGCCACTTGGTAGCCACTTTGGCACATTCTGCACCACGGTAGCCACTTTGGCACATTCGGCACCTCGGTAGCCTCTTTGGCCACTTGGAAGCCAATTAAGCACATTTGGCACCTTGGTAGCCACTTTGGTCTCTTGGTAGCCACTTTGACACATTCGACACCTTGGTAGCCACTTTGTAGCCACTTTGGCACATTCGGCACCTCTGTAGCCACTTTGGATACTTGGTAGCCACTTTGGCACATTCGGTACCTTGGTAGCCACTTTGGCCACTTGGTAGCCACTTTGGCACATTCTGCACCACGGTAGCCACTTTGGCCACTTGGTAGCCACTTTGGCACATTCGGCCCCTCGGTAGCCTCTTTGGCCACTTGGAAGCCAATTAAGCACATTTGGCACCTTGGTAGCCACTTTGGTCTCTTGGTAGCCACTTTGACACATTCGGCACCTTGGTAGCCACTTTGGCCACTTAGTAGCCACTTTGGCACATTCGGCACCTCTTGTAGCCACTTTGGCTACTTGGTAGCCACTTTGGCACATTCGGTACCTTGGTAGCCACTTTGGCCACTTGGTAGCCACTTTGGCACATTCTGCACCACGGTAGCCACTTTGGCCACTTGGTAGCCACTTTGGCACATTCGGCCCCTTGGTAGCCTCTTTGGCCACTTGGTAGCCACTTTGGCACATTCGGCGTCTCGGTAGCCAATTTGGCCACTTGGTAGCCACTTTGGCATATTCGGCACCTCGGTAGCCACTTTGGCAACTTGGTAGCCACTTTGGCACATTCGGCACCTCTGTAGCCACTTTGGCCACTTGGTAGCCACTTTGTCCATTTGGAACCTTGGTAGCCACTTTGGTCACTTGGTAGCCACTTTGGCACATTCGGCACCTCGGTAGCCACTTTGGCTACTTGGTAGCCACTTTGGCACATTCGGCACCTCGGTAGCCACTTTGGCACATCCGGCACCTCGGTAGCCACTTTTGCCACTTGGTAGCCACTTTGGCACATTCTGCACCACAGTAGCCACTTTGGCCACTTGGGCACATTCTGCACCATGATAGCCACTTTGGCCACTTGGTAGCCACTTTGGCACATTCGGCCCCTCGGTAGCCACTTTGGCACTTGGTAGCCTCTTTGGCACATTCGGCACCTCGGTAGCCACTTTGGCCACTTGGTAGCCACTTTAGCACATTTGGAGCCTTGGTAGCCACTTTGGCACATTCTGCACCACAGTAGCCACTTTGGCCACTTGGTAGCCACTTTGGCACATTCGGCCCCTCGGTAGCCACTTTGGCCACTTGGTAGCCACTTTGGCACATTCGGCACCTTGGTAGCCACTTTGGCCACTTGGTAGCCACTTTGGCACATTCGGCATCTCGGTAGCCACTTTGGCCACTTGGTAGCCACTTTGGCATATTCGGCACCTCGGTAGCCACTTTGGTAACTTGGTAGCCACTTTGGCACATTTGGCACCTCGCTAGCCACTTTGAAACATTCAGCACCTTGGTAGCCACTTTGGCCACTTGGTAGCCACTTTGGCACATTCGGCACCTCGGTAGCCACTTTGGCCACTTGGTAGCCACTTTGGCACATTCGGCACCTCGGTAGCCACTTTGGCCACTTGGTAGCCGCTTTAGCCATGTTGACACATGCTGTCACTTTGCCTCAGGGGCCAATTTGGTGCTCCGGGCCCCTCAGGGGCCACTTTGGCACACTGGGCTTCTAAAGCTACTTTGGCGTCCGTGGGGCTTTTCAGAAGCCATTGGCGCGCTGCCTGTGGCCCCGTGTGCTGCCTGGGGCCCCGTGTGCTGCCTGGGCCCCTGTGTGCTGCCTGGGGCGCTGAGCTGCGCCTTTAACCCCTTCACCCCCAAGGGTGGTTTGCACGTTAATGACCGGGCCAATTTTTACAATTCTGACCACTGTCTCTTTATGAGGTTATAACTCTGGAACTCTTCAACGGATCATCGCGATTCTGAGAATGTTTTCTCGTGACATATTGTACTTCACGTTAGAAGTAAAATTTCTTCGATATAACTTGCGTTTATTTTTGAAAAAAACGCAAATATGGCGAAAATTTTTAAAATTTTGCAATTTTCAAACTTTGAATTTTTATTCCCTTAAAACAGAGAAATATGTCACACAAAATAGTTAATAAATAACATTTCCCACATGTCTACTTTACATCAGCACAATTTTGGAACCAAAATTTTTTTTTGTTAGGAAGTTATAAGGGTTAAAAGTTGACCAGCGATTTCTCATTTTTACAACAAAATTTACAAAGCCATTTTTTTTAGGGATCACCTCTCATTTGAAGTCACTTTGAGGGGTCTATATGGCAGAAAATACCCAAAAGTGACACCATTCTAAAAACTGCACCCCTCAAGGTACTCAAAACCACATTCAAGAAGATTATTAACCCTTCAGGTGCTTCACAGGAACTAAAGCAACGTGGAAGGAAAAAATGAATATTTAACTTTTTAGCCACAAAAATGATTTTTTACAAACTTTTTTTTTATTTTCACAAGGGTAAAAGGAGAAAATGGACAGATAAGGTTGTTATGCAATTTCTCCTGAGTACGCCAATACCCAATATGTGGAGGAAAACCACTGTTTGGGCACACGGCAGAGCTCGTAAGGGAAGGAGCGCCGTTTGACTTTTTCAAACTAAAATTGGCTGGAATTGAGATTGGACGCCATGTCGTGTTTGGAGAGCCCCTGATGCGCCTAAACAGTGGAAACCCCCACAAGTGACACCATTTTGGAAACTAGACCCCCTAAGGTACTTATCTAGATCTGTTGTGAGCACTTTGAACTCCCAAGTGTTTCACAAAAGCTTATAATGCCTGGGTGTGAAAAAAAAAAACAACAATTTTCCACAAAAATGATTTTTTAGTCCCAAATTTTTGAATTTTCCCAAGGAAATTGGACCCCAAAAGTTGTACAATTTGTCCTGAGTACGCTGATACCCATATGTGGGGGGGGGAACTGTTTGGGTGCACGACAGGGCTTGGAAAGGAAGTAGTAACGTTTTGGAATGCAGACGTTGATGGGGGTCATGTTCCGTTTGCAGTGCCCCAGATGAGCCTAAACAGTGGAAACCCCCCACAAGTGACCCCATTTTGGAAACTATACCCCCTAGGAACTTATCTAGATCTTTGGTGAGCACTTTGAACCCCCAAGTGCTTCACACAAGTTTATAATGCCCGGGCATGAAAATAAAAAATCCTATTTTTTTCCCACAAAAATTATCTTTTAGTCACTAATTTTTTATTTTCTCAAGGGTAACAGGAGAAATTGGACCACAAAAGTTGTTGTCCAATTTGTCCTGAGTACGCTGATACCCCATATGTGGGTGGGAACCACTGTTTGGGCGCACGGCAGAGCTCGGAATGGAAGGAGCACCATTTGACTTTTTCCAACCAAAATTGGCTGGAATTGAGATTGGATGACATGTTGCATTTGGAGAGCCCCTGATGTGCCTAAACAGTGGAAACCCCCCACAAATGACCCCATTTTGGAAACTAGACCCCCTAAGGAACTTTTCTAGATCTTTGGTGAGCAATTTGAACCCCCAAGTGCTTCACACAAGTTTATAACGTAGAGCCGTAAAATTTAAAATCATATTTTTTCCACAAAAATTATCTTTTCACCCCAATTTTTATTTTTCCAAGGGTAACAAGACTCCAAAAGTTATTGTGCAATTTGTCCTGAGTGCGCTGATACCCCATATGTGGGGGTAAACCACTGTTTGGGTGCATGGCAGAGTTTGGAAGGGAAGGAGCGCCGTCTGACTTTTTCAACGCAGAATTGGCTGGACGCCATGTCATGTTTGGAGAGCTCCTGATCTGCCTAAACAGTGGAAACCCCCATAAATGACGCCATTTTGGAAACTAGACCCCTCAAGGAACTTATCTAGATGTGTGGTGAGAACTTTTAACCCCCAGGTGTTTCACTAAAGTTTATAACGTACAGCCGTAAAATAACAAATCTTTTTTTTTTTTCCAAAAATGATTTTTTCGTCCCCAATATTTTATTTTCACAAGGGTAACAGAAGAAATTGGAACCCAAAAGTTGTTGTCCAATTTGTCCTGAGTACGCTGATACCCAATATGTGGGAGAAAACTACTGTATGGGCGCACGTCAGGGCTCGGAAGGGAAGTAGTGACGTTTTGGATTGCAGACTTTGATGGAATGGTCTGGGGGCGTCATGTCACATTTGGAGAGCCCCTGATGCACCTATACAGTGGAAACCCCCCACAAGTGACCCCATTTTGGCAAATAGACCCCACAAGTAACTTATCTAGATGTGTGGTGAGCACTTTGAACCCCGAAGTGCTTCACAGAAGTTTATAACGTACAGCCGTAAAAATAAAAAATCCTTTTTTTTTTTACAAAAATGATTTTTTCGCCCCAATATTTTATTTTCACAAGGGTAACAGAAGAAATTGGAACCCAAAAGTTGTTGTCCAATTTGTCCTGAGTACGCTGATACCCAATATGTGGGAGAAAACTACTTGTATGGGCGCACGTCAGGGCTCGGAAGGGAAGTAGTTACGTTTTGGATTGCAGACTTTGATGGAATGGTCTGGGGGCGTCATGTCACATTTGGAGAGCCCCTGATGCACCTATACAGTGGAAACCCCCACAAGTGACCCCATTTTGGCAAATAGACCCCACAAGTAACTTATCTAGATGTGTGGTGAGCACTTTGAACCCCGAAGTGCTTCACAGAAGTTTATAACGTACAGCCGTAAAAATAAAAAATTTTTTTTTTTTTTTACAAAAATGATTTTTTCGCCCCCAATATTTTATTTTCACAAGGGTAACAGAAGAAATTGGAACCCAAAAGTTGTTGTCCAATTTGTCCTGAGTACGCTGATACCCAATATGTGGGAGAAAACTACTGTATGGGCGCACGTCAGGGCTCGGAAGGGAAGTAGTTACGTTTTGGATTGCAGACTTTGATGGAATGGTCTGGGGGCGTCATGTCACATTTGGAGAGCCCCTGATGCACCTATACAGTGGAAACCCCCCACAAGTGACCCCATTTTGGCAAATAGACCCCACAAGGAACTTATCTAGATGTGTGGTGAGCACTTTGAACCCCGAAGTGCTTCACAGAAGTTTATAACGTACAGCCGTAAAAATAAAAAATATTTTTTTTTTTTACAAAAATGATTTTTTTTGCCACCAATATTTTATTTTCACAAGGGTAACAGGAGAAATTGGACCCCAAAAGTTGTTGTCCAATTTGTCCTGAGTACGCTGATACCCAATATGTGGGGAAAACTACTGTATGGGCGCACGTCAGGGCTCGGAAGGGAAGTAGTGACGTTTTGGATTGCAGACTTTGATGGAATGGTCTGGGGGCGTCATGTCGCATTTGGAGAGCCCCTGATGCGCCTAAACAGTGGAAACCCCCCACAAGTGACCCCATTTTGGAAAATAGACCCCACAAGGAACTTGTCTAGATGTGTGGTGAGCACTTTGAACCCCGAAGTGCTTCACAGAAGTTTATAACGCACAGCCGTAAAAATAAAAAATCCTTTTTTTTTTTGCAAAAATGATTTTTTTGCCCCAATATTTTATTTTTACAAGGCTAACAGGAGAAATTGGACCCCAAAAGTTGTTGTCCAATTTGTCCTGAGTACGCTGATATCCAATATGTGGGAGAAAACTACTGTATGGGTACACGTTGGGGCTCGGAAGGGAAGTAGTGACGTTTTGGATTGTAGACTTTGATGGAATGGTCTGGGGGCGTCATGTCGCATTTGGAGAGTTTATAACGTACAGCCGTAAAAACAAAAAAATATTTTTTTTTGTACAAAAATGATATTTTCGCCCCAGTTTTTTATTTTCCCAAGGGTAGCAGAATAGGACAAATTGCACAATAACTCTTGGGGTCCAGAGTACGCTGATACCCCATACGTGGGGATAAACTACTGTTTGGACGCATGGCAGAGCTCAGAAGTGAAGGAGCACCGTTTGACTTTTTCAACGCAGAATTGGCTGGAATTGAGATCAGACGCCATGTCACATTTGGAGAGCCCCTGATGTGCCTAAACAGCTGAAACCCCCAATTCTAACTCCAACCCTAACCCCAACACACCCCTAACCCTAGTCCCAACCCTAACCACAAACCTAACCCTAACACACCGCTAATCCCAACCCTAACCCTAATCCTAACTTTAGCGCCAACCCTAACCCTAACTTTAGCCGCAACCCTAACCCTAACCCTAATGGGAAAATGGAAATAAATACTTTTTTTTAATTTTATTATTTTTCCCTTACTAAGGGGGTGATAAAGGGGGGTTTGATTTACTATTTATAGCGGGTTTTTATGATTGGCAGCTGTCACGCTAAAAGACGCTTTTTATTGCAAAAATAGTTTTTGCATCATCACATTTTGAGAGCTATAATTTTTGCATATTTTGGCCCACAGAGTCATGTGAGGTCTTATTTTTTGCGGGACGAGTTGACGTTTTTATTGGGTACCATTTTTGAGCACGTGACGTTTTTTGATCGCTTTTTATTTCGATTTTTGGGAGGTTAGAATGAACAAAAATCAGCAATTCATGAATTTCTTTTGGGGGAGGCGTTTATACCGTTCCGCGTGTGGTAAAATTGATAAAGCAGTTTTATTCTTCGGGTCAGTACGATTATGGCGATACCTCATTTATATCATTTTTTCATGTTTTGGCGCTTTTTAGAATAAAAACAATTTTATATAAAAAATAATTATTTTTGCATCGCTTTATTCTGCGAGCTATAACTTTTTTATTTTTTCGCTGATGATGCTTTATGACGGCTCGTTTTTTGCGGGACAAGATGACGTTTTCAGCGGTACCATGTTTATTTATATCGGTCTTTTTGATCGCGTGTTATTCCACTTTTTGTTCGGCGGTATGATGATAAAGCATTGATTTTTTTGCTTCGTTTTTTTTTTTTAAGGGGTTCACTAAAGGGGTTAACTAGTGGGACAATTTTATAGGGGGGGTCGTTACGGACGCGGCGATACCAAATATGTGTACTTTTATTGTTTTTTTTTTTTTATTTACAGGAAGAAGTGAATTTATTGGGGAATATTTTTTTTTTTTTTTATTTATTTTGGATTTTTTTTTTTACACATGTTTATTTTTACTTTTTTAACTTTTTTACTTTGTCCCAGGGTGGGACATCACAGTATTTTATCAGATCGCTGGTGTGACAGTGTGCACAGCACTCTGTCACACCAGCGATCGCACAGGCATAGATGCAGGCTTCTCAGTGCCTGCTCTCGGCAGGCACTGAGGTAGCCGCCTCCCTCCAGGACCCCGGCGCCATCTTGGATCCGGGTCCTGGGAGGGAGGAAGCCCTCAGAACAGCGCGATCACATCGCGCTGCTCTGAGGGTCTCAGGGGGGCGCGCAGGGAGCCCCCACCCTGCGCGATCCTCCCCTGTGCCCCCAGTACACCGCGATCATGTTTGATCGCGGTGTGCAAGGGGTTAATGTGCCGGGAGCGGTCCGTGACCGCTCCTGACACACAGTCATGGGTGTCAGCTGTGATAATCAGCTGACACCCGGCGGCGATTAGCTGCGCTCCCCTCAGGAGCGCAGCTGATCGCCTATGACGTACTATCCCGTCCCCGGTCATACGGGCCCAGGTACCATGGACGGGATAGTACGTCCGATGGCAGTAAGGGGTTAAGACCTTGAATCAGTGATCTGTCAGCTTCTATTAGCTGATACGGGTCATGTGTGGAAGCTGCATTTGCATAGCGGCCATCTTTGTAAGTCACTGCACCTGCGCTGTGGCTTCAATCCATGTCAGTTGGGGATCATGGAAAGGTCGCCATTAATTCCTATGGGAAAATTTTTGCTTAAAATGCGATTTTTTATAAAAACTAAAAATCGGCTCGACTCCAAAAATACATAGCACACCTGTCCCCACCGAGGGCTTCGAAACGCCGCCTGAACGGGGTCTCTGAGCCTAGCGGTTCGGGCCGCATTAATTGCAGAAAACGCGGAGAAGAAGAAGAAGAAGAACTAGATGTGTATTTCCTGAAGGAACTAAGATTGTGCTTTGAATTGGTGCCCGGTAGTGTTGAGCGAACATGCTCGGACATGCTCCGTTAACCCTTGAGCATCAGGGTGCTCGGACATGCTCGGAACTCTGCAGAACACCTCATGTATTCGGGCAAAGGAAGCTCGGATGCCTGCCCAGCAAGTTTGGCGCCTGTTTTACAGCCAATAAACTTGCTGGAATGGCATAGCATCATAGTAATGCTGTAGCCATCTTTCTAGCAACCGGGTTATTTATAGCTGGTGTGGTAGTTGGTCCTTACAAACGCCTCACAGCTATATTATTGATTTATATGGGAGCCCATTGATTACAAGGGGCCATTAATTCCTATGGCAATTTATTTTTACGCCATTTTTTTACGCACGTTTTGAGGTGGCAAAATTTTTTTTCTACAAAAATGTCCTCAGGGGGTTAACAGTCGGAGGAAAAATATCATTTTTCGATTTTAAAAAATTCCAAGCCCGAGACGTACATTTAAGTTCAAAATCAATGCATTCCAATGGGAAGATTTTTTTTTTTCAAACGTAAAGGGTTAAAAAGCAAAAAATCCGATCGACTCCAAAAATACTTAGCACACCTGTCACGGCAGCTAGCTTCAAAACCTTGTTTGAACGGAGTCTGTACACCGAGCGGTTCGGGCTGTATTAATTGCGCAAATCTGGAGAAGAAGAAACACGGAAAAAGAATAATGTGAATAACAATATAGTGCTTTTTCCAAAGCACAATAACTATAAGAAATCGGATTACAATATGTTGCTTGAACCTAGAGGTTCAAGCACCATAATAATAAGAAAGACACATTAGATGCTTACTATAGTAGGAAATTTGTTCAAGACCTGGGAGGTGTGATGCCTTCAAAGGAAATCGAATTAGCATTTTCTTACAAATGGAGAGCTGAGTGGGAATGTGTTTTAGCTATCTGGAGTCCTTCTGGTGAAGGTGTGAACTGTGTCTATGTAGTGACCATAAAACCGGTGTTAAGTTGAGTCCTAGTGTCAAAGTATTGAACATCCTAATAATTTGAATTCCCATATTTTTCTCTCCCTGTCATCCTTAAAATGACCTTTTAGTATTAAGACTTTTAAGTCTGTCATGGACGTAGCATAAAATGATGACAGCAGCTCTGGATGTAACTGGAGTAGAATGCATGCTGCAAGAGCAGAATAGAGATTACAGATCTTGATGTGACTAGAGCACAGATATGCAGAAACAGAATTGTTGTGACTGCAGATCTGGATGTCACTGGGGAGCAATACATAAGGTAATAGAACTGGGACTGCAGCTCTGGCTGTAACTAGAGTACAATACATTAATAACAGCGAGACAGTGACTGCAGCTCTGGGTATAACTGGAGTACATTACACTAGGTAACGGCAGAACAGTGACTGCAGCTCTAGGTGTAACTGGAGTACAATTCATTAGGTAACTAGCAGAGTTGTGAGTGCAGCTTTGGGTGTAACTGGAGTGGAATACATTCGGTAACAGCAGAACAGTGACTGCAGCTCTGCGTGTAACTAGAGTACAATACATTATGTAATAGCAGAATTGTGACTGCAGCTCTGCCTGTAACTAGAGTACAATACATTACGTAACAGCAAGACAGTGACTGCAGCTCTGGGTGTAGCTCGAGTACAATTCATTAGGTAACAGCAGAGTTGTGAGTGCAGCTTTGGGTGTAACTGGAGTACAATACGTTAGGTAATACCAGAATTGTGACTGCAGCTTTGGGTGTAACTGGAGAACAATACATTAGATAATAGCAGAATTGTGACTGCAGCTCTGGGTGTAACTGAATGCAATACATTAGGTAAAGCAGAATGGACTGCAGCTCTGGGTGTAACTAAGTACAATACATTAGGTAACAGCAAGACAGTGACTGCAGTCTGGTGTAACTAGAGTACAATACATTAGGCAACAGCAGAACGTGACTGCAGTCTGGTGAACTGGAGTACAATAATTAGGTAACAGCAGAGTTGTGATGCAGCTTGGATGTAACTGGAGTACAATACATTAGGTATACAGAGAGTTGTGAGTGCAGCTTTGGGTGTAACTGGAGTACAATACATTAGGTAATAGCAGAATGTGACTGCAGCTCTGGGTGTAACTGGAGTACAATACATTAGTAATAGCAGAAATGTGTGACTGCAGCTCTGGTGAACTGGAGTAATTCATTAGGTAATAGCAGATTTGTGACTGCAGCTTGGGTGTAACTGTAGTACAACACATTAGGTAACAGCAGAAGAGTGACTGCAGCTCTGGTGTAACTGAGTACAATTACATTAAGTAACAGCAAGAGGTGAGTGCAGCTTGGGTGTAACTGGAGTACAATTCATTAGGTACAGCAGAGTTGTGAGTGCAGCTTTGGTGTAACTGGAGTACAATACATTAGGTAACAGCAGAAGTGTGAGTGCAGCTTGGATGTAACTGGAGTACAATAATTAGGTAACAGCAGAGTTGTGAGTGCAGCTTGGATGTAACTGGAGTACAATTCATTAGGTAACAGGAGAGTTGTGAGTGCAGCTCTGGATGTAACTGGAGTACAATACATTAGGTAACAGCAGAGTTGTGAGTGCAGCTTGGGTGTAACTGGAGTACAATTCAATTAGGTAACAGCAGAGTTGTGAGTGCAGCTTGGTGTAACTGGAGTACAATACATTAGGTAACAGAGAGTTGTGAGTGCAGCTCTGGATGTAACTGGAGTACAATACATTAGGTAACAGAGAGTTGTGAGTGCAGCTTTGGTGTAACTGGAGTACAATTCTTTAGGTAACAGCAGAGTTGTGAGTGCAGCTTGGATGTAACTGGAGTACAATTCATTAGGTAACAGGAGAGGTTGTGAGTGCAGCTCTGGATGTAACTGGAGTACAATTCATTAGGTAACAGGAGAGTTGTGAGTGCAGCTTTTGGGTGTAACTGGAGTACAATTCATTAGTAACAGCAGAGTTGTGAGTGCAGCTTTGGATGTAACTGGAGTACAATTCATTAGGTAACAGCAGAGTTGTGAATGCAGCTTTGGATGTAACTGGAGTACAATTCATTAGGTAACAGCAGAGTTGTGATGCAGCTCTGGATGTAACTGGAGTACAATCATTAGGTAACAGCAGAGTTGTGAGTGCAGCTTGGATGTAACTGGAGTACAATACATTAGGTAAGCAGAGTTGTGAGTGCAGCTTAGGTGTAACTGGATACAATTAATTAGTTAACAGCAGAGTTGTGAGTGCAGCTTTGGGTGTAACTGGAGTACAATACATTAGGTAACAGCAGAGTTGTGAGTGCAGCTTGGATGTAACTGGAGTACAATTCGTTTGGTAACAGCAGAGTTGTGAGTGCAGCTCTGGATGTAACTGGAGTACAATTCTTAGGTAACAGAGAGTTGTGAGTGCAGCTCTGGATGTAACTGGAGTACAATTCATTAGGTAACAGAGAGGTTGTGAGTGCAGCTCTGGATGTAACTGGAGTACAATTCATTAGGTAACAGCAGAGTTGTGAGTGCAGCTTTGAGGTGTAACTAGAGTACAAATTATAGGTAACAGCAGAGTTGTGAGTGCAGCTTTGGGTGTAACTGGAGTACAATCTAGGTAACAGCAGAGTTTGTGAGTGCAGCTTGGTGTAACTGGAGTACAATTCATAGGTAACAGCAGAGTTGTGACTGCAGCTCTGGATGTAACTGGAGTACAATTCATTAGGTAACAGCAGAGTTGTGACTGCAGCTCTGGATGTAACTGGAGTACAATTCATTAGGTACAGCAGAGTTGTGACTGCAGCTTTGGATGTAACTGGAGTACAATTCATTAGTTAAGCAGATTGTGAGTGCAGCTTTGGATGTAACTGGAGTACAATCATTAGTAACAGCAGAGTTGTGAGTGCAGCTTTGGGTGTAACTGGAGTACAATTCGCTAGGTAACAGGAGAGTTGTGAGTGCAGCTTTGGGTGTAACTGGAGTACAATTCATTAGGTAACAGGAGAGTTGTGAGTGCAGCTCTGGATGTAACTGGAGTACAATTCGCTAGGTAACAGGAGAGTTGTGAGTGCAGCTTTGGGTGTAACTGGAGTACAATTCATTAGGTAACAGCAGAGTTGTGAGTGCAGCTCTGGGTGTAACTGGAGTACAATTCGTTAGGTAACAGGAGAGTTGTGAGTGCAGCTTTGGGTGTAACTGGAGTACAATTCATTAGGTAACAGGAGAGTTGTGAGTGCAGCTTTGGGTGTAACTGGAGTACAATTCGTTAGG
>JARQOD010000003.1:88529852-88557031 GCA_033576555.1 Oophaga sylvatica
GTAAGGATTGTGTTTGTAATAAATCAGATATACCCCCTCATAACATATAAGGGAACCTGTCTAACTTGCCATATAAGAGACCCCTGTATAACTTGCCATATAGAGACCCCCTTCATAACATATAAGAGACCCCTGTATAACTTACCATATAATATCTATCACTCATGTAAGAAGTGAAGTGTTTGGCATTGTACTATACCTATATTTCTCTGCTGTATCTGAGCATCATGAATTGTGGTCTGTTTAAAGGGGCCCTCAAGAGCCTGGAGCTGGCCCTGACTGCAGCTCTGGGTGTAAGTGGAGTACAATACATTAGGTAACATGAGAACAGTGGCTGCAGCTCTGGGTGTAACTGGAGCATAACATTGTCTTTTATATTCTGGTTTATATGGGGATCAGATGTCACTTGCTGTTAACGGAGTTTTATAGGTGGAGTCAGACTTTAAACCCCTTTGGGAGGGCTGTTCTGTACATAATTAGGAGCAAAAGATATATATGGGGTGCACCTAACACCATAAATATCTACCCAGGTGCCAGACTATGTATGGATGAACCATATAAACAAGGAGAAAGACCACAATAATAAGAGATTCTTGAAAACCCAGTCTGCATGGTGTAAAAGACAGGAACTTCTTAGTAAATGACAATCTTCATTTATTAAAAATTATGGTAAAACAATGAATCCACAACGCGTTTCAACGGAGTGAGTCAGTCTTCCTCAGGTGGCATAAACTATTATGCCACTAAGGAAGATGGACTCACTCCGTTGAAACGTGTTGTGGATTCATTGTTTTACCATAATTTTTAATAATAAATGAAGATTGTCATTTACTAAGTAGATTTCTGTCTTTTGCGCCCTGCTGACTGGGTTTTCAAGAACCTTTCTCAATAGTAATCCCACTTGATGTACCTGGCTGGAGCAGCATTAGATTTCTTAATTGCTTACAACACTTACACCTGGCTGGCGCTCCTACAGACTGTCTATCCCACGTCTCTCATAACAATAATAAGTCTGCACACCAGGAAACAATTTAGGTTAGAAAAAATACCATAACATATTTTATTTGGATAAGCAAAAACACACAATTAAAATCTTTTAAAACACACATAATGTGCCATGTACCAAACATCTGACCCCTGGCTAGTGCCAAACAATATAATGTAATGACCCTTTGTTATTATATGCATCTGCCCTAGTGGACACAGATTGCCACTATCTGCAATTGACAATGGTCATGGAACTCGTGTGTTAATGCGGCCCACTGGTGAATATATCCTAATGAACCATGTGAATACAAAACACACAAATCACAAGATGCACATATGAAAACCTGAAAACTGCAGCCAAATAGGGGCTAAAGATATAGCACCCAATTGGACAAATCAGAAAAAAGAGCCATGGAAAGGACAAAATAAGAAATATACCTATCCATACTGATTCATACTCACTAGAGAGACTAAGGGTAGAGATGTGCCCCAGTTGTATGTCCACTGATGTGGGAAAAGGGGTAAACCAGTAGCTTCCTAGTCCCAAAAGCCTGCAGACAAAAACCCAAGAGTCACAGTGCCCTAAATGGCAGGAAACATGAAGGAGCCTAAGGAGCAGGGCACATGGGAACAAGCCCCACACGTATCTCTGTTGGACACAGCTTCATCAGGGGAAATGGGTTTGCTGATCCAAATGACAAACACATGTACCGTTGCTAATTACCTTAATTGCTTACAAGTGAACAACAGTGATATGTGTGGGGCTTGTTCCCATGTGCCCCGCTCCTTCAGGTTTCCTGCTCTTCTGCATATCGTCTCTAGTGAGTATGAATCAGTATGGATAGGTATATTTCTTATTTTGTCCTTTCCATGGCTCTTCTTTTTTTCTTATTTGTCCAATTGGGTGCTATATCTTTTGCCCCTATTTGGCTTCAGTTCCCAGGTTTTCATATATGCATCTTGTGATTTGTGTGTTTTTGTATTCACATGGTTCATTAGGATATATTCACCAGTGGGCCGCATTCACACGAGTTCCATGTCAATTGCAGATAGTGGCAATCTGTGTCCACTAGGGGCAGATGCATATAATAACATAAAGGGTCATTATATATATTGTTTGGCACTAGCCAGGGGTCAGATGTTTGGTACATGGCACATTATGTGTGTTTTTAAATGATTTTAATTGTGTTTTTGCTTATCCAAATAAAATATGTTATGGTATTTTTTCTATCCTAAATTGTTTCCTGGTGTGCAGACTTATTATTGTTACGGTCTTTTTCTCTCCCTGTACATGATTAGGGGCTTTCTATGATAATTGTAGGAAAACGGTGTACAACTTCCACTCGTGCACAGCATGACACATGTGACGTGCGGGGAGGATGGACTGTGCCGTGACCTGCCCGGTGCCAGTGGAGCCTCCGGCCCTTCAGTTACTACTGCACGTTCCGCCCGGACGCTATTCTGTGTTGAACCTCTTTGCTACGTTCTCCTTTATTCTTCATATGGTTTATGTTCTAGAGTGATGTTGTGCACTTTTACTGAGACCTTCTTATGCTCTTTATGTAGAGAATGGAAAACGGTGCGGACAGCAGAAGCAGGGAGCAAACTCGGCGGTACCTGGAGGGGCTACAGCTGATGAAGCAAGGGGCTGAGGCTCGGGTGTACCGGGGATGTTTCCTGGGGAAGGCGGCTGTAGTGAAGGAGCGCTTCCCAAGACTTACAGGCATCCTACACTGGACGAGAAGCTGACACACCGGCGGACCGCCCAGGAGGTGCGCTCCATCTTCAGGTGCAGGAAGGCAGGTGAGCCACCAGGGGTGTTGCTAGGAGAGATTTTAGTTTTCGGTGTAGGAAGTGGAAGCGACCACCAGGTGCAGGAATGGAGTGGCCACTAGGGATGCTGTGACTGAGGATAAATGTCAGGTGGAGGAAGGGGGAGTAGCCACCAGGGGCGCTGTAACTACGCAAATCAATTATTGGGTGCACGAAGGCAGGTGAGCCATCAATGGCCATGTTGCTGGAAGAACTGTCAGTTCTCAGGTGCAGGAAGTGGGAGCAGCCACCAGGGAAGCTGTGACTGATGAGATAGGTTAGTTCTCAGTGCAGGAAGTGGCCACCAGGGCGCTGTGACTATGAAGAGCAGTCAGTTCTCAGTGCAGGAAGGAGGAGTGGCCACCAGGGGTGCTGTGACTATGAAGAGCAGTCAGTTCTCAGTGCAGGAAGGAGGAGTGGCCACCAGGGGTGCTGTGACTATGAAGAGCAGTCAGTTCTCAGGTGTGAGGAAGGAGGAGTGGCCACCAGGGGTGCTATGACTATGAAGAGCAGTCAGTTCTCAGGTGCAGGAAGGAGGTGCGCACCAATAGGTAGGCTTGAGAAATGTTTCTGTCTTAACACATTCTCATCTGGGTCCATGTTGTGCACTTTGTCTTTCAGGTATTGCTGCTCCTGTGGTTTATTTTGTTGATTATGTCTCTAACTGCATCTACTGGAGGATATAGAAGGATCAGTCACTGTTCGGGACTTCATAATGACCGCACGAGAACATGGCAGGAGCCTGTACAGTCTGGCGGAAAGAATTGGTCAGATATTGGCCCGGATGCATGATGAGGACGTCGTCCATGGGGACCTGACCACCTCGAACATGCTCCTACGACCCCCACATCCGGACCTGAACCTGGTGCTGATCGATTTCGGCCTGAGCTTCATCTCGGCTCTCCCAGAAGATAAAGGTGTCGACCTCTATGTCCTGGAAAAAGCTTTCCTCAGCACTCACCCCCAGACGGAGGACGTGTTTAGAGCTCTGCTCCAAAGCTACACAGCCGCCTCCAAGAAATCTGGCCCTGTCATTAAAAAACTGGATGAAGTCAGACTGAGGGGCAGAAAGCGGTCCATGGTTGGGTAGACCGTCGTATATAGGACATCCTTTGGGTTGCATTTGATATTCTGTGTATGATGGTAATGAAAATACTATTAAGTCTTGATACTTTTTTTTTTTTTTTTTTTTTTTATGCCAGTGTGAAATAGGACAGGTGCAATGTTCCTCCAGCCAAAAAGGAAACTCCAACTCCACCATCTGTAATCCTGCTCCTGATTTTCTTTCTCAATGGTTTATACTCATCAGGTCACTAAGGGATCATTGACCTGTCATCTGGTCACTCAGTTGTCCGCCTTCTCTCTCAGCTGTCCCTAGAAGTCAGTCACAGTAAGGGCCCCGTCTCACATAGCGAGATTGCTGCTGAGTCACAAGTTTTGTGACGCAGCAGCGATCTTGCTATGTCTTGACACGTACCAGCGATCAGACCCCTGCTGTGAATCGCTGGTCGTGTCAAATGCCTGAACTTTTTTTTTGATTGCTGGTCTGCCACTGGCCAGCACGCATCGCTACGTGTGGCAGGCAGGTAACCAAGGTACACCGGGTTTCCAGGACTGTGCAGCGCCTGCAAACCCGATGTGTACCTTGGTTACCAGTTCCCTGCATCAGCGGGCTGGTATCTAACGTACACTGCGGGTAACTAAGCGACGTTACCCGCAGTGTTGCTGTCCTGATCGCTGTCTGTTTGGTAGCGACACACCAGCAATCCTGACACGTGCATATCGTTGTCAGGATCGCTTGTGCGTCGCTATGTGAGATGGGGCCCTAAGGGTGTCTATTCCTCACTCATCTCTTCCTGGCAGATAGTCACAGTAGGAGGTCATCCCCCTCATTCTTTCAGCTCCTTCTAGTAGTCAGTCATCTGTCATAGGCCTCCTTCACACGTCCTAATGTTTATGGTACTGGAAAAAACAGCAACGGAGATGCTTGTGTTTCATATGTGTGCCGCATCAGTTTCACGCATATCGGCACCTGAAACAAGTCAGCACACTTTGCTCTTTTCTCAGGCGCCGGATGCTGAAGACAGCTCACATCATTGTCCTCTACTCTCCCTGCAATCAGCGAGAGCATGGGCTAATATTGAGAGTTGTATTCAGCCACTGCTGTCTACATAGAGTGCAAATAAAGAATAAAATAAAAAATCACATTATACTCACCTTAACCTTCCTCTTGTGTTAGCTTTCTGTTACTCTTATGTTAATGGGTCGGTTTTGACCGGTGTCTTAAATTGCCCATAGGATACCCTAAAAACAGTTATTTATGATCCAATTTGTTCCTTACCTCTTAGTTCACCTTGTTAGGGTTTCTCATCCATGGAAGGATTGATTTTTAATATTCTTGTTGGGGGCCCCCTGGGCCTTTCATTTGAGTGCATACCCTTCATTTTCAATATAAAAATATTGTCAAAATGAACCTCAAGAGAAATATATAATGAAGGGTTTTAGAACACATTTCTTAAATGATAAAAAAAAAAAAGTATACATATATATTTTATATTAACTCTAGTAAGATCTATGGTGTTACGGGTCAATTTTGACTCATATCTAACTACTTTATGAAAAGGCAAAAAACAGTTTTGTTTGTTTGTTTGTTTTTTTTTATAGAACTTTAATACAAATAAAAGATGAAAATTATATTAACATTAATAGCAATAATAAAAAGTAGCTTTTCTAGGTCAAACAACAATCAATCAAGCAAATCAACAGAAATCAAGTACTAGTTTTTAGATGCATTAGTATTTAGATGCATGTGTGGCAAAAAGTGACCCTTTTTGTGTTCTTTGCAGAGGTATTTTTTGCAGCCGAAGCACGATGTGTTTCTTTCTGTCCTTATTGCTAGGGCAGACCTGACACCTCTTTCTTTTAGAATCAGGTGGTCTCACTGGGGTTGTGGTTGATGTTGAGGAGGATGCTGGTGATGATGCTCTGTGTTGCTGTGGGTGTGGACGAAGCACTTGAGCTCTGGCGTTGTCGGACCAAGGCTGCAGCGGCTGGGTCTCGGGGTACTCGTTCCCTTTGGTCAATGTGCGCCTTGACAAGGGATCTTCCTAGTTCCTCAAACATCCTCCGTTGTGTTTTTTCTTTGAATTCCATCCTTGGTGAATGTGGGTCCACAACACAAATGAACTGCATGCTGACACATCAAGGATGTTGTAAAATACAACCATTGGCCATCTCCTAGTCATTCGCTGGCAAGTGTAGGTGGCAGTCAGCTTGTCCAGGTTGTCCACTCCTCCTTTGTTTTTGTTATAGTCCAGGATGATTCTGGGCTTTTTGTCCCTTCCTGATGACACAGCTGCATCTTTGTGAAGTGTGGACATCAGTACCACATTCCGTCGTTTTTTGGGGCAGTATGAAACAGCAGTGGTGGTGTCTGTAAAAACAAACTTTGAGGAAAGTGGAGCCCTGTCCTTCATCTGCAACAATTAAGCGGGCAGCTCAGGTTTGATTTTTTTTCACTGTGCCCACCATGGTGATTTTCCTCATGAGAAGTTCTTGTCCAAGGTCATAGCTGGTAAAAAAAATTGTCAAGTAATGTTGTGACCCTGCAGTCCAGTAGTCATATCGAGGACTATATGTTTTCCTTGTTTTTTTTTTTTTGTTTTTTTTTCAGGGATGCCGCTTGCAGACTTGCCTGTGTAAATCTGTAGATTCCATGCATAGCTAGTTTTTGCATCACAGGCTGCCCAAATTTTTATGCCGTATTTGCCTGGCTTACTTGGCATGTATTGCCGGAAGGGGCATTTTCCACGGAAAGGGAGAAAACGTTCGTCTACTGTCACCTCTGGCCCTGGGTTGAACATCAGTGGAAGGAGCTGCACCCATTTCTCCCAAACATCCCTGATGGGAGCAAGTTTGTCAGATTTTGTTCTGATGTCTCTGTCAAATCTGAGGTCTCTTGATGTCATTTGAAAATTTTGAAGTGACATTGTTGCCCGGAAAATATTCCTGCCTGTCGATGCGTCCCAGAGACTCAGTGGCCTCATTGCAGGATTTGTACACTCCAGCAAGAATAACACACCACCCCCGGGTTAGCCCCCCCCCCTTAGTGAGAATTTGGGTAAAAAATGATTACATTCGTTAGATCTTCGTTAGATCCGGTTTGATCAACCAAAACTAAGTTAGATCACACCTACAAAATAGATATTTACGATCTTTTCCGGGGGAGCTAACCTGTAGCTAGCCCCCCCCAACTTTGAAATTTGCTGTTTTTTGGATGGATTCTGATATATGTTAGATCCGGTTTGATGAGCAAAAATTAACGTTAGATCTCCTTTCGTTCCTGAGATATTGGGGGGTGTCAGGTGGGGGGTTAGGTATGGGTTAGCCCCCCCCTAATGTAAATTTGCAGTTTTTTGGATGGATTCTGATAAGCTATTCGTTAGATCCGTTTCAGCATCGGTCTTGAAGTGTAGATGGAGAAGAGGAGGGGTCCATTTGGGGGAGACCAACAGAGAGAGAGTGAAGTGAGGAGGTGGTGAGTGAGTGGGACAATCTGAAAGTTCGGTCAGTGATTCATTCTCGTCCCCCATGATGCCTACAGGCCTGCCTCTTCACAATCATCGCAGCACACTGCTCCCCTTCCTCGCCGCGACACTTCGCCAATGAAGTCCGGATGCTGTCCACAACTGGCCCCCGCCGAAGTCGCCGCTGCTCAAACGGATCTAACGAATACAGTATCTATCAGAATCCATATAAAAACAGGCAAATTTCAAAGTACAGGGGGCTTGTTTTTTGCGTAGCAAGTTGTATTTTTCCTTGGCACCACTTTGGAGTGCATATAATGTTTTGTATAACTTTTATTGTTTAGGAGAGGGAAAATTTAAAAATAAATTACGCTAATGTTTTTTGTTTTATTTTTAGTTAATTTCCCGTGCGGTAAAAATAATAGAATAACTTTATTCTCCGTGTCAGGTCGGACACCCCGATACCAAATTTATGTTTATTATTTTTTTTTTTTTACTTTAAAAAAACTTTTTTTTTTTTTTTTTTTTTAAATAATGAGAGAGGATTTGGTCTCGCCGCATGCGCAGCCCCGTAGAGCTTTTATTTGTCTGACTAGGAGCTGTGGGATGCCTCCTTTTTTGCAGGAAGAGTTTGTTTTTATTCGGACCATTTTGGGGTATATCCGATTTTTTTTTTTTTTTTTTTTTTTTTTTAATCGCGTTTTATGCCTTTTTTTGTGACTCAGTGAAAAAAAATAGAAATTATGGCTTTTTTATTTTTTATGGCATTTACCGTGTGGAATAAATATTAAAATATTTAATTTTTGGGGGTTGGGATCCCAGCTGACGGTAGGACAGCTGGGATCCCACGATTGCCGACGGGGCTAGCTGGGGCGGCCATTCCCTGCCCGATGTGAAAACTCTATGGCGGAGGAATAAGGCCCAGCTAGCCCCGTGGCAAAAGTCAAGGGGTTAAAAAAGCCTGTACATAGACTAAACAAAAACTCCTCATGTCGTCTCATTTTTAATCAATTTGATTATCAAAAAAAAAATCTTACTTATTAGTACAGTGAAAAACACAGGTAAAAGTAATACCTTACAGAAATAGATATTTAACAGTGAAAACCTGAAAGTTTAGGACTGCAAATCCCTGTAATATAAATAGAACATGTACATTTTAACATCTAGACGGAGTTCCTGAGTTATCGGTGTTTGACTTATACAAAAAACACAGAAAATTACTAATGTGACTAGATATAAATTTATTCAAATGTTTAATCTCATAGAATACCAATAATAATTAACAATAAATGTTCACGAAAGATGTAGGCTGTATCTAAAGAATAGAAGGACTGAAAATTCCCATGAGTGCAAAGTAACTGAAACAAAAGAAAGAAGAACACTAACACCCCAACACCAGGGTTACTGTTCTTCTTCTTTCCTTTGTTTGAGTTATTTGGCACTCATGGGAATTTTCAGTCCTTCTGTTCTTTAGATACAGCCTACATCTTTCGTGAATATTTATTGTAAATTTTTATTGGTATTCTATGAGATTAAACATATTTGGATAAATTTATCTCCATTTCCCTTATAGTTTTTCTCCACTCATACAAAAACCCTACTTAGGAATGAAGGAACAGTCTTTGGATAGAAAGGTGTGTGGCGGTCAGAGCGCTCCTCTGAGGCTGGCTTAGCTCCTAGTAGATGCTGTAGCTGTGCTCCGCCTGTGAGGAGCTTGGCAAGCGCTGCTGTGTGTCACTGCCTCCTAAGCGTCCTGACCCAGACTGCAGACGTTGGATCGTTCAGACAGCAGCAGCCCTCCTGTAGGTGAGCGGAATGATGAGCTCCATGCAGCCACTCGCTCCTGCTGCCATGTAAGTCATATTGCTGTGCAGCAGCTGGTGAGGAGTGGGACTCAGGACACACAGGAGAGCAAAACCAATGCAACATTACTGACTGGGGGCATTATTGCTTAAGATGGGGGTATGTGAGGGTTATTTGTATTACATGTATTGTCTGTAGAAATCCATGCAAATTTTAAATTTTTATTTTGTTTCTTCTTGGTTGGTAGAGTGTGGCAGTGAAAGCCACTGAGATTTGCATACTAACATGTACTGTATTTATATGCAGAGTCTAAGGCTATGTGCACACGTTGCGGAATTGCCATGGAAATTTCCGCGGCAATTCCGCACCTCCCTGCCGCGGGAAATCCGCATATTATAGGTATGCGTATTCCCGCTAAAAACTAGCGTTTTGCAAGCGGAATTAGCTTGCAGAATGCTAGCGTTTTACAAGCGATCTGACAGGTTGGTCACACGAGTCAAACAAGTGTTTGACTCATGTGACCAACTTTTTACTATTGATGCGCCTATGTCGCATCAATAGTAAAAAGATCTAATGTAAAAATAATAATAATGATATTCTCACCTTCCGGCGGCCCCCGCAGCTTTCCCGCCTTCAGCGACTCTCCCGGCAAGTTCCGTTCCCAAGAGTCCTTTGCGACAATCCCCGATGACGTAGCATCTCGCGAGACCGCTACGTCATCTGGGTAATCTCGCAAAGCATCACTGGGAACGCGATTGGCGGGAGCGTCGCTGAGAGGCGGGAAAGCTGCGTGGGACGCCGGAAGGTGAGAATATCATTATTTTATTATTTTAATTATTGTTTTTACATGGATATGGTACCCAGGGCTTGGAGGAGAATTCCTCTCTCCAGACCCTGGGTACCATCCGCACATGAACCGCTTACTTTCCGCATGGTGGGCACAGCCACATGCGGAAAGTAATTGGTTCAATGCATTCCTATGGCGGCGGAATCGCCGCGGTTCCGCAAAAAAGAATGAGCATGCTGCGGATTCTCCCGCGATGCGATTCCGCTGCGGAAAAACCCGCAGCATGTGCACAGCATTGCGGAATCTCATAGGTCATAATGAGTTGTATTGTGTAAGCGGTTTTGCCGCGGTTTCGCGGCGTTTCCGCCGCGAAAAACTGCGGCAAAACCGCTAAGAAACCGCAACGTGTGCACATAGCCTGAAGACTCTTGTAAGTGCCTTCAAATTTCCCCATACAATTGCCACAGCTGTCCACTAGATTTCCTTTTCTTCCATGATCTTCATGATATCACGGAGATGGCTATCACTGCGGCCAAACTCCTGATTGGCTGGCTGCTAGCTCTAACAACAACATGCCAATTAGGCCCACGGTCACATTGCTCTCCCCTTTTCTCCCTTATGTCAGTCAGGCTGATTAAGGCTGCTTTCACACTTCAGGCTTTTTGAATCAGGCGCGATCCGGCGTGTTTTTAAAAAAAACGGATTTTTTTTTTTTTAGCATTCATTTACATTAGCTCCGGATCGCGCCTGATTCCGGCGGCCGGACAAGACGCTTGCTGCATAGTTTTTTTTTTTTTTTTTTGTGTTCTTTTTTTCGGAGTCTCTCTCTTGTATTTTTTTTTCGGAGTCTCTCTCTCTCTCTCTCTCGGTTACAGTATATGAAAATGGTCTGTAAATGCACTTAGCGTAGGCTGAGTTCACAAGGACATCATATAGTTATATTCAGCGTCTCTGTCCAAAGGAGAGGCTGGACAGAACCAAATATAATAGTTTGCTTCCCTGTTTGCTGGAACGGGGACAGTAACTTACTGAACTGCTAGTGCTCAAAATATTAGCCCTTTTTTACCCCCTATTTTAAAGCAGCCTTAACATTTCTAGTACGAGCAGTTCAGAAGGCTTGTATCTTTATTCAAGTTATTGGGGAGGCAAAAGTCTTTGTTTTGTTGTATTCAGCCTCTTATTTTTGACAGAGGAGCTGAATGAAACCTCCCTGGCCCCAGCCTTAGCTTTAGGCCGGGATCACACATAGAAATACATGCAGCCGCGCACTCCACTCCCGAGTGCCGGCGCCACAGCTGGGATTTCACATGCGAGTGTCGGGCGATTTTACTCGCATGTGTGATCCTGGCCTAACAAGAAGTGTTTTAAAGAATAGCTAAACTTTCAAACCAGTTTAAATCAATTGGCTTCCCCACCCTCATTATAACTTACCTTAGTCCGGCTAGTTTGCTGTTCCTACACTGTGGTATCAGCCATGGTTCTTGCCATTCACACCGCTCTGTCTCCCTGACATCCACCCAATATTTTCTCTGGCAAGTGTCTACATGTGTAGTCACCAAAGATGGCATCAGCTCCAATTGGAGTCTTCCTTTCCTGTGAAATCTGATTAGCAATAAGGAAAAGAAGGCTCTGATCAGTTCTGGTGCAATATTGGGTGACTACATATGTAGTCACCAGCAAGAGGAAATATCTGGTGGACATTGGGGAGACAGAGTGCGATGCAGCAGCCAGGAGCTCTGTACTGCTGCAGGACTAAAGGCTGGGTCTCACATAGCGATACACCAGCGATCCCGACAACGATCAGGATCGCTGGTGTATCGCTAATATCGCTGCTGAGCTGCCAAACAGGCAGCTCAGGGCAGTGATCAGCACAAGGACACTGCGGGTAAACATCGCTAGTTACCCGCAGTGTACCTTGGTTACCAGCTCCCTGCATCAGGGCGCTGGTATCCAAGGTACACAGCGGGTTTTCCAGGCACAGCCCCGCGCCTGGAAACCCGCTGTGTACCTTGGTTACCAGCGGATCGCTGGTCTCCCGCCTGTCACACGCAGCGATGCGTGCCTGTCAGCGGGAGACCAGCGATCAAAAAATGTCCATGACATTTCAGTGACGATCAGCGATACCCGGCAGGGGGGCTGATCGTCGCTGAATGTCACACACAGCGATATCGCTGGTGAGCTCGCTGCTGCGTCACAAAACTAGTGACTCAGCACCGATTCGGTAGCGATATCGCTATGTGAGACGGGCCCTTAAGTAAAGTCATAACAACAAGGCCCGAGGAGACAATAGAGGTAAACTTGCTTAAAAGTTTAGCTACTCTTCAAAGAGCGGTTGTCTTTACTCATTTGTTATACCTGGAAATAGGAAAAGCTACATTTTAACATATATTACAACTTCTGCATTTCCACATAGTTTATTTGGGTCTACCGTATTTACAGAGTAGCTCATGTCATCGTAAACTTCCCAGCAACTGTCCTTCTACAATATGAAATGTAATGGTTTCCTTGAACATGCATTATAATGGCTCCTAATGTACAGTGTATATGTGATATGATCACTTGAGTGGGGAATTCAGAGATTCGTTGCTTTCTCGGTAAACCAACACGTGGCTCTATTATAAGATGTGCTCCTGGTTTGTAGATAATCGTAGTACGTTGGGTGTACATGGTTAATTAATGACCTTAGCTGAAATTTGCATAGCACGCTCAAAACTATGTTTTACATCATTAGTGTTGATTGGCCAAAAGATATTGCATCGTTCTTTGTTGTTTTTACATGTGACATTTTGACATGTAGATATTTCTGTTGAACTGGGGATGTCTCTTAAAAACAATTCTACTGTATGGCCAATGTAATCTTCTGCATCCAAACTGGTAATTCCACTAGAAGTGTGTGGCTTGTGTAATTTTCCTGTATCAACTGAGCTGTCTTTCTGTACATGTTTTGATTTGCCCCAAATTCAACAAAATACTTAACACCCAAAAATGGGTTTTCTGAGTTAAGGGTATGCCACACTGAACAATATCGCTAACGGGATCGCTAAAAAACGTCACTATTTAGCGATCCCGTTAGCGATGTTGTTCAGTGCGGCAGCTGCCAGCGACGAGCTTCTGCTGTGATCTCGCTCGTCGCTGGAATCGTTCCGGACCCTATTTTCTCGTCGGCGCTCCCGCTGGGTAAGTATTAATCGCTGTGTGGCACCTTTTCTTAGCGATTTAGCGGTACTTTTGTACCGCTAAAGTCGTTAAGAAGATCGCTAACGGCGATAGCGTCATTAACTATATCGCTAAATGTGGCCGCACTTAGCGATATAGAAACAATCCCGCTAGTGATCGCATTAGTATGCGTCGTTATCGTGATCGCTAGCGGGATTGTTTAGTGTGGCAGTACCTTTAGTTATAAGTCTCTGTATGAGTTATAATCAACAAACATGGTTGACAAACTATGCAGCAGAGAGTCAAATGGGCAAGTATTATTGACCTTATACACTATTATTTATATTAATGGTGTTCAAGAGATTCCCATTGCGCAGGATACCTAAAAGTTTTCGTGAACAAGGATCATCAATTATTTGACATATATTTGGATACGGCATTAAATATGTTGGTCTCTTCTTGAAGGGTATGTTCAGTGGGGAAAGTAAGTCTTTGGACTTCAACGATTTGTTATCACCTTCATTTTGTGCTATGGGAGTATGTACAATTTTCAATTGAGAGTTGGTTTTACCCCGCCAACATTCTTCTTCCCTAAGCTCTACCACACTCTGTTCTGTGTTCCTACTTTCTAAACACTTCTTTCTTTCATAGATTGTTGAAGAGGCAGGAGAGTGTCTGTCAGTTTCTTTATGTGTTCACTAACCCTTTTTTTTCATTACTTTTTTCCTGCTGCCCATGTTTGTCTATGGCAGATTCATCGATGACCTCTTCCTTTTGCAATGTTACTAAACTGTTACTTTCTGTGACATGTACAGCAGCTGCTATTTTTGAGCGCCCACACAGAGCATTTAAATGCAATGCAATAAATTTGTCAACTCGCATTGGAGTTTGAATATGCTGAAGAATGGAGTTCTTCAAAAGGCCAAAATCTCCCTCAACTGATGCAGAAGAGGCTGTTTTATTTGGTGATTTAAAAACTGGTTGCATCACAGATGTCCAAATAGGAAAATACTTCAGAAGGTGAACTAGTTTATGAGAAAAATCTGGACAGAAGTAAGGGTTTGGCTGTTCCCCCTGTTCTAGACTTGCAGTTTCTGCTTCTTGCACAATGTCATTTAGCCAACCTGACAGTGGTTCACTATAGTTCTTTTCATTTTCATCACTGAGTATTTCAGTCTCCTGACAATTCTCCATATACTCATCAATAATTCTCAAATTCCCAGTCTCAATGCAATGGCAAAGGTATGCCTTTGATATTTTATATTTTGATGTTCCACGATCACTGATGTTACCTGTTGTCTCAGATACACAAAGAATAAAGGTACTGAGAACAAGCTGTTTAAGAAAGTCAAATGATTCACACTTGACCAGAAGTCCAACACATCGTATATAGAACTTCCTCACAAGTTTTGCATTTTTTGGAAAGCACTTCCACCGACATAGTTTTAATCAGGTGGGCAACATCTCCTTGTATATAGAATTTCACTTTTATTGCCAAGTAGGAGGAACAAGCAAGTCCTCAAGTATGTGTTAAGGCTACAGTCATTTAGAGCTCGTGACAATGCACTAAGTAATGCATGAGAAAAGTCACAGACACATTCTTTAGGCAATTTCTGTACATCCTTTATCCATTTTTCCAGCCAAAAAGTTATAGTTGGAGTATCTTGAGTTTCACTCAACATTTGAGATACACTCATTTGTGTATTCTCAAAGTTAATAACAATCTCATATAAAAAAATATGAGCAGACAATTTATTTTCTCGTTTTATTTTGAATACCAAACTCCCTGTGGCATCTACTTGAATGCGAGGGAAGCAATGCTTTGAACAATACTTCTTAAAAATATATATTTGTTCCTTTGACCAATAATGAACAAAAAAAACATCATATGAGATAGTATGAATATCTCCTGCCTACTTATGAGTACTCTTCATCTGAGACAGTGATAAAACTGGATCTTTCAACTTTGGTGTACCAAACATCCTATCCATAGCTTCTTGCCTAGCATCTTGACAAATTCTTAGTGATGGTATGGTTGGTGGTTCCTTTTCTCCAAATGCTATTTCGGAATCGTTTCTCGTCTCCAATTGGAGGGTAAAGTTTTTAACATTTCTTCTCCAGGTTTCCTTCTCTTCTCACCTGTCAACTGATTTTTTTTGGAGTGTGGTATGGGTCTTGTGTCAGGGGCTCGAACATGAAGAATTAAAGGGTTTTCCAGATTAGGTTCCTCTTCTGCAGAAATATACACTGCTGCTTTGCACTCTGTGCAATGCTCATTTGCAGTTAAGAACTTTCTTGCTTTGTCTTCACCCATACGAACTTTGTTCCTCCTAAAGGAGAAGGCACATGGGAGTCTATGCTGTTTATAAAGAACCCCTGTTATAATAGAAGTCCATGCGTGTTTTTTGAGCACCCTGCGTCTCTTTTTGCTATCACCCTCATCATAGAACAATGTTTTGGGCTTGATCTCTAAGTATTGGTCATAAGGGATTAATACATCCCATAGAAGTGTTGGTTCTTGTCCCTGTGTGTGCACAAAGCCACCCTCTGAAGAGTGTTCCTCTGAAGAGTTTTCATCAGATGTGCTTGTGTCAGGCCACAACTCCTTAATTTCTGTATCTTTTGATTGAGGCAAGATGTTATGCTCCATATGCAAGAACGTCTGTAGATCATACCTATTTTGAAATACATAGTCATGTATATCTGTTTGGTTTAAATATAGCCTGGGAAGTTTCTGATTCTTCCATCAAGGAGCTATATTTCTGCCAGGAGAGGTGAGAACATACTTCCCTCCAGATAGAATCAGAGGCTGACTTTAACTGTCCATTAGCATTGAAAATGCCAGGATAAGATTTTAATTTTTTTTAATGTCTGACTATCAATAGAGGGTTTTCGTGGCATCTAAAAACAAAAATAGGAAAACAATTAAATGGATAAGCTAGTATGTTTTTTTTTTCTTCTCACTAATAAGATATTAAAAGGTATATGTCTAGTTAGGGTTATACCACCCTCACATCAGCCATAGACTCAGTCGCTCCTCTCATGCATGTTAAAGTGTGACAAACCAATAGGCAACCCTGGCACAACAACCTCATCAAAAAACTTCGACAAGCATCCAGGGTCGCAGAGTGGTGTTGGAAGAAAACACGCCTGCCAGATGACTTCACTGCTTTCAAACAAGCTACACTTACCTTTAAATCAGCCCTCACCTCTGCTAAACAGACCTATTTCCAAACCTTGTATCTTCACTATCACACAACCCAAAACAACTCTTCAGCACATTCAACTCTCTCCTCTGCCCAGCAATGCCACCTCCAACTCCCCTCATCTCTGCCGAGGACTTTGCCACCTACTTCAAAAATAAGATCGACCAAACAAGGCAAACCCTTTACAGTTCCACCACCCAAACCACTCCATATACCAGACCTCTGCCCCTCCCTAATAACCTCCCTCTCCAACATCACTGAAGGACAGCTTACTCATCTCCTTTCCAAATCACGCCTCACCACCTGTGCACTTGACCCCATCCCTTCCCACCTGCTCCGCAACCTCACTAACATGATCATTCCAGCCCTAACCCATCTCTTCAACCTATCCCTAACTTCTGGTACCTTCCCCTCTGCCTTCAAACATGCCACCATAACACCCATCCTCAAAAAAATCAAACCTTGACCCAACTACTATGCCTAGCTATCGACCCATATCACTGCTCCCGTTTGCTTCCAAACTCCTTGAACAGCATGTCCATGCTCAACTTTCCTCCCACCACTCATCTAACTCCCTCCTTGACATCCTGCAATCTGGCTTCCGCCCCACCACTCCACTGAAACTGCCCTGACCAAAATTACTAATGACTTACAGCCAAAGATAACAGACAGTTCTCCATCCTTCTCCTTGACCTGTCCTCTGCCTTTGACATAGTCGACCACTGCCTACTGCTACAGATTCTTTCTTCCCTTGCATCAAAGACCTTGCCCTATCCTGGATTTCCTCATACCTTTTGACCGCACATTCAGCGTCTCCCACTCCCACACTACCTCCTCATCCGCCCCCTCTCTGTTGGAGTTCCCCAAGGCTCTGTCCTGGGGACCCTACTTTTTTCCATCTATACTCTTGGCCTAGGACAACTCATAAAGTCCCATAGCTTCCAGTACCACCTGTATGCAGATGACACTCAGATCTACCTCTCTGGCCAAGATGTCACCTCTCTGCTGTCCAGAATCCCGGAGTGTCTATCAGCCATATCCTCCTTTTTCACCTCTCGCTTCCTAAAACTCAACGTAGACAAAACTGAACTCATTATCTTTCCTCCATCTCGCGTATCTTCCCTACCCGATCTTTCTATTATGGTAAATGGCATCATGCTCTCTCCCGCACCTGAAATCTGCTGCCTTGGACTCTCGACTCTGCCCTGTCCTTCAAACCGCACGTCCAATCTCTTGCCACCTCCTGTCGACTGCAACTCAAAAATATTTCCAGAATCTGTCCCTTCCTCAGTCCTCAATCTACTAAAACCATTGTACATGCCCTCATCATCTCCCGCCTTGACTACTGTAACACCCTCCTCTGTGGCCTCCCTGCTAACTCTCTTGCACCACTCCAATCTGTCCTCAACTCTGCTGCCCGACTAATCCACCTCTCTCCTCGCTACTCCCGTCTCTCCCGTCTGCAAATCCCTCCACTGGATCCCAATTCCCCAACGAATCCAGTTCAATCTACTAACACTGACCTAGAAAGCCATCCACAACCTTTCCCCTCCCTATATCTCTGAACTAATCTCCCAATATCTTCCCTCACGTACTGTTCGATCCTCCCAAGACCTCCTACTCTCCTATCCTCTGGAATGCCATGCCTCAACACGTCCGATTATCCACCACCCTCGGATCCTTCAAACGGAACCTGAAAACCCATCTTTTCAGGAAAGCTTACAGACTGCAATAACCATTCTGCCGCCTCACCACCGCCTGAGCTGCCGCCCATACTCACCACCAGAGCTGCTGCCACCACCAGAGCTGCCGCACCCCCGACCTTCTGTTTCTTCCCCATTATCCCGTAGAATGTAAGTCCGCAAGGACAGGGTCCTCTCCCCTCTGTACCAGTCTATCATTGTAAATTTCTTTACTGTAAACGATATCTATAACTTTGTATGTAACCCCTTCTCATGTACAGCACCATGGAATTAATGGTGCTATATAAATAATAAAAATTCCAAATAAACATTACTGCATGTAACATGGAAAGTGATCCTACTTAATCGCCAATACACCATGGACATCTCAGTGTTTTGGTTGGAATTTCATTGTAAAGTTGAACTGTCATCAAAAAATAGATTTTGTTTAAAGGGTACCGGAACCTTTTTTTATTTATTTTTTCTAATTATGTCATGCTGTGGCTGCTGGCCACAGCATGACAGTAAGGTATGTGCGGCAGGACATCTGTCCCCCAATGCCGCTGCATCGATCGGAGGGCCCCCCTACCCCCCCGCGAATCTGGTGAGTGGAAACCTTCAATGACCTGGTGATGAACCAGGTCATTAGGCATAACGCCCACCGCCGCTGAAGCCCGCCCACCCACAGCCATTGAAAGGGCCAAGAGCCGACGTCACGTGACGCGGCAGTCTGCTGAATCATGTGATGTTGCAGGGGGCGTGGCCTTCATTCCAGAAAGCGGCCGCATCGCAGCCACTCCTGGCCTGCCCCCGGCCCGAGGACCTTGACTCATTTAGCATTTTGCCAGATCAGTCAAGCGATTTCTGGCTATGGCGGTGGGAGGAGGGGGGACGTTGCATTTGCAGCAGCACTGCGGGCTGCAGAAGGCCTGGAGCACAGCTGCACCAGTTTTCTGTCATGCCGTGGCTATCAGCCACAGCATGACAGAATACAGAGTAAAGGTTCAGGAACTGTTTAAAACTGTGTCCATGCTCACAATTTTCCCCCATCAATGACTGCCATCATGGCAGGAAAAAAAAAAGGCGAGGTGACGGTCCCATTCACTTTGAATAGGACTATCATTACAATTTTTTGTTTCCCCACTACTTCACCGTCCCGTCATGTCATCATAAGACTGGGTGGGAAAGTAGTGGGGAGAAAATGCTGCTAGTAGCATTATTCTTGCCGTCATTTACTGATGGTCAGAGCACTGCCTGTCGTCTGCCCCTCAGAGTATTAATAATTTTCAATGCACTTTCAGGCCGCCGACTATCATTTCTCTGGCACCTCCTCTGGTTCTTGAGCTGGAGATGGTTGGATAGCTAACATCTTGCACACTCTTGTGTACTTGCAATCTGCACATGAGCCTGCATGGAAGTGAACAGTGCCAGCAAGGGAGTTCCTCAAGTATACTGGATGATGCCTGCCATCTAAACATGTAAGCTGGAAGAGGAGACAGATAAGATAATTAGCTGCCTCAGACTGCATGCCTCTGCACACCCATCAGTCTGGGAATGCCTCTTTAATGGTCTGGGAATGCCTCTTTAACCCCTCTCTGACATCCGACGTACTATCCCGTCCATGAAACCCATGACAATCTGACCATGGACGGGATAGTACGTCATAGCGATTAGCTGCGCTCCCGGGGGGAGCGCAGCTAATCGCCGCCGGGTGTCAGCTGATTATCACAGCTGACATCCGGGACTGTGTGCCAGGAGCGGTCACGGACCGCTCCCGGCACATTAACCCCTGGCACACCGCGATCAAACATGATCGCGGTGTACCGGGGGCACAGGGGAGCATCGCGCAGGGAGGGGGCTCCCTGCGCGCCCCCCTGAGACCCTCAGAGCAGCGCGATGTGATCGCGCTGTTCTGAGGGCTTCCTCCCTCCCAGGACCCGGATCCAAGATGGCGCCGGGGTCCTGTAGGGAGGTGGCTTAATCAGTGCCTGCTGAGAACAGGCACTGAGAAGCCTGCAGCACTGCCTGTGAGATCGCTGGTCTCACAGAGTGCTGTGCACACTGTGAGACCAGCGATCTGACATTTTACAGTGATGTCCCACCCTGGGACAAAGTAAAAAAGTAAAAAAAAATAAAAATAAACGTGTAAAAAAAAATTCCAAAATAAATTAAAAAAAAAAAAAAAATATTCCCCAATAAATTCATTTCTTCCTGTAAATAAAAAAAATAAAACAATAAAAGTACACATATTTGGTATCGCCGCGTCCGTAATGACCCCCCCCTATAAAACTGTCCCACTAGTTAACCCCTTTTGTGAACCACTTAAGAAAAAAAAAAAAACAAAGCAAAAAATCAGTGCTTTATCATCATACCGCCGAACAAAAAGTGGAATAACACGCGATCAAAAAGACGGATATAAATAAATATGGTACCGCTGAAAACGTCATCTTGTCCTGCAAAATACGAGCCGCCATACAGCATCATCAGCGAAAAAATAAAAAAGTTACAGCTCGCAGAATAAAGCGATGCAAAAATAATTTTTTTTATAAAATTGTTTTTATTCTATAAAAGTGCCAAAACATAAAAAAATGATATAAATGAGGTATCGACGTAATCGTACTGACCCGAAGAATAAAACTGCTTTATCAATTTTACCACACGCGGAACGGTATAAACGCCTCCCCAAAAGAAATTCATGAATTGCTGATTTTTGTTCATTCTAACCTCCCAAAAATCGAAATAAAAAGCGATCAAAAAATGTCACGTGCTCAAAAATGGTACCAATAAAAACGTCAACTCGTACCGCAAAAAATAAGACCTCACATGACTCTGTGGGCCAAAATATGCAAAAATTATAGCTCTCAAAATGTGGCGATGCAAAAAACTATTTTTTGCAATAAAAAGCGTCTTTTAGCTTGACAGCTGCCAATCATAAAAACCCTCTATAAATAGTAAATCAAACCCCCCTTTATCACCCCCTTAGTTAGGGAAAAATAATAAAATTAAAAAAAATGTATTTATTTCCATTTTCCCATTAGGGTTAGGGTTAAGGTTAGGGTTGCGGCTAAAGTTAGGGTTAGGGTTGGCGCTAAAGTTAGTATTAGGGTTATGGTTGGGATTAGGGTTAGGGGTGTTAGGGTTAGGTTTGTGGTTAGGGCTGGGACTAGGGTTAGGGGTGTGTTGGGGTTTAGGGTTGGAGTTAGAATTGGGGGGTTTCCGCTGTTTAGGCACATCAGGGGCTCTCCAAATGTGACATGGCGTCTGATCTCAATTCCAGCCTATTCTGCGCTGAAAAAGTCAAACGGTGCTCCTTCACTTCTGAGCTCTGTCATGCGCCCAAACAGTAGTTTACCCCCACATATGGGCAGGGCCGCCATCAGGGCATGAGAACCCTCACTGCTGTATGGGGCCCGGTGATTAGGGGGGGCCCGCCGTCCGAGCACGCAGGTCCGCGCTCGGGCCCGGGGGCCCCCAACATTTTGAGGCTCCCCCTGCTCCCCAAGGGGCCCCCAGCTAGCGGCACATCACGCAGCCGCTATGGGGGCCCCTGTGTGGCAGGGGGGCCCGCCTGCCCCCAGCGCCGACTACCCCCGCCGCTGCTTTGAACTATACCGGCGTCTGCCGGCACAGTTCAAAGCGATGATGGAGGAGAGAGCGTCAGCTGATGCCCTCTCTCCCATCATTCCCTGCTCTGCCTCTGACACAGCGCGCTCACTGTGTGCCGGGCAGAGCAGGAGACAGGAGCTGGGAGTAGCGCTGGCACGAGGATGAGGTGAGGAGTGTTTTTTTTTTTTTTTTTTTTCTAAAGCTGTCAGTGCTTTACTGAACTGTGGGTGGGTGGAGGAGAGATGAAGGCTGTACAATGTGGGCCCTGCTGTACAATGTGGGCCCTGCCGTATACTATGTGGGCCCTGCCGTATACTATGTGGGCCCTGCTGGACAATGTGGGCCCTGTGTATACTATGTGGGCCCTGCTGGACAATGTAGGCCCTGCCGTATACTATGTGGGCCCTGCTGGACAATGTGGGCCCTGCCGTATACTATGTGGGCCCTGCTGGACAATGTGGGCCCTGCTGGACAATGTGGGCCCTGCCGTATACTATGTGGGCCCTGCCGTATACTATGTGGGCCCTGCTGTACAATGTGGGCCCTGCTGTATACTATGTGGGCCCTGCTGGACAATGTGGGCCCTGCTGGACAATGTGGGCCCTGCCGTATACTATGTGGGCCCTGTCGTATACTATGTGGGCCCTGCCGTATACTATGTGGGCCCTGCTGGACAATGTGGGCCCTGCCGTATACTATGTGGGCCCTGCTGGACAATGTGGGCCCTGCTGTATACTATGTGGGCCCTGCTGGACAATGTGGGCCCTGCCGTATACTATGTGGGCCCTGCCGTATACTATGTGGGCCCTGCCGTGTACTATGTGGGCCCTGCTGTACAATGTGGGCCCTGCTGTATACTATGTGGGCCCTGCTGGACAATGTGGGCCCTGCCGTATACTATGTGGGCCCTGTCGTATACTATGTGGGCCCTGCCGTATACTATGTGGGCCCTGCTGGACAATGTGGGCCCTGCCGTATACTATGTGGGCCCTGCTGGACAATGTGGGCCCTGCTGTATACTATGTGGGCCCTGCTGGACAATGTGGGCCCTGCCGTATACTATGTGGGCCCTGCCGTATACTATGTGGGCCCTGCCGTGTACTATGTGGGCCCTGCTGTACAATGTGGGCCCTGCTGTACAATGTGGGCCCTGCTGGACAATGTGGGCCCTGCCGTATACTATGTGGGCCCTGTCGTATACTATGTGGGCCCTGCCGTATACTATGTGGGCCCTGCTGGACAATGTGGGCCCTGCCGTATACTATGTGGGCCCTGCTGGACAATGTGGGCCCTGCTGTATACTATGTGGGCCCTGCTGGACAATGTGGGCCCTGCCGTATACTATGTGGGCCCTGCCGTATACTATGTGGGCCCTGCTGTACAATGTGGGCCCTGCTACTATATACTATGTGGGCCCTGCCGTATACCATGTGGGCTCTGCTGTAGAATGTGGGCCCTGCCGTATACTATGTGGGCCCTGCCGTACAATGTGGGCCCTGCCGTATACTATGTGGGCCCTGCCGTATACCATGTGGGCTCTGCTGTACAATGTGGGCCCTGCTACTATATACTATGTGGGCCACGCTGTACACTATGTGGGCCCTGCTATATACTATGTGGGCCCTGCTATATACTATGTGGGCCGTGCTGTATACTATGTGGGTCCTGTTGTATACTATGTGGGCCACGCTATATACTATGTGGGCCGTGCTATATACTATGTTGGCTGTGTATATACTATTGGGAGATATATTATATTTTATAGGGTGACTGTGTTATATACTTTGTGGCTGTGTTATATACTATGGGGGGCTACGTTATATTCCTTTGGGGAGGCGGGCTGTATGATATTGTATTCGGGGATACATTATATTCTATGAGGGGCTGTATTATATTTATTATATTCTATGAGGGGTGATTGCATCATACACTTATGAGGGGGCTACATTATACTGTATGAGGTGGATACATTGTATTCTATGGGGGGCTAGATTATATTGTATGGGGGCTTCATTATACTTTTATGAGGGAACTACATTATATTCTATGGGGGCTGCATTATACTATATGAGGGCTACATTGTATTTTATGGAGGGGCTACATTATACTATATAAGGGGGCTCAATTATATTCTATGGGGGTTTACATTATACTCTGTGGGGTGGTTGCATTATACTCTGGGGTGGTTGCATTATGCTCATGTTGGGGGTGGCTGCATTATGCTCTGTGGGTGGCTGCATTATGCTCTATAGGGTGACTGCATTATACTATATGTGGGCTGCATTATACTGTATCGAGGACTATGGAGAATACATTATACCATATGAAGATCTATGGGGTGCATTATACTATGGGAAGTGAATTGTACTACATGGATGACTATGGCGGTGCATTATACTATATGGAGCACTATGAGGAGTGTATTATACTATATGAATGACTTGAGTGTATTTTAATATATTGAGGGCTATTAGGAGTGTATTATACTATATGGAGGACTATGGATACATTATATTATATGGAGGACTATAGGGTGTGCACTTTACAATATGGAGGACTGTGGTGCACATTATAATATATGGAGGACTATGTGGTGTATTATACTAAACAAGCAAAATGCTGCATATTCATCGAGTGATTGGTGTTAATGTGTCATTGGTGAGGGCATGGTGCAGAAGTGAAGTTTTTCCATGAAAGGGCGGAGGGATTTTGGAAGGTTTATGTGGTGGAGGAGGAGCTAGGGTGGATGCGGAACTGGGGGGTGGAGCCTGGGCGGAGTCTCAAGGGGGGCCCCATAAATTTTGCCAGTATGGGGCCCCGAAATTCCTAGTGGCAGCCCTGCATATGGGGTATCAGCGTACTCTGGACCCCAAGAGTTATTGTGCAATTTGTCCTATTTCTTCTGTTACCCTTGGAAAAATAAAAAACTGGGGCAAAAATATCATTTTTTTAAAAAAAAAAAAAAAGATTTTTTTTGTTTTTTACGGCTGTACGTTATAAACTCTCCAAATGCGACATGACGCCCCCAGACCATTCCATCAAAGTCTACAATCCAAAAGTCACTACTTCCCTTCCGAGCCCCAACGTGTACCCATACAGTAGTTTTCTCCCACATATTGGGTATCCGCATACTCAGGACAAATTGGACAACAACTTTTGGGGTCCAATTTCTCCTGTTACCCTTGTGAAAATAAAATATTGGGGGCGAAAAAAATAATTTTTGTAAAAAAAAAAAATATTTTTTATTTTTACGGCTGTACGTTCTAAACTTCTGTGAAGCACTTGGGGGTTCAAAGTGCTCACCACACATCTAGATAAGTTCCTTGAGGGGTCTAGTTTCCAAAATGGTGTCATTTGTCGGGGGTTTCCACTGTTTAGGCAGATCAGGAGCTCTCCAAACACGATATGGCATCCAGCCAATTCGGCGTTGAAAAAGTCAAATGGCGCTCCTTCCCTTCCAAACTCTGCCATGCACCCAAACAGTGGTTCACCCCCACATATGGGGTATCAGCGTACTCAGGACAAATTGCACAATAACTTTTGAAGTCTTGTTACCCTTGGGAAAATAAAAATTGGGGTGAAAGATCATTTTTGTGGAAAAAATGATTTTTTAATTTTACGGCTCGACGTTATAAACTTGTGTGAAGCACTTGGGGGTTCAAATTGCTCACCAAAGATCTAGATAAGTTCCTTAGGGAGTCTAGTTTCCCAAATGGGGTCACTTGTGGGGGTTTTCACTGTTTAGGCACATCAGGGGTCTCCAAATGCAACATGGCGTCCAATCTCAATTCCAGCCAATTTTGGTTGGAAAAAGTCACATGGTGCTCCTTCCATTCCGAGCTCTGCCGTGCGCCCAAACATTGGTTCCCCCCCACATATCAGGTATCAGCATACTCAGGACAAATTGGACAACAACTTTTGTGGTCCAATTTCTCCTGTTACCCTTGGGAAAATAAAAAAATAGTGACTAAAAATAATTTTTGTGGGAAAAAAATAGGATTTTTTATTTTCATGCCCGGGCATTATAAACTTGTGTGAAGCACTTGGGGGTTCAAAGTGCTCACCAAAGCTCTAGATAAGTTCCTTAGGGGGTCTAGTTTCCAAAATGTGGTCACTTGTGGGGGGTTTCTACTGTTTAGGCTCATCTGGGGCACAGCAAACGGAACATGACCCCCATCAACGTCTGCATTCCAAAACGTTACTACTTCCTTTCCAAGCCCTGCCGTGCGCTCAAACAGTTCCCCCCCCCACATATTGGGTATCAGCGTACTCAGGACAAATTGGACAACAACTTTTGGGGTCCAATTTCCTTGGGAAAAATCAAAAATTTGCCACTAAAAAATCATTTTTGTGGAAAATTGTTTCTTTTTTTTTTCACACCCAGGCATTATAAACTTTTGTGAAACACTTGGGGGTTCAAAGTGCTCACAACAGATCTAGATAAGTTCCTTAGGGGGTCTAGTTTCCAAAATGGTGTCACTTGTGGGGGGTTTCCACTGTTTAAGCGCATCTGGGGCACTGCAAACGGAACATGACCCCCATCAACGTCTGCATTCCAAAACGTTACTACTTCCTTTCCAAGCCCTGCCGTGCGCTCAAACAGTTTTCCCCCCACATATTGGGTATCAGCGTACTCAGGACAAATTGGACAACAACTTTTGGGGTCCAATTTCCTTGGGAAAAATCAAAAATTTGGCACTAAAAAATCATTTTTTGTGGAAAATTGTTTCTTTTTTTTTTCACACCCAGGCATTATAAATTTTTTAAAAAACGGGGGGTTCAAATGCCAAAACCCGATCAGATAAGTTCCTTAGGGGGCTATTTTTCCAAAAATTTTGGTGTCATTTGGGGGGGGTTTCCACTTTTTAAAGGGCATGGGGGGCTCCCCAAACGCGACAGGGAAATTCCAATTAAATTTCCACCAAAATTTTATTTTTGAAAAAGTCAAACAGCGCTCCTTCCCTTATGGGGCCCGCTGTGCGCCGGGACAGTGGTTTTCCCCCCTTTATGGGGTTTTGGGCATACTCAGGAAAAATTTGGCAAAACCCAACTTTTTTCTGCCCTTTTCTTTTTTTAAAACCCCTTTTTAAAAATAAAAAAAAAGTTTGTAAAAGAAATTTTTTGTGGATAAAAATTAAATATTCATTTTTTCCTTCCACGTTGCTTTGCTCCTGTAAGCACCTGAAGGGGTTAAAAAACTTCGAATGTTTGGGTTTTGATACCTTGAGGGGTGAGTTTTTTTTGAATTGTGTCACTTTTGGGAAATTTTTTGCTATATAGACCCCCAAAGTGACTTCAAATATGAGGTGGTCCCTAAAAAAAACCAAAAAACCCACTTTTCGGGCTGCTATTTTTGCTTTCCCCCTGCTTTGCTTTCTAAAAATGAACATGGACAAAACAGAATTTAAACATCTTTCCCCCCCCTCTCACTCTACCCCCCCCCCAGACCCCGTCCCAAAAAATCAAAGGCCCACTTTCCCCCGTCCCGCACCTCGGGGCCCCCGAGTGATCCTCGAAAAGCCCCCTTTTTCAACCACAGTCCCAAAAAACCCCCTCCTCCGCCCTCTCAAAAACCAAAAAAAATTTTCCCCGGGGGCCCGGGATTTTCCCGACC
>JARQOD010000003.1:88557131-88588172 GCA_033576555.1 Oophaga sylvatica
CCGCACTGCCCTCTGCACTCCTATGTGCCAGCGCCTGACTAACCTCTTTCGCACGATTTTTCCTTATACCTCCTCCGCTGCTGCACGTGCTTTTCGGCTCTCCTCGTGAGCAGGAAGGTCCGCCCCCTAAAGCGTCCTCCCGGAACAGGAGATGCGGCCTTTTAGTTCTGGACCCTGGCATGCAGGTACCCGCGGTCCGGTCTATCTACTTACATTCCCCCTCTCTTTTAGCTCGCCATTCCATGGGCGAGGATTCGTCATACTCCTCTTTGCTCTCTGAGAGGTGACAGACACTCACATTTTCCGTGTCCTCTCCTGCCTCTCTTCTTCCCCCATCTGCCAAAAGAAACGGTCTAGAAGTTGCGCATCAGTCAAGTTGAGAAATTCATCCTCTTCATCATCAACAGTTGTGGGAGAGAAGTCTTCAGACAAACTTTGCTTTGTGACCTTGGGTCTTCAACTGTATCCATCATCTTCTTCTTCTTTTTTCTTCTTTTTAGCTTTGCTGCCAGCAGACGGTTGAGCAAACTGTTCGCCCTTTTATTTTATCATCGGCGGAAACCTTAGGACTTTTTGCTCGGGCTCCTCAGTTTGGGGACTTAGTACGGGCAATTCTTCTCCATAGCTCCCCCTCTCTTTTACAGGCACATTCCTGTCAGAACTGGAATCTGATGAATTGAGACCATGCAGGCTGGAACATTCGTCATCTGCGCTGGGCTCTGCGGGGCATCATTTCCCCATTGCTTTTCAGCCACATTCTCTGTCTTAGGCCGAGTCACACTAGCGAGAAATATGGATGAGTGCTATGCGAGAAAAAATCGCATTGCACTGGGACCAATGTTAATCTATTACGCCCGTAATACACCATGCAAGTCTATGGGTGCAAGAAAAATATGGATTACACATGGACAACACATGTAACTTTCGAGAAATACACAAGACTTCTCCAGGTGACAGGAAATTGAATCATCCATTATCAGGAAGCTTTGACATGCTAATTAGCTTAGAAAGCGCTCCACACATACCAGAAGAACGCCTCCATGGAGTCCAGTAATATCAGAATGTGTACATACATAAATGGGGAGATGCTGATAGTTCTGGTCCAAGAGAGGCCAGAACTGTGAGATCAGAGGGACGCCCCATTATGCTGACAGGGCCCGAAAAGAGGCGGCATGGAGGAGGATATGTGTCCAGATGTTTCCTAACTAGGACAAACCACGTAAAGGGGCAGCAACAAATTAGTAAGTACAATCCTTTATTAATATTATTGATCAAAGTAACACAAGTTACCATTAGACCATAAAATCATAATAGTGATTTTTTTTTATAATGTGTGTAATATTTCAGAAGTAAAAATTTTTCATTAACAGGCCACATGCCACTGTAAAATAAATGTGAAATGTTTCACATACAGTACAGACCAAAAGTTTTGGACACACCTTTCTCATTCAAAGATTTTTCTGTATTTTCATGACTATGAAAATTGTAAATTCACACTGAAGGCATCAAAACTATGAATTAACACATGTGGAATTATATATTTAACAAAAAAGTGTGAAACAACTGAAAATATTCTTGTGTTCTAGGTTCTTCAAAGTAGCCACCTTTTGCTTTGATTACTGCTTTGCACACTCTTGGCATTCTCTTGATGAGCTCAAGAGGTAGTCACCGAAATGGTTTTCACTTCACAGGTGTGCCCTGTCAGGTTAATAAGTGGGATTTCTGGTCTTATAAATGGGTTGGGACCATCAGTTGTGTTGTGCAGAAGTCTGATGGATATACACTGATAGTCCCTACTGAATAGACTGTTAGAATGTGTATTATGGCAAGAAAAAAAGCAGCTAAGTAAAGAAAAACGAGTGGACATCATTACTTTAAGAAATGAAGGTCAGTCAATCCGAAAAATTGGGAAAACTTTGAAAGTGTCCCCAAGTGAAGTTGCAAAAAGCATCAAGTGCTACAAAGAAATTGGCTCACATGAGGACCGCCCCAGGAAAGGAAGACCAAGAGCCCCTCTGCTTCTGAGATTAAGTTTATCCGAGTCACCAGCCTGAGAAATTGCAGGTTAACAGCAGCAGACACATCTCTACAACAACTGTTAAGAGGAGACTTTGTGCAGCAGGCCTTCAAGGTAAAATAGCTGCTAGGAAACCACTGCTAAGGACAGGCAACAAGCAGAAGACTTGATTGGGGTAAAGAACACAAGGAATGGACATTAGACCAGTGGAAAATCTGTGCTTTGGTCTGATGAGTCCAAATTTGAGATCTTTGGTTCCAACCACCGTGTCTTTGTGCGACGCAGAAAAGGTGAACGGATGGACTCTACATGCCTGGTTCCCACCGTGAAGCATGAAGGAGGAGTGTGATGGTGTGGGGGTGCTTTACTGGTGACACTGTTGGGGATTTATTCAAAATTGAAGGCATACCGAACCAGCATGGCTACCACAGCATCTTGCAGCGGCATGCTATTCCAAACCGGTTTGTGTTTAGTTGGACCATCATTTATTTTTCAACAGGACAATGACCCCAAACACACCTCCAGGCTGTGTAAGGGCTATTTGACAAAGAAGGAGAGTGATAGGGTGCTACGCCAGATGACCTGGCCTCCACAGTCACCAGACTTGAACCCAATCAAGATGGTTTTGGGTGAGCTGGACCGCAGAGTGAAGTCAAAAGGGCCAACAAGTGCTAAGCATCTCTGGGAACTCCTTCAAGACTGTTGGAAGACCATTTCCAGTGACTACCTCTTGAAGCTCATCAAGAGAATGCCAAGAGTGTGCAAAGCAGTCATCAAAGCAAAAGGTGGCTACTTTGAAGAACCTAGAATATAAGACGAATTTCAGTTGTTACACACTTTTTGTTAAGTATATAATTCCACATTTGTTAGTTCATAGTTTTGATGCCTTCAATGTGAATGTACAATTTTCATAGTCATGAAAAATAACAGAAAAATCTTTGAATGAGAAGGGGTGTCCAAACTTTTGGTCTGGCTGTATATTTTTTAATTTCCAAATTAATTATTATGTTACGTTGCAGTGAAAGATGTCATGAGATGCTGGCGCAGCATCAGAGATCAGTACCGCGGGAACGTCAGCAGCGGTCCAGGAGTGGGATGCAGCACCGACTAAATGGAAATAAATTTATTATGATCGACTGACTTTTCTGGCTCCCATTCTGGATCTCAGACCGTAAGTACATACATCACACCACATTTAACATATGTTGTTTAGGGTCATATCTACAATTTTTTGTTTTTTTAACCACAAAAAAAACAGCACTTAATCCACCCTCACTGGAGGGAAACAGGGTCAGATTCTGAGGCCATTATCGACCCTATCGGGGGAGGTGAAGAGGTGGCTGGCACATCTTCTAAACCCTTTCCCAGCTGCAACCCACCACCACCAGCACCAGCAGTGGCATCAGGAAGCCAGGAGGACCAGCAGCGGGAGGACCACAGGAAACAGCAGCAGCACTACTGTGCCTCTTGAGACCTCACCACAGCCTGCCGTCATTCCCGCCATGGCCGACACAGGAGAGCCATTCAATCCTCTGACACCAGGAGGCATGTAGATACAGAGGTGTTAAATTATTTGTCCACGGCTGCCCACGATGATGGTGAGGAAGCCTATGCACACAGCCTGGCCGATAATTCCGTCCACTACCCCGGGAGGTCAGACTGCATGTGCGAGGATCTATTCAAATACTGATGATGCCTGCACACCCCCCAATACCCCATATGAGTTTTTTGAGATTTTGGAATGCTGTAGCTGTCCCACAGAAACCAGCTCAGAATGGCCCCAATTACAGAAGTACAGGCACAATCAGTATCTGAGCCACCTCAACCACGGGTGCCTACACCACAGCCAAATCTGTTATGTTTCGGTAGCTGAGGAGTGCAGGTAAAAAAGGCAATACACCAGAGCATGTTGGAATCTATGAGATTGCAGTACCCTGACTAACCACCACAACTAGAGGCAGCCGTGGAGCGTTCCTACGTTGTCCTAGACTCCTCGTCACAGCCTGAGAAACTAACTACACCTAAAGATAGAAATAGGAAAGCTATCTGCCCCGGAGCAGAACCCCAAAGATAATAGAAAGCCCCCAAACAAGTAATGGCGGTTAGACAAGAAGAAATACTGACACAGAAAGAAAATAGTATGAGCAAACGCTGGGGCCCAAACTAACTAAATAGAAAAGGACAGGAAGGGTACTCACTGCAATCCCAGAAAACCCTGAAAAGCACCAACTCTACTAATTTCAAAAACACCTGAGATCACACGACCTCTACCACCTAAATTAGTTCTCTGGTGTAACAAAATCAAAACAGCAGCCACTGAAAAAAACTGGAAAAAGCAAAAGTACAAACATCAGTGGCTGAACTAAACTGAGAGGGCAAAAGCCCCCGGAGGGGACCCTGAAGGCCCCCACAGAAGTGCAGGACAAAATGCAAAAAATATAGCACAAAAACAAAAAGAAGAAAATGTCTTATCTGTTAGCAGGAGATGCAGACACGACACAGCAGGCTACAAGGGAAACAGGAATGAAGGATTCAGACCAAACAATTGATCACCGCAACCCTGATGGGAAGGTGACTCCCTTATATAAGACCAGTCAGTAACACCTGATTCCCAGTCCTCACAATCTTCACTGGACAGACCAGCACCGCTTGTAACCACCGAAGGAAGCCTCTGCTCAGAACTCATCTCAAACCTATTCACAACAGTACCCCCCCCTTGAGGAGGGTCACCGAACCCTCATTTGAGCAACCAGGTTGGTCAGGATGAGTTCTATGATACGCACGGATAAGTCTCCTAGCATGGATGTCTGAAGCAAACACCCAAGAATTGTCTTCCTGACCATAACCTCTCCATTTAACCAAATACTGGAGTTTCAGTCTAGAAAAACGAGAATCTAATATTTTCTCAAACCACATGCTCCAGATGCCCTCAACCAAAACAGGGTCAGGAGGCACAGCAGCAGGAACCACTGGCTCAACAAACCTTTTCAACAAGGACTTGTGGAACACGTTATGATCTTAAATGTCCCTGGAAGAAGCAAACGAAAAGAAACAGGATTAATAATCTCCATGATCTTATAAGGTCCAATGAACCTAGGCTTAAATTTAGGAGATGCTACTCTCATAGGAATATTCTTTGAGGACAACAGACCAAGTCCCCCACTTTAAACCGAGGACCATCAGTCCTATGCCGGTTAGCAAACCGCTGGGCCTTCTCCTGAGAGAGGGACAACCTCTCCACTACCTGGTCCCAAATCTGTTGCATACGCTCCACAACAGAGTCAACACCTGGACAGACAGAAGCCTCCGTCTGTCCTGAAGAAAATCGAGGGTGAAACCCAGAATTACAGAAAAACGGAGACATCAAAGTGGCAGAGCTAGCCCTATTATTAAGAGCAAACTCAGCCAAAGGCAAAAAAGAGACCCAGTCATCCTGATCAGCAGACACAAAGCATCTTAGATAAGTCTCCAATGTCTGGTTTGTTCTCTCAGTTTGACCATTGGTCTGAGGATGAAATGCCCAGGAGAAAGACAATTGAACACCCAGTTTAGAACAAAAAGTCCTCCAAAATCTGGAAACAAACTGGAATCCTCTGTCAGACACAATGTTCTCAGGAATGCCGTGTAAACGAACCACGTGCTGAAGGAACAACGGCCACCAATTCAGAGGAGGAAGGCAACTTAGGTAATGGCACAAGATGTATCATTTTGGAAAACCTATCACAAATTACCCAGATGGTGGTCATTCTCTGAGAAACAGGAGGTCGGAAATGAAATCCATAGAGATATGGGTCCATGGTCTCTTGGGCACAGGCAATGGCATCAACAAACCACTAGAGCGAGAGCAAGGCTTGGAGCGAGAGCAAGTCCCGCAGGACTGCACAAATTCCCTGACATCACGAGACAAGGTAGGCCACCAAAAGGACCGACTAACCAAGTCTCTGGTACCAAAAATTCCGGGATGTCCAGCCAATGCGGAACAATGAATCTCAGACATCACACTCTTTTTCCACTGGTCCGGGACAAACAATTTTCCAACAGGGCAGCACTCGGGCCTATCCTCCTGACACCCCTCCAGAGCAAGTCTCAAATTGGGCGAGATGGCGGAAAGAACTACACCCTCTTTCAAAATAACAGAAGGATCAGATAACTCAGAAGAGTCCGCAAGGAAACTCCTCGAGAGGGCATCCGCCTTAACATTCTTAGTGCCAGGAAGAAAGGAAACCACAAAATTAAAACGTGTGAAAAACAAGGCCCACCTGGCCTGTCTAGGATTGAGTCGCTTGGCAGATTCCAGATAGACCAGATTCTTATGGTCCGTAAGGACCACCACCTGATGTTTGGCTCCCTCCAGCCAATGTCTCCACTCTTCAAAAGCCCACTTCATGGCCAATAACTCCCGATTACCCACGTCATAATTACGTTCAGCAGGAGAAAATTTTCGAGAGAAAAAGGCACAAGGGTTACTTTTAGAGGTCTCTGGATCTTTTTGGGACAAAACGGCACCTGCCCCAATTTCAGAGGCATCAACCTCCACCTGAAATGGCAGAGAAACATCAGGCTGCCGTAGAACAGGAGCAGAAGTGAATCTCTGCTTAAGTTCCTGAAATGCAGAGACTGCCTCAGGAGGCCAATTCACCACATCAGAACCCTTTCTGGTCAAATCAGTTAATGGTTTAACAATAACCGAGAAATTACCAATAAATTTACGATAAAAATTGGCAAAACCCAAAAATCTCTGAAGAGCCTTTAATGAAGTAGGTTGGACCCAATCACAGATGGCCTGAACCTTGACCGGGTCCATTTCAATAACAGATGGGGACAAAATGAATCCCAGAAATGAGATCCTCTGTACGCCAAAAAGACACTTTGATCCCTTCACATACAGAGCATTCTCTCTCAAAATCTGGAATACAGTTCGAACATGTTTCACATGAGAGTCCCAGTCATTAGAAAAAATCAAGATATCATCCAAATAAACAATCAGAAATTTGTCCACAAAATCCCTGAAAATGTCATTCATGAAGGACTGGAAGACGGAAGGAGCATTAGTGAGCCCAAAGGGCATCACTAGGTACTCAAAATGCCCTTCAGGGGTATTGAATGCCGTCTTCCATTCATCCCCGTGCTTAATGCGAATAAGGTTATACGCCCCCCTGAGGTCAAGCTTGGTAAACCAAGTAGCGTTTTTCACCCTGGAAAACAGGTCAGAAATCAAGGGTAACGGGTATTGATATTTCACAGTAATATTGTTCAAGAGACGATAATCAATACACGGCCTTAATGAACCATCTTTTTTGGCCACAAAGAAAAAACCGGCACCTAAGGGTGACGAGGATGGTCTGATATGACCCTTCTCCAATGATTCCTTGATATAAGACCGCATAGCGTCATGTTCAGGTATAGACAAGTTAAAAAGGCGACCTTTAGGGAATTTACTACCCGGCACTAATTCAATAGCGCAGTCATAGCTCCTATGGGGAGGCAAGGATGCAGATTTACTTTCGCTAAACACATCAGAAAAATCAATCAAAAAGTCAGGAACATCCTGAGCCTGGGGGGAGGCAGAAAAAACAGGAGTGTTGGTATTAACACATTGGCAGCCCCAACTGGTTACAGACACAGATTTCCAATCCAAAACAGTATTATGAGACTGTAACCAAGGGAAACCCAGCACGATAATGTCATGCAGATTATACAGAACCAAAAATTTGCAGCACTCCTGGTGATCAGGTTCAACCCTCATTATCACCTGAGTAGAAAACTGGGGTTTATTCTCAGCCAAAGGGGTAGAATCGATCCCCAGTAGGGAATAGACTTCTGTAGGGTTATCAAGGGAAACCCACAACGTTTAGCAAAATCATAATCCATCAGGTTAATAGCTGCTCCAGAATCAACGAAAGCCTGAGCAGAAAATGAGGACAGAGAGCATATCAGAGTGACAGTTAATAAAAACTTAGTTTGAACACTACCCAAGACAACTGAGCGTGCAAAACGTCTTCCCCGCTTAGGGCAGACTGAAATAGCATGAGAGGCATCACCACAGTAGAAACATAACCCATTGCGCTTTCGAAACTCATGACGCTGTGCCCCAGACACCACTCTATCACACTGCATGGGTTCAGAAGCTGGTTCACAAGGCAACACCATTCCACGCATACTTCTCCGCTCACGCAAACGTCTGTCAATTTGAATCGCTAATGACATAGAATCATTGAGACCAGAGGGGACAGGGAATCCCACCATAACATCCTTTACATTATCTGACAGACCCTTCCGGAAAAGGGCTGCCAAAGCGTCGTCATTCCATTTGGTCAGGACTGCCCACCTACGGAATCTCTGACAGTATAACTCAGCGTCATAAGGCCCCTGATTTAATGCCAACAAGGCTTTTTCAGCTTGATCAGTGACATTAGGCTCATCGTACAATAACCCCAAAGCCTGAAAAAATGCATCAACATCACTCAAAACAGGATCCCCAGGTGTCAGGGAAAAAGCCCAATCCTGAGGATCGCCGCGCAGGAGAGAGATGATAATTTGAACCTGCTGCGCTGCGTTCCCTGAGGACTTAGATTTTAAGGCAAAAAACAATTTACAATTATTTTTGAAATTCTGAAACTTAGCTCGATCCCCTAAAAACAAATCTGGCATGGGAATCCTAGGTTCCACAACAGGCAACCTAGCAAGATATGCAGCAATACTCTGAACCTCAGTGGCAAGCTGATCCACACGGCCAGACAACCATGCATACTCCATTGAGAGAAAAGATCCTCCCCAGCACCCAGAGATACAGAGGGAAAAAAAAAATAATGCAACAAACAGAAAAATATCTCTGACAACTCTGACAACCTTTTTTCTTTCACAATATTTTTTCCCTTCTGTGAGTACCATACAATTTTCAATTTTTAGGCCGGTGATACTGTTATGTTTCGGTAGCTGAGGAGTGCAGGTAAAAAAGGCAATACACCAGAGCAGTTGGAATCTATGAGATTGCAGTACCCTGACTAACCACTACAACTAGAGGCAGCCGTGGAGCGTTCCTACGTTGGTCCTAGACGCCTCGTCACAGCCTGAGAAACTAACTACACCTAAAGATAGAAATAGGAAAGCTATCTGCCCCGGAGCAGAACCCCAACGATAATAGAAAGCTCCCAAACAAGTAATGGCGGTTAGACAAGAAGAAATACTGACACAGAAAGAAAATAGTATGAGCAAACGCTGGGGCCCAAACTAACTAAATAGAAAAGGACAGGAAGGGTACTCACTGCAATCCCAGAAAACCCTGAAAAGCACCAACTCTACTAATTTCAAAAACACCTGAGATCACACGACCTCTACCACCTAAATTAGTTCTCTGGTGTAACAAAATCAAAACAGCAGCCACTGAAAAAACTGGAAAAAGCAAAAGTACAAACATCAGTGGCTGAACTAAACTGAGAGGGCAAAAGCCCCCGGAGGGGACCCTGAAGGCCCCCACAGAAGTGCAGGACAAAATGCAAAAATATAGCACAAAAACAAAAAGAAGAAAATGTCTTATCTGTTAGCAGGAGATGCAGACACGACACAGCAGGCTACAAGGGAAACAGGAATGAAGGATTCAGACCAGAACAATTGATCACCGGCAACCCTGATGGGAAGGTGACTCCCTTATATAAGACCAGTCAGTAACACCTGATTCCCAGTCCTCACAATCTTCACTGGACAGACCAGCACCGCTTGTAACCACCAGAGGAAGCCTCTGCTCAGAACTCATCTCAAACACATTCACAACACAAATCCACCACCAACCCAACAGTGGCCTACCCAGGCCCAAATGCCAGCCTACAATCTACCTTGCCAATATGGCCACTTGATCAGACCCACTGTTGGAGGCTGGTCCCACCATGGGTTTGGTCGACATGGCCTTATTTGGGAGTATGAAACACGTGGATACCCAAATACCCAGGAGTATCCACTCCAATATCCCTCATCCCACTTCTTTCATCACCAACAGGATCCTGGCCACATCACACATCCTGGGCCAGAATATGTCCACCGACAGGGTGAAGTCCAAGTTGCGCCTCAAACCCAGCAACTATCTCAAGGTGGACTCCCGCCATCCCCACCACCAACCTACCATAATTTATAATTTTTTTTGTTATATGTTGCTCACGCAAAGTTATTTTTATGTTTGTTAAAGGGAATCTGTCACCCCATTTTTTGTATATCAGCTGCAGCCACCGCCATCAGGGGCTTATCTACAGCATTCTGTAATGCTGTAGATAAGCCCCCAATGTAATCTGAAAGATAAGAAAAATTAGTTATATTATACTCACCCGGGGGAGCGGTCAGATGCGGTCCGGTCGGATGGTCGTCCCGCGGTCCGGGTCCGGCGCCTCCCATCTTCTAGCGATGACATCCTTCTCCTTTCTTCTGTCATGCTCCTGCACAGGCGTACTTTATCTGCCCTGTTGAGGGCAGAGCAAAGTACTGCAGTGCGCAGGCACTGAGAAAGGTCAGAGAGGCCCAGCGCCTGCGCACTGCAGTACTTTACCCAGACCGCGACGCCCATCGGATCGGACCGCCCCCCCAGGTGAATATAATATAACTCGTTTTTCTTATCTTTCAGGTTATATAGGGGGCTTATCTATAGCATTACAGAATGCTGTAGATAAGCCCCTGATGGCGGTGGCTGCAGCTGATATACGAAAAATGGGGTGACAGATTCCCTTTAATTTATTTTTTAAAAAATGGGTGACATATTTCTTGCCCAAATCTGTTTGGCCACAAAATGCAAAAAATATGGTGTATTGTTCACCAAAGTTCGATACAGGATTTATAAAAAAGTTAAACCATATGAATTCTGTCTGTTTTTTAATGCCGACATTGCTCTTCCTAAGATTTTAACATTTAACACAATGTAAGGGAAACACAACGCACACTCCAAGAACAAACATGTTTTTTAATTTACAAAATAAATGTGTGGCACCCCAGGAGTTCGGTTGCCACAGTGACCTTGCCTCCCTCCAGGGGGGAGTGATGTCATGCCTGAAAGCAAGGAAGGATCCGCTTAACAGGTAACACACAGCATAAAACACCTTTCCTACTCCAGACCAGAAGGGGGAGCTCTAACACCTGATTACAGGGGAGCTTCTCTGGAATATTCTGGCTGGGGGAGGAGTTAGTTACTTAGTGTCTGAGGAGAGTTGAGGAAGGACGTGTTGGAGACAAGCTGGGGGACTGGAGCTAAAGCTGAGCTCACCCCTAGTCCTGAGCGCCAGACCCGGACCCCGGAGTCCGAGGCTGAGTGGGTAAATAAAGCCCCAGCAGCAGAATCCGGAGGGCAGAAGACAGCAGGTTCTCTGCCCCAACTATTACTCGACTACACAGCAGCACGTGTGAGCCGGAGACGCCATAGAGGAGTGATCCCTGAAGTAGGCTACAGCTGCCTGTCATAAGAGCAAAGTTCTACTTAAGTAACAGAGAGAGAGAGGAACTTGAACAGAGCTTACAGCAGCAAGTACCCCAGGGAATAGCGCTAGAAAGGAGGCCTCACATCCCACCTGAATGAGGAGATTCCAAATTGCTTTCAGACTGACTGACTCCAGCACCATCTGTAACCTGAGCCCTGGACACTTTGCCTGCAGAACTGTGAGTAAAGCTTTGGAAACTGCATCTGTGTCTTCTCAAGTTCTTCCTGCAACACCCACTCAACACTTCTACATCCCTTGCTAAATACTACATCTTTACCATCTACCTTATATTACATATACCCTGGGACTTAGTTCCACCTGCAGGGAACTTTACCAACTCTGCATCACCATCAGTCCCAGAGAATCTGCACTGCAGCGCTGGTCACCTCTGACCAGAAACCACAGGTGGCGTCACGAACACCTTATTACAAACTCTATTAACCCCTGTAAATATTCCCTCTCTATTGGATGCCCAGGGCCATGGACCGGGTCACTGCCGCTGTGACACTGCCCCTTTAAGAAGCGGCCCGGTACCGAGTACCCCACTGCCCTGGTGGGCGATCCAAATGATAATTACAACATAGATATAGCAGTCTCTTGCCATGTAGTAGCTCCATGAGGTTAAACTAAGTAATCAGTCAACATGTCTCGACCACGCACCACAATTGTGGATTACCAGGGCAATGGGGTACTCAGAGCCGAGCCCGTAGAAGTCTATGGGGTTGTCACAGGTAGCGGTGGCTCGGTCTGTGGCCCTGGCGGTCAGGCGTATGTTGGGGGGTATATTTACAGGGGATATATTTATATACAGTTCGTGACGCCACCTGTAGTCTTCTGGTAATTTGTACCAGCGCTGCTGTTGAGCTCTGAGGGGATGGTGAGGCAGCTAGATGTCGGGTCCCCTACAGGTGGGACTCTTCCCTCAGGTCGATGGTTATGATGGGGTAGTGCAGGGATGCAATCAAATAACACAGTCTCACACATCAGCGTCTTTCCATACCTTTTTACTTGCAAGATGGTAAGGCAGATCCCAGGGAGGCTGATCCAATGGAGGATGTGTTTTGAGGTAGCAGCTGGACAAGTTAGGGGCCTCCTTTACTTTCACAAAGATGAGTCCAACCAGCATAAAGCGTAGTTCCCTCTATAAACTCCAGCTATCTCCAAGCTGTACTGCCCGGTCAGTTTTGTGGTCGGAGCCTTCCTGTGAGAGAGCTGAGTTCCTATTCTTGCTGATCAGGCTCAAGGTTCTCACTCCCCCTGACCCCAGTTACGTACCGACACTCCAGGGGCTGCTTGCTGTTACCTAAGGTCCAGTAAGCCTCTGGTTTTTCTACCACCATGCGTGAAGCTATAGTGGTGCTTCGGTCTCCAGTGACCGGTGACAACGTGCAGGACTTCTTCAATCCTATAGCACTCAGAATTCCTACCACTGTGCCTTTCGCCTTGTCCGCGCTTGTAGCATAAGCATTCCTCACTTCCAAAGGTTATACAAGTCAGTCCCTTTCTTAACTTCTTTCTTGAGCTTGTTGACAGAATCTCAGTAATCCTCTAGGCAGGAGCACGTCTCTGAACCTTCACTGTCCTTGGGACAGGAGACTGAAGTATCTGCAAATCACTCCTCTCTCTCAATAGGTGTCTCAGTCTGTCTGACAGTCGGGACACAATTCTGACCAGACTAAGGTGATCTTGCTTCCCTCTACTGGCCTCCACTTCACTGAACTGCCCACAGACCCAGGCTGGACTACTTCCTCCTTCCACGTCCAGGCTAGACTGCTCACTGCACTGAATCACTGCACTGAATGACTGAATGACCAACTGACACTGAACACTACTTAACGAATGGCTAAATACCCTAAGGGCGTGTCTAAGTGTATGTTGAAATGAATGTTCATTGAGCATTGAACTGCTATCTCTCCACACATCCTCCAGGGTACTGCATGTGCCTTCACACCAGGGCTACACATTCCCCCATGGTAAAAGACAGCACTCCCGGGCTGTGAAATACAAAGAGACAGAAATTTTTGTTTATGCATTAAACATTAACATTAACTTCTTCCCATCCGGGAGGTAAGGATTTCTTGAACGTTGCAAACAAAACATTAAATATAGAAAAATACAAAATATTAAATAGACATGTTCATATAATAAACAGCAAGATTCTTGTGAAGGACCCGCACCAAACCTTCAACGTGGGTCCTGGGTGGGCTGCAGGACATATGAATGCAGACCTCACTCAGTGCCACACCACACGGGTTTTATTATTCAGAGGTAGTTGTGGTGGTTTTATGTAAAACCAATATTGTGCACCGAAGCGCATCTATTTACAGGATAAGTTCTGGGCTGGCACAGTCCTCAGCCTCTGAGTCCATTATAAGACACATATATATATACATTTCTAATATGCATTAAATTTTCAACTTTTTACTTTGGTACCCAGCCGGGCATTCTATTCATTATAGAAAACTATGTAAACATTATGTATTCATATCAACGGTACAAACTATTTTCACTTTTATAAAAACTATATATACATCTTCTCAGATGCGGTAAACCTGTCTGGGTCCTACCGTTCTTCACATTTCTTTGTTAACTTCGGTTACACTTTCCATCCCGGGGGCTGGAACAATGCGATGATCCCTGGATCCCAAGACTAACAAGTCGTGACCTGCTATCTGAGTTTGGGTCGCCACAGTCTTTGTACGAACCTCTAGGGGCGCAACGGGTGCTTTCGCTTTATGAGATGCTGTTTGCGTTACTGTAATGGCCACTTGCTCTCGTGATGCAGAAATAGTCGCTGTGCGCGTCGTCGTGTAAATTGCTGATTGCGATGTGGAATGGGTCGCCGATTGCGATGCAGATTGGGATGCAGATTGCGATACGGAGGTGTACGCAGGGGGCGATGCCGATGCACAATGCTGGTGTGATGCAGAGCAGGAAGCAGGTGTGCGCAATGGCTCAGTTGGGGACGCACTAACCTGCTGCTGTCGCTGCTCCATCATTGACGGCTGGGTTTCCTCCGGTGTCCCTACCGGGGGACTGTAATCTGCTGCGGCCTCCTTGCCTGGCTGGCACTCAGGGACGGGCAGGACCTCCTCAGCCTCCTTCGCCTCCACCTCCGCATTGGTGGGATCAGGTACAGCACTTTTGGTGGCAGCCTCCGGTCGCTCCTAGCCTTTCTCAGCAGTGATTTCGGGAAATTAGGAGACGGCATTATGCTTATAGGAGAGAACACTGCGTCCCACAGCAGCCGCTGTATCTGGGCACGCCAGCGTCTCTCCGTCTCCCCCATTTCAGCTTGTCGCAGGATCAGCTTTTTCAACTCTGCATTTTCCTCTTTAATCTCCAGCAATGCTTGCTGCAGGTGCAGGACCACGGATGGTTCCGGTTCTAGTGGCAGCTTGGCTGGGGCACGGGGCCTGCCTTCCTCCGCTTCCCTGCTCGGCTGCACACGTCCTGCTTCCATGATGTTCCAGAACCGTCTCTCATCTTCTACCAGAGACGTCCGGTCTCTTCCGTGGAGGCGGGGTTTGCGTCTCCTCCTCTTCGCAGGGAAGGTGAAGAGGAGGCGGACCTCCTTTGCTGTAGGGCAGGATCGCATGTTGTAGTAACACTTTGAGAGGGCAGGCATTTTCTTCGCGCCACAGGGGGGTACACGCCCACGAAGGCACGCCCACCTTCTTCTCCAGCGCCTGAGGGCGCGAATATGGCGACAAAGATGGCGATTTTTGGCGCCAAAAGTGCAAACAGTCCTTTTTCACAAAAAAACTCCATAGGCACACAGGGCTCGCAATTTTGCGAGTTTCGCATCCTGTTCGTGACGCCAATTTTGTCTCGACCACGCACCACAATTGTGGATTACCAGGGCAATGGGGTACTCAGAGCCGAGCCCGTAGAAGTCTATGGGGTTGTCACAGGTAGCGGTGGCTCGGTCTGTGGCCCTGGCGGTCAGGCGTATGTTGGGGGGTATATTTACAGGGGATATATTTATATACAGTTCGTGACGCCACCTGTAGTCTTCTGGTAATTTGTACCAGCGCTGCTGTTGAGCTCTGAGGGGATGGTGAGGCAGCTAGATGTCGGGTCCCCTACAGGTGGGACTCTTCCCTCAGGTCGATGGTTATGATGGGGTAGTGCAGGGATGCAATCAAATAACACAGTCTCACACATCAGCGTCTTTCCATACCTTTTTACTTGCAAGATGGTAAGGCAGGTCCCAGGGAGGCTGATCCAATGGAGGATGTGTTTTGAGGTAGCAGCTGGACAAGTTAGGGGCCTCCTTTACTTTCACAAAGATGAGTCCAACCAGCATAAAGCGTAGTTCCCTCTATAAACTCCAGCTATCTCCAAGCTGTACTGCCCGGTCAGTTTTGTGGTCGGAGCCTTCCTGTGAGAGAGCTGAGTTCCTATTCTTGCTGATCAGGCTCAAGGTTCTCACTCCCCTGACCCCAGTTACGTACCGACACTCCAGGGGCTGCTTGCTGTTACCTAAGGTCCAGTAAGCCTCTGGTTTTTCTACCACCATGCGTGAAGCTATAGTGGTGCTTCGGTCTCCAGTGACCGGTGACAACGTGCAGGACTTCTTCAATCCTATAGCACTCAGAATTCCTACCACTGTGCCTTTCGCCTTGTCCGCGCTTGTAGCATAATCATTCCTCACTTCCAAAGGTTATACAAGTCAGTCCCTTTCTTAACTTCTTTCTTGAGCTTGTTGACAGAATCTCAGTAATCCTCTAGGCAGGAGCACGTCTCTGAACCTTCACTGTCCTTGGGACAGGAGACTGAAGTATCTGCAAATCACTCCTCTCTCTCAATAGGTGTCTCAGTCTGTCTGACAGTCGGGACACAATTCTGACCAGACTAAGGTGATCTTGCTTCCCTCTACTGGCCTCCACTTCACTGAACTGCCCACAGACCCAGGCTGGACTACTTCCTCCTTCCACGTCCAGGCTAGACTGCTCACTGCACTGAATCACTGCACTGAATGACTGAATGACCAACTGACACTGAACACTCCCTAACGAATGGCTAAATACCCTAAGGGCGTGTCTAAGTGCATGTTGAAATGAATGTTCATTGAGCATTGAACTGCTATCTCTCCACACATCCTCCAGGGTACTGCGTGTGCCTTCACACCAGGGCTACACAAACACATCCTGCACTTTGAGTCCAGAGGGCTGACGACGGGGAGGTATCACATGTGGAATAGGCATCACAACATTTCCCAACACAACTTCACCACCATCAGATGATGAGCAATCATGTATTCTGGTGAAGTTGTGTAGGATGACACATACTTTAATGACCTCATTAATATTAGCTTCACTCAGCTGAATGGCTGACTGGAGGACACGCCATTTGGCACAAAGAATGCCAAAGGCACACTCCACCACTTGCCATGCGCGGGATAGGCGCAAGTTAAAGATTCTGCGCTGGTGGTCCAGGTTTCTACGGGGATAGGGCCTCATTACATGATGGCTTAACTGAAAGGCCTCATCTGAAACAAGGACATAAGGCACAGGTTCCATATTGGAGCCTGGAAGCTGAAGTGGTGTTGGTAGGTTCAACTGATTATTGCTCAGCCACCGACCCATAATGAAAGAATTGAAGACTCTGGAGTCTCCAGTTCTTCCATAGGCCCCAATGTCTACAATTATAAACCTGTAGCAAAAAAAAACAAAAATAAAAAGTTCACTAAAAATATAATAAATGTATAAACATCATCAACACAGAGGAGCAATACATACCGTAACATAAGGATAAGGTGCTCCTCAGCAAATACATTGGCGCATCCTGGTGTCCTGAAAGGTGATACCAGGGCGCACTGTCTCCAATAAAACATCAAAGGTGGCAAGGCTCATGCGACAATATTGGTAAAACTTGTCGGGATGGGTCCGCAGAGATGTGTAGAGACGGTGGAAATGGCCTTTCGTGAGGCGTTGCCTCAAAAGTGGATGGACCCGCATACAGCTCCTCCTCCGCGGATCCACAATCACTGGGTATGGCTGGCCAAAGCGGCGGGACAACACCCAGTTGTAAAGCACCCGCTCAGTTGTGTTGAAAGTAAGTCTATGTGACATTTTTCAGACTAAGCAGAAATACCCCAACACAAGCATGACCAGAAACTGCCCACATTGGAGGCTGCCACCTGTTGAAGAGCCAATAAATAGGGTTGTTGATTATGATTTAAATTAATTTCAGGCCTCAAATCCATTAAATGTCCATTTTGCAAGGTTGAGTGAAAAAAACGCCATATGGATGCCATACGGATGTCACACTGATGCTTACATGTGCAAAAATCGCATCCTCGCATTGCCAACGGATGACATACGGATCACTGTTCAGGGAACATTTCTGCGTTTTTCGTCCATAAAAAACGGACCGTATTTTTATACGTTGTGTGTGTCTCCAGCCTTACACAGCTGTTTCATCTTTTCCATCCGGTCAGGATCTTGTGAGCTGACTGCCGGCAAACTTTCCACCTCAGGGGACGATATTAGTGGCTCTTCCTTCAGGCTCTCGACTTCTTCCCAAATTCTTCTGATTCCCAGCCGTATATCGCTGGTCTACTTCATTCGGGTTGGGTACTTCGGACCATCCCTCTCAAGGCTGCAATCCCCTGCTCCTGCTTCCCTATGTGCGCTTCTGCCCCTATTTCAGAGAAAGTCATACTCGGTTTGACTCTCAGGTGCTCTCGCAGAGCCTGCTTCAGCAGCACATCGAGTAGGCCCGTCACTAGCTGGTCTCGCAGCACTACGTCAATGGACTCTATGCCTACTCCGTCTTTGCGAGCAATGGCAGTACAGAGTTCCTGCAGCACATTCATAAATTGGGACACCATCTCCCCCTCTCTTTGATTACGCCTGAACAGGCATATACGTAACTCCCCTACGTCCATGGGGTCCCCATGCGTCTCCTCAAGTATCAGTAAAACTTTATCCAGGGTGTCTCTCGCCTGTGGGGGCCGTAGCATGACAGAGTCTCTGGCCTCCCCATCTAAAGCCATCATAGCCACCTTTGCTTCTTGGGCTGGAGTCATGGGATGCATTCTCACCACCCCTCTTAAACGTTCAATCCAACTCCACAGCATAGTATTATTTCCAATGAACTTCGGGATGTTATTTAACAGGGTTCCCAGGGAAATGCTGTGTGAAGGACGGCCACCATCCTTCCACGTCACCAATGTGACGTAACTCCACAGGCACAGCTCTCCGGCGCCCCCTTTGTCTCTCAGGTCAGTAAGGGAACTGCACCTAGAGCAAATGGCCGCCGGTGAGGGTGTCCTGTTACCCACTGGGTATTCTAAGATTCGTGATCTTAGAGTCGATGTGAATACTTTTCCGTCCAATTATGACAAAAGCATTCTTAAGGTGATACCTTTATTGGCTAACCAGAAAATTATATGTTTGCTAGCTTTCAGAGCTCAAAGGCTCCTTCTTCAGGCAAGATTACATTTGGAATAATAAGAAAGACACATTAGATGCTTACTATAGTAGGAAATTTGTTCAAGACCTGGGAGGTGTGATGCCTTCAAAAGATAAGCAAAGGAAATCGAATTAGCATTTTCTTACAAATGGAGAGCTAGTGGGAATGTGTTCTTAGCTATCTGGAGTCCTTCTGGTGAAGGTGTGAACTGTGTCTATGTAGTGAACCATAAAACCGGGTGTTAAGTTGAGTCCTAGTGTCAAAGTATTGAACATCCTAATAAGTTTGAATTCCCATATTTTTCTCTCCCTGTCATCCTTAAAATGACCTTTTAGTATTAAGACTTTTAAGTCTGTCATACAATGTCCAGTTCCAGAGAAATGTTTTCCCACAGGCGTGTCCATTTCATTTCTGATCGTATGTCTGTGTAGATTCAGTAAAAGCATCAGCCCAAGATTAATTTTATGGTTTAATTGCCTTAACGGCGCACTAGATAATTACAGAAATATACAGTAAGCTATACAACTGAATTACAATGGATTTGCAGTCAGAGTAAAATACAACAATAATGGTACAAAGCTTAGAGGTATTAGCTAGAGGTCAATGTTACCAGGTTGTAGGGACATGTGGAGGCAGGGAGCTCTGCGATCCCCAGGTGAAAGTCTTAGTTGCTGGACAGTCCCCCAAAACGTGTACCGCTGCTCCCTTGGCAGATCTGGTCTCTTTGGTCCTTAGTTTTCCATGATCTTGCTGAGAATGGATCTGGTCTGCCCTTAGCTCACAGTTCTTAAACCTGCTAGGTCCCTCCCCTCGGTGTCCGAGGGTGGGCTGACAATCTCCACCCTTAGCCCCCTGCAGAATTTATTCCCAATACCTAATAAAGGGGTTAACCTTCTCCAGGACGATCGGATCAGGACACGAGAGGTACCAGCGGATGCAGTATATTTTGCCTGTCACATGGATATCAAACCTGGCCCGATTGGGTTTTTGTGGATGGCCAATCTCTATATCTCAGCCCCCCAAGCCATCACCGACTCGGGAGTTGCACCATCAAATGCCCGAGGTCCACAGGGTCACACAGATATTTTTATGAGAATGTACCTACAAAGATGTGCTCATAATTCATAATCCTAGAATGGAGCCTTCGTGTCTGGGATATAAATAGATGTGTTTTCATGGTCTGGCTGAAAGGTATAGTCTAATTGAAGCCCCCAGACATCTCATTACCATGCTAACAAACCTTACTATTCACCATGCTGGCTTGGCTCTGTTTTGGGTCTTAACTCGTTACCATACTAAAGACCTTGCCATTCAAACATGGGCCTGAATCACTTAGCATACTAAATACTAAAGCCCTTTTGATTCACAGTGGACATCAAACCCTGTCGTATTTGAATATGCTAACAGGCCCTATGCAGTTAGCAGCCTGTGGCTCTGTGCACAGACAAAATGGAGGCTGGTATAGGCCCTATCCAAGATGGCGGCATCCCTACCTCACATGCTGGATCTAGGGCCCCCTCTAACTGTTTGATCTGCCGCCTCCATGCCATTGTACGACATCCTGCCGACTACGCCAAGTGTAGAAATCGCAGGAACGTGGGATGTCGCCACGGACAGGAGACAGATCAAGTGTTAAAGGCTTTATTTTTCCTGTGCTTCAGGGTTCCAACTGTGGCACCAACAACAGCGGCACATGATGTCTCAGCGGGATCTGTAGCAGGTGGGAATCCAACGGTGGCACCGACAACAGCGGCACATGACTTCTCAACAAAGTCTCTGGGCAGAGGGCAGATTTCCCATGCTCACAGATGTCCGGCACGGTACTGAGTCCAGCGTGGGGAACCTCCGGAACGGGACTTCGCTCCGCGGTGTGCACAAGTCCTTGATGGTGAGGCTCTGGCCTAGCTGTATGACTCTCTCTGCGTCCAACAGTGCAGTCTCTTCCTTCAACTGGGAGTCACCTCCTAGCGCGGAGGATGGTGGGGGGCTAACAGTCGGTCGTCCACAAATGGTGGACCTGTAAGCAGGGGTACTGTCCAGTCAGTCTGCGCAAATGGGGTGCTCGGCCTTTACAGCAGGCACAGCACCCGACTATCCACTTAGCTTTCTCGCCCGAGCTCTGCTCTGTGCGTACAACTCTACACGGCTCTGCCTCGGTGGTATGGCTCTGTTCTGCTGGCACAGCTCTGTCTGCTGCTGGAGCTCTGCTTTGCTAGTCCAGCTCTGCACTCTGTTGGCACAACTCTGCTCTGCAGGCACACTAATCCCCCCAGCACTACAGCTCCTTCCCTCCTGGATGGCAGCAGCATGGCCTGTCACAGGCCCGGTACTCTCAGGTGGAGGAAGGGGAAACCCAGCGTGCCGCTCACTGCTCTCCTCCGCGCTGCCCTCTGCACTCCTCTGTGCCAGTGCCTAACTAACCTCTTTTGCGTGCTTTTTCCTTATACCTCCCCCACTGCTGCGCATGCTTTTTCGGCTCTCCTCGGTGAGCAGAAGGTCCGCCCCACTAAAGCGTCCTCCCGGGAACAGGAGATGCAGCCTTTTAGTTCCGGACCCGGCATGCAGGTACCCGCGGTCTGGTCTGTCTCCTTACACATGACCTACATGAAACATAAAACAGACAAATAAAAATTCAATGCCATGGTGATGAGTGAACAAGTGGTCATAGCTTTATTCTTCATGTAATACTAAATACCCCTACAAAATAATTTAGCCTTGCTTCCGGCAAAACATTCCACCATGCCGAGTCACTGCGCAAAGCAGTAAGCATGTTATTTCCAGACTAAAAACTCCCGCCAAAGGAGGAGGTTGAAAAACCTATTCGACCGTTCGACCAACACCAACCAACCAAAACCAAAGCACTTTCAACATCATCTTGTAAACTGGATAAAAATTTATCGTTTCCAATTTCGTTTAATTGTACGTCATCGTCCAACAGCAAATCTTTATTATCGCCTTCCAACATAGGATGTCACACCAAAACGCCACCAGTGCCTTGAAAGAAATGAGATACCCTCATATTAATTAACATGTGAGCCTTTTCCAAAGACGCTAAATTACGTGAGAGCTCAGTGTGATTAGTATTACAACTCTTATTTAATTTATAGGCAGTCATTGTGATTACAGACACCTCAGTTCTCATCTCATGGCAGTTAGTTTGTAGGGACATGTAATACTGCAGAGCTGAATGACATTGCAAATGCATTCAGGGCTTTTCTCATTGAAGTCTGTGTGGGGGGAAGGGGATAGCTGAACTGAGTCTGATTAGAAACACCTCTACATCTGCAGCTCTCATCTCACAGTGCTTTCAGCTCTCCCCTCCCTACACACTGACTGCCATGACATGAAAGCTGAAGGTATTTGTAATCACACTCAGCTCTGCTGCAACCTCCTCCCACACATACTGACTGCCATGAGATGAAGCTGAAGGTCTTTGTAATCAGACTCGGTTCTGCTTCAGCCCCCAAAACCCCTCCCGCCCCCCTGCCCTCCCCCCACACACACACACATACACACTGCCTTGAGATGAAAACTGAATGTTTCTGTAATCACACTCCGCTATCCTGCATCTTCTTGTGCCCCCCCCAGCTGACTACTATGACATGAAATCACAATATATGCCCACAAAATGTGAATCTTATACCACATAATCTATATATCGCACATTAGTGGTGATCAGAAATTGAAAAGACCCCACACAATGGTATAAAAATATACAAATGTTTTATTAATTGACAATGACGATACAACTTGAATTACATAAAATAATGAAAGGTACAAAAGCACAAAACCAAAGAGGGACATATGACCATGGTGGGATGAACCAACCACAGCAGATACCAGTACTTAACTAAATAGTAAATTTCCCTAGGGGAAAAGCCCTACTAATATATAATGGGTAACTAACCGCTAGTATACTTGACCCTGTGAACAATTGGTTAAAGCTACCAATATGATAGTATTGTCATTACTGCGGTCATAGCAATGGCATCGTGCTGCTGTAAACAATCTGCACTGCCATATCCCCAAAATGGTCAGGTATATAGAGGGCTATCACAAACACTGGGAGTATAAAGCTAAAAGGTGGTCAAAATGAACCTACTGCTAGTTCTGCTGGGATCCACCTGGACGTCCCTCTGCCCCGACGCGCGTTTCGCACTGCTTCTTCCTGGAGGCGTGAAAGGGCAGGGGGACGTCCGGTTTAAATAAGGCCACGGCTAGCATAATAATCAAAGATGAAGTGAAAACCCCTGTGTTAACAAGGTGAAATCCAAAGTACGCACAATATTCATTAACACTGCAATGCTAGATTACTGCGCCTGCGTATGGCTACGTAATCACTGCTGGCCAATGAAAATGGTCCAAAGCAATCACGTGTCTACATACAGAAGGTCCTGTGAGCGCTTAGCCAAAAGGCATAACAGCGCATGCGTCCAATCACGTGGTGACGCCCATCCAATAAGGAAATGAATGTCATCACGTGTTCCGAAGGTCCTGTAAGTATTAATACAGTACAATGATGCGCATGCGTAAGGAACCGCAATTTTTCTTCATCAATAGCCAAAATGCAATGCCACAACAATAATTAAATTAAAAGTAGTTACCATTGTTATAATGAATGCATGATTATATAGAAATGTTAAAAGGATCCTGTACCTATGAAGGTATATATCGGCGCATGCGTGTGTCATAAGGTGCTGTTAGTTAATAAGAGAGAAGAAAGGCGGTCACGTGTCAAAAATGACAGATCCAATGAGGAATATATACATCCCCGACACGTATAGACCGCCTAAACGACTCTCAACAGCCCACATGACCCGCACGCGCACCATCCTTCAAAGTCAGGAAATAATTAATCCTCTTGCAGACCATAAATAATCCTAACCCTACATTAACCAATATACAATTATAATATATGTATATATATAGTGAATATTATATTAAACCCCCAAAAGTGGAAATAATATAAATGAATATAATATAAATATTTCCTATTCGTGCAATACTCATAAATAAATAATAATAAAATATATGAATATATCATTATAGAGTATATTGAGATGATAATAAATGTGGATAATACAATAATACTACCATAGCCCTAAATTACAAATGAATAAGTGGGAACCTAAATATTATAAAGAAAAACAACCATAAACCACAATTGATATATAAATGATTAATGTATAGATTTGATTGTAGGGTCTTCTTGTTTCATCAGACATCTCCAGCAGCCTGACGACAAGAGGATGCATCTTCACCATCAAGGTAAGTGGCCAACCAATAACCGGACAAGAAGAATGAACTAAGAAAATATATTGACAAGACAATTAATGAGACATGAGAATGTAATACCCTAAAAAATACATGTTAAAATAAACAAAACCCCCAAACACCTAAAAAGTCTAAAGGTTAATTACAAGTATGCGCTGAACCCAAAACTCTCATTGAGACCCTGAGGAATGAGGGTACCTAACCTAAAGATCCACTGGCATTCTTTTTTGGCCACTCTTTTTGCCAAATCCCCCCCTCTCGGACCCAAATCTGCAATGTCAATTCCCTTAAATAAGAGGAGTCTAGAATTACTTTGGTGATATTTCTTGAAATGCCTTGGCAAATTCTTTAGGGATGTAACATCATTGACCGTCTTGGCCTTCTCAATATCCAAACAGTGCTCACGCACCCTGATCTTTAATTCCCTACTTGTCATCCCTACATATTTCTTACCACAAGGACATTCTGCACAGTACACCACCCCTTTTGATGAGCACGTAATGTGTGCTCTTATGGAGAATTCTCTGGAATTGTCAAAATTGGAAAATGTGGTACTCTTTCTCATGTTCCCACATCCCTTGCAAAACCCACAAGGGAAAAACCCTTTTCTTTCTGAAAGTCTTCCTTTTTTGGCTCTACCTTTAGGATCATAACAACTATGCACCAAAATATCCCGTAAATTAGGAGCCCGTTTTGCCACAAACGATGGAAGACTGGGAAGGCATTTTTTCAGGACCGGGTCCGTAAACAGAATACTCCAATTTTTTTCCACAATCCTTCTAAGGTCCGACCACCTACTATTGTAGTTTGTAATGAACCTTACCTGTTGGTCACCATCAGTTGATGGTGCCACTGGTTGATTCTTATGCAATAGCTGATTTCTAGGTGTATTTCTTGCTTTGATATATCCTCTTTGAACAGAGCGATGACCGTATCCTCTTTCCTGAAAGCGTCTTTTCAGAATCTTTGATTGTTGCTCAAACAGAGAATCATCCGAGCAGATCCTTTTTGCTCTGATGAACTGGCCAATAGGTATGCCTTGAATAGTAGATTTGGGATGTGCCGATGTGGCGTGTAAGAGAGAGTTAGTTGACGTGGGCTTTCGATAGATGGTGGTAGACAAACGACCATTAGGGAGAGCTGAAATTGATAAATCATTTCAAGAAATATCACCAAAGTAATTCTAGACTCCTCTTATTTAAGGGAATTGACATTGCAGATTTGGGTCCGAGAGGGGGGGATTTGGCAAAAAGAGTGGCCAAAAAAGAATGCCAGTGGATCTTTAGGTTAGGTACCCTCATTCCTCAGGGTCTCAATGAGAGTTTTGGGTTCAGCGCATACTTGTAATTAACCTTTAGACTTTTTAGGTGTTTGGGGGTTTTGTTTATTTTAACATGTATTTTTTAGGGTATTACATTCTCATGTCTCATTAATTGTCTTGTCAATATATTTTCTTAGTTCATTCTTCTTGTCCGGTTATTGGTTGGCCACTTACCTTGATGGTGAAGATGCATCCTCTTGTCGTCAGGCTGCTGGAGATGTCTGATGAAACAAGAAGACCCTACAATCAAATCTATACATTAATCATTTATATATCAATTGTGGTTTATGGTTGTTTTTCTTTATAATATTTAGGTTCCCACTTATTCATTTGTAATTTAGGGCTATGGTAGTATTATTGTATTATCCACATTTATTATCATCTCAATATACTCTATAATGATATATTCATATATTTTATTATTATTTATTTATGAGTATTGCACGAATAGGAAATATTTATATTATATTCATTTATATTATTTCCACTTTTGGGGGTTTAATATAATATTCACTATATATATACATATATTATAATTGTATATTGGTTAATGTAGGGTTAGGATTATTTATGGTCTGCAAGAGGATTAATTATTTCCTGACTTTGAAGGATGGTGCGCGTGCGGGTCATGTGGGCTGTTGAGAGTCGTTTAGGCGGTCTATACGTGTCGGGGATGTATATATTCCTCATTGGATCTGTCATTTTTGACACGTGACCGCCTTTCTTCTCTCTTATTAACTAACAGCACCTTATGACACACGCATGCGCCGATATATACCTTCATAGGTACAGGATCCTTTTAACATTTCTATATAATCATGCATTCATTATAACAATGGTAACTACTTTTAATTTAATTATTGTTGTGGCATTGCATTTTGGCTATTGATGAAGAAAAATTGCGGTTCCTTACGCATGCGCATCATTGTACTGTATTAATACTTACAGGACCTTCGGAACACGTGATGACATTCATTTCCTTATTGGATGGGCGTCACCACGTGATTGGACGCATGCGCTGTTATGCCTTTTGGCTAAGCGCTCACAGGACCTTCTGTATGTAGACACGTGATTGCTTTGGACCATTTTCATTGGCCAGCAGTGATTACGTAGCCATACGCAGGCGCAGTAATCTAGCATTGCAGTGTTAATGAATATTGTGCGTACTTTGGATTTCACCTTGTTAACACAGGGGTTTTCACTTCATCTTTGATTATTATGCTAGCCGTGGCCTTATTTAAACCGGACATCCCCCTGCCCTTTCACGCCTCCAGGAAGAAGCAGTGCAAAACGCGCGTCGGGGCAGAGGGACGTCCAGGTGGATCCCAGCAGAACTAGCAGTAGGTTCATTTTGACCACCTTTTAGTTTTATACTCCCAGTGTTTGTGATAGCCCTCTATATACCTGACCATTTTGGGGATATGGCAGTGCAGATTGTTTACAGCAGCACAATGCCATTGCTATGACCGCAGTAATGACAGTACTATCATATTGGTAGCTTTAACCAATTGTTCACAGGGTCAAGTATACTAGCGGTTAGTTACCCATTATATATTAGTAGGGCTTTTCCCCTAGGGAAATTTACTATTTAGTTAAGTACTGGTATCTGCTGTGGTTGGTTCATCCCACCATGGTCATATGTCCCTCTTTGGTTTTGTGCTTTTGTACCTTTAATTATTTTATGTAATTCAAGTTGTATCGTCATTGTCAATTAATAAAACATTTGTATATTTTTATACCATTGTGTGGGGTCTTTTCAATTTCTGATCACCACTAATGTGCGATACTATGACATGAAGGCTGAGGTGTTTGTAATGACTCTCAGCTATGCATTACCCCCCACATTGTAGCTGCAGAGGTAAGGGCTGTGAGCAGGACTGTGTGTCATTACATCTCACAGTAGAAAGCATGTACTTCAGGTTTTCTGGTGGTGTGTTCTTCTTTCCCCTGTATGATGCAGTTTGCTTATGATTGGTCAACATCATCCAGGATAAAAAGTACACACCCCCATAGACAGATCTCTGTTATCGCTTGTGCTTATCATAAATGCGTACCTAAATTTTACAAGATAATATCTCAGCAAAGAAGAGAAGAAATTAAAAAAAAAAAAAGGCATTTTATTCTCCTCTGCAGCCACTATTGTTTAACAAGCTACAATTGGTGAAAGGTCTTCCAATATTTTCAAAAATAGTCTCCAGCTTGTGCTTGGACAGAAAATTATCTTCTCCACTGTCCACTATAGACAGTGCCTGCAGTGGGTTCCCCTAATTTCAGAGGATCTCACTATATGCCCAGTTTTTTCAGGTGTTGCATTTGCCCTGCATATACACAAGTAAAACTGGGTAAGCAGGAAGTGATGTATACAGCTGGAGCAGCATTCAGTGAACTCTCTATAACGCCGTCCACTGGAAGGAGTGAGCGCAGTTCTGCGTTCTTTCTGTAAATTGACCATTACACGGCCCCGGAGACTCCCGTCTGTTAACATGACGTATTTGGAGGTGGCCAACACGTCCGAGTATATACATTTGTTTTCATTCACAGCGTGTCAAAACAATCTCCTCTGTAATAATTCACTCGGAAAGTCAGGAAGAAAAAAAAAAGAACAGAAGTTATTATTATGGGAGAGATCTTACATGGAAACCCCTGTGAACCCTCCAAATCCACCTTCTAATCCCCACATTTCAAATCTCCAGCCTCTAATCAAAGCCGCATGTCTCCTCTATTCCTAGGAATCCATCATCCCAAGTGCAGTGACTGAGCCGAGGCCATAAAGCAATGCAGGGCATGGCGGTCCACGGATGAACGCTCCCACTTTATTACAATTGTGTAAATCTCAGGTAATGGAGCCACACATCCAAGTCACAGCTCATGATCTAAGTCATTAGCCACAGGCCAGTCAATCACATGTGCTCCCTATTAGACCCCGCTCAGCCCCACTCTGTGGGATGTTATGACTGGACCCTTCAGTGGGAATTATTGAGTTTTACAGTTGACTTTCTATAAGCTGGCATCCTCTAAATCACAAGGTCTGAAGTAGAAGAGGGGTCTGACCCCACAAGGCTCTCCAACAAAGACGTACATGAGCCATGGTGGACTGGAGTTTATCAGATGTCAACTCTTACAGACCAACCTCCAAGGGGATATTCAACTTGTCCAAAAAAATTAATACTAAATCTGGATGATGGGGGATGACTGAGATCTTTAATATAAGCCCAATCCCCCCACCAGAGCTTGGTGACCCACTGATATAGGAATCTGCTGATGATGTCATACTATGATGACGTCATACTGCACTGGACACATGCCCTTGATGCAATATAACAATCCTGTGGATGATTGTTTTCTTCCATGCTCTCTGTAGTCACATCACGGAGATCCTGTCAGATCCAATCGAGGATTCTTTCCCGACCTCCTCCCTTAAATGTCTCTTCCATTTCGTTTCTTGTTCTGTTGCACGATGACTGACACTTTCTATCATGTGCCTTCTCCAAGCCAAACACACTGCAATCCCCTCATCGATCCAAAATGTCGAGGGTCATGGACACAGAACACTCTCGCCAGAGTTTACGGCTTATGTTCTCAAACAGGATCAACATTTTGTCATTACGTATAAAAAGAATAAAAAAAGAACTTTTGTTAAAGAGTAAATTCACTCAAAATTACCACCTACTAAAAGGCGTTGAAGTGATTCATGCAGAATAAAAAATATGATATTCCCTCCTTGATGTGTAAAGGATTTGTCCTGTTTCCCGGTTTAACTTCTAAAGTTTTCATAGTGGCATCCAGGAAAGTAGAAATTGCGTCTTAGTAGCCCCCTTGCCCCAATCTATTGTTTTGCCCAGCGGTCAGGTAACTCCTCCTGCTTCTTTACGATCTGGCATAGTGGCAGTAAGGCATATCTGTAGTTTCCTCTTCACCCTGGAACAGCGCTCTTCCACCTAGCACTTTACAGCAAATCCACCGGCTACCCCCCCAGACTGAACGCTTCTACAAAATCCATGACAATCAAGTAAAAGGGTAGGAATGTCTGTGCCGAAGTCCCATCGACAGGACAGTGTTTTGTAACGTCAACAGAGAGACTCAAAGCAAGAAAGCGCTGGTACAGTCACATGACCGATGGGCGCAGCTCATAATCTGATGAGCAGAAATAATGTAACGCAATCACAAAATTTACTGCCATGACACTGAAACAGGACAACCCTTTTAAGGGGACAGATTAGAGGAATCCAGTAAGATGATAGGGTGCTGGACAATATTGTTATTTCCACATTTTTGGGATATCTAGGAGTCCCCCAAACTCTAATTTTCCAGCAGCTAGTATAATGTGTATGGGGTCCTTTAACCTTCTGGCTCCTATTCAGCCCCAAGTTCTGGCGCTGAGCGGCGTCCAATGTCCTGATGCTGGACAGAGTTAGGACCTATTTGAGTGAAGCCCGGATCTGAACAAGAGCCGAGGATGAAAGTGTAAAATCCCTTTGACCCGTAATCGACAAATGAGAGTTTTATAAGGATGCTCTTTTCTTGATCATCTGCCATTGTAATAATGCTACCGATCACCCGATGAATGAGCAAAATGATTGATCGTCGAGTGATTGGATAGGTTATCTCTGAATAAAATTCATCATTGGCAGGAGCACATTGTGCATGCCAAGTAAAAGGGATGTCCTGCTGATATTATGGTGTATGGGGACAGTATGATTATATTAGATGCCCGGGCATCTTTTTGAGCATTTTTGCTTCAAAAATTTTTAATGGGGTTCTCCTGGACTTTGATGGCCAATCCTTCGGATAGATCATCAATGTCTTATTGGTGGTATTGCGATATCCGGCACCCCTGTCGATCAGCTGTTCATGGTGTCAGCGGTGGCGGGAACTGCTCAGCTGCATCGACTGTATAGTGGCTGCAGTCAGGTATTGCACATCTGCTCCAATGAATGTGGATGTACAGTACCTGGCCACGACCACTGTTCTGTGGAGCTCTGTAACTGAACAGTTCCAGCCACCACCAGCATCGGGAATAACTGATCAGCAGGGGTGCCAGGTGTTGCATCCCTACCGATCAGACATCGATGACCCATCCTAAGGATTAGCCATCATTGTTAAAGTCTCGGAAACCCCTTTAATGTTTTATTCATTGATGAATATATTTAAAAAAGCATCCAGAAAATGCCAATAAAAATGATGTCCCAAAAATGCTGGAGAAAAAAAGCATGTGGCGAAAAACATTCAAAAAAGCACTCTGAAGACGACTCAAAAAAAAGATAAAAAAGACAATTAAGGAAAAAAAAGCCATCTTCTTCTAGAAAAAACAGTTCGCCTGCCTTGTGGTGTATGTAGGGGAGAGAGCCCCCGCTGTGTGCCCAGGCCGGAACCAAGAGGGCTGTCACTTAAGTTCCTAAGGGGAAGGTTCCCGGGGGAAGGAGCTGCAGGACGGCTGAGAGACTGTTCTGGAAGGCAAAGGCGCGGGGCAACTATAAAAGGAGCCCTGTCCGCCTCCAGCCGTGACCTCTACTGCCCTACTCCAGACCGCGATTGCAGCCTACCTGTCTCCAGCT
>JARQOD010000003.1:88588272-88688421 GCA_033576555.1 Oophaga sylvatica
TGGTACGTCACATGACCGATGGGCGCGCCAAACTGATGAGCAAAAATGTAACGCAATCAAAAAAATTTACCCATGACACTAAAACAGGACCCCCCTTAAGGGGACAGATTAGAGGAATCCAGAAGATGTGGGGCTGGACAATATTGTTTTTTTCCCAATTTTTGGGGATTCTAGGAGCCCCCCCAAACCAAATTTTTTCCAGCAGTTTTAAATGGAATGGGGTCCTTTAACCTTTGGTCCATTCAGCCCCAAGTTTGGCGCTGGCGGGCCCAAATGCCTGAGCTGGAAGGTTAGGCTATTTGAGTAAACCCCGGATCTGAACAAGACCCGAGGTAAAAGTGAAAATCCCTTTGACCCCTAATCGACAAATGAGTTTTTTTATAAGGATGCTTTTTTGATACTGCCATTGTAAAAATGCTACCGATCACCGGGGAAAGCAAAATATTGATCGCGAGTGATTGGATGGGTTTATCTTGAATAAAATTCATCATTGGCGGGGCCATTGGCATCCCAAAGTAAAAGGGAGCCTGCTGATATTTGGTGTATGGGGACAGTAGATTTATTAGATCCCCCGGGCTTTTTTTGAATTTTTGTTAAAAAATTTTTAAGGGGGTTCCCTGGACTTTGATGGCCAAATCTTGGGAAAATCATAAATTTCTTATTGGGGGGTTTTGCGTATCGGCACCCCTGTCGATCAGTTTTCAGGGTGTCAGCGGTGGGGGGGAAAAACTCTCGCTGATCGACGTATATGGCTGCAGTCAGGTATTGCACATCTGCCCCAATGAATTGGATGTACAGTCCCGGGCCACGCCCACTGTTCTGGGGACTCGAAAACGAACAGTTCCACCCACCCCCCAGCATCGGGAATAATGATCAGCGGGGGTCCGGGTGTTGATCCCTACCGATCAGCATCGATGACCCCCAAGGATTACCCATATTGTTAAGTCTGGGAAACCCTTTAATGTTTTTTTCTTTGATAAAAATTTTTTAAAAAAAGCCCCAAAAATCCCAATAAAAATGATGTCCCAAAAATGTGGAGAAAAAAAAGCATGGGCGAAAAACATTCAAAAAAGCACTCTGAAGCGACTCAAAAAAAAGAAAAAAAAGAAAATTAAAGGGAAAAAAAAAGCCATTTTCTTCAGAAAAAACAGTTCGCCCCCTTTGGGGGGTTATGTAGGGGAGAGAGCCCCCCTGTTGCCCAGGCCGGAACCAAGAGGGCTGTCACTTAAGTTCCTAAGGGGAAGGTTCCCGGGGGAAGGAGCTGCAGGACGGCTGAGAGACTGTTCTGGAAGGCAAAGGCGCGGGGCAACTATAAAAGGAGCCCTGTCCGCCTCCAGCCGTGACCTCTACTGCCCTACTCCAGACCGCGATTGCAGCCTACCTGTCTCCAGCTGCAACCGCTACTGCCCCACTCCAGCCCGCGGTTGTGGCCTGTCCGCCTGCAGCCGCGACCGCCACTGCATCACCCAGTCCACGGCTGCTGCCTGTGTCTCATCACCCATGACGGCTATGGTCCCGCTCCAGCCCGCGGCTGTGGCCTGCACGAAAGACTCCACAACCACCGCCATCTCGCCTCCAGGAGGGGCGATCTCAAGGCCGGGGGATTTCTCCAGGGCCTGTTGCGCCCCATCTGTACCTGGGCTTAAGGAAGCCCGAAGCCTACAACAGCTCCTCGTCGGCTGGGCCCAGCAGCTGAGACGCAGGACGGACATCTACCGGACCACAGCTCTGCAGGACGTCAGAGAAGGATAAGTGACACTCTGTTATCCGTTGTTTATAGTTCTAGGACATTAGACGGCCATATCGCGGCCCTATAGTCATTGACACTCGCCAAGTAGTCGTTCGCTCTGTGTATTGTGTATAGTTTCCCTGCGATGAGAACTAAGGTTAACTTGTTAGTCATACCTAGAACCCCCTTATAAAGTTACAGTTAAAGCTTGCTCCATCTCCGACTCGTCACTGCATCCCGCGTACCTGCGAATACCACATGTGCACATACCCATATGGAGAACGAAAGACACAGACGGTAATTGTCTGCCCTGGTTTCCTCCTCTCCTTTATATAGAAGTATTCTGGATGGCTATCAGGACCTCCCATCTTCTAATAAGGAGGCGCAGGAAGACGGCTCCAGGCCAATTTCCCTGTAAATCTCACAATCTACGACTAACAACAACACTTTAGCCAAATGTTAGGGAAAAAAAAACCTGATATATTGTCATAACCTTTGAAATTTATTGTTTTTCTTATTAAAAAGAGGGGGAGACGAGTGCAGGAGGGTGGAGACTCTTATAAAGTAATTGAGGGTCTCTCTGGGACTCTCACAGAATTCTCAGCTTCAAATGTTGGACTCTAAAGGCGGAAAAAAAGAAAAAATCCTCCTGGAACAAGATGATTTCTAAAACTCATTTTCTGTAGCCTGGTCCTGGCGAATGTTGGTGGTGACCCCCAGCGTTATTCATCTACCGCCCTCAGCGCTAATTATCCGATGATTAATATTTCCAATATACACAAACGTTAGACAGTTGACCGCAGTCCTCGCCGCACATGGACTAATGACAGGATAGAGATATAAACAGATTTCAGCAATATGTTACTAATGATTTACGTTGTAGCCCTGATCCTGGCCAATTAAATATGGTGTAGCCGACACCGCTCACACATGTCACACTGGGTTCAGCGCCTTCATTTTGGGAGGATTTGCTGGGACTTAAATATAATACATTAGATGAATATAAGAATAAGTATCAATACACAGACATGAAACTACAGACAGGCGCCCACTGAAATATACAACCTTCCCAAGAGTCAACATTTATGTGATAACTTATTTATATAAAGGCAATGTAGTCACTCCCATCATCCGTGTCTCCACAAATTTACAATCTACTCACCGTATGTTACACAACAAAATGCCCCGAACATTGCTGACCACAGGAGCTCACAATCTAATCTCCTTACGTGATACAATGTATCACTCATCGACCTTGACCCCAGGAGATCAATATCTAATCTCCTTATATTATACAATGTATCACTCACATTGACCTTGACCCCAGTTGCTGACCATTTAATCTAATTATATAATACAATGTATCACTCGCATCGACCTTGACCCCAGGAGCTGACCATCTAATCTCCTTTTATAATACAAAGTTGCACTCGCATCGACCTTGACCCCAGGAGCTGACCATCTAATCTCCTTATATAATACAATGTATCACTTGCATCGACCTTGACCTCAGGAGCTGACAATCTAATCTTCTTATGTGGTACAATGTGTTATGTTAGGTAGCTGAGGAGGACAGGAACAACAGCCGGGCAGCCGAACACCTGAGATGTTGGTAACTAATGGGTTGCAGATTCCTAAACTAACCACAGAACTAGAGGTAGCCGTGGAGCGTTCCTACATTGATCCTATATGCCTCGTCACAGCCTGAGAGATAACTACACCTAAAGGCAGAAAGATGAACGCTATCTGCCCCGGAGCAGATCCCCAAAGAAAATAGGAAGCCCCCAAACATGTAATGGCGGTTAGACAAGAAGAAGCACAAACACAGACAGAAAATAGAATGAGCAAACGCTGGGGCCACAAGCTGACTAAATAGGATAGGACAGGAGAGGTTACTTTCTGCAACCCAGAAAACCCTACAAAAATCCAACAATTCTGATTACAAAAATACTGAGATCACATGATCTCGCCACCCACTAAATCAGATCTCAGTGTGAACAAAACCAAGCCGCAGCCGCTGAAAAAACAGGAAAAAGAAAATGAACAAATAACAGTGGCTTCAGATAAACTGAGAGGAGCACAAGCCCCGGAGGGGACCTGGCTGACCTCCACAGAAGTGCAGGGAACAATGCAAAAAGCAAGCACAAAAATAAAAGCAGAAAATATCTTATCTGATAGCAGAAGATGCAGGCAAGACTCAGCAAACTTCCAAATGAACCAGGAACCACAATTGAGACAAGAACAATTGATCACCGGCAACCATCATGGGAGGGAACCTCCCTTATATCAGACCTGTCAGTGAACCCAGATTGCCATTCCTCGCTGAAAGGTTCAGTACTGTCTGTAATCACCAGAGGGAGCCTGTGCTCAGAAACTATCTCTAGCACATTCATAACAACAATGTATCACTCATCGACCTTGACCCCAGGAGCTCACAATCTAATCTCCTTATATAATACAATTTATTACTCATCGACCTCGACCCCAGGAGATCAAAATCTAATCTCCTTTATTATACAATGTATCACTCACATTGACCTTGACCCCAGGAGCTGACCATCTAATCTAATTATATAATACAATGTATCACTCGCATCGACCTTGACCCCAGGAGCTGACCATCTAATCTCCTTTTATAATACAATGTAGCACTCGCATCGACCTTGTCCCAGGAGCTGACCATCTAATCTCCTTATATAATACAATGTATCACTTGCATCGACCTTGACCCCAGGAGCTGACAATCTAATCTTCTTACGTGGTACAATGTATCACTCATCGACCTTGACCCCAGGAGCTCACAATCTAATCTCCTTATATAATACAATGTATCACTCACATTGACCTTGACCCTAGAAGCTCACAATCTAATTTCATTATATGATACAATGTATCTCTCCCATCAACCTTGACTCCAGGAACTCACAATCTAATCTCTTTATGGCTAAATATCTCACAAATGCATACAAAATTGTCCAATTTTCATCCAGAAATAAAAACAGACAATTTTTAATTTGTTTTGTCATCCGTGTGGCATCTGTTTTTATGCATCAGCAATGAATAACATTTACAAGATCAAATACAATAATTGCAATTAATCCATTTATTAAGATGGGAATAGCCCTATTTAAGATATCAGACAACAGCTTTTGAGGGTATGTTTCCACGTTCAGGAAACAGTCCGGAATTGCTGCGTGTTTGATGCTGTGCGTTGGCGCAGCGTCAAACACGCAGCGTCCAGATGTTACAGCATAGTGGAGGGGATTTCAAGAAATCCCATCTCCACTATGCTGCAAAACACGCAGGCGGAAGACCTGCGTTTCCGGACATGCGGCGCGTCTTTTTAGACCGCAGCATGTCCTATTCCCTTGCGGCGACGCTGCGTCGCCGCAAGGGAAATAACACAGGGCTATGTAGCCCTGCGGTCATTCCGGATGTGTTCCGGAGGTGTTCCTGAACACATCCGGAATGAGCGCGCGTACAGTAGGGGGCGGGGCTTTGGGCGGAAACACAGCCTAAGGGGTTGTCTAGGCTTGGGGCTCAAGTTTGCACTCACAGAATGTGACTGCAAACTTGGAAATCCTCACAGTTAGCACAGAGGGCTCTGTCCCGATTCTCCAGAGTCGGCGCGTCGAGAGCAGACAGTCATGTGACCGCAAGTATGCAATCTGCATACTTACGGTCACATTCCGACTAGACTTGTCCGGCCTTGGTCAATTAATTTGTATTGAGTAAGGCTGCGCACAACTAGTCGGCATGTTACTGCATCTATGCAAATCACATACTAGCGGTCACGTGCCCCCCTACTCCAGCCACCAGCACCAGAGAATCCTGAATGTGAGGATTCACAAGTCTACAGTTGTCTCGACCACGCACCACAATTGTGGGTTTCCAGGGCAATGGGGTACTCAGAGCCGAGCCCGTAGAAGTCTATGGGATTGTCACAGGTAGCAGTGGCTCGGTCTGTGGCCCTGGCGGTCAGGCGTATGTTGGGGGGTATATTTACAGGGGATAGATTTATATACAGTTCGTGACGCCACCTGTAGTCTTCTGGTAATTTGTACCAGCGCTGCTGTAGATCTCTGAGGGGATGGTGAGGCAGCTAGATGTCAGGTCCCCTACAGGTGGGACTGGTCCCTCAAAGTCTATGAAGTCAGTGAAGTCGGGTGCAGATAAATAACACAGTCTCACACGGTCAGCGTCTTTCCATACCTTTACTTGTAAGATGTTCAAGCAGGTCCCAGGGAGGCTGATCCAAGGAGAATGTATTTCGAGATAGCAGCTGGACAAGTTAGGGGCCTCCTTTACTTTCAACACGATGAGTACAACCAGCCTGAAGCGTAGTTCCCTCTATAACTCCAGCTATTCCATAGCTGTACTGCCCAGTCAGTTTTGTGGTAGGAGCCTTCCTGTGAGAGAGCTGAATTCCTATGTTGTCGTGCACTGACTCAAAGTCTTCACTCCCCCTGACCCCAGTTACGTACTGACTATTTGGGGCTGTTTGCCGCGACCTAAGGTCCGGTAAATCTCTGGTTTTCTTACCACTATGCTTGAAGCTAATAGTGATCCTTCGGTCCCCAGTGACCGGTTACAATGTGCAGGACTTCTTCAATCCAAAAGCACTTTTCAAATAATCTTTCCACTGTGCCTTTCGCCTTGTCCTCGCTGGTAGCATAAACACTCACACTTGCAAAAAGTCATGTAATCACTCCCTTCTTCTCTTCCTTTAGAGTTAGTTCCAGACTCTCAGTTATCCACTAGGCAGGAGCACGTCTCTGAACCTTTCACCGTCCTTTAGACAGGAGACTGAAGTAATTCTGTACTAAGCTCTTCTTTCTTAATCAGTGTCTTCAAGTGAGGTACAGCTCTGACCAGGCTGAGGTGATCTATATCTCGCCCTTACTGGCCTCCACTTGCTGAACTGCTGATAGAGCCAGGCTGGACTGCTTCCTCCCCCCAAGTCCCAGCTAGACTCCACACGTCTGCTCTGTCCGAAGACAGGAAACTGACTCCTCTAATCACTCAACAAATCTACACTGACCACTCCCTCACAAGTGACTACACTACCCTAAGGGTGTGTCTAGTGTATGTTGAGTGAATGGGTATTGAGCATTAAACTGCTATCTCTCCACACACTCTCCAGGGTACTGCGTGTGCCTAACACCAGGGCTACACACAGTCACATAGACTTGAGCCTTAAGCCTGGACAACCGCTTTAAAGGCAACTTGACTGCAGATGTTTGCTGCCCATTCCACTGGCAGCATGTACTGTATCATGTGTCCCTAACAGTCACGAGTGGAATCGCGATCCACCCTCGTCTGTTATCATGTTAAACGTCGCTCGCTGTCAATCTCTGACAGTGGCATTTAACATGATCATGCCACAGGCACATCACAATCCCTGCCCATCGACGCCCCGTCACATGATCGCAGGGTGCTGATAGGTTGGCATGACAGCCAGGGGTCATAGCAGATGATTATTTTTGCTACACATAGCATTGTTATGTGTACCACAAGCGATCAGAAGATGCAGCTTCAAGTCTCCTAAGGGGACTACTGAAGCAAGTAAAAAGTAGAAAAAAATGTTTTTTAAAAAAGATAAAAGTTCAAATCATCCCTCTTTTGCCCCATTCAAAATAAAACAATTAAAAAAAATTAAAAATACACATATTTGTTATTGCCGCATTCAGGAACACCCAATTTATCAATATATAAAAAGAATTAATCTGATCAGCAAACAGTGTAATGAGAAAAACATCAAAACTCCAGAATTAAAGTTCTTTAGTCGCCACAACATTGCGATAAAATGCAATAACGGGAGATCAAAACATCTTACCTACCCCAAAATGGTATCAATGAAAACATCAGCTCGCTGCGCAAAAAATAAGTCCTCATCCAGCCCCAGAGCGCAAAAAATGGAGACAGTACGGGTCTCGGAGCATTACACCATTTTTTTTTTTACAAACTTTGGATTTTTTTCACCACTTAAATAAAAATAACCTAGACATGTTTGGTATCTGAGAACTCGTAATGGCCTGATGAATCATAGTGGCAGGTCAGTTTTAACATTTAGTGAACATGGTAAAAAGTAAAAATAACTGTGGAATTGCACTTTTTTTGCAATTTTACCGCACTTGGAATTTTTTTCCAGTTTTCCAGTACACTATATGTTATCGTTCAAAAGTACAACTCGTCCCGCAAAAAACAAGTCCTCACACGGCCATATTGATGGAAAAATAAAAAAAGTTCTTTGGGAAGAAGAGGAGGAAAAAAATGAACACGCAAAAATGGAAAATCCCAAGCTCGTGAAGGGGTTAAGAACCAGATGGAGACCGAGCCACATGGAAGATTAGTCAGACAGGCAGGTCCCGGTGGCTTCTCCTTGCCCTCTGTCCTTGAGTGACAGGTCTCTCCCTGCATGTGCAATGTCAGTTACTGGCAGCGGGTGGGGAGAAGCCATCATGAACCCGCCTACCTGACTAGTCTTCCATGTGACTCTGTCCACAGCGGCTTTTAAAGTCTGTTTTGCTCTGACAGGCCACAGCGTTTCCGAGTCAAACAGGCCGGGCGGAGATCATGCGCCAGTTTCTAACACATGCTGCTCATGGATTGATCATGTTCCCTTTAATCCTCACAGCTGAGGGTTTGTTGCAAAGTATCCAGAGTGGACTACTATGTGGAAACAAAATATACATACAGCAAAAAAAGCAAAAACTAAAAGAAACCATTTAAAGCTGAATGTGTTCAGCACAAGATGCAGATAGCGGAGTGACGGAGGGGGTCCGCTGCCGGGCTGCACACGTGGTAATAATCTCCAGGCCCTGTGGTAAAGGCCTCTGATCATCTCTTGGAATAACAGAGTAGAGACTATTTAAAGGCAGCAATTTCCCCACGATCTGCCATTCCCATTCCTATTATTGACTTAGAAGTCCGGGGTGAGACCGCTTCCAATCTTCCCTTCCATGTGTAATAGACCTGATCCCAGAATTCCTCCCTCTAATCCGGACATGATGTTCTCTCATTCCTGCGCAGATTGCACAGAGCTGCGGCCGATCAGTTGTGATGAAAGCTGTAATAGTGATTACATGTGGGGGTCCCAGCACCCACTACTTCATGGCCCTGGCATGTAGGCTGGTTAACCACTCCACTGCCAAGAGGGGGCACAGACACCATTGATTCTGCTCCAGACTCGGCACATGGAGTGTTTCCCATTAAATGTGCAGCTCTCTGAGTGTAATTCATTGTGAGCTCCTCATGATTTCAATATGTGTCTGAAGAGCTTCTGGGTGAAACTCCCAACCTCACAAGCTGTCACTTCTAATGTGCGCAACAGCAAATACAGTCTCCCCATTTACTGTGAACGTCTAGTGCTGAATCAAAGCCGCATGCGTTACATTATATATGGGATTGGAGGGGCATTCAGTCTTTACAAGGGGGTCTTGATAAATGTCACTGGACACTCATATATAGAAGACCTCTCATAGGGAGCTAGGAAGGGGGGATGACAAAATACGAGCATCACTGCAGAAATGTCTCCCAGCAAATATTCTGTAGAACCTCTTATCAGGGGCCATGAGTGTCAGCTGCCTCTGCGACAGCCAGAAGTAAAGTTATCTAAGGGTTAAATATCCTAGCATCTTCATAAAAGTGGAAATCCATAATGCAACACCTAGGCAGCCCAATATTGGGTGCGTCCAATGAAAATGTCAGCCATACTGCAGGTAACTTTAAGCCCTGTGACTAAGTCACTGGCATAGCACTGGAGTGGAGATACGTTTCACTGAGGCTATTAGCTCCAGTGATCTGAAAGCCAGAAGTTTCCTCCAGCACACTATGTGTTGAGAGGGGTTAATCTGCCATTTAAGGCAAAGTGCACACGTTCAGGATTATTTGCGTATTTTTTGCGGCAAAAAACACGAAAAAAATGCATGAATAAAGCATCCTATTTAGAATGAATTCTGCAATTTTTGTGCACATGGTGCGTTTTTTTCCGCAAAAAAAACGCATCACGGAAAAAGAAGCAACATGTTCATTAATTTCGCGTAATTCTAGTGTTTTTCCCGCTATATTATTGACCTAGAAAGTTCAGGGAAAAAACGCACCAAAAACGCGCAAAATCCATGCAAAAAACGCGCGTTTTTACCGCGAAAAAAGTCCGGTTTTGCTCAGGAAAATTCTGCACACATTCCTGAACGTGTGCACTTAGCCTTAAGGGCTGGGTTTTTGTGGACAACCATAGAGCAGGTGGGAGGCTATCCACCTTATCTCCACCCCAGGGTGTGGCCTTGGGCTTAAATAGTCATCCTCCTGAGGCATTCAGTGTTCGGTTGACCTTGAGAATGGATCTCCCGTGCTATTTGTCCTGACAAGGAAGCTGAACTTGTGAATGGGGTGGATCCCCGCAACCACACAGACTTCCGGTGGAACGTGACGTGTGGCTGTCTAATGCGGTAAAGTAAACTTCCCGGCAGGGACAGCAGGACAGGGACCCATCCCTACATAGATAACAGCATTCGCCTCATCCCCACGCAGACCCATGCACATAATGGCACCCCTTCTCCGCTCCGTACACATGCGGCCCTGCTCCGTACACCTCGTACACACGCGGCTCCGCTCCGTACACCTCGTACACACGCGGCTCCGCTCCGTACACCTCGTACACACGCGGCTCCGCTCCATACACCTCGTACACACGTGAATCCGCTCCGTACACCTCGTATACAAGCGGCCCGCTCCGTACACCCCGTACACACGCGGCCCCGCTCCGTACACCCCGTACACACGCGGCCCCGCTCCGTACACCCCGTACACACGCGGCCCCGCTCCGTACACCTCATACACACGCGGCTCCGCTCCGTACACTTCATACACACGCAGCTCCGCTCCGTACGCCTCGTACATACGCGGCTTCGCTCCGTACACCTCGTACACACGCGGCTCCGCTCCGTACACCTCGTACACACGCGAATCCGCTCCGTACACCTCGTACACACGCGGCCCCGCTCCGTACACCTCGTACACACGCGGCCCCGCTCCGTACACCTCGTACACACGCGGCCCCGCTCCGTACACCTCGTACATACGGCTCCGCTCCGTACACCTCGTACACACGTGGCTCTGCTCCGTACACCTCGCACACACACGGCTCCGCTCCGTACACCTCGTACACACGCGGTTCTGCTCTGTACACCTCGCACACACACAGCTCCGCTCCGTACACCTCGTACACATGGCTCTGCTACATCCACACTGTAAACCCTTCCTGACCCCTCACACATAAACTTACCTGCTCATCCAGCACCATGATAACCAGCACAGCAGAGTCCTGCACACACAGGAGCCTGACCATGTGACACCTAACTCCTCCCCTCCTGTGACCTCATCACAGGTCCTGCTTGCACATTTAGGCTAAGTTCACACGTTGCGGAATTGCCGCGGAAATTTCCGCGGCAATCCCGCACTTCTCCCGCAGGAAATACGCACGTTTTTTGTGTGCTGATTCCCGCCAGAATAATAGCGTTTTGCAAGCGTAATTAGCTTGCAGAATGCTAGCGTTTTCCTAGCGATCTGTAGCATCGCTTGGAAAACTGATTGACAGGTTGGTCACACGAGTCAAACATAGTGTTTGACAAGTGTGACCAACTTTTTACTATTGATGCCGCCTATGTCGCATCAATAGTAAAAAGATCTAATGTAAAAATAATAAATAATGATATTCTCACCTTCCGGCGGCCCCCGCAGCCTTCCCGCCTTCAGCGACGCTCCCCGGGAACTCCGGTCCCAAGGATGCTTTGCGGCAAATCACACCGATGACGTAGCATCTCGCGAGACCGCTATGCCATCTGGGTGATTCTCGCAAAGCACTCCTGGGACCGGAAGTTGCCGGGAGCGTCGCTGAAGGCGGGAAGGCTGCGGGGGCCGCGGGAAGGCTGCGGGGGCCGCCGGAAGGTGAGAATATCATTATTTTTTATTTTAATTATTGTTTTACCAGGGATATGGTACCCAGGGCCTGGAGGAGAGTCTCCTCTCCTCCAGACCCTGGGTACCACCGCACATGAACCGCTTACATTCCGCAAAATTAATGAACATGTTGCTATTTTTTCCGCAAAGCGTTTTTTTCGCGGAAAAAAACGCAACATGTGGCCAAAACATGCGGAATCAATTAACATGTATAGGATGCTTAATGCTTGCGTTTTTATCGCGTTTTTACCGCGGAAAAACCGCGGAAAAACCGCGAAAAAAACGCAATTATTCCTGATCGTGTGCACTTAGCCTTACAGAGGACAGCACGGCAATGGTAAATACTGGCTGTGAGAATCTGGAGAGCTGGGAGGGCAGGAAGGGGTACATGGGGGGGCGTGGTGGCTTCTCTCACTGCGGGACACATAGTGTTGGGTTGGGAGGTGTGTATCAAGCACAGTGCGCAGGGCAGGAGTGTAAACTGACTGTGTGACTCAGCAGGGATTAAGGAGAGATGGCACCACACCACGTGTTCTGAGTTCCGCTCTGCCGCCCCCTAGCTGCCGCCGCCTGAGACCTCATTATAGGTGCGCCCTGGGTATCACACGCAAAGCAAGGAGTCCTGGTGGGCTATAGCGAAACTCAAAAGGGATACAGAATCCTGCACCCAGAGACCAACACAGTAACAATCAGCAGAGATGTAGTGATTGATGAAAACTCTATATCGCTCAAATACCATGAAGTTACACCAGTTATTCAACCTAAGAAGCAAGAACAAGAATCTCAATCACCAAACCCAGACACCGAAAATCAAAACACTGAAGTTTGGATAAGCTCTGAAGCCACCAAGGAAGACGCAGAAGAACCAAGTCAACCTTCAGTCAGGAGATCAGAAAGGCCAAACAAAGGTATCCAAGCTGGACGCCTTTGTTATATGGTCAGAACACTTCCTGAACCAGAGCCACAGTCATGGCAAGAGATGCAAAAAATTCTATTTCTTGGTCCAGCAGAAAACAAGTGTCAGTCGCATTATCTTCAACAGAAGCAAAATATATGTCTGCTGCTCATGCAAATCATGAAGTAATTTGGTTGAAACAACTTTTGGAAGATTTCGGCAAGCCACTAGCTCAACAGTTATCTATGAGGACAACTAAGGATGCATTAAACTTGCCAACAGTGAGAAGATTAGTGCAAGGACTAAGCACATTGATGTAAAACATCACCACTTACGTGACTTAAGGTACTGACACACTAAACAATCCCGCTAGCGATCACGATAACGACGCATACTAATGCGATCGCTAGCGGGATTGTTTCTATATCGCTAAGTGCGGCCACATTTAGCGATATAGTTAACGACGCTATTGCCGTTAGCGATCTTCTTAACGACTTTAGCGGTACAAAAGTACCGCTAAATCGCTAAGAAAAGGTGCCACACTAGCGATATATACTTACCCAGCGGGAGCGCCGACGAGAAAATAGGGTCCGGAACGATTCCAGCGACGAGCGAGATCACAGCAGGAAGCTCGTCGCTGGAAGCTGCCGCACTGAACAACATCGCTAACGGGATCGCTAAATAGTGACGTTTTTTAGCGATCCCGTTAGCGATATTGTTCAGTGTGGCATACCCTTTAGTGGAACGTGGTGTACTTGAGTTTGTTTATTGCAAGTCTGACAAGATGATAGCTGATGGTATTACAAAGCCATTATCAAGAGCCAAGTTTGTGGACTTCAGAATCACAATGGGACTAACAGGATAAGTAGTTGTTGAGTGGGGGTGTTGGAATATATTTGGTACAACAACTTCATTCCTGTCTATGAGTGTTTAGTTGCTAGATTTGTATGCTGTTCATAAAGTTAGAGCAAAAAAAAAAACTCTCCCAGAGGCTGACACAGGGAGAGCATGTGACTGTATTTCCTGTTTTCCTGTGTCTGTGTATGAGAGAAGCAGCTGCTGTAGATGTTGCACAGATAGAGACACACAAATGATTTATTCCTTATCTATTAAGCTTATCATATATTGTTCCTGATTGTTCCTGTATAAAGAAGCTCTGTTGTCACACGCTTGGAGAGTATCCTGAATAATCCGCTGCCAACAAAACTAGAATATCAACGTCTTTGGAGATGCTCTTATACCCTTTGGAAGTCTTTTGCTTGCTAATAATAACAGTTCTGATGTCCTCAGACAACATCTTTGTCTTCACCATTGTAACAAAGGAACAGGGCCTAACTTGGCTTTTTAAAATGCTGAAGTCATCATTCATTGACTAATTCATGTCACATGGACACTGACAATTAATCAAAGGTAATTCTCATTTGTGATTTACCACAGGCAAGTCAAACTCTGTTTCCATACTAATTTAATGTAAAGGGTACCAATACCAGTGTCACTGCAAGCTTTAGGTTTTTCTATTTTTCCCTCCCAATGTTCTTTTTTTAATTATTGTTTATCATTTGCTCTTTGCATTTAACACAAGTGCTCTATGCAAAAAAACTGGTTCACTTCATTATTTCAGGAGATATTCCACGTTATGTACTTAAATTTCATGGGTGCCAACAATGAGCAGGACTGTACATTCCTAATGGGATGTATGTGAATTTCAAAGTTTTAAAATTAAAATTGATATGAAATAAAAGTTACATTTTAATTACACATTCACTCTTTTCATTTCCCTATTTATCTTTATCCCAAACAATTTCCTATAGGGCAAGACTTGGGGACCTCTGAATAAAAGGGTAGGAAGTTATTGCAACAGAAGTTAGACAACTACAGGTCCGGGGAGGATACTCTGCATGTACAACATAAATGTGCATATTTGGGTGTTCCTGGTGGGCTTCATACCTCCCAATTTTGAGAGACAGGATAAAAGGGTACATAACTTACAGGTCTCCTCCAGCACTTTGTCACAATACCATTACAGAGACCAGGAAGCTGAGCTATGAGGAGCTGTTTGCAGGGTCATCACAATGAGGGTTACTTTAGTTATACCTGTGCAGCCAGTGACTTGGAGTAAACCATGTGGACTTTATTTGACTAATACAATTGAAGGAAATGTATCCTGAATCTTGATGAAAATATCCTTGCATCCTGAAAGCTAATTGGAAACCAACAGAATTGTGAATGCAGCTTTGGGTGCAACTGGAGAATAAGATTGGCTTGGGTATAACTCAGGGCCGGCGTCAGCACCCGGCACACCCGGGCAAGTGCCGGGGCCCTGAGCAGGCGGGGGGGCCCACTCGCCGTCGGGCACCCCGGCGCCCGTTAGCGGTGTCAGCGCCGCCACTGGGCCCCCCTGCTTGCTCAGGGCCCCGGCGGCAGCCGGCGCAATACTCACCTCTCCCCATGCCTCTGCTCCAGGGGGCTCCTGCGCTTCCTCACTCACAGCAGCGCCGCTGAATGACGTCATCATTCAGCGGCCGGCTGTGGCAGAGAGCGCGCGGACGCCGGACAGGTGAGGCGTGTGTGTGTGTGTTTGTGTGTGCGCGCCTGCCTGTGTGTATGTGAGAGAGTGCTGCCTGTGGTGCTGTATGTGTGATGGTGGTGGGGGGAGGCAGGCAGTGATGGTGGTGAGGAGGCGATGATGATGATGATGGGGAGGCAATGATAATGGGAAGGCGATGATGATGATATTAATGGGGAGGCAATGATGATGATGATGATGGGGGAGGCAATGATAATGGGAAGGCAATGATAATGATATTAATGGGGAGGCAATGATAATAATAGGGAGGCAATGATGATGATGATGGGCAGGCAATGATGATGGGCAGGCAATGATGATGATAATGGGGAGTCTTTCCACAGCGCTCTTTCCTGAGCCGTAACAGTGCAGAACGCAGCACAGTGTAGATGAGAGCTCCATATTTTGTATGGAGCATTATATGTGGTCCAGTATTCTGTATGGAGCATTATATTGGGTCCAGTATTTTGTATGGAGCATTATATAGGGGATAGCGGGGTGACATCCTGCATGGGGTATTATATGGGTGATGAGGGGGAGACTATGTGATGCCCATAATATTGTATGGAGGACTGTTCTGTCCAGTCTGTTCTGTGCGCTGTGAGGATTTGGCGGTTTCTGAGCTGTTGTAGAATTTACAATAGATATCACTCATGTAATGGAAGAAGTGAAGTGTTTGGCATTGTACTGTACCCATATTTCTCTGCAGTATCTGTGCATCATGAATCGTGGTCTGTGTTAAGGGGGCCCACTGAGGCTCTTTCGCCCGGGGCCCATAAAAACCTGGAGCCGGCCCTGGTATAACTAGAGGACAAGGAATGCAGCTTTGCACGTGACTGGACATACTTTCGCAGTAGATTTGTGATTTCATCTCTACTTGTGAATGGAGAATAAGATGACTGCAGTTCTGGATAGGAATAGAAATTTAAGGCATGATCTAGATACAGAATTGTGACAGCAGCTCTGGATGTGATTGGAGTATTAGACAATATGTGATAGTAGAATTGGGATTGCAGCTCAGAGTTTGACTGGGGTTTAAGGCCACGTTGACACATTCAGGATTTGGTCAGTATTTTACCTCAGTATTTGTAAGCCAAAATACAGAAGTGTTTCTAGTCTACTTTTCCTCTGATTGTTCCACTCCTGGTTTTGGCTTTCAAATAAGTGATGTAAAAAACTGACCAAATACTGAACATGTGAACGTGACCTAACTCTCCAAAAATCTTCAAGTTTTTGAGAAGTTAGGATTTCATAAGGAGGATTTTGGGTTTGCTCACGTTAACATATAAATCGGATGAGTGCAATGCGAGAAAAAAAAATCGCATTGAACTCGGACCAATGTTATTCAATCAGGCAGTGCAGATCTAGGTATTTTTTTCTCAGCTGTATTTGTCATAAGAAAAAAATTTGCAGCATGCTGCGGTTTCACTCCGAAATCTGTTCAGCGTGAGAAAAAAATCGCATGTCCTACGGACCATCAGTATGGCATCCGATTATTACAGAAAATACTGACTCAACAAGACGCAGTTTAAAAAAAACGCATACTGCACCTCAAAAAGCACAAGGTACGTAAAAGTCACACCACGTAAATGACATTTTAGACATCTCATTTATTTTGCTACTACTGTGCTACTTTTTGTCGTTTGCTTTCCGCATGAAGAAAGCACAGCAAAAACACTACTTGTGAACAAGCCCTAAAATTACATCCACCAGAGATGTCATTTATGTTGATACAACCCACAACAAAATTTGCATGATTTACATGTGGATTTGTCACAGATTTCACCTTGTATAATGCAAAGGGTAAAATCTGCCACATAAAGTGCCATGCTGTGGATTTCTAATACGCGTCGCAGGTCAATTTCCGTGCAGATTTTGGGCAGATTGCTTTACACAGCACAAGAATATGGTAAAATCTCATGCACTTTGCATTATGCATTATGTAACAGGAGAATTGTGGATGCAGCTCTGGCTGTGACTGGAGTGAAGAATATTAGGACTGGATAAGTAAAACTGAGATTTGTAATGTTCACAGGGTTATATGTGGATTTAACAATAAATGAGCAATAATGGTATTTCATATATTAATAATGTGAGTTTTACCAATATTCCTCTGAGGTTTCCCTTATTATTAAGGCCACGGAGCCGACACTGTATAAAGCAGCGTTCAGTACAACTATGTCACATTACAGCCCATGAATCATCCCTATCCTTGTAATTCCTCCATGATTTCAGCAGCTCAGAGGCCGGACTGCAGATAATAGGAAAGAGCAGGAAGCCGAGCTCAGGGCCCACAGCATTAAGTCAGCACTTCAAATTTATTAATGTCTTGAGCAAATATTCCTGGGGCTATTTCCTGCTCTTTTCGGCACAATGCCAGAAATCCCGGCACTGCACTCACTTGTCAGGAAAACTATTAGAGAGAAGGGGTCTGACAAGAATCTGCCTTTTAAGGTCCCCTGACGGTATTTATTGGACTGCATTATTCAAGGGGGAAATCTGAAGAAATTATAGGGGTCTTCTACCTTTGGGAACAATTTTTTTATTTACTTTAATGCATGTGCTTGTGTGTAGCCCTGGTGGTAGGCACACGCAGTACCCTGGAGAGTGTATGGCGAGACAGCAGTTTAATGCTAAATATCCATTCACTCAACACACACTAGACACACCCCTAGGGTAGTGGAGGATACTCTAGAGGGAGTGGTCAAGGTAGTAGGTGTTGAGGTGATTTTTAGTCAGTCTAGTTCCTGTCTTCGGACAGTGAAGACGTGTGGAGTGAGTGTCTAGACTTCTGTGAGAGAAGACGTTTGGAGGGAGGAAGGAGTCTAGCCTGCTTTATCACTAGTTCAAATCGTGGAGTCTGGTATAGGTGTTTGGAATACACCTTAGTCTAGTCAGAGCTGTATCACCTCATCAGCATACACTGAAAGAAAGAAGAAGTTTTAGTACAGAAAGTCTTCAGCATTCCTGTCTAAAGGACGGTATCAGGTTCAGAGACGTGCTCCTGCCTGTGATAACTGAGCATCTGTGGCTAACTTCGTAGGAAGGAAAAGGAAAGAAGTGACTGCTCGACCCTTGGCTAGTTTGAGTGCTTATGTTACCAGCGTGGACAAGGCGAAAGGCAAGTGGATTTATAAGATTAGTGCTTACGGATTGCAGAAGTCCAGCACATTGCACCCGGTCACTGGGGACCGAAGGGTCACTGTTGTTTCAAGCACAGTGATAAGAAAACCAGGAATCTACCGGACCCTAGGTCGCGGCAGACAAGCCCCTTATAGTCAGTACGTAACTGGGGTCAGGGGGAGTGAAGACTTTGGAGTTTCTGCAGGACAAAATAAGAATTCAGCTCCTTCACAGGAAGGCCCCTAACACTAAGCTGACTGGGCAGGTACAGCTAAAGATTAGCTGGAGATTTGAGGGAACTACGCTTCAGGCTGGTTGTACTCGTTTTATTGGAGTTAAAGGAGGCCCCTAACTTGTCCAGCTGCTGTCTCAAGATACACTCTCCTTGGATCAGCCTCCCTGGGACCTGCCTTATCATCTTGCAAGTAAAGGTATGGAAAGACGCTGACCGTGTGAGACTGTGTTCTTTATCTGCACTCGACTTCACAAATCCCATAGACTTTGAGGGAAGAGTCCCACCTGTAGGGGACCCGACATCTAGCTGCCTCACCATCCCCTCAGAGATCTGCAGCAGCGCTGGTACTAATTACCAGAATACTACAGGTGGCGTCACGAACTGTATATAAACCAATCCCTGTAAATATATCCCCAACATACGCCAGACCGCCCGGGCCACAGACCGAGCCACAGCTACCTGTGACAAAATCCCCATAGACTTCCATGGGCTCGGCTCTGAGTACCCCATTGCCCTGGTAATCCACAATTGTGGTGGCGGGTCGACACACTTGGAGCTATAATCGTTTTTGCAATAGGGTTTAGTTAAAAAATGTTGCGCCGTTTGGCTTTTATAGACTCTTTTTTTCCACGGCACATTCAACTATGATGTCATAAATCAGCTGAGAGGACCTTACAAAAAGACAGATAAAAGAATAATAAACTGTGTGGCAATCTGACTGACAGATTCTCAGTTAACTTATTCTGCCACTGTAGGAGGAGGTGACGGTACTCCTGAAGAGCTCTTGCGGGATGTACCATTAGTGCAGGAAGGCTGCCACCTACTGGCTAAATGGGACCATGCAGAACCAATCGCCACAGGAAGAGTTATGGGGGGATGAGATCAAATGCAGCACCTGCTCAGGTGCCTTTGATGACGTAATTCCCAGATATGAAGGTCCTGCTCCAAACCTTGGTGTGATTTGATGCCAGGAGAGAGAGAGGTGCGGACGTGGACCAGGGGCGACGCTGAAGTTGGAGTGACAGGCCTCAGTGAAAAGCGTGCGCAAGAAGGATGCTGGCTGCTGTCAGACAGAGTCCGTACGTCGCCAAGTGAGATCCAAAATCCTAACTACACCGGTCTAGACCCGAGGACCAGATCTATGCCGGTCAAGACCCAGAGCCCAGACTGTGCCCCTCAAGGTCTAAATCCAGAGCCCAAACTGTGCCCCTCAAGGTCTAAATCCCTGCTCTACGCCAGACAAGTTGCAAAGTCCAGACCGCGCCAGCCAAGAGCTGAAGCCCAGCCTTCTTTCCCATGGGCCCGGAGACACTCGCCGTCAGTCAAGCACCAAAGATCCAACAGGAGACTTCAATCAAAGGAGGACTCCTACGATGACAGAAGGAAGGCACGAGTGAGCGATGCCATCGCTTCTGGCACCAACGTACAGCACAGGGGTCAGCTTGGGCTAGGACAACAGGCAGGGTAGGGGTCAGCTGGGGCAAAGGAAACTTAGCTTTCCTTACTAGACATCGTTAGGAAGACTTGTGGCCTAGAGGGAAAACCTGGTGACCCCCACTAGGGCCACTGTGTCAAAAGGAGCCAGCATAGCAGCTCGCCAAGGAACAGGTGTACCACCCCTGCCAGAGAGAAACACCAATATAATCCTTTAAGAGACTATTGTTTAACTGCTTCCCAAATTCTGCAAGTCTCCGCCAACCTGGAAGCAATATAGTTTGTTATCTGTTCTGCCTCGTGCTCATCTGTGCGTTGCTCCTGGTCACCTGCTTACACAGCCAGCAATAGACAGTGCAACACAGAAGACTATACAGGTCCTTCTCAAAAAATTAGCATATAGTGCTAAATTTCATTATTTTCCATAATGTAATGATTAAAATTAAACTTTCATATATTTTAGATTCATTACACACCAACTGAAATTTGTCAGGTCTTTTATTGTTTTAATACTGATGATTTTGGCATACAACTCCTGATAACCCAAAAAACCTGTCTCAAAAAATTAGCATATCAAGAAAAGGTTCTCTAAACGACCTATTACCCTAATCTTCTGAATCAACTAATTAACTCTAAACACATGCAAAAGATTCCTGAGGCTTTTAAAAACTCCCTGCCTGGTTCATTACTCAAAACCGCCATCATGGGTAAGACTGCCGACCTGACTGATGTCCAGAAGGCCATCATTGACACCCTCAAGCAAGAGGGTAAGACCCAGAAAGAAATTTCTGAACAATTAGGCTGTTCCCAGAGTGCTGTATCAAGGCACCTCAATGGGAAGTCTGTTGGAAGGAAACAATGTGGCAGAAAACGCTGTACAACGAGAAAAGGTGACCGGACCCTGAGGAAGATTGTGGAGAAGTGACTCGCCCCACAATTGTGGATACCAGGGCTATGGGGTACTCAGAGCCGATCCCATAGAAGTCTATGGGAGTTGTCACTGGCAGCGGGACTCGGTCCGTGGCCCTGGCAGTCAATGCGATGGGGGAATATTTACAGGGGATATTTAGGATAGGTAGTTCGTGACGCCACCTGCGGTTTCTGGTAAATTGTACCAGCGCTGCTCTAAGGACTTTCACAGGGATGTTATGGGGCAGCTTGGTAGTAAGTCTCCCACAGGTGAGACGGGTCCCTGGAAGTCTATGGTGATGATGATGATGCAGGGTGTAGTAAGAATTCAGCCAAACACAATGCAGCTTCTTTTCATACTTTTACTGATGGTAGTTCAAGCAGATCCCGGGGAGCTGGTCGGGGTGGAGAGTGCACATTCGGGTAACAGCTGAGCAGGTTAGAGGCCTCCTTTACTCCATATACATGTGAGTCCAACTTGCCTGAAGCGAAGTTAACTCTGAATCTCCAGCTTTCTCAATAGCTGTACTGCCCGGCCAATATTGTGGTGGAGCCTTCTATGTGGTGAGAACAGAGTCCTTTTATGCGGGGCCCTGCTAAAAGTCCTTGTTCCTCCTGACTCCGATTACGTACTGACACTTAGGGCTGCTCTCTGCGACCTGTAGTCCAGATGCCTCCGGTTTTCTTGTTACTAAGCTTGAAACTGTAGCAACGCTTCGGACTCCGGTGTCCGGCAATTTAGTGCAGGTAATCCAATACCTGTTGCACTTCTCTATCTTCTCCACTTTGCCCTTCGCCCTGCTCTCGCTCTTAGCATAAACACTTGGAGCTTCGATGGTAATGTCAGCTTTCTCCAGAGCTCGCTGAGCAGCTCTCAGTATCCTCCTTGCTTCAGCTTCTGCTGAGGTACTGATTAAGGGTAGCTCTGACTAGGCTAGGATGATCCACTTCACCCGTACTAGCCTCCACTTCTTTGTCAGGTGAGCTACGCTAACTCTGCGAGGATTCAATCCTTTCTCCTCTCCTTCCAAGTCCAGACTCCACTGGCACTGAACTGCACTGTCTGAAGACAGGAAACAGACTGAACTCTGATTGCTAAGTGTCACTTCCTCTTGTACCCCTGATGGGTGTGTCTAAAAGTGTGAGTGAAGTGCATAGATATCAAGCTTTGCTGTTACCTTCCTGTGCACTCTCCTGGACTTTTATGTGTGCCTGCGTAGCTGGGCTACACAGAAGGACCGATTCCAGACCTTGGGGGACCTGCGGAAGCAGTGGACTGAGTCTGGAGTAGAAACATCCAGAGCCACCGTGCACAGGCGTGTGCAGGAAATGGGCTACAGGTGCCGCATTCCCCAGGTAAAGCCACTTTTGAACCATAAACAGCGGCAGAAGCGCCTGACCTGGGCTACAGAGAAGCAGCACTGGACTGTTGCTAAGTGGTCCCAAGTACTTTTTTCTGATGAAAGCAAATTTTGCATGTCATTCGGAAATCAAGGTGCCAGAGTCTGGAGGAAGACTGGGGAGAAGGAAATGCCAAAATGCCTGAAGTCCAGTGTCAAGTACCCACAGTCAGTGATGGTGTGGGGTGCCATGTCAGCTGCTGGTGTTGGTCCACTGTGTTTCATCAAGGGCAGGGTCAATGCAGCTAGCTATCAGGAGATTTTGGAGCACTTCATGCTTCCATCGGCTGAAATGCTTTATGGAGATGAAGATTTCATTTTTCAGCACGACCTGGCACCTGCTCACAGTGCCAAAACCACTGGTAAATGGTTTACTGACCATGGTATTACTGTGCTCAATTGGCCTGCCAACTCTCCTGACCTGAACCCCATAGAGAATCTGTGGGATATTGTGAAGAGAAAGTTGAGAGACGCAAGACCCAACACTCTGGATGAGCTTAAGGCCGCTATCGAAGCATCCTGGGACTCCATAACACCTCAGCAGTGCCACAGGCTGATTGCCTCCATGCCACGCCGCATTGAAGCAGTCATTTCTGCAAAAGGATTCCCGACCAAGTATTGAGTGCATAACTGAACTTTATTATTTGATGGTTTTTTTTTTATTTTGTTTTAAACACTTTTATTTTATTGGACGGATGAAATATGCTAATTTTTTGAGACAGGATTTTTGGGTTTTCATGAGCTGTATGCCAAAATCATCAGTATTAAAACAATAAAAGACCTGAAAAATTTCAGTTGGTGTGTAATGAATCTAAAATATATGAAAGTTTAATTTTAATCATTACATTATGGAAAATAATGAAATTTAGCACTATATGCTAATTTTTTGAGAAGGACCTGTAGAAGGCAAACGGTGCAGCATTTTTAATGAAACCCAATTGCCAAAATGATTTTTAACCCTAATGACATGCATTTAAGTAAAACAAAATACCCCTATGAACAGGGTCACACAACCGTTTTTTACATATTTGAGAAAAACTAGCAAATTATTATGATCAGAGTTTGATCAGCGTGACATCAGTTTTTCTTGGAGGTGGAGGGAAAAAAAATGTTTCTCCACCTTCTTAATTGTGTCAGCCCATGAAAATCAAACCACATGCAGATGGCATTTGCGTACAGTCCAATGTTTTTCACAGACACACAGACTTGCATTGCCAATTTTGATCTGACAACTGGATCAAAATCAGACACGTCTCCTATATTTTCCGCGAACTACTCAAAAAATGGGTCGTGTGCACGAGACCTAATGGTGGACAATCCTTTTACAAAATGTGTCCAAAATGATCCAGCCGTCAATGTTAACCCCTTTACTCCTGAGGGTTGTTTGCACATTAATGACCGCCGAGCATGGGCGTACCCACCGTGGGGCAGGGGGGGCAGGTGCCCCCCTCTAGAAGCAGGGGCACACAATGAAAGAGAGCGGAGAGAGCAGCACAATGCCGGCTCCCTCTGCCCCAGGTTGCAGTGCCTGTCTGTATGCGCAGTGCACGGAGCTTCTTCCCTTCCTTCCTTCCTTCCTTTTTGGCCGTCAGCAGCTGTAGTTTCACTTTCTGCCCTGCAGGCTCTGGTTGTCTCAGCCACACTGGGTCCTAGTGCCCTCTGTGTGCAGACACTGGACACTTCCTGCTCCTGCCTCAGCCACTGCCTGCAAGCTTCAAGGTAAGTGGAGATGTAATTTATTAAATTCATTCTGCTCAGGCATGTCATGGTCACTGTGGGGGAATGTGAGAGGATGGGGGTATTGTGGGGGAGGGGTACAGGGCACGGGGGGGAATGTAAGAGGATGGGGTATTGTGGGGGCTAGGCACTGGGGGGGTTAATGTGAAAGGATGGGGGTATTGTGGGGGAGGGGTACAGGGCACTGGGGGTTTAATGTGAGAGGATGGGGGTATTGTGGGGGAGGGGTACAGGGCACTGGGGTGAATGTAAGAGGATGGGGGTATTGTGGGGGCTAGGGCACTGGGCGGGTTAATGTGAGAGGATGGGGGTATTGTAGGGGAGAGGTACAGGGCACTGGGGGGTTAATGTGAGAGGATGGGGGTATTGTGGGGGAGGTGTACAGGGCACTGGGGTGAATGTAAGAGTATGGGGTATTGTGGGGGCTAGGGCACTGGGGGGGTTAATGTGAGAGGATGGGGTATTGTGGGGCTAGGGCACTGGGGGGGTTAATGTGAGAGGATGGGGGTATTGTGGGGGCTGAAGTGGGGGAGGGGCAACAGGGCACAGAGCGTGAATGTGAGAGGATGGGGTATTGTGGGGGAGGGGATACAGGGCACTGGTTGGTGAATGTGAGAGGATGGGGATATTGTGGGGACTGGCGCACAGGGGTTGATGTGAGAGGATGGGGTATTGTGAGGAGGGTAGACAGGTCACTGGGGTTGAATGTAAGAGGATAGGGGTATTGTGGGGCTAGGGCACTGGGGGTTTACTGTGAGAGGATGGGGTATTGTGGGGGCTGAAGTGGGGAGGGGCAGCAGAGCACTGAGGGGTGCATGTGAGAGGATGGGGGTATTGTGGGGTCAGTGGGACAGAACACTAAGGGGTGCATGTGAGACAATGGGCTGTTGGGGTGTGGGTGGGGGACAGGGGAGGTAGGTGGCTTTTTTTTACTTGTGAGCTCCTTAATACTTTAATAATAGATTAATATTTCAGTATTATTATAACAATGGCATAGACAGACGGCCGTATATCTCATGCGAGGATCGCACTGCAATCCTCGGACTTGCTGGTACCGCTCCTGACATGAGCGCGACTGCCATGTATAATATATGGTATATACAGCGTAGTGTCGCATACACTGCTGTATTATACAATATACAACAGTTCTAATGCTCCATACCTAATATGCAGGATAATGTACAGTGTATATGATGTAACCTGTATAAGATGCGACATTGGCTTGCCCCCCCCAGTTTTGATCCTGGGTACGCCCATGCCGCTGAGCCAATTTTTACAATTCTGACCACTGTCCCTTTATGAGATTATAACTCTGGAACATTTGAACGGATGTTGTCGATTCTGAGTTTGCTTTCTCATGACATATTGTACTTCATGTTAGTGGTAAAATTTCTTCAATATAACTTGCGTTTATTTATAAAAAAAACGTAAATATGGCGAAAATTTAGAAAATGTTGCAATTTTCAAAATTTGAATTTTTATCCCCTTTAAAACATAGAAATATGTCACATAAAATACTTACTAAATAACATTTCCCACATGTCTACTTTACATCAGCACAATTTTGGAAACAAAATTTTTTATGTTAGGAAGTTATAAGGGTTAAAAATTGACCAGCAATTTCTCATTTTTACAACAAAATTTACAAAACCATTTTTTTAGGGACCACCTCACATTTGAAGTCACTTTGAGGGGTCTATATGGCAGAAAATACCCCAATGTGACACCATTCTAAAAACTGCACCCCTCAAGGTACTCAAAACCACATTCAAGAAGTTTATTAACCCTTCAGGTGCTTCACACAAATTTTTGGAATGTGGAAGGAAATAATGAACATTTAACTTTTTAGTCACAAAAATGATCTTTTACAAACAATTTTTTTATTTTCACAAGGGTACAAGGAAAAAATTGACAGATAAAGTTGTGCAATTTCACCTGAGTACTCCGATACCCCATATGTTGGGGAAAACCACTGTTTGGGCGCACTGCAAGGCTCAGAAGGGAAGGAGAGCTGTTTGACTTTTTCAAACCAAAATTGGCTGGAATTGAGATCGGACGCCATGTCGGGTTTGGAGAACACCTGATGTGCCTAAACAGTGGAAACCCCCCACAAGTGACACCATTTTGGAAACTAGACCCCCTAAGGAACTTATCTAGATATGTGGTGAGCACTTTGAACCTCCAAGTGCTTCACACAAGTTTATAACGTAGAGCTGTGAAAAAACAAAATAATATTTTTTCCACAAACATGATTTTGAGTCCCCAATTTTTTATTTTCCCAAGGGTAAGAGGAGAAATTGGACCCCAAAAGTTGTTGTCCAATTTGTCCTGAGTACGCTGATACCCTATATGTGGGGGGAACCACTGTTTTGGGCGCACTGCAGGGCTTGGAATGGAAGGAGCGTCATTTGACATTTTCAAACCAAAATGATCTGGAATTGAGATCGGACACCATGTCGCGTTTGGAGAGCAGCTGATATGCCTACACAGTGGAAACCCCCCAATTCTAACTCCAACCCTAACCCCAACACACCCTAACCCTAATCCCAACCCTAACCCTGATCCCAACCCTAACCGTAAGGCCGGAGTCACACTAGCGTTGAATACGGATGAATGCTATGCAAGAAAAAATCGCATAGCACTCGGACCAATGTTAATCTATGGGCAGCTCCCATCATCCGATTTTTTTCTCGTCCGTATTATACGTGCGAGTGAAATCGCAGCATGCTGCGATTTGCAGCATATATCGGCCAAGTCTCGCCAATGCAAGTCTATGGGTGCGAGAAAAAAATGGACACCACACGGAACATCCGTGTGACTTGCGAGAAATATGAACACATTTTCCTCATTACAGCCCATTGAGCCAATAAATTCAAAGGGAAAAGCAGTGAGAAATGAAAAGCCATACGGATGCCATACAGATGTCACACTGATACTTAGATGCGAGGAAATCGCATCATCGCATTAAAAATGGATTACATACCGATCACCATACAGAGAACATTTGTGCAATTCTCGGCAGACAAAATTAGACCGATTTTTTTATACGTTGTGTCTGTCTCCAACCTAATCCAAACCCTAACCCCAACTCTAGCCCCAGCCTTAACCCTAACCCTAACTTTATCCCCAACCCTAACCCTAACTTTAGCCCCAACCATAACCCTAATGGGAAAATGGAGATAAATACATTTTTTACTTTATTATTTTTCCCTAACTAAGGGGGTGATAAAGGGGGGTTTGATTTACTATTTATAGCAAGTTTTTATGTTTGGCAGCTGTCACACACTAAAAGACGCTTTTTATTGCAAAAAATAGTTTTTGCATCACCATATTTTGAGAGCTATAATTTTTCCATATTTTGGCCCACAAAGTCATGTGAGGTCTTGTTTTTTGCGGGACAAGTTGACGTTTTTATTCGTACCATTTTGAGGCACATGACATTTTTTGATCGCTTTTTATTCCTATTTTTGTGAGGCAGATGAAAAAAAAACCCAGCAATTCATGAATTTCTTTTGGGGGGGCCGTTTATACTGTTCCACGTGTGGTAAAATTGATAAAGCAGTTTTATTCTTTGGGTCAGTCTGATTACAGCGATACCTCATTTATATTTTTTTATCTTTTGGCGCTTTTATACAATAAAAACTATTTTATATAAAACATAATTATTTTTGCATCGCTTTATTCTGAGAGCAACAACTTTTTTATTTTTCGAGTGATGAGCTGTATGGCAGCTTGTTTTTTGCAGAACAAGATGACATTTTCAGCGGTACCACGTTTATTTATATCCGTTTCTTTGATCGCTTGTTATTCCTTTTTTTGTTCGGCATTATGATGATAAAGCATTTTTTGCCTTGTTTTTTTTTTTTTTTTTTAATGGTGTTCACTAAAGGGGTTAACTAGTCGACAGTTTTATAGGTCGGGTTGTTACGGACATGGCGATACTAAATATGTGTACTTTAATTGTTTAGACTTTTTTTAATTCAAATATTTATTTATTGATGGAATAAATATTGATTTTTTTACTATTATTTTTTATTTTTTTTAAATATTTTTACAATTATTTTAAAAAAAATTTTAAATTCATTCTTACTTTTACACTTTGTCCCACTATGGGACTCTCATTTTCTGCAGGCTGATTGCTTATATGGCATGCAGATCTGCATGCCATATAGGCTGTCAGCGCTGCATGTAATCACCTCACAGACTAAGGCCGGAGACACACACAACGATAAAAAATCGGACCGTATTATACGGCCGTAATACGCAAAAAAGTCCCCTGAAAAGTGATCCGCATGTCATCAGTGTGCAGAGCGAAGATGCGATTTCCTCGCATCAAAACATCCGTGTGTCATCCGTATGGCATCCGTACGGCGAGATTTTCTCGCCGGCTTGCAAAACCGACATATAATGGATCCGAATGCCAGTTTTTACATCACAAAAGAACTCCCTCTGACGTCACTGATGCTGTGCGGTGTCCCAGGCAGACCTGAGCTGAACTGATTAGCCTGGGAAACAATCAATTAAGCTTCCCAGCTAATCACTTCCTCTCCTGTCCTGTGAGAGGAGCTCATTCATTCGGGGGTTTACTGCGAGGCTGGCAGCATTAGCTCTGGTCCACGCAGTAAACATGTTAACCCTTTGTGAAGGATTACAGCGTTGGACCTGACTGAGCGCCAGATAGGTAAGAATAATGTTGTTTTATTATTTTTTTTTATTACAGGAGAACAAGGGAATCGAAGGAATACCAGTACAATAAAAGATGGTCAAAACCTGTGTGTTTATTTCATTAAAATGATTTTTAATTAATGTGTGCGTGGTTTTTTTTTTTATTTCATACAATAGGATTAATAATTGATAGTTGTCTAATTGACAACTCTCAATTATTAACCTGGCTTAAAGTCACCTTCCAATAGCAAGGTGGCTTTAACCCATTATTAACCCATTAGCCACCGCTACAGGGCAATGGGAATAGACGGGCTAAGTGCCAGAAAGGGCGCATCTAATTATAGATTTGCCTTTTCTGGGGTGGCTGGGGGCAGATGTTAGTAGCCAGGGGGGCACAAAATAAATGCACCCTCCCTAGGCTATTATTATCTGCCGCCACTCGCTGGCTTTGCATGTCTGGTGGAGAAAATACAGCGGGAGCCCACACATTTTTTTTCAAGGAATATACACCTTTAATTAACCCCTACATGTATGAAATTTTGCACACATACACTCATGTTATTGTTAGTGAAAACCATATATCAAACTACATGAAATGACATGGTTAACTGTATGTAAACCATGTGTCATTTCATGTCGGGTTCTGTAATTTCACAAAAGCCGGCAATTGAATTAGCCACTATTATACTATGTAGAAGTGTATGACCTATTTATATATATATGTCACAATGACATGTATATATATATATATATCTATATTCTATGTGTATATATCTATTCTTTCTATTCTTTATTAAACCTGTCAGTGTGATTTTACAGTATAGCCGGGGATGAATTGCCGGCTTTTCTAAAGGACACGGTGCGTATTTCTCGCAAGTCACACTGATGGTCCGTGTGTAATCCGATGTTTTCTCGCCCCCATAGGCTTGCATTGGTGAGTCTCGGTTGTAATATGGTGCAAATCGCAGCATGCTGCGATTTCACTTGCACGTATAAAACGGACGAGAAAAAATCGGATGTTGGGAGCTGCCCCATAGATTAACATTGGTCCGAGTGCAATGTTATTTTTTCTCGCATTGCACTCGTCCGTATTTCTCGCTAGTGTGACTCCGGCCTTACTGACATGCACTGTGCATGACAGGAAGTCTCTGAGCTCTGGTAACCCAGATGTCGTCATGACGCGGGGTCTCTGATCCAAATGTGCACCATCATTTGTGACTTTTATCCTCAAGAAAACCAAAGTGCAGTCATTAAAAAATTGACCTCTTCCCCTATGAGTTTCAATTCCTCATTGGCTTGAAGATTTTGCTTGCTGTCTTTGATTATACTCAATAGCTAAAAATGTGTCCATTCCCTGTCCTGCTCACAAAGCTGATAGCTTATTACTATGTGTTACAAAGCGGCAGCTAGTTCAATCACTATATCTGTACAACTATTGCTTCGGATTTTCAAGTCAAGGCCTTCTGTTGCACTTTTTATTGTTGGCTGCAGAATAAGTTAACTGAGAATCCATCATTGAATTAATTCTTAGTAGTTGTCCACTACTAGGACAGCCCCTTTTTGTTCAAAATGTTTTTGCACTTATAAAATAATTAAGCCTATACTCACCTCCCATGCTGGTGCCGTTCCCGTGGTGTTGGCACTTGTGGTCCCAGAGCTCTCATGCGGTGTTGTGACATGTGACGCCGGTGCCCAATCAGTGCCAGCGTCACTGTCCCCGCCTTCGGACAAATAGAGCATGAAGAGGAAGTCCGGCTGGAACTGATCTCTGACTTCGTCTTCCTGCTCAATTCGACAGCAGGCGGAGACAGTGACACCGGCACTGATTGGGCCCCAGCATCACGTGTCACAACAACAGAACTGGAGGCACGGGAGATGGAGTGCCGACACCACAGAAACGGTGCCAGCACGAGAGGTGAGTATAAGCTTTATTATTTTATCAAGGCCAAGCAACGGGTATGAGAAGAAGTTGTCCAAGTAGTAGTCAACTTCTTTAAGGTCGAATGGGAGAGATTTTAAGGATATGTGCACACGTCGCAGATTAGCCTGCAGAATTTTCTGCAGAGAATCTGCATGTCTTGGCAAAAAACGCAGGCCTAAATGCTTGCAGACTTCACGCGGAATTGATGTGGATTTCTTACATATTGTAATGCGTTTTTGCTGTGCCGATTTGTGAGATGGTAGTGGGAATGCATCCTGTCTGTGAACTTTCTCCTTTGTGCTTCTTCTGGAAGAGAGAGATAGAGAGAGAGGGGCTAAAAACGCTGCAGATCCACAAAAAAGAATTGACATGCTGCGGAAAAAAAACCTCTGCAAATCTGCACAGATTTTTCCGCAGCAGGTGCACAGCATTCTTCATTTCCCATTGACTAACATTGGTTGTGTACTACACTGCGGATTTGATGCAATTCCGTGCTTCCAAAAACGCTGCGGATCCACATCAAAATCCTCAACGTGTGCACATACCCTAAAGGTACTGCCACACTAAACAATCCCGCTAGCGATCACGATAACGACGCATATTTATGCGATCGCTAGCGGGATTGTTTCTATATCGCTGATAGCGGCTTAACTTAGCGATGTCGTTAAGGACGCTATCGCGGTTAGCGATCTCCTTAACGACTTTAGCGGTACAAAAGTACCGCTAAATCGCTAAAAAAGGTGCCACACTCAGCTATATATACTTACCAGCTGGGCGCCGACGATAAAAATAGGGTCCGGAACGATGTCAGCGACGAGCGAGATCACAGCAGGATCTCAGCAGGGGCCACGTCGCTGGTAGATGCCGCACACTACAACATCGCTAACGGGATCGCTAAATAGTGACGTTTTTTAGCGATCCCGTTAGCGATGTTGTTTAGTGTGGCATACCCTTAAGTCTTTTCTCTGTCTTTTTCAGAACTCCTCTCAGCTAGTTAAATATAATTGTTGCATAGCATTAAAGATCCTGTAAAAAATAAAAGGAAAATCGTGCAAAGAAAAAAATATTAAAATAATTGCTAAATGATTGTTTTGTTTTTTTTAGCTCCAAATACACATGCATTTAGTAAATAAAATTGTTCCCAAAGGTAGACAACCCCTTTAAGGCTACAATCGCACATCCGTGTGTTGAGATCCGAGTATGGGCCGCGATGCATGGACTGTATAGGCGTATATGAAGCTGTTAAATTTGGCTCAGGAGACCAAGTCGCGAATCACACGCAGACTGCTAAACACAAATATGTGAATGTAGTCTTAGGTCCATTAGATGAGCCGATTGTGGACCATTAACGAACACTGATTGATTACTCATTTACTGGTCCATTAACATTGAGGAAATTTCCCAAAATTTTTCTCTACATAAGTGAAATAACCTATACATGTTTGGTATATCCATAATCATACTGACCTGGAGAATAATATTGCCAGGTCATTTTTGCAGGAAAATGAACATGGTAAATAAGATGAAAAAACAATGGTGAATTGCACTTTTTTCGCCATTTCACCGCACTCTGAATTTTGTTGCCGATTTCCAAGCACATCACATGATAAAATGGATGATGTCATTCAAAAGTACAACTCATCTCGCTAAAAAAAAACAAGTCCCTATATTGCTATGTCAAAGAAAAAATAAAAAAGTTATAGCTTTTTTGTGTGTGTGCAGCTGTTTGTCTGTGGGAATCACAGCTGTACTCGGAATAACTGACCTCATCAATGGTTCCTACAATTTCTGCCCCATTCATGTTACCATAGAAAATGTCCATTCCTGATAGAATACAATTTCCATCTGTGCCATTTCTTCATATATCCTTGTTATTTTTGCCCGATTTTCAGTATTGATGAGCACAATGTTCCTTCTGGTTTAATTTGCCTTCATTGTATCTTTCGTTTATTAGGGGCTGGAAATCTGCTTTGTGTTTGCATGATTCAATCAGCGGCTGCACCCTCATCAGTAATGCCCGTGCCTGTCAGCGTAAATATCGCAATTCTCATATACAGGGCAGAATAATTTACTTACTGGCACAGTCATCGGAGACACAGCTCACAATTAGAGAAAGAAGCATGATTTGAAAATGAGTTACAATTGATTGTGTTTCAGTGGAAATGAAGTTTGGAACGTGTTAATTAGATTGGGTCTAAACATCTGAGCCACAATAAGGCAGGCGATGAGCTGGAAGACACTTCTCCGAGAAGACGCTGCGATGTTTACCAAAAAAGTGGATAATGTAATATATAAAAGAGAATTAAAGTAATGTGCTAATGACACTATTATTTCTCAGAGGTGATAAGCAATATCTTCCCTATTAAGGTGAAATTATTGGCTGGGTGCTAGGAGCAGGGCTCCTGTTCTGCTGGTCTTCCTGGGAAGTTGGAAAAGTGCAGACCTGGAGATGGAACCTTGCTATAGTGGCCCTTTACACTCCAAAATGGCGGTTGCCCAATTTACAGGTGTGTAACGATCGAGGTCACAGAGGGTACAACTGCGACCGTTCCTGTGCGGGAGGGGGGTCTGACAATGCCAGCGCCTATTTCATCTGGATGTGCACTTGTATTCAGCCCCCTGTAGTCTTATACCCCTAAAAGTATCCTGAGTGACCAATTATTGCCTGAACTCACATAATAAGTAAATTATTGTAAAAAATTGTGCATAATTTATTCTCAGTATAACTGCAGTTGTTCAGTGAAGGCCTCAGAGGTTTGCTTGAGAACGTTAGGGATCAAACAACATCATGAAAACCAAGGAACACACCAAACAGGTCAGGGATAAAGTTGTGGAAAAGAGTAGGTTATAAAAAAAATAGCCCAAGCTCTGTACATATTACAGGGCACTGTTCAATCCATAATTCAAAAATGGAAGTAATATGGCACAACTGCAAACTTACCAAGACATCGCCGTCCACCTAACTGATATCCCAAGCAAGGAGAGCATTAATTCGAGAAGCAGCCAAGAGGCTGACACTATGGAGGAGCTACAGAGATCCACAACTCAGGTGGAAGAATCTGTCCACAGGACAACTATAAGTCATAAGTCTGGCCTTTATGGAAGAGTGGCAAGAAGAAAGCCATTTTTGAACGCAAGACATAAGAAGTCCTATTTACAGTTTGCAAAAAATCATGTAAGGGACACAGCTAGCTCATGGAAGAATATACTCTTGTTAAAATGAGACCAAAGAAAACATTTGGGGGCTAAAATGCTATGTAGCGGAAAGGTAACACTGCACCATCCCCACTGTCAAACAGGGTGGTGGCAGCATCATGTTGTGGAGATGCTTTTCTTCAGCAGGGACAGGGAAGCTGGTCAGAGTTGATGAGAAGAAGGATGGGGCTAAATACAGGGCATTCCTAGAGGAAAACCTGTTAGAGGCTGCAAAAGACTTGAGAATGGGGCGTAAGGCTACTTTCACACTTGCGTTTTTTTGCGCAGTGCATCGTGCGCTATCGGACGCATGCGCAATGTTCCCCTATCTTTAACATGGCGGGCGCAGGGTCTAGCGCTTGCACGCGTTTATGTGCGTTTTTCGTGCGCTGCGCATTTTCCCGGTGTGCGCCCATACGCGCTAGACGCTACATGTTGCATTTTTTTTCTTCGCCCAACCGCTCTTAAAAAAACGCGTGCGCACGTGTGCGCGTGCTATGCGCAAAAAATAACATTGCAGTCTATGGGGGCGCTGGCATGCGCATGGCTTTGCGCTCGTCAGCGCTTTTGTACACACGCGATTTTTCAGTATTTAATGTCTAAACCATGATAGAGCCAGAGATGATAGAGCCAAAGATGATAGAGCCAAAGATGATAGAGACAGAGATGATAGAGCCAAAGATGATAGAGACAGAGATGATAGAGCCAAAGATGATAAAGCCAAAGATGATAGAGCCAAAGATGATAGAGACAGAGATGATAGAGCCAGAGATGATAGAGCCAAAGATGATAGAGACAGAGATGATAGAGACAGATGATAGAGCCAAAGATGATAGAGACAGATGATAGATGATAGAGCCAAAGATGATAGAGACAGATGATAGATGATAGAGCCAAAGATGATAGAGACAGATGATAGATGATAGAGACAGAGATGATAGAAATGTGACACATAGACAACCCATGCGCCAAAAAAAAACGCAAACGCATGCAAAAACGCATGAAATCGCAGACAAACGCTGCATTTTTTTGTCGTAATGCGCATGCTGATGCGACTAAATATCACAGCATTTACAAGCGTTTGCACGCGTTTTTTTAATGCGCTTCATGTGCACTCGAAACGCAGTGCAAAAAAATGCAAGTGTGAAAGTAGCCTTAGTTCACCTCTCTGGAGGACATCGACCCTAAACATACTGCTGGAGCTACAGTGGATGGTTTAGGTCAAATCATGTTCATGTGGGTCCAGACCAAAATCCCACTGAGAATCTGTGGTAAGACTTGAACATTGCTGATCACAGACTCCTCCATCCAATCTCACTGAGCTAGAGCGCGACTGCAAAGAAGAAAGAGCAAAAATTTCAGCTTCACGAGGTGCAAAGCTGGTAGAGACAGATCCCAAAAGACTTGCAGCAGTAATTGCAGTAAAGGTGGCCTACAAAGTATTGACTTGGGGGGCGGATTACAAATACACATCGCAATTTTCAGATATATAATTTTAAAATGTTTAGAAAACTATCTATCCTTTACACTTCCCAAATACCTGCTACTTTGTGTCGGTATATCATATAAAATACAAATAAAAAACATTTAAGTTTGTGGGTGTAACATGAAAAAATGGGGAAAAGTTCACTGGGTATGAACACTTTTTCAAGGCATAATATTTGCACATTGAGCATTTTACCACCATTGCTCCTAGCTCAGTCTGTATATGGAATATGCAGTCATGATTTGGGGGCATCTGTTTTCCATGTCCTAGCATATTCCCTGGAGCCCACCACGCGTCCCTGTAATTGAATGCAATGATTGTCTCATGCTCAGTGGGGTGGTCTACAGTAACTGCGACAGACACTTTGTGAGCATTTTCCCAGCCTGATGTACTCCCTGTGTCTGGGCGTAGGGCAGCAGTAACTTAACGGTCTCCTTGGTGGTCCGTAACTTCTTATCTGATGTTGAGTTTCTGTGGCAACGAGTAAACTGTAACTGAGAGTACAACTCATTAGTTTATGGGTCCAACCCAAAACTTCTCAAACTGTACATTATTCCCAGCCACCTAATGAGATTTCTCATCCTGCCCTGTACATAATGGAGCGAGTGTGCAGCTGTGCTTCATATGTGGCATCACCATTCAGCTCCATGAACACCGTCTTGTAAGGTCTATTATGTTTGCGTTCACCCTTCTTATACTATCAAGGATGCATTATGTTTACTGCATACCAGAGACCTAACTAGCGGCATAAGGTGCGACTGCGACCATGCAAGAGTGGGGCCCGCATATACCATCGTGTTTTTCATCTGAATGTGCGTCCTCAGAGGTAAATTCAGCTGAAGTATATTGCGGCACAGAGAAACCAGAGGCTCCTTGCACTGCAATTGCTACACAGGCCGTCAGCTGACGTTGTCATGCCCGTTGCAGGTGTGGCGTGTAAAGTCATTGCCATGTGCCACACGCCCCCTGTGCTGGCTATGTAGGATAAAGAGGATGGTACAGTGGGTGCAAGGAGAGGTAAGAGGAATCGTTTATTTTTTTCTTAAACATGTTTTGCAGAAGAGCGCCATGCCGTCGGACATTATTACAGTATGGAGGACATTATTATAGGAAGGGGCACATTACTATAGAATGAGGGACAGGATATCCAACACTATTACAGGAAGGATCCAGGGCACAGGACATTATTACAGGATGGGGCATATTATTACAGGTAGGGTCCAGGATAGGGGACATTATTACAAGAAGGGTCTAGGCAAGGGAAATTATTGCAGAAAGTGTCCAGGATACGGAATATTATTACAGGACAAGGAAAATGATAACAAGATGGGTCCAGGGCTGGGGATATTATTTCAGGATGAAAGATATTATTAGAGGAAGGGACCCTGGACAGGAAACATTATTACAGGAAGGGTCTGGAATAGGGAACATTATTGCAGAACAAGGAACATTATTCCAGGATGGGGCATATTATTACAGGAAGGGTCCAGGATAGGGAATATTATTACAGGAGAAGGGACATGATAACAGGATGGGTCCAGGGCTGGAGACATCATTACAGAATGGGAACCAATATTACAGGAAGGGACCCTGGATAGGGGGCACTATTACAGGAAGGGGCCATGATGAATGACATTATTACAGAATAGAGAAGGGCAACATTATTACAGAAATGGGCCAGGATGAGGACATTATTACAGGAAGAGGCCAGGATGAGAGACATTATTAAAGGATAGGGCCATTATTACAGATAGGTGCCAGGATGGGGAATATTACAGGAAGGAGTCCAGAACAGGTGACATTATTATAGGAATTAGACAGGATGGGGGACATTATTACAGGATGGAGACCAGCAGGATGGGGGACATTATTATAGGATGGGTGCCAGAATGGAGGACATTATTACAGGATGGGGAACATTATTACAGGTTGGAGAACATTTTTACAGGATAGGGACCAGGACAGAGGACATTATTACAGGGACCAGTATGTGTAGCCCAGCTGTGACTGGAGCCACATGTTACCCTGGAGAATGCACGGAAAGGTAAATCCACAATAACCCATTGCACACAACATTTCACATTTTTCCCTGGTACCACCAGAGGGAGCCCTTGAAATACAGCAGTGAGATAAGGCAGTCTAGCTGCGAGTTAGCTAGTCGTTGGTTTTACCTCAGAACAGCAGAACGCCTCAGAGAGTGAGAGGAGAGAGACGTTCCTGTCAGACGAGATGGAAGAAAACGAGCTAGTTACCTCAGACATGCTGAGAGGGAACTCTAGCCAGAAAGAAAGACTTATCTGAAAGCCTGAGGACTTCAGCAAACACTCAGCTTATATAGTGGAGTCCAGTGTAGTGGAAAGGATTGCCACTTGGTCTGGTCAAGGTTGAGTCCACTGAGATTCCAACAGTGAGCTGTTTCAGAAAGTAAGCGTGCCGACGCTTGGAGAGCGGTGAAGAGAAGGAAGCTGACATCTACTGCTGCTTGTGCTTATGATAGTGGTGAGAGTAGGACGACAGGCAAGTGGAAAAGGGAAAGAGAGTGACCGAGGTCAACCAGCATTAATAGCTTACCTCGACTCTGCACTACCGGACACCGGGTCCGCGCTTACCAGCATCTGCACGACTGGTAGGAGACACCGGAGACCCTGCTGGACTACAAGTCACAGAGGGGCCCTTCAGTGCTGATACGTAACCGGGGTCAGGAAGAACAAGAGTCTAGCAGGGCCCTGCATATAGAGACTAGTTCTGTCCAAAAGAAGGCTCCACCACAAGATCAGCCGGGCGTAGCAAAGAGAACGGAGTTAAACTTTGTTTTATGCAAGTTAGAAACTCACACTCATAAAGACGTAAGGAGGCCTTACACCTACTCAGTGGATTACTGGACGTGCATCCTTCACCCTGACGGCCTCCCGGGACGTGCCTGCAACTTCATCACCAGTAAAGGTACAGAAAGAGACTGTCTTGTGTGTGTCTGCATTATTGCTCCTTCACCCCTGCACCGCCATATACCTCAAAGGGATCAGTCTCGCCTGTGGGAGACTTAACACCTTGCTGCCCAATAAAAACCCCTCAGAGGATTCACCCTGCAGCGCTGGTCACCCTGATCAGGAACCACAGGTGGCGTCACGAACATTCTACAATTCCCTGTAAATATCCCCCTTTAGTGAGCGCCCAGGGCAACGGACCGAGCTGTGCTACCCGTGACATCCCCCAGTGAAGTGAACGGGCTCGGTGCCGAGTACCCCAAAGCCATGCTACGTGCGACTCATCTCTACTTGGCGTCACGAACAGGATGAGAAGCTCGCTATATGTGAGTCCTGTGTGCCTGAATTGGACTGTTTTTGTGCTATAGACTGTGTTACTGTTGTGATTTTTTGGCGCCAATTGTCCGCCATTGCCCGCCAAAGTACAGCGCTACAGCGCAAAGAGAAGGGGCGTACCTGCAGAAAGCGCGCGGAGTCCCGGACACGCCCCCAACGCTGACGCGGCGGCAGGTCCTGTGGAGAGCTTCAGTGATCGCTCTGACGTCAGAGCGCCTGCGACGCAGGTCCTTCCCCATCGCTGTGCCTGGCAGAGCTGCAGCCTTCAGGAGAAGGTAGGCCACACTTAACTAGGGGGGCACAAACATGTCGCAGCCACAAGCTGACAGCGCGGCCCAGGGCGACCGCTCCGGTGACTTACCCGCCGGCGCTGCAGCGCAGGATGGAAACGCTGACTCCTCACCAGGTCCGGTGGCCCCGATAGTACCGCTGACGCTCCCATACCTGCCTGGAGCAAAGTGGCTCCCTCAGTATAGCAGTAAGCCGGATACCCTGTCAGGGTTCAAGCGCAAAATATGCAGCATAATGGACATGTACCCTATGACAGAGAAACAAAGAGCTGCAGTGGTATTGGGACAATTGACTGGTGCTGCAGAAAAGGAAGTAGAGACTTGGACAGCTGCAGACCAGGAATCAGTGCTTTCAATTTTCTTAAAGCTACAGACTATTTTTGAAGACCGCACTGAAACAGATCTCCGGATGAGGTTTTACCAATGCTCCCAGAGACCAGATGACAGTATTAGGGACTACGCCTGCCGACTACAGGGGGCCCTGCGAGCTCTCAAACAGGTCAACCCTATAAGTGCTATTAATGAAAGCAAAATGTTGAAAGAACAATTTGTACGGGGACTGAGGTCCCAAGCTGAAAGCAGAACTGTGCACTGGTGGTCCTTGGATCATCCTGACGCTACCTTTGATGCCTTAAAAGATATGGCTATAAAAGGACTGCGACCCCTGGAGAAGCCTGAGGTGGCAAATCAGTATCACCCAGGTGAAGCCACTCTAAAGCCAGCAGCATCCACCTTTTTCCGCTGGTGGCGGAAGCCAAAACGCAGGTGGCGCCCCCTACTGAGTTGGACTGTCTGCGCTCAGAAGTGCGCCAGGTGACTAAAAACCTGGCCGCTGTAATGAGTGCCCTGCAACTGTGGAAGGAAGAAGGAGGAAAGATCCTGCTAGCTGACTGCCCAGAGGATGTCCCTTGGATGAAACGGAGGAAAAGGAGGACGTCGCCCCACCGGAGGAGGACAACGCCACCCCCAGGAGCGACCCCTGATCAGCACCATCCTCGCCGAGAGATCATCTGCTACCATTGCAACAGAGAAGGTCATCTAGCCCGACAGTGTCCTTTAAACGAGCAGATCCTGGGTCCGAGGGCCAACACCCAGGAATAGACTCATCAGGCCCCTCAGACTGGAACCACAGGTTTGTGGGAGGAAGACCCTACCTGTTCATCATCCTGGACGGGATCGCAATCCCTGCCCTGCTGGACACTGGATCTCAGGTGACCATCATACCTGATGTCCTGTATAATAAGTTTTGGTCCATGGACAGTCTCCAGCCCCCCGAGCCCTGACTTTGCTGTGTATGCCTCTAATGGTCTCCCTGTTGATATACTCGGAGCCAAAAACGTGGTCGTAAAGGTGGGCAGAGTGGAGCTGAAGGACCAGGGACTCTTAGTAGTAAAGACTGTAAATGAGGAAAATGGCTTAAATGTGGTTTTAGGTACAAACATTATTAGTAACTGTCTGGGAGAAGTTGTGTTTTTGCTCCAACAGCTTGCCGAAGTTGCCAGGCCAAAGCAAAAGGGAGTGATCCAGAGGGAGATCCGGGCCCTGATGTGCCAAGCAGCAAGCGAAGCTGACAGATGGTGAAATTAGTAATGTACGGGTAACAGACCCGAACCCCATTGTGATACCCCCAATGAGTAAAATGCTTATATGGTGTAGAGCAGCAATAGGTCTGAGAGGACAGAACTACCAAGCAGTAGTAGAGCCCCATTGTTCAGAGCACAGACCTACACTCTTGACTGCTAGAGGGGTAGTAGAAGTACGAAATGGGAGAGTACCAGTACGTCTTCTCAACTGGGGAGAAGATGAAGTGAATTTACCACGCTATGCCACAGTTGCTAAATTACATACTGTAGATAACAACTCTATTCTCACGACAGAGTCCTTAGCCTCCTGCCAACCAGCGGAGGATAATGACCCAGCAACCCAGGTGGAGGATTGGTGTCAGCAGCTCCATGTCGGGACAGACACCACTCCCGCCCACCAGAAACAGGAGTACTACGGGTGGTACAGGAGTACACATAGGTATTTAGCAAACACCCACTTGACTTTGGGACAATTAAGGGAGTACAACATCATATCCCTACAGGCAGCCATCCTCCCATCAAAGAGCGGTACAGGCCTATACCTCCAGCACACTACCAGAAAGCCAAGGAAATGTTGCGTGACATGAAGGAAGCAGGGGTGATAAGGGATAGTTGTAGTCCCTGGGCAGCACCTCTAGTCCTAGTTAAGAAAAAGGATGAAAGCATGAGAATGTGTGTAGATTACAGACAAGTAAATCGCATAACACATAAAGATGCATACCCTTTACCACGCATTGAGGAATCCTTAGCTGCCTTAAAAACTGCTAACTACTTTTCCACCCTCGACCTCACTAGTGGGTACTGGCAAGTAGCTGTGGCTGAGGAGGATCGGGAGAAGACGGCTTTCACCACCCCGATGGGACTCTGTGAGTTTGACAGGATGCCGTTTGGACTCAGCAGTGCCCCGGGAACGTTCCAGAGAGTGATGGAGAGTTGCCTGGGACATCTCAACTTTGAAACCGTGTTGCTGTACCTGGACGACGTAATTGTGTACGTAGTTGTGTACTCCAAGACGTATGAGGATCATCTGAAGCACCTGGCAGAGGTATTCGAGTCACTGTCCAAGTATGGGATGAAACTGAAGCCTTCAAAGTGCCATCTGCTCAAACAAAAGGTACAGTACTTGGGACATATTGTCAGCTCAGAAGGAGTAGCGCCAGACCCCGAGAAGGTCACTGCCATCCAGAAATGGCCGGAGCCGAAGAATCTCAAGGAGGTGCGCCAGTTCCTGGGACTGACAGGTTACTACCGGAGGTTTGTAAAGGACTAAACCAAGAAGGCAGCGCCTCTGCAGGACCTTCTGGTAGGAAAGCCCCTCAAGAGCAGAAATCCTCCATTCCACTGGGGTAAAGAACAAGCTGAGGCATTCAAAGAGATGAAAGAGATCCTGACAGGCGATGAAATCTTAGCCTACCCTGACTACAGCCAGCCGTTCCTGCTATACACTGATGCCAGCAACGAAGGATTGGGAGCTGTCCTCAGTCAGAAGCAAAATGGCCTGGAAAAAGTCATCGCATATGCAAGCAGGAAGCTCCGGCTGACCGAGAGAAACCCAGAGAACTATAGCAGCTTCAAGTTGGAGTTCCTGGCGCTGGTCTGGGCCATTACAGAAAGATTCAAGCATTACCTAGCCTCCAGCAAGTTCACTGCTTACACAGACAATAACCCTTGACACATCTTGAAACAGCCAAGCTGGGAGCCATGGAGCAACGTTGGATGGCTCGGCTATCGAACTATCAGTTCACAATCAAGTACAGGGCGGGCCGTAAGAATGCCAACGCTGATGCCTTGTCCAGAATGCCGCATGAGTCCGACACGGAAGAGGAATCGGATGACCTAGAAGAGATTGAGCTACCTGCATTCCACAGAAATGGGATGATCCACGAGCAACGAGCCTACAGGAGGCAGCGTGGTAAGACGTTAAACCCTTTACCTCACCACAGCTGGAAGGAGACCCAGAACAGTGACCCGGTTGTCAGCCACATCAAGGAACTGATAACTCAGGAAGGTTCCTCCTTGGAGAAGGATGCGTCTCAACAAGCAAAGCAGCTGTGGAATGAGAGAAGCCGGCTGTTCATCTACCGAGAGAAGCTGTGCCGAAGGTACGTCAACCCCAGAACCCATGAGATGGTATGGCAGATAGTGGTCCCAAGAACAGACATCCAGATGGTGTTGGAAGCTTACCACGATCGAGCGGGGCACTTTGGCTGGAAGAAGCTGGAAACCCTGTTAAAGTGTTGTTTCTACTGGGTGGGAATGCGCAGTTCCATCGAAAAATGGTGTAAAAACTGTGCGTCCTGTAGCCTCCGAAGAAAAGACTACAGCAGCCAGAAAGCACCCCTGCAACCCATCAAGACGACTCATCCTTTGGAGATCGTGGCCTTGGACCATGTCAAGTTGTCACCCAGCAGGTCAGGATACTCATATGCCCTGACAATGGTGGATCACTACTCCAGGTTCCTGGTGGTCGCCCCTGTCAAAGATCTGACAGCTGAAACAGCAGCAAAGATGTTTCAGGCATATTTCTGCAGACCCCATGGATATCCAGAGCAAGGGTTAACTGACCAGGGTCCTGCTTTTGAAGCCGAATTGTTTAAAGAGTTCTGTCACTTGTACGGGTGTAAGAAGATAAGAACCACACCGTACCACCCCCAAACAAATGGTCTCTGTGAAAAGATGAATCACATAGTCATTGATCTGCTGAAGACGGTACCACTTGAGGAGCGGAATCGGTGGCCAGACTTACTACCTGACCTGGTAGATCTGTACAATCACATACCTGTGAGTTCCACCAACTGCACTCCAGCCTACCTTATGCGAGCAAGACCAGGAAAGCTGCCCATGGATTTGGAACTTGGTGTTGTAGAACCAGAAGCTGATGTTACTACTGAAGATTGGGACACGAACCGACAGGAACAGTACAGGAGAGTCCAAGCCTGCGTGGAAGATAGTCTCAATAAAGTAAGGGAAAAGCAAGAGGAGAACTACAACAAAGGTGCGCCAGCTAAACCTTTTATGCCTGGAGAAATTGTGCTAAAAAGAAAAAGAAGAATGCACAAATTGGATGATCAGTGGGAAAAAGAGCCATATGTCGTGCAAGATTCCAAGTTTGACAACAAGAAAACCTGTACCATTAGCAAAGATGGAGGAAAGATGACCACCACAGTATCCAGAGACCACCTAAAACTGTGTCCAGACATGTTAAAACTTCACGAGGAAGAACTTGTTATGGAAAAAGAGAAACCAGGTGAAGTCATACACACGGACTTAGGAGATTTTCCTGCAGATTGGCCTTGTATCGGAGACGCTGTGATTATTCCAGTACTTCAATTTTACCAACCACAAGAAGCGCTTCAACGTCCAGTTGAACCAGTTGCCGCGGCAGAAGAAATAGTTCAAGAGGAACCTGCTCCTGTAGCATCTCCAGAAGTAGTATCTCAAAGAATGGAATCTCAAAATGTGGAACCTTCAGATGTTGGGTCTCAGGAAGAAGAATCCCCTGGCGGAACAGAACCGCATCGCCCAGCCACAAGTATGCTTGCCAGATCCCTAGAGAGGTTAAGGCAGTATTACAGTTTGCCAGCACGCAGGACAGATAGGCCAGATGCTACTATACCTGACACCACACCACGTAGGTCAGTACGCACGACAAAAGGCAGGTTACCTGTTAGGTACCAAGAGTAGTCCTAGTAAAGTAATTCAGTAAACCAATATCCAAGTGTAAAAATGTAAATAAGATTGTGTAAATATTTGTATATATGTTACTTGTATTATGAAACGTTTGAAGTGTCCTTACCTCCCGCAAGGGAAGAGTTATAATTATGTTTTGTTGATGTTATATATAAAAATTGTTTTCTTTTTCAGCCCGGGAGTGCTGATATTAACTAGGGGGGGATGTGTAGCCCAGTTGTGACTGGAGCCACATGTTACCCTGGAGAATGCACGGAAAGGTAAATCCACAATAACCCATTGCACACAACATTTCACATTTTTCCCTGGTACCACCAGAGGGAGCCCTTGAAATACAGCAGTGAGATAAGGCAGTCTAGCTGCGAGTTAGCTAGTCGTTGGTTTTACCTCAGAACAGCAGAACGCCTCAGAGAGTGAGAGGAGAGAGACGTTCCTGTCAGACGAGATGGAAGAAAACGAGCTAGTTACCTCAGACATGCTGAGAGGGAACTCTAGCCAGAAAGAAAGACTTATCTGAAAGCCTGAGGACTTCAGCAAACACTCAGCTTATATAGTGGAGTCCAGTGTAGTGGAAAGGATTGCCACTTGGTCTGGTCAAGGTTGAGTCCACTGAGATTCCAACAGTGAGCTGTTTCAGAAAGTAAGCGTGCCGACGCTTGGAGAGCGGTGAAGAGAAGGAAGCTGACATCTACTGCTGCTTGTGCTTATGATAGTGGTGAGAGTAGGACGACAGGCAAGTGGAAAAGGGAAAGAGAGTGACCGAGGTCAACCAGCATTAATAGCTTACCTCGACTCTGCACTACCGGACACCGGGTCCGCGCTTACCAGCATCTGCACGACTGGTAGGAGACACCGGAGACCCTGCTGGACTACAAGTCACAGAGGGGCCCTTCAGTGCTGATACGTAACCGGGGTCAGGAAGAACAAGAGTCTAGCAGGGCCCTGCATATAGAGACTAGTTCTGTCCAAAAGAAGGCTCCACCACAAGATCAGCCGGGCGTAGCAAAGAGAACGGAGTTAAACTTTGTTTTATGCAAGTTAGAAACTCACACTCATAAAGACGTAAGGAGGCCTTACACCTACTCAGTGGATTACTGGACGTGCATCCTCCACCCTGACAGCCTCCCGGGACGTGCCTGCAACTTCATCACCAGTAAAGGTACAGAAAGAGACTGTCTTGTGTGTGTCTGCATTATTGCTCCTTCACCCCTGCACCGCCATATACCTCGAGGGATCAGTCTCGCCTGTGGGAGACTTAACACCTTGCTGCCCAATAAAAACCCCTCAGAGGATTCACCCTGCAGCGCTGGTCACCCTGATCAGGAACCACAGGTGGCGTCACGAACATTCTACAATCCCCTGTAAATATCCCCCTTTAGTGAGCGCCCAGGGCAACGGACCGAGCTGTGCTACCCGTGACATCCCCCAGTGAAGTGAACGGGCTCGGTGCCGAGTACCCAAAGCCCTGCTACGTGCGACTCAAGTACATCTGACCAACATACTGGTGAGAGCCCAAGTCCAATTTTTGCACCGGAACCCATAGGCTTCTGGTTATGTTACTGGGAGTAACTTGGGGTAAAGACTTCTGGGCCCCAATACAAAATCTGTACGAGGACCCCACCTACCATGTGCCATGTAAAATACCGGTGTCTCCTTATGTCACAAGGTGTCCGTGTTGCACCAAGTCCTTAGCTGGAATGTTACCTCTATACCTCCTATTGCTGTGCCCTGCTATATTTACTGTCCAGAGAGTACTTATATTGTGCAAAGATCTCACAATCTATCAGTGTAGACAATCTCAATTCCCTAGACACAGCAACAGCACTAATTTCTATTCTGTCCTGGTCTCCAGGCTGATAGTACTACCCTGACACATTGTAACAAGCACTCAGCTGTGAAAAATATTAGATCAAGATAAGTTTTCAGCCTTTACATCTGATCAAGGATTATTACAGTCATTGGTAGTAAGCAGAAACCTTAAAGAGGATCTATCACAAGTGGTCATTTTTATACTAATTTTTTATTCCTCCTGTTGCCTTGATTATTTTTATTATTTAAAATCCATCAGAGATATGGGCCTTTTTATTTAGTTCTAATTTTTATTTTGTTTACAAGACAGAGTGGCTCAAAGGGTAATAATGAAGAACATCCTAAAGACACGCCCCAGAGGATCTGTGAGCACCGCCCCATTGATAAAAGAAAAACCTACAAAGACTAACGCTAAATAAAAAGGCCCGTGTCTCATGAACTGTATGGCAGATTTTAAATAAGAACACTTAGAAGCAATGGGAATAAGATAATAGCAAAAAGTGGACATGACACCTGGTGATATAACTCTATTTAAAGATGATGAAGAATTGAAGATATGCTAAAAATCTGATTAAGCTTCATTTACATAGAACTGTGCCTGGCCTGAGAAATCATAATGGTACAATATGAATAGTGGTTGCATGGGATTTATTAGTTGCTTTTTTGGTATAAAGCTGTGATTATTAGGCAAAGTGAAGTAACCGACTTTACCTTATATAAACCATAAGCTGCCCTGTATCTGAACCGCTGCGTAAGGCTCCATGAGACCGCATGTTCCAAACTATAAATTATGTTATCAATTTCTATAATGAAAAACAAGAGAAGCTGGCAAGGACCCAATGCAAAAATCTGTGGCAGGACCCTAACCTACGATACCTGTGTCTTTATTGCAAATAGGATCTGGGTCTGACTGCTACACCTGTACGCCTTGTAGCTACAATCCAGGCCAAGCTTGTGGTCTGTTTCCAACAGCAGCTCTGGAATATCAAATTAAATAAATAATATATTCTATGTTTGCATTTATTGTACCAGCAGAATATTGAGTGCAGCTCTGGGGCATAATACAGGATGTAACTCAGGATCAGTACAGGATAAGTAATGTAATGTATGTACACAGTGACTCCACCCGCAGAATAGTGAGTGCAGCTCTGGAGTATAATACAGGATGTAACTCAGGATCAGTACAGGATAAGTAATGTAATGTATGTACACAGTGACTGCCACCCGCAGAATAGTGAGTGCAGCTCTGGAGTATAATACAGGATGTAACTCAGGATCAGTACAGGATAAGTAATGTAATGTATGTAGACAGTGACTGCACCGCGAATGTGAGTGCAGCTCTGAGTATAATACAGGATGTAACAGGATCAGTACAGGATAAGTAATGTAATGTATGTACACAGTGACTGCACAGCAGAATATGAGTGCAGCTCTGGAGTATAATACAGGATGTAACTCAGGATCAGTACAGGATAAGTAATGTAATGTATGTACACAGTGACTGCACCAGCAGAATAGTGAGTGCAGCTCTGGAGTATAATACAGGATGTAACTCAGGATCAGTGCAGGATAAGTAATGTAATGTATGTACACAGTGACTGCACCAGCAGAATAGTGAGTGCCGCTCTGGATTATAATACAGGAAGTAGCTCAGGATCAGTGCAGGATAAGTAATGCAATGTATGTACCATACCTCCCAACCTGTTATGATTTGGTAGCTGAGGAGAGCAGGCAAAAAAGGAAATACACCAGAGCAGTTGGAAACTATGAGATTGCAGTACCCTGACTAACCACCACAACTAGAGGCAGCCGTGGAGCGTTCCTACGTTGGTCCTAGACGCCTCGTCACAGCCTGAGAAACTAACTACACCTAAAGATAGAAAGAGGAAAGCTATCTGCCCCGGAGCAGATCCCCAAAGAAAATAGAAAGCCCCCAAACATGTAATGGCGGTTAGACAAGAAGAAATACTGACACAGACAGAAAATAGTATGAGCAAACGTTGGGGCCCAAACTTACTAAATAGAAAAGGATAGGAAGGGCACTTACTGCAATCCCAAAAAACCCTGAAAAGCACCAACTCTACTAATTTCAAAAACACCTGAGATCACACGACCTCTACCACCTAAATTAGTTCTCTGGTGTAACCAAAAACAAAACAGCAGCCACTGAAAAAACTGGAAAAAGTAAATGTACAAACATCAGTGGCTGAACTGAACTGAGAGGGCAAAAGCCCCCAGAGGGGACCCTGAAGGCCCCCACAGAAGTGCAGGACAAAATGCAAAAATCAAGCACAAAAACAAAAAGAAGAAAATGTCTTATCTGTTAGCAGGAGATTCAGAAACGACACAGCAGGCTACCAAGGAAACAGGAATCAAGGATTGAGACTAGAACAATTGATCACCGGCAACCCTGATGGGAAGGCGACTCCCTTATATAACACCAGTCAGTAACACCTGATTCCCAATCCTCAATATCTTCACTGGACAGTCCAGTACCATTTGTAACCACCAGAGGGAGCTTCTGCTCAGAACTCATCTCCAGCCTATTCACAACAGTACCCCCCCCTTGAGGAGGGGTCACCGAACCCTCATTTGAGCAACCAGGTCGGTCAGGATGAGTTCTATGATACGCACGGATGAGTCTCCTAGCATGGATGTCCGAAGCAAACACCCAAGAATTGTCTTCCTGACCATAACCTCTCCATTTAACCAAATACTGGAGTTTCCGTCTAGAAAAACGAGAATTCAATATTTTCTCAACCACATACTCCAGATTGCCCTCAACCAAAACAGGGTCAGGAGGCACAGTAGTAGGAACCACTGGCTCAACAAACCTCTTCAACAAGGACTTGTGGAACACGTTATGGATCTTAAATGTCCCTGGAAGAAGCAAACGAAAAGAAACAGGATTAAGAATCTCCATGTCTTATAAGGTCCAATGAACCTAGGCTTAAATTTAGGAGATGCCACTCTCATAGGAATATTTCTTGAGGACAACCAGACCAAATCCCCCACTTTAAACCGAGGACCATCAGTCCTATGCCGGTTAGCAAACCGCTGGGCCCTCTCCTGAGAGAGGGACAACCTCTCCACTACCTGGTCCCAAATCTGATGCATACGCTCCACAACAGAGTCAACACCTGGACAGACAGAAGCCTCGTCTGTCCTGAAGAAAATCGAGGGTGAAACCCAGAATTACAGAAAAATGGAGACATCAAAGTGGCAGAGCTAGCCCTATTATTAAGAGCAAACTCAGCCAAAGGCAAAAAAGAGACCCAGTCATCCTGATCAGCAGACACAAAGCATCTTAGATAAGTCTCCAATGTCTGGTTTGTTCTCTCAGTTTGACCATTGGTCTGAGGATGAAACGCCGAGGAGAAAGACAATTGAACACCAATTTTAGAACAAAAGGTCCTCCAAAATCTGGAAACAAACTGGACTCCTCTGTCAGACACAATGTTCTCAGGAATGCCGTGTAAACGAACCACGTGCTGAAGGAACAAAGGCACCAATTCAGAGGAGGAAGGCAACTTAGGCAATGGCACAAGATGTATCATCTTGGAAAACCTATCGCAAATCACCCAGATGACGGTCATTCTCTGAGAAACAGGGAGGTCGGAAATGAAATCCATAGAGATATGGGTCCATGGTCTCTTGGGCACAGGCAATGGCATCAACAAACCACTAGAACGAGAGCAAGGCTTGGAACGAGAGCAATTCCCGCAGGACTGCTCAAACTCCCTGACATCACGAGACAAGGTAGGCCACCAAAAGGACCGACTAACCAAGTCTCTGGTACCAAAAATTCCGGGATGACCGCCCAACGCGGAACAATGAATCTCAGACATAACACTCTTTTTCCACTGGTCCGGGACAAACAATTTCCCAACAGGGCAGCGCTCGGGCTTATCCTCCTGACACCCCTCCAGAGCCAGTCTCAAATTGGGCGAGATGGCGGAAAGAACTACACCCTCTTTCAAAATAACAGAAGGATCAGATAACTCAGGAGAGTCCGCCAGGAAACTCCTCGAGAGGGCATCCGCCTTAACATTTTTAGTGCCAGGAAGAAAGGAAACCACAAAATTAAAACGTGTGAAAAACAAGGCCCACCTGGCCTGTCTAGGATTAAGTCGCTTGGCAGATTCCAGATAAACTAGATTCTTATGGTCCGTAAGGACCACCACCTGATGTTTGGCTCCCTCCAGCCAATGTCTCCACTCTTCAAAAGCCCACTTCATAGCTAATAACTCCCGATTACCCACGTCATAATTACGTTCAGTGGGAGAAAATTTTCGAGAGAAAAAGGCACAAGGGTTACTTTTAGAGGTCTCTGGATTTCTTTGGGACAAAACGGCACCTGCCCCAATTTCAGAGGCATCAACCTCCACCTGAAATGGTAGAGAAACATCAGGCTGCCGTAGAACAGGAGCAGAAGTGAATCTCTGCTTAAGTTCCTGAAATGCAGAGATTGCCTCAGGAGGCCAATTCACCACATCAGAACCCTTCTTGGTCAAATCAGTTAATGGTTTAACAATAACAGAGAAATTACCAATAAATTTACGATAAAAATTGGCAAAACCCAAGAATCTTTGAAGAGCCTTTAATGAAGTAGGTTGGACCCAATCACAGATAGCCTGAACTTTGACCGGGTCCATTTCAATAACAGATGGGGACAAAATGAATCCCAGAAATGAGATCCTCTGAACGCCAAAAAGACACTTTGATCCCTTTACATACAGAGCATTCTCTCTCAAAATCTGGAACACAGTCCAAACATGTTTCACATGAGAGTCCCAATCATTGGAAAAAATCAAGATATCATCCAAATAAACAATCAGAAATTTATCCACAAAATCCCTGAAAATGTCATTCATGAAGGACTGGAAGACAGAAGGAGCATTAGTGAGCCCAAAGGGCATCACAAGGTACTCAAAATGCCCTTCAGGGCTATTAAATGCCGTCTTCCATTCATCCCCGTGCTTAATGCGAATAAGATTATATGCCCCCCTGAGGTCCAGCTTGGTAAACCAAGTAGCGTTTTTCACCCTGGAAAACAGATCAGAGATCAAGGGTAACGGATATTAATATTTCACAGTAATATTGTTCAAGAGACGATAATCAATACACGGCCTTAATGAACCATCCTTTTTGGCCACAAAGAAAAAACCGGCACCTAAGGGTGAAGAGGATGGTCTGATATGACCCTTCTCCAATGACTCCTTGATATAAGACCGCATAGCGTCATGTTCAGGTACAGACAAGTTAAAAAGGCGACCTTTAGGGAATTTACTACCAGGCACTAATTCAATAGCGCAGTCATAGCTCCTATGGGGAGGTAAGGATGCAGATTTACTTTCGCTAAACACATCAGAAAAATCAATCAAAAAGTCAGGAACATCCTGAGCCTGGGGGGAGGCAGAAAAAACAGGAGTGTTAGTATTAACACATTGGCAGCCCCAACTGGTAACAGACACAGATTTCCAATCCAAAACAGGATTATGAGACTGTAACCAAGGGAAACCCAGCACGATAATGTCATGCAGATTATACAGAACCAAAAATTTGCAACTCTCCTGATGATCAGGTTCTACCCTCATTATCACCTGAGTAGAGAACTGAGGTTTATTCTCAGCCAAAGGGGTAGAATCGATCCCCAGTAGGGGAATAGACTTCCGTAGGGGTATCAAGGGAAACCCACAACGTTTAGCAAAATCAAAATCCATCAGGTTAATAGCTGCTCCAGAATCAACAAAAGCCTGAGCAGAAAATGAGGACAGAGAGCATATCAGGGTAACAGTTAATAAAAACTTAGTCTGAACACTACCCAAGACAACTGAGCGTGCAAAACGTCTTCCCCGCTTAGGGCAGACTGAAATAGCATGAGAGGCATCACCACAGTAGAAACATAACCCATTGCGCTTTCGAAATTCATGACGCTGTGCCCCAGAAACCACTCTATCACACTGCATGGATTCAGAAGCAGGTTCACAAGGCAACATTATTCCACGCATATCCATTTGGTCAGGACTGCCCACCTACGGAATCTCTGACAGTATAACTCAGCGTCCTCAAGCCCCTGACTTAATGCCAACAAAGTTTTTTCAGCTTGATCAGTGACATTAGGCTCATCGTACAATAACCCCAAAGCCTGAAAAAATGCATCAACATCACTCAAAACAGGATCCCCAGGTGTCAGGGAAAAAGCCCAATCCTGAGGGTCGCCGCGCAGGAGAGAGATGACAATTTGAACCTGCTGCGCTGCGTTCCCTGAGGACTTAGATTTTAAGGCAAAAAACAATTTACAGTCATTTTTGAAATTCAGAAACTTAGCTCGATCCCCCAAAAACAAATCTGGCATGGGAATCCTAGGTTCCACAACAGGCAACCCAGCAAGATAGGTCGCAATACTCCGAACTTCAGTGGCAAGCTGATCCACACGGCCAGACAACTGTGCAAACTCCGTTGAGAGAGGAAAAAAAAAATCCTCCTCAGCACCCAGAGATACAGAGGGAAAAAAAAAAATGCAACAGAAAAAAAATCACTGACAACTCTGACCTCTTTTTTTTTTTTCCACAATATTTTTCCCTTCTGTGAGTACCATATAATTTTCAGTTTGGCCGGTGATACTGTTATGATTTGGTAGCTGAGGAGAGCAGGCAAAAAAGGAAATACACCAGAGCAGTTGGAAACTATGAGATTGCAGTACCCTGACTAACCACCACAACTAGAGGCAGCCGTGGAGCGTTCCTACGTTGGTCCTAGACGCCTCGTCACAGCCTGAGAAACTAACTACACCTAAAGATAGAAAGAGGAAAGCTATCTGCCCCAGAGCAGATCCCCAAAGAACATAGAAAGCCCCCAAACATGTAATGGCGGTTAGACAAGAAGAAATACTGACACAGACAGAAAATAGTATGAGCAAACGTTGGGGCCCAAACTTACTAAATAGAAAAGGATAGGAAGGGCACTTACTGCAATCCCAAAAAACCCTGAAAAGCACCAACTCTACTAATTTCAAAAACACCTGAGATCACACGACCTCTACCACCTAAATTAGTTCTCTGGTGTAACCAAAAACAAAACAGCAGCCACTGAAAAAACTGGAAAAAGCAAATGTACAAACATCAGTGGCTGAACTGAACTGAGAGGGCAAAAGCCTCCAGAGGGGACCCTGAAGGCCCCCACAGAAGTGCAGGACAAAATGCAAAAATCAAGCACAAAAACAAAAAGAAGAAAATGTCTTATCTGTTAGCAGGAGATTCAGAAACGACACAGCAGGCTACCAAGGAAACAGAAATCAAGGATTGAGACCAGAACAATTGATCACCCTGATGGGAAGGCGACTCCCTTATATAAGACCAGTCAGTAACACCTGATTCCCAATCCTCAATATCTTCACTGGACAGTCCAGTACCGTTTGTAACCACCAGAGGGAGCTTCTGCTCAGAACTCATCTCCAGCCTATTCACAACACCAACCGTCCCGGTTTGAGCGGGACAGTCCCGATTTTGACCCCCGTCCCGCTGTCCCGCTGAGGACACTATGTGTCCCGCAGTGAGACGAGCCGCCACACCCCCATGCACCCCTTGCTGCCCTCCTTGTCTCTACAGTTCAGCGGCTCACAGCTAGCAGTGACGCTGCTATGATGTTATCTTCTGTGCCCACAGGACCTGTGATGAGGTCACAGGAGGGGAGGAGTCAGGGGTCACATGATCAGTGTCCTCTTGTGTGCAGGAATCTGCGCTGTGTTGGTTGTCATGGTGCTGGATGAGGGTAAGTTTGTGTGGGGTGGGGACTGTGGATGTAGCAGTGCTGTAGTGTGTACAAGTTGGAGTCGTGTGTGTATGAGGTGTACGGAGCGGAGACGTGTGTGTACGGAGCGGAGCCATGTGTGTAAGAGGTGTACGGAGCGGAGACGTGTGTGTACGAGGTGTACGGAGTGGAGCCGTGTGTGTACCAGGTGTACGGAGCGGAGACGTGTGTGTACGAGGTGTACGGAGCGGAGACGTGTGTGTACGAGGTGTACGGAGCGGAGACGTGTGTGTACGAGGTGTACGGAGCAGAGACGTGTGTGTGTACGAGGTGTACGGAGCAGAGCCGTGTGTGTACGAGGTGCACGGAGCGGAGCCGTGTGTACGAGGTGGATGTAGCAGTGCTGTGTGTGTACGAAACGGAGCCCTGTGTGTGAATTGTACGGAGCTGAGTCGCTCAGCTCCGTACACACAGGGCTCCGTGCTTGAGCTGTGTGTGTATGGATGGAGCCGCGTGTGTATGTAGCGGAGCCGCGTATGTACGGAACAGAACCGCTTGTGTACGAGGTGTATGCTGCAAAGCCGCATGTGTACAAGGTTTACGGAGTGGAGTCGTGTGTGTAAAAGGTGTACAAAGCGTGGCTGCGTGTGTACAAGGTGTACGGAGTGGAGTCTTGTGTGTGCGAGGTGGACGGAGCGGAGCCGTGTGTGTACGAGGCATACAAAGCGGAACCGTGTGTGTGTGAGGTGTGCAGGGCCGTGCATGTACAAGGAGTGTGGTGGGGAGCATTCATACCTCCCAACCGTCCTGAATTCAGCGGGACACTCCCGATTTTGAGAGTCTGCCCCGCTGTCCCGGCCGGGAACTTTTCCCGTGGACACAGGAGTACATGCCGGAGCCCCGAAGAGCACTTTAAAACTCGCACGTGATGTTCCACCAGAAGTGACATGCTGGAAGATGACCGGAAATTAGGTAATTTCGGGAGGAGATTGTGACGGAACCATGGAGGCACTTCAGGGAATGCTTCAGATCCATCACCGTGTCCTCGCCTTGGAATCGGGGATGTTGGCCGTGTGAGCGGATCATGATATGTCCTGCACCGGGAGGCTCAGGTGGGCACTACAATGGGAGCTGGGCTGTTATAGTATCTTTATAGAATCTTTATTTCTTTCTCTCTCTCTGTTCTTTCTTTCTTTCTCTTTCTTTTTCTCTCTCTCTGTTCTTTCTTTCTCTTTCTTTCTCTCTCTCTGTTCTTTCTTTCCCATCTTTCTTTCTCTCTATCTCTCTGTTCTTTCTTTCTCTCTTTGTTCTTTCCCTTCTTTTCTCTCTCTCCCTCTGTTGTTTCTTTCTTAACCCTCTTTCTTTTTTTCTCTCTGTTCTTTTTTTCTGTCCCCTCTTTCTTTCGCTCTCTGTTTCTTTCTTTCTCTCTCTCTGTTCTTTCCCCTCTTTCTTTTTTTCTTTCTCTCTGTTCTTTTTTCTTTTTCTGTCTGTTCTTTCTTTCCCCCCTCTGTCTTTCTCTTTCTGTTCTTCCTTTCCCCTCGTTCTCTCTCCCTCTCTGTTCTTTCTTTCTCTCTCCCTCTCTTTTTCTTCTTCTCTGTCTCTTCCTCTTTTTTCTTCTTCTTTGTTCTTTCTTTCCCCTCTGTCTTTCTCTCTCCTGGTCATTCTTACCCCTCTTTCTTTCTCTCTCCCTCTGTTCTTTCTTTCCCCTCTTTCTTTCTCTCTTCCCTCTCTGTTCTTTCTTTCCCCTCTTTCTTTTTTTCTCTCTGTTCTTTTTTCTGTCCCTTCTTTCTTTCGCTCTCTGTTTCTTTCTTTCTTTCTCTCTCTCTGTTCTTTTCCCCTCTTTCTTTCTTTTCTTTCCTTTCTTTCTTCTTTCTTTTCCTTTCTTCTGTTCTTTTTTCTTTCTCCTCTCTGTTCTTTCTTTCTCCTCTTTCTCTTTCTTTCTCTCTGTTCTTGCTTTCCCTCTTTCTTTCTCTCTCTATTCTTTCTTTCTTTTTCTCTCTGTTCTTTCTTTCCTCCCTCTGTCTTTCTCTGTTCTTTATTTCCCCTCTTTCTTTCTCTCTCCCTCTCTGTTCTTTCTTTCTCTCTCTGTTCTTTCTTTCCCCTCTTTATTTTCTCTCTCTGTTCTTTCCCCTTTCTTTCTTTCTCTCTGTTCTTTCTCTCTCTCTCTCTGTTCTTTCTTTCTTTTCCCCTCTTTCTTTCTTTCTTTTTTCTTTCTCTCTCTGTTCTTCCTTTCCCCTTTCTTTCTTTCTCTCTCTGTTCTCTGTCCCCTCTTTCTTTCTCTCTCTATTCTTTCTTTTTCTGTCTGTTCTTTCTTTCCCCTCTGTCTTTCTTTCTCTGTTCTTTCTTTCCCTCGTTCTCTCTTCCCTCTCTGTTCTTTCTTTCTCTTCCCCTCCTGTTCTTTCTTTCTCTCTCTGTTCTTTCTTTCCTCTCTTTCTTTCTTTGTTCTGTCTTTCCCCTCTGTCTCTCTCTCTCTGGTCTTTCTTACCCCTCTTTCTTTCTCTCTCCCTCTGTTCTTTCTTTCCCTCTTTCTTTCTCTCTCCCTCTCTGTTCTTTCTTTCCCCTCTTTCTTTTTTTCTCTCTGTTCTTTTTTTCTGTCCCCTCTTTCTTTCGCTCTCTGTTTCTTTCTTTCTCTCTCTCTGTTCTTTCCCCTCTTTTCTTTCTCGTTCTTTTTTCTTTCTCTCTCTCTGTTCTTTCTTTCTCCTCTTTTTCTTTATTTCTCTCTGTTCTTGCTTTCCCCTCTTTCTTTCTTTCTTTCTCTCTCTATTCTTTCTTTCTTTTTCTCTCTGTTCTTTCTTTCCCCCTCTGTCTTTCTCTGTTCTTTATTTCCCCTCTTTCTTCCTCTCTCCCTCTCTGTTCTTTCTTTCTCTCTCTGTTCTTTCTTTCCCCTCTTTCTTTTTCTCTCTATGTTCTTTCCCCTCTCTTTCTTTCTTTCTTTCTTTCTTTTCTTTCCTCTTCTTTCCCTCTTTCTTTCTTTTTCTTTCTTTCTTTCTTTCTTTCTCTCTCTCTCTGTTCTTCCTTTCCCCTTTCTTTCTCTCTCTGTTCTCTGTCCCCTCTTTCTTTCTCTCTATATTCTTTCTTTCTTTTTCTGTCTGTTCTTTCTTTCCCCTCTTTCTCTCTCCCTCTCTGTTCTTTCTTTCTCTCTCTGTTCTTTCTTTCCTCTCTTTCTTTCTTTCTTTCTCTGTTCTTTCTTTCCCCTCTGTCTTTCTCTCTCTATTCTTTCTTACCCCTCTTTCTTTCTCTCCCCCTCTGTTCTTTCTTTCCCCTCTTTCTTTCTCTCTCCCTCTCTGTTCTTTCTTTCTCCTCTTTCTTTGTTTTCTCTGTTCTTTTTTTCTGTCCCCTCTTTCTTTCTTTCTTTCTTTCTTTCTTTCTTTCTTTCTTTCTCTCTCGTTCTTTCTTCCTCTTTCTTTCTCTCTCTGTTCTTTCTTTCCCCTCTTTCATTCTTCTCTCTCTGTTCTTTCTTTCCCCTCTTTCATTCTTTCTTTCTGTTCTTTCTTTCCTCTTTCTTTCTTTCTTTTCTTTCTTTCTTTCTTCTTCTTTCTTTCCCCTCTGTTTTTTTTCTCTCTGTTCTTTCTCTTCCCTTTCTTTATTTCTTTCTCTCTCTACTTTCTCTCTGTTCTTTGTTGCTTTCCCCTCTTTCTTTCTCTATCTCTTTCTGTTTTTTTTCTCTCTCTGTTCTTTCTTTTACTCAGTACCAGTGTGCCCTCAGTACCAGCCAGTGTGATCACCAGTGCTAAATGGGTGTGGTCGGGGCATGGACATGGGTGTGACTAGCTGTGAAATGGGTGTGGTCGGGGGCGTGGCCTACAACTTGCCGCGGCGCGCTCAGCGCGCCGCAGCCTTTATCCCTCTTTCCCATCTTCAAAAGTTGGGAGGTATGATGTACACAGTGACTGTGAGTCGCCCGCCAGGGCCTGGGGTACTCGGACCCGAGCCCGTTGATCTCTAGGTGGGATGTCACGGTAGCCATGACTCGGTCCGTGGCCCTGGGCGCTCACCAAAAAGGGGGATATATTTACAGGGGATAATGTTTGTATAGTGATTTGTGACGCCACCTGTAGTATCTGGTCAGGGTGACCAGCGCTGCTGTGCAGGTCCGCTGGAAGAGTTGGTGTAGTGCAGCTAGTTGGTGTACCTCCTACAGGTGAGGTAGTGTTCTTCCAGGTAGAAGTGGTAGTGAAGGGATGGTGCTTGTGGATGCAGCAGAGAGGGATGTGCGACGCTGCAATAATTCTAGGAGACAGTCCAAGTGCAGTTCAGGGTTTTTAGTCACAGTCTTTCGCCAAAAGACAGATGCCCGCCTGGCACTGTGTCCTCCGGGTAAGTGGTCCAGTGACCCCCAGGTAGATTGGTCGCACTTCCCAGGACTCCCTCTCAGTATGTTCCTTTCTGGCCTTCACTCTCTGTTCTCTTTACTCCTTTCTACTTCCTAGCACCTCACCATACAGTCCTTTGGATCAGAAGCTGCGGTCCTGTCGGGAAACAGATCAATGCTGTATGTCCTTGGTCCTATAAAGCTTCCTTCCAGGGGATGCTGCTGGTGGTGGTGGCAATGACCCATAAAGTGATCACCGCCGTCGGCTTACTAGCAGGGCCTGAAGCTTTCCCACTAGTCTAGGGGCCGTGCCCTGATGGCCTTGGTCCTTCATTCTTCAGGATGGGGGCCACAGATGGATAAACCAACGTCCGTGTGTGTGGCCCAGCTGCGCTTGGTACACATGTTTCCAGGAGTATGTACTGAAAGGTAATTGCAAAACCTGATATTCATTCACACCCACATTTCCCTAGATTGCCAGCAGAGGGAGCCCCTTTAGAGTACTTAAGGGGTTGTGGGAGACGTAGCAGTAGAACAAGACGAAGAGAAGGAGAGAACAAGTCAGTTCAGTTGGAGGGAGTCTGAAGTGATTCCTAGCTCAGTCTGAGCTAGTGGAGACGTGTGGAGATTTCCTGTCAGACAGAAGACAGAGGAGGAAAGATTGCAAGCTGATATCTTGGAACATCTAGACTGTTAGTTCCCTAAGGAATGTGGAAAGTGACTCTCGGAGCGAGCGTGTATTCAGTCTGACGAAAGGTCCTGAGAGCTGCTCTGGACAGAGTCTTTGAAGGAACAGAAGGAAGGGGACTACAGTTGGCAGAACATCGAGTTAACCGAGAATCAGTCAGCGAGCGTTAGAAGGAAGGAAGCTGATGACTACTTCACCTACTGCTACCCCGTACTTATGTTAAGGGTGAAAGTAGGGCGACGGGCAAGTGGTGACCAAGGAAGGAGTGACTTCGGTGACAGAGCACCTGCACTCGACTTAACCGGACACCGGGTCCGAAGTATTGCTAGATCCTTCACGGCTAGTGAGAGAAACACCGGCATCCCTGCTGGACTTCAAGTCACAGAGGGTAGCCCTAAGTGCCGATACGTAACTGGGGTCAGGGAGAACAGGGGTCTGGCAGGTACCGCCGTAAAGACTTAGTTCTTGCCAAAAGAAGACTTCCACCACAATGTTGGCCGGGCGAAGCTGTTCTATTTAGAGTTAAACCTGACTTCACGCAGGTTAGGACTCATACACTTTAAAGGAGAAAGGAGGCCTTAAACCTACTTGGCGATTACCTGGATGTACATACTCCACCCTGAGCAGCTTCCCGGGACATACCTGCAACCTTCACCAGTAAAGGTATGGAAAGAGACTGACTTGTGTGTGTTTGCCTTATTCCCTGCACCCTGCATCACCATAGACTTTGAGGGAACCGTCTCACCTGTGGGAGACGTAACATCTTGCTGCCCTGTAACATCCCCTCAGAAGATCCATTTGCAGCGCTGGTCAATGCGATCAGAAACCACAGGTGGCGTCACTAACAATTACTATTTTCCCCTGTAAATATCCCCCTTTGTATGAGCGCCCAGGGCAACGGACCGAGCTGTGCTACTTGTGACATTCCCCATAGACTTCAACGGGCTCGGTGCCGAGTACCCCATAACCCTGGTACAGTGAGCGACTCATCTCTTTGGCGTCACGAACAGGATCCGAAGCTTACAATTTGTGAGTCCTGTGTGCCTATGTGGACTGTTTTGTGCAGAAAAGACTGTGTGCAGTTTTTGTGATTTTTGGCGCCATTTTCCGCCATTTTGCCGCCATATTCGCGCCCTGAGGCGCTGGTGAAGAAGGTGGGCGTGCATTCGTGGGCGTACCCCCCCTGTGGCGCGAAAGCTATGGGCGCCCTGTCTAAATGCTATTATAATACAAAAGCCTGCCCCACTGCAAGGGAGATACGCCTCCTCTTCATCCTCTATGCCAAGAAGAGGAAGCAAAAGTCCCACCCCACGGAAGAGACCAGATTGTTCCAGATGGAAAATACAGTCTGGCCTGGAGTGAGATGGCGGAAGGACAGGAGACGCTGTGTGGAGGAATGGCGGTGCGCAGACCCCGTTCCCCTGAAGAGCTGTTACCTGTACCTGAACCGTCCCCAGGTCGGGAGACCGACCCAACCATGCAGAAAGTGGAGGAGGTGGATGCGGTGTTAAGGGACATGGCCTGACACCGTGAAGAAATGGAGGAGATGGAGAAAAGCTGGCGTGCCCTGAAACAGTGGCTGCTGTGGGACGCAACGCTCTCCCCTCCAGAAGCGCAACCGTTACCTGTGCCACCATTGCCAGCGGCTGATGAGAAACCAGAGGCCGGCTCCAAAAGTGCTGATCCTGACTCCGCCGGGGAAGCGGCGGGAGAGAAGGAGGCTGAGGAGGCCCTGCCCGTTCCGGAGTGCCAGCCAGGCCTGGAGGCCGCAGCGGAATGCAGTCCCCGGTAGGGACACCGGAGGAGACCCAGCCGTCCGTGATGGAAGTCGACTGGGAGGAGATGGAGTACCTGGACGACGTAGAATACGCCGCCCGGCTGGAGAACGAATGGCGACGCTGTGAACATGAGCAGCGGCAGCAGCAGGAGCAGAGAGAGGCGCAGCGGCTTCGCCAGAGGTACCGGGAAAAGGATCTCGCTGATAAAGAAAACGTCAGGAGAGATAAAGGTACGCTCCGGGAACGCGGCGCCAGGGGGCCATTAGAGACTTTAAACTCCAGGGAGGCTGGGGTTTCATCCATGAGCCAGGCCTGTACCCGGAGATATTCGTCAACCGCAGGGATGTGGGGTCTCACCTACCAGAGGGGCACCCGGGAAGGGATTTGCTCGAAGGGGATATAGTCACCTACACGCGGCACTGGGGCCTTAAGGGGTGGTATGCCTTGAATGTCTCCCGTGTCAGCGACCCCGTCCCTGTAGCCGGCAATGTACCTCGTGTCTCAGTGTCCCAAGCCCCAGATACGTCAGCGCCAGGCCGCGCACCTGCATCGTATACTGCATCCTACTCTGCATCGCAAAGGCCTTATGCGTTCCCAATTGAGCCACTGCACGCACCTGCTTCCTGTTCAGCATCTTACTCTACAACGCAACGGAGCTTAGCGATTCCAGGTAAGCCACTGCACAAATCTGCGTCATCATTGGAAAACCTGTACTTAGATGAGGCACCTGTAAGGCCTCCAGGAAGTCGCAAAGCCAATCGCAAAAGTGAAACCAGGACTGTGGCTACCCAGACACAGGTAGCAGGACATGATATGTTAGTGATGCGTTCCAGATCGCACCGCGTGCTTCTAGCCCCAGGAGTGGAAGACGTCATCGCTATCTGCAAGAAAGAAGACCAGTAGGACCCAGACAGGGTTTACTGCATCTGTACAAAGTTGAAGAAGAATTTGCACTTTATTAATAATATTTGATGATGTTTGCATAATTTGCATAATTTTAAGTAGAATACCCCAGTTGGGTAATGAGTACTAAAGTATTAATGTGAAATATTGAAGTATTATTATAGAAATGTGATTTTCCTAAAAATGTTCTTATGCAAAGGACTGCGTGGCTGAGGACTTTGCCAGCCCAAAAACTTTAATTGTAAATAATTCGCACTTCGGTGCCCCATCTTGGTTTTACATAAAGCCTTACTACCTCAGAAGAAAAACCCGTATGGTGTGGCCTTGAGTGAGGTCTGCAGCAATGAAGTCCTGCAACCCACCCAGGACCCACGTGGGAGGTTTTTGGTGCGGGTCCTCCACAAGAATCGTGTCTTGTATTTATTGATGTGAAAAGTATTTTTGATATTTTTCTATTGCACTTGTACACACTGTAACGTTAAAGTGTCCTTACCTCCGCAAGGGATGAGTTATGTTGATGTTATTATAAAAAAAAATGTTTTTCTATTTCAGCCCGGGAGTGCTGATGATAACTAGGGGGGGATGTGTGGCCCAGCTGCGCTTGGTACACATGTTTCCAGGAGTATGTACTGAAAGGTAATTGCAAAACCTGATATTCATTCACACCCACATTTCCCTAGATTTCCAGCAGAGGGAGCCCCTTTAGAGTACTTAAGGGGTTGTGGGAGACGTAGCAGTAGAACAAGACGAAGAGAAGGAGAGAACAAGTCAGTTCAGTTGGAGGGAGTCTGAAGTGATTCCTAGCTCAGTCTGAGCTAGTAGAGACGTGTGGAGATTTCCTGTCAGACAGAAGACAGAGGAGGAAAGATTGCAAGCTGATATCTTGGAACATCTAGACTGTTAGTTCCCTAAGGAATGTGGAAAGTGACTCTCGGAGCGAGTGTGTATTCAGTCTGACGAAAGGTCCTGAGAGCTGCTCTGGACAGAGTCTTTGAAGGAACAGAAGGAAGGGGACTACAGTTGGCAGAACATCGAGTTAACCGAGAATCAGTTAGCGAGCGTTAGAAGGAAGGAAGCTGATGACTACTACACCTACTGCTACCCCGTGCTTATGTTAAGGGTGAAAGTAGGGCGACGGGCAAGTGGTGACCAAGGAAGGAGTGACTTCGGTGACAGAGCACCTGCACTCGACTTAACCGGACACCGGGTCCGAAGTATTGCTAGATCCTTCACGGCTAGTGAGAGAAACACCGGCATCCCTGCTGGACTTCAAGTCACAGAGGGTAGCCCTAAGTGCCGATACGTAACTGGGGTCAGGGAGAACAGGGGTCTGGCAGGTACCGCCGTAAAGACTTAGTTCTTGCCAAAAGAAGACTTCCACCACAATGTTGGCCGGGCGAAGCTGTTCTATTTAGAGTTAAACCTGACTTCACGCAGGTTAGGACTCATACACTTTAAAGGAGAAAGGAGGCCTTAAACCTACTTGGCGATTACCTGGATGTACACTCCACCCTGAGCAGCTTCCCGGGACATACCTGCAACCTTCACCAGTAAAGGTATGGAAAGAGACTGACTTGTGTGTGTTTGCCTTATTCCCTGCACCCTGCATCACCATAGACTTTGAGGGAACCGTCTCACCTGTGGGAGACGTAACATCTTGCTGCCCTGTAACATCCCCTCAGAAGATCCATTTGCAGCGCTGGTCAATGCGATCAGAAACCACAGGTGGCGTCACTAACAATTACTATTTTCCCCTGTAAATATCCCCCTTTGTATGAGCGCCCAGGGCAACGGACCGAGCTGTGCTACTTGTGACATTCCCCATAGACTTCAACGGGCTCGGTGCCGAGTACCCCATAACCCTGGTACAGTGAGCGACTCACGTGCCTTTTCGGACCCTTTCGCTGACTTTAGCAGTTTCTCCCTGAGATGAACTCAGACAAAGACTCAGTCAGAGACTGGCTGCTCTCTATTCTCACATGCAGCCTAAGTGCTGCTGCTAACTCCACCCACCCACTCTACACCCTTTGCTAACCAGTCTGAGTCAGACCATCCTCCCTAAGGGTACGTCCGTATGCTCAGCTGGCATGGTGTGTTGGATGTAGTGTTAGAGTCTTAGGGGTGCTTCCTCCTTAAGGGTATGCCACACTAAACAATATCGCTAACGGGATCGCTAAAAAACGTCACTATTTAGCGATCCCGTTAGCGATATTGTTCAGTGCGGCAGCTTCCAGCGACGAGCTTCCTGCTGTGATCTCGCTCGTCGCTGAAATCGTTCCGGACCCTATTTTCTCGTCGGCGCTCCCGCTGGGTAAGTATCTTATCGCTGTGTGGCACCTTTTCTTAGCGATTTAGCGGTACTTTTGTACCGCTAAAGTCGTTAAGAAGATCGCTAACGGCGATAGCGTCGTTAACTATATCGCTAAATGCGGCAGCATTTAGCGATATAGAAACAATCCCGCTAGCGATCTCATTAGTATGCAACGCTAACGAGATCGCTAGCGGGATTGTTTAGTGTGGCAGTACCTTTACCTGAGAGTCAGGTGTCACACCTCTGGGTGAGATGCAACACCCCTGTGGCGACTGAACCCTCAGGGGCGCCACAACTGCACCAGCAGAATAGTGAGTGCCGCTCTGGATTATAATACAGGAAGTAACTCAGGATCAGTACAGGATAAGTAATGTAATGTATATACACAGTGACTGAACCAGCAGAATAGTATGTGTGTGGCACCCCAGGAGTTCGGTTGCCACAGTGACCTTGCCTCCCTCCAGGGGGGAGTGATGTCATGCCTGAAAGCAAGGAAGGATCCCTTGAACAGGAAACACACAGCATACAACACTTTTCTTACTCTGGACCAGAAGGGGGAGCTCTAACACCTGATTTCAGGAGAGCTTCTCTGGAATTTTCTGGCTGGGGGAGGAGTTAGTTAGTTGGTGTCTGGGAAGAGTTGAGGAAAGACATGCAGAGACAAGCTGGGGGAAACAGGAGCTATATCAGAGCTCACCCCCAGGTCTGAGCGCCAGAAACCGGACCCCAGAGTCCAAGGCTGAGTGGGTAAACTAAAGCCTCAGCAGCAGAATCCGGAGGGCAGGAGACAGCAGGTCCCCTGTCCCAACTAAGACTCGACTACACAGCAGCGCATGTGAGCTGGAGACTCCTTAGAGGAGGGATTCCTGAATCAGGCTACAGCTGCCTGTTATGAGAGTGAAGTTCTGCTTAAATAAGAGACAGAGAGAGGAACTTGAACAGAGCTTACAGCCGCAAGTACCTCAGAGAATAGCGCTAGAAAGGAGATCTCACATCCCACCTGGAATAAGGAGATTCCAAATTGCTTTCAGGCTGGCCGACTCCAGCACCATCTGTACTCAGTGCACTGGATACTTTGCCTGCAGAACTGTAGGTAAAGCTTTGGAAACTGCATCTCACTGTGTCGTCTCAAATTCTTCTTGCAGCACCCACTCCACACTTTTACATCCACCAACACCATCATCTTCTACTTCATACCTCTGCCCTGAGACAACAAGCTCTGCCTGTGGAGAGTTATTCCAACTCTGCTGCATCACACCACCAGTCTCAGAGGATCTGCATTGCAGCGCCGGTCACCTCTGACCAGATACCACAGGTGGCGTCACGAACACTATTACAAACTCTATTATCCCCTGTAAATATTCCCCTTTTATTGGACGCCCAGGGCCACAGACCGGGTCACTGCTGCCGTGACACATCCCTTTAAGACACCGTCCCGGTAACGAGTACCCCACTGCACTGGCGGGCGATCCATGTGCAGCTCTGGTGTATAATACAGGATGTAACTCAGGATCATTACAGGATAAGTAATGTAATGTATGTATAGAGTGACTGCACCAGCAGAATAGTGAGTGCAGCTCTGGTGTATAATACAGGATGTAACTCAGGATCAGTACAGGATAAGTAATGTAATATATGTACACAGTGGCTCCACCAGCAGAATAGTGACTGCAGCTCTGGTGTATAATACAGGATGTAACTCGGGATCAGTACAGGATAAGTAATGTGATGTATGTACACAGTGACTCCACCAGCAGAATAGTGAGTGCAGCTCTGGAGCATAATACATGATGTAACTCAGGATCAGTACAGGATAAGTAATGTAATGTATGTACACAGTGACTGCACCAGTAGAATAGTGAGTGCAGCTCTGTTCAGCTGCTGCTCATTCTGGTGATTGTGGGTGTGGTCGACAGTGATCCTGCTGTGTGCTCCTGACCTCCAGAGAACCACCACCTCTCCACCCAGGGACCTGCTCTCTCCTACCCAGGGAGGAGTGGGTTTCCTGGGATGAGTGAAGGAGCCAAGTCCCAGGCCTTTGTTTCCCGGGCCAGATCGGCGGGGGGCAGAAGAAACCAGCAACCGGCCTGCACATCAGAGCAATTGGGGGTGAGACTCTCCACCAGGAGTCGCAGCAATGCGGCTCCTACTCCTCCCAAGTCTGCAGATACCCAGAGAAGCCGCAAGGCTTCCAACATGGAGGAGAAGCCTGCCAGAAGCGTGCAAGATGGCAGTCCTTCCGGAGGAAAGCTGAGTGCTCACGGAGGTGAGGCTGACCTCACTGAGGAGGGTTGGGCGCTGCAGATGAGCCGCACGTACCAGGACCGTGGGGTACTCGGCACCGAGCCCGTTGATGTCTATGGGGAATGTCACGGGTAGCTGTAGCTCGGTCCATGGCCCTGGGGCTCACTGAAATGGGGATATTTACAAGGGATTAAATGTTTGTGTAGTTTGTCGTGACGCCACCTGTAGTACCTGGTCAGGGTGACCAGCGCTGCTGTGCAGGTCCTCTGGAAGGGATGGTGTTGTGCAGCTAGGTGATAAGTCTTCTACAGGTAAGACTGTGTCCTCCCAAGGCAGGTAGATGAAAGGGAAGGCAATGGTACAGGAGAGATGTAGCAGAGTGGAGTGTGCGACGGAGTAATAATGCAGGAAACAGTTCTTGTGCAGTTTCAAAGGTTTTACTCACAGTCTGTTGTACACCAGATTCCAGCCGGGCACTGTGTCCTTCCAGTGAGTAGTCCAGTAACCCTCAGGTAAATTGGTCACACTTCCAAAGACTCCCTTTATGTTCCTTTCCGGCTTCTTGTGCTATACTCCTTACTCCTCTCTGCACCTCCCTACCACAGAGCCCTCAGACGAGGTAGTATTGGATCCTTTCAGTTTACAGGTACGACCCGATGTCCCGGTGCACTGCTCTCCTCTTCACGGAGACCGGAACACCATCGGATGCCTGGACTTACTTGATCCCTAGCTGCCTCGGATGAGATTATGGTAGCTAGTGGCTCTTGAAGAGTCCCACTAGACGCGGTGTTACTAATGGCGATGAACTGACCCACTAGTCTGGGAACCGTCTCCCGATATGTGCCTGGTCCTTCCTTCTCCAAGGATGGGGCACAGCTTCAATTGCTGTCTCAGCCCAGGACCCCTTCGCTCTCTCAGCAAGGCTCTCTGAGGTAAACTCAGAAGAGCTGCAGGCCAGGCAGTACCCACACACTGCCTGCCTGTCTCTGACTGAACTCTAATCTAACACGCTGCAGCCGCCTAATGCTGCAACTGACTCCACCCACCCAACTCTACACCCTTTACTAACCAGCCTGAAGCTCAGCACTGGCATGATGTGTGTGGATGTGGTGATGGAGTCAATGGGTGCTTCCTCCTTACCTGAGAGTCAGGTGTCACACCGATGGGTGCGATGCAACATCTCTGTGGCGACTGGACCCTCAGGGCACCACATCCCCCCTGGTTAAACACAGCACTCCGGGCTGTAATAGAGTAAAGATGTTACATAAAAAACATACAAAATTTTTATAAATGCTTAGCAAAACAGTAAAACATTTTCAAACGCATCATCCCTTTATGGGAGGCACTTCAGATTAAACGTTGCAAGGAAACACTTTTAATATTTACTTCACAGTTCAAGTAAACATATACTTGTGGAGGACCCGCTCCAAACCTCCAACGGTGGTCTTTGGTGGGCTGCAAGACATAACTGACTTTTCCAGCAGTCCTCACATTCGGCCACACCAAACGGGTTTTAAACTTCTGAGGTAATTAAGTGAAACCAAGATGAGGTACCGAAGTGCTAACTATATACAAGGACAGTTTTTGGGCTGGCAGAGTCCTCAGCCACCAGTTCAGAAAAGCAATATGAAAGGCAATCACCCCTCCGGGTTATGGCAACATTTGCATACTATATACATTAATACACTATATACATTTGTAGAACCTGTCCTGTTTTCCTCATTTACTTGGTAGTAGCGACACCTGGTGGCTGTGCAAGCACAGGACCATTCCTATTCATGGGCACAGTGCCTAGCACCAGGGTCATTGACTCCACCGCTGGTGTCAGTATGACTGGTGCACACTGGGCTGGTGGGGGTGTCAGGGGTTCCAGCAGGGTGTCAGCATCTGCAGCAGGGATATCATCGCTGGTTACCTGAAGAGCCGGTTCACTCCGGTCCTCTAGGCCGCAGGGCCGGTCTTCCTCCTTTATCCCTGCCGGGGGACAGCTTTCCTCTGCTACAGGTACGATGTCTGGTTCCAGGGTGGACCGGCGTTCTGGTCTGGGTGAGGCCTTCGCAGCCTCCTCTCCTGTCGCCGCGTCCTCGGCGGGGTTAGGTATGGCTCTTTCCGGATCAGCCTTCGGCCAGATCTCAGACTCTGCTTCAGGTGGCGCCGGTGGCAGACGCGCGGGCGGTGTAGGGAGCGGTCGGCTCTGCTGCAGCCGCAGCTCCAGAGCCCTCCAGCTTCACTCCATTTTCTCCACTTCAGCGCGGTGCCGGGCCAGATACAGCAGGGCAGCATCCACTTCTTCAATGGAGAAGATCAGCTTCTCCAGGTCACAGCGGATCTCTTCATCAGGAGGGGCCCGCTCTTTGGTATGGAGGCAGGGTTTTCTCTCCCTTCTCCCACCATGGGGAATTAGGAGGTGGAACTCCATCGCTGATGGACATGTCCGGAGATTGCAGTAACATTTAGGGTAGGCTGGACATTTCTTTCGCGCCACTGAGTGAGGGCACGCCCACGAAAGCACGCCCTCCTTCTTCACCAGCGCCTCAGGGCGCAAATATGGCGGCAAAATGGCAGCAAACTCACAAAGATGTCAGATACAGTCTTTAGCACAAAAACAGTCCAATTCAGGCACACAGGACTCGCTTATAGCGAGCTTCAGAATCCTGTTCGTGACGCCAAAGATGAGCCGCACGTACCAGGACCGTGGGGTACTCGGCACCGAGCCCGTTGATGTCTATGGGGAATGTCACGGGTAGCTGTAGCTCGGTCCGTGGCCCTGGGGCTCACTGAAATGGGGATATTTACAAGGGATTAAATGTTCGTGTAGTTTGTCGTGACGCCACCTGTAGTACCTGGTCAGGGTGACCAGCGCTGCTGTGCAGGTCCTCTGGAAGGGATGGTGTTGTGCAGCTAGGTGATAAGTCTTATACAGGTAAGACTGTGTCCTCCCAAGGCAGGTAGATGAAAGGGAAGGCAATGGTGCAGGAGAGATGTAGCAGAGTGGAGTGTGCGACGGAGTAATAATGCAGGAAACAGTTCTTGTGCAGTTTCAAAGGTTTTACTCACAGTCTGTTGTACACCAGATTCCAGCCGGGCACTGTGTCCTTCCAGTGAGTAGTCCAGTAACCCTCAGGTAAATTGGTCACACTTCCAAAGACTCCCTTTATGTTCCTTTCCGGCTTCTTGTGCTATACTCCTTACTCCTCTCTGCACCTCCCTACCACAGAGCCCTCAGACGAGGTAGTATTGGATCCTTTCAGTTTACAGGTACGACCCGATGTCCCGGTGCACTGCTCTCCTCTTCACGGAGACCGGAACACCGTCGGATGCCTGGACGTACTTGATCCCTAGCTGCCTCCGAATGAGATTATGGTAGCTAGTGGCTCTTGAAGAGTCCCACTAGACGCGGTGTTACTAATGGCGATGAACTGACCCACTAGTCTGGGAACCGTCTCCCGATATGTGCCTGGTCCTTCCTTCTCCAAGGATGGGGCACAGCTTCAATTGCTGTCTCAGCCCAGGACCCCTTCGCTCTCTCAGCAAGGCTCTCTGAGGTAAACTCAGAAGAGCTGCAGGCCAGGCAGTACCCACACACTGCCTGCCTGTCTCTGACTGAACTCTAATCTAACATGCTGCAGCCTAATGCTGCAACTGACTCCACCCACCCAACTCTACACCCTTTACTAACCAGCCTGAAGCTCAGCACTGGCATGATGTGTGTGGATGTGGTGATGGAGTCAATGGGGTGCTTCCTCCTTACCTGAGAGTCAGGTGTCACACCGCTGGGTGCGATGCAACATCTCTGTGGCGACTGGACCCTCAGGGCACCACACAGAGACCCCGGGAGTCTGTGTCCACCTATGCCTCCCGAGTCATGAGCCACCTCCGTGAGTATGAAGAAGCAAGCAAGACCATCAGTAGGCTCCGGGAGGAGCTGCGCTGCACAAGCGCAAAAGCTGCAGGTTCCTCCAAATCCAGGAAGAATCAGCTCCAGGCAGAGGTAAAGAGACTAAAGCATGAAATAAATGAGCTGGAGGTAAGGAAAGCTTTCATCAGAGAGAAGAGTGGTCCCTTTAAAGAAAAAACTAATAAATGAAGACAGATTCAGAGAAATGGCTGATAACAGAGAGCAAAGGCAGATGGGGCTGCAGCCTGAGAGCCAGGTGGATGATGATGATGATGATGACCAGCAGAAAGTCCCGCCTGGCAGCCTGCAAAGTCACCCGCAGGCAACGTACAGCGAGCTCCCTGCAGGACAGGCAACATTAACATCTGGTCACAGTCCTGCTGACTCTGGGGAGGACAGTGACAACAGTGGCCAGGGAGTGGCGCTAATGGCGGAGATCAAGTTACTGGAGTCCCCAGTGTGCCTTCAGAATTTCCATCTTGGTGACGATTTACCAGAGGAGGCACCTGGGGGCCGGAAGAAAAAGGCAAAGACCACCAAGCCCAAGCTGCAGGAAGCGGTAAGCTATGTATATGCCCCCCTCCCTGTATCCCCTGAGTCGGCTGCAGGGTCAGCTCGCTGTATAAGCCCCGTTGCCCAGCCCAGCCCGGGTTCTGCTGTGGATCCGGTGCAAAGGCGCGGGGAGATTACAAAGCACGGTTGCGAGGCGCTCCAGCTCTGCTTCTAGTAGCGGGGACGTAGCAGCAGGTGCATCAGCCGAGAGGCTGGACAGTGAGGGCGGCCCGGTGACGGGCGAACGGTCAGGCCACGATACTGTGGTGCGCTCCTCAGTGGGAGGGGGGAGCGGCCCAGTGTCGGGGGCAGTTTCGGTATCCTCGGCGCCCCTGAAAGTTGTTGCCGCTGATCACTTAGTTGAGAAGCGGCGGCAGTGTGAGGGGGTTGCCGGGGCTGCGAGTACCGATCCTCCCAAAGTTCTTTTTTGTGTTGGCGCCGCTGGTCAACAAGATCCTGATATAAAGGATCAGCAGCGCCTCACAGCAGCTAAGGATCAGCGGCGCCTGATACCAGCCATAAAGCAGCGTAAAATATCAACTGATGATGCGGAGAGTGCATGCAAGACCAGGGGTGAGGTTGCCTCCAGTGATGTGGAGGAGACTGAGCCCCTTGTGCCTGCTGATGCGGAGGTTAAAATGTCGCCTCCTGGTGTCACTGGTCCAGCAGGAGTGAATGTGGTGGAGGGTGCGAATGTGGAAAATTCTCTCTCTAGTGGTGTGGCTGCAGGTTTGGTGGAGGGTGAAGGTGTTATGGAGGTGGTTAATAGTGAGACTGTTGGTGTGGATGTGGTCACTGGTCCGGTTGCCCCTCCGGTGGTGGCAGAACCCATGAGGAGTTATGCCACTGTCACCTCCGGGGAAAGTAGGGCGTCCTCCTCGCCTTCGGGCTCTGGAGACGGCATGTTGCAACGGCGTCTCCTGGGGGGCTCTAAAGAAGGGGGAGAGATCACTAATGGTAGAGGGTCGAGAGGTTGACCTATCCTTCTGGATAGAGAGGCATGGCCTCGGGACCTTCCGAGAGCAAAACGATGGGGATACAGTGTGGTCCCTCCCAACAGCCAGGCCGGGTAGTGTGCGAAGGAATGTGGTCCGTCTTCGGTGGAGGGGCAATGATGCGTGTCCTACAAGGTCTAAGGTTGTGGAGCTCCTGCTGAAGATGGGCTTCAAGATGATTGACATCTATGCCTTGATACATCCCTATTCCACGCCTGAGTTTGATGTCAGCTTTGTTCAGCCGGAGGGGCTTGAGCTCTTCTGGTCGAATTATGAGTTGGCAAAAAATGAGCCCGGCTGGCGAGACTTTGCCTTTCAGGTGGTGTCTCGCCAAAACCACGTCAAGAAAGTGACCGTGATAACTTGTAACGAGTCTCTTTCTTGCTATGACATCATGACGTGGCTTGGCCGATATGGAGAGGTGGTGGAGATGCCAAAGAAGAACCGTGATGAGTTTGGTATCTGGTCAGGGGCCTGGACGTTTATGGTAAAACTTAAGCGTTCAGGCGGTACGGTTTCCCACATTCCATCATCTGCCTTCCTGGGTAGGGATCGTATCCAGGCCTTCTACCAGGGGCAACCGAAGCTCTGTCACAAGTGCGGCGACCCCACACACTTTAGTGCAAACTGCACTGTGCAGAAATGTGCATTGTGTGGGGTTGTCGGCCATCTTGCTGCATCTTGTGTTGTGATTAGGTGCCACCTGTGTGGTGACTTAGGTCACCCATTCAGCCGTTGTCCTCACTCCTTTGCTAATGCAGTCGTGACTCCAGTGGGAGAAAGCCGTGAGGCTGATTCTGCTGGGGAAGGGACTAGCAGGGGTGAGGGAGCTGAGGGGCCAAGGAGGAAAAGCAATAAAAAGACGCCTGCCCAGCTGAGGCGTCTAGACAAGCGCAGACAGGAGAGGGAGCTGGGCGAGCCCGGGCTACTAGGGTGGCCCCTGTCCTGGACGCCAGTCTTGCTGCTGAGGCCCTGAGGGATGATGAGTTGGATGAGGAGATCAGGAGGATCCACAGGGAGGAAAGCGCCACTGCCTCGGAATCCTCCCATTATGAAAGTATGGATGAGGATTATAGGCTGTGGCTAGAGAACAAGCGTAAGCTCGGCACCAAAAAGAAGAGAAAGAAGGGAGATAAAACATCTTCTCCCGCTCTGACCAAGGTACCTAAGGAAGGAAAAACTGACTCCCCTCTGGTTGGTCTTTCAAACCGGTTCCAAGCCCTGGAGAACATCTCTTCCTCTGAGGAGGAATCTGAGGGTGAGGTTCCGGCTTCGGCAGGGCTTAAAGGGGGTGCCAGTCTCCTTTTTCTAGGGATGTAAGGTCCTTGGAGGGAGGGACTGGCCCAGAGTCCGGAGACGAGGACGATAAACAGGAAAAACACGCGGGAATGGACACCTCTGTGTCATTAAAGAGGGGGAAGGATTCCTCCTCTGAGGCGGAGAATAAGGGGAGTGGGAAGAAGAAAGCCATTTAACTCAATCACCAATGATGGCGGTACCCACTCCGTTGACGCTGGCATCCATTAATGTCGCCAGCATAAAGTCAAATACAGCTAGATTTGCGGCCTTTGATTTTCTCAGCCGGGTGTAAGCTGACATTTTCTTTTTGCAAGAGACCAGGCTGCCGAACATGGCCGACGTGTTTAAGGCTAAGAGGGAGTGGAGAGTCGGGCCCTCCTATTGGTCTCTTGTGGCCGAGTCGTATAGCGGAGTGGCGGTCCTTTTTACCGCACCGGTGGAATGCCGAAGGGTTATTGAGTTAGAAATGGGGAGGTGCCTGATCTTAGATGTCTTCATGAAGGGACAAGAGCTCCGGCTCATTAACATCTATGGTCCCCAATCTAAGTGGGACCGGAAATGTCTCTTTTTGAGGATCAAGCCCTACCTTTTTACAAGTCGGCAAGTTGTCTTTGGAGGGGACTTCAATGCTGTCACAAGGCCCCGAAATAGAGGAGGTTCCAGAGATAAGCTGACTTATGATAGCGTCGCCCTTAATAGTATAGCTAGTGAGGCTCGCCTGGTGGATGTCCACATCCGGCACACCCCAGGCCACGAGGGGTTCACCTATCATAGAGGTAACTGTAGGTCCAGAATAGATAGGTTTTATTTAAAGGAGGAAGCTGTCTCTTCAGCAGTGTCTGTTGTTGAGGTGGAGTTCTCCGACCACTGTTTAATTTTGTTTTCTCTGAATGTTACAGAGACCCTCCGGATGGGAATAGGCTTTTGGAGGCTCAATTCGTCTCTCTTGGAAGAAGCAGAGATAAGACAGTCCTTTGAGGATTTTCTTCAGAGCCAGGTACCCTTACTGGATCTTTGCAGTAGTAAGTCAGAGTGGTGGGAGATGTTCAAGAAAAGGGTTGCGAGATTCTTCTGCCAACTCTCGAGCCTCAGAAGTCTGAGCAGGTACCGCCTGTATCAGGGTCTGAGGAGGAAACTCGAGCATCTTGTCTCAACTGGAGGTAGCCGTGAGGAGATCTCCAGAGTGAAATCTTTGCTTATGAGGTGTCAGTATGATAGACACGCATCTTTGGTTTTTGAGAGGGATTACGGGAAGTACCGCTCGCCTGACCCTTACAGAAACTGCAAGATGTCAGTGAATAGTAAAGTGGTTACAGGACTGATCGACACTACGGGGTCCCTGAGGCGATCCAGATCAGGGATTCTGGAGGTCGTCAGATCCTTCTACTCGCACCTCTTGGGGAAGAGGGATCTTGATTGGGATGAGATGTCGGCTTTCCTGGCCGAAGCTGTCCCGAGCAAGGGGTAGACCCCTCTCTTGACGTTTTGACAGAGATGATCAGAGAAGAGGAAGTTAAGTTGGCAATTGAAGGGCTTGCCCCCAAAAATCGCCTGGTCCAGATGGCTTAACATCTGAATTCTATAAGACCTTTAAGGACGCTTTGGTTCCCATCTTGACTGAGGTATTCAATGAGTGTCTTTCCTCGGGTGCTCTGCCGAAGTCAATGAGGAGGTCTGCCCTGATCATCTTGTCAAAGGGTAAGGACCCATCTTGCATTGAGAATTGGCGTCCCATATCGCTTCTCAATGCAGACAGGAAGGTTCTGGCAAAGGTGCTGTTTAATCGGCTGGTGAAATTTGCACCCCGACTCCTTTCGGAGGCCCAGCATTGCTCTGTTCAAGGCCGCAGCACATCTAGTGCTGTGCTCTGTGTTCGAGAGGCAGTGTAGCAGGGTAGGGCTGGTCACTGGAAGGGGTACATGCTGTCACTGGACCAGGCTAAAGCGTTTGATCGGGTAAATCACGAGTACCTCTGGTTTGTCCTTCTGAGATATGGCCTGTCGGGGGGGTTTGTTGATTGGCTTAAGACCTTGTACGGTGGGGTAGAGAGTTTCCCGCTTGTGAACGGTTGGATTGGCAGCTCTTTTGAGGTTGGATCTGGTGTTCGCCAGGGTTGTCCCTTGTGCCCGCTGCTGTACATGTTTGCGATTGACCCACTTCTTAGGAAGGTGGAGCGTGGACCGTTGGCCGGGATTGGGATGGACCGGGCAGCACCGGAAGCCACTCTGAAGGTGGTGGCGTATGCCGACGATGTCACCGTTTTTGTTTCCTCTCACGAGGAGGCAGGATGGCTGATGTCAGAGGTAGATCGCTACTCTGAGGCATCCGGGTCCAAGATCAACCGGGATAAGTGTGAGAGTCTCTGGCTGGGAGGAGGAGATCCTGGTTTTGATCTCCTGGACACCCTTCCAGGACCCAAAGTCTCTGCAAAAGTCCTTGGCATCGAATTTGGCCAGGGGGATTACCCTAAACAAAATTGGAACAGCAGGCTAGAGATCGCCACTCAGAAGGTGAACCAATGGAAGGGTTGGTCTTTGACCCTAAGGGAAAGGGTAAACCTGATCAAAACTTACCTGCTCCCTTTACTGATTTATCTGGGCAGTGTGTGCATCTTGCCGGAGTCTCTCTGGACTCGGGTCTACAGTTTGTTCTTTCAACTGTTATGGGGGAATAGACTGAACCTGGTCAAGAGGGAGGTTACTTACCGTACGAGGAGACTAGGAGGGTTGGGTATGGTCAACCCTGTTGTATTCCTTGTGGATACCTTCATTAAGATCAATATTGCAAACCTCTGGAAAGAGAGGGCTCCTCCGTGGGTATTCTCCTGTAGGGGATGGTTTCAGCCTTTCTTCCAGGAATGGGAGACAGGAGGGCAAGTGAAGGATCTTCGCACACCGCATGGACATCTTCCGGCTTACGCTACCTTGGTACTGAAGGTAATTCGCCGGTGGGGTCTGGGAATGTGGGAGATCAGGACTCTGCCAAGGAAACTCCTTGACAACAGGGTTCTGTTGACCCATTTCCAGAGGCCTCTGACGCTCAGGGACTGCCCAAGTCGGGATCTTGGGGTGGGTTTGCATCTTTTGAATTCTATCAGGATCCCCTCGAAGTTTTGGGACTTGGCTTGGCGCTGCTTCCATGGGAAACTGTGTGTGAGGGACAATCTGAAGTGTAGGAGCTCTGAGGACAGGAATTGTCCTCGGGAGCATTGTGGTACTGTGCTGGAAAGCATGGGCCACTTCCTGCTTCGTTGTCCCTTCAACACAGAGGTGTACAACAGGGTGGGCCCATCCATTGGCTGGTCTTGGCTGGCCGGTCTCTCCTATGCGGAATGGGCCTATGGAGCATTCAGAGACCTTGGTGGTCGGTACCGCTTATTTCTAGTTAGCGCAGTGGTTAGGTATCAAACGTGGAACGCACGGTGCTTAGTCTGGACGCAAAGGAAAATCCTCCCAGTGGACGATGTGTTTAGGACCATACTCGGTGACTGGTGAAGGTGCGCTCTCTGGAGTATGAGAGACTGGGCACACGTAGGGCCACTCTCCTCTGGAGGGGCTTTTCTTTTAGTGTGCCCTAGTCTGGTCATCTCCTTTCCTGGTGGTGGGCTGCTGCTGACAATGTAGATTTTTGTTTTGTTTGATTATATAGTGATGCAGGGCTGCAGGCGCCAAACTTGGGCTTTGTGATTTGTGTTTATTTTGTTTATTGCAGTGTTTTTCTGTATATATTGTATATAGAGATATAGATGTAGGTGTAGGTGTTAGGTTGGGTGGTGGGAAAAGGTGGGAGGTGGGTTTATCCTGTGGGACAATGGGACACCGGGGTGTTTGGGGGAAAACTGGCACTGCCTGATCTGGCCTATGGACGTTGGACATGGACTGAGGCATGAGACACAGGACCAGCTCTTAGGTCAGTGTGGGGGTTGGGAATGGTGGGTTTGAGTGTGGGGTGGTCAGTAACTTAATATTGTATACATTTGTATAGTTTATGGTTATTTTATTTAAAATGAAAAAAAAAATGGAAAAAAAAATGTATGTATATAGTTTTGCTTGCTATTGTTAATTTCATTTATTTGTTATTACTTTGTTTGGTGACCGGACCAGAAGGTGTAAGTATTTAATGTCAGTTATTATTCTGTATATATAATATGAGTGTGAGGAGAGAATGAGCGGCTGGGCCAGTGTTCAGTATACTGATTATTTTCTGGTTTATATATTTGTTTTGTTTCTGTTATTATTATTGTTATGGTTTTCACTTTTATAATAAAAGATCTACAGGATGTAACTCAGGATCAGTACAGGATAAGTAATGTAATGTATGTATAGAGCGACTGCACCAGCAGAATAGTGAGTGCAGCTCTGGAGTATAATACAGGATGTAACTCAGGATCAGTACACTATAAGTAATGTAATGTATGTACACAGTGACTCCACCAGCAGAATAGTGAGTGCAGCTCTGGAGTATAATACAGGATGTAACTCAGGATCAGTACAGGAGAAGTAATAAAGAGTGCTCTCAGTGGGAGAAGCAAAATAGGAATCTTGTGGGTATGATACCTTTTAATGGCTAACAAAATATAGTGAAAGATATTACAGGGCAAGCTTTCGAGACTGCTTACGTCTCTTCATCAGGCTGGTGTAACAAAATATTTGAAGAAACACAATTATATACAGTGAAAACACAGGGATGGTGTGATGCATGGACATTTAAATAAACAAACCCTGAGCTTAAAGAGAGAATCCTTAATTAGGTAAGATTAGATAAGTGGTGTGAAAGTTTTATGGACCCCATATGCATGTGAGATCAAAGGACTGGTGGTGTCTTCATTGTTTTTGGAGGAAGTTGCTCAGATTTGGTAGTGTGCCATAAATCCTCCTGACAAATTGAGTCCTGTGTGAACAGAATCAAAGATGGTAATGAATTTATATTCCCAAACCCTGCAATGTTTTTGTGATTGGAAAATGCCTTTCAAAATGACAACTTTCATATTATCTATGTTGTGTCCTGGACCACAGAAATGTTTAGCCACAGGTAGATGTTTTATTTTGTCTGTAATTGTATGACGATGAGACCTCATCCTTGCTCTCAGTCTCTGTCCTGTTTCTCCAACATAGAGGCCACCCACAGGACATATATTGCAAAGAATTAAATATACCACATTAGAAGAGGAACATGTGAATGTCCCGGGGATCTTATAGTTTTGCTTTGTGTTGGGGACTTGGATCTTGTCGTTGGTCTCTATATGAATGCAAGTTTTGCATCTTCTCCCATTGCAAGGATAGGTCCCTCTTGGTGAATCTGAGGGCATTGAACTTCGGATCATGATGTTTCTTAAATTTGGAGGTTGCCTGTAACACAGCAAGGGGGGGTCTTTGAATAATATTTTTAACTGGTCATCCTTGTGTAGTGTATGGTGAAGTTTCTTAGCCGTTTTTCTCAGTATTTCAAGCTGTGGGTTGTAGGTCACTACCAGAAGTACACAGTGATTTTCCTCTCTTTTCCTGTATTGAAGTAATTGACTTCTAGGGATCCTTGTGGCCCTAATGATCTGGTCATCAATGGAGGTGGGATGGTAACCTTGAATTAAAAATGACATTTTAAGTTGGGTTAGGTGTTTATCCCTGTCGTTAGGACTGGAACAGATATGGTTGTATCTGAGGGCCTGGCTGTAGACAATGGACTTTTTAATGTGTTTAGGATGGAAGCTGTCCCATCTGAGGTATGTGGGAGGTCAATTGGTTTCCGATACACTGATGTTTGGAACGAACCATTTTGGATTTTTATGGTGGTGTCTAGGAAGTTGATTTTTGTTTTTGAGTGGTCCAATGTCAAGTTTATGGTAGGATGAAATTTGTTGAATTTGTCATGGAAATCTAGAAGTTCTTGTTCGGACTCAGTCCAGATTATTAAGATGTCATCGATGTAACAGAAATAGGCAAATGGTTTGATGGAGCAGGATGTTAAGAAGTCATTTTCCAATTTAGCCATGAAGAGGTTGGCATACTGGGGTGCCATTTTACTTCCCATAGCGGTGCCGGTGCGTTGTAGATATAGCTCCTCACCGAAAGAGAAAAAGTTGTGTGTGAGGATGAATCTGGTGAGTGTTATTACAGACTCGGAAGGGATCCCATTGGCCTCAAGAAACATTCGGCAGGCAGTTAGTCCATCTTCATGTGGGATGTTAGAATATAAGGATTCGACATCCATCGTGGCTAAGATGGTGCTGTTGGGGAGGGAACCTATCGTGGATAGCTTATTCAGCCATTGTCCTCGCTCCTTTGCTAATGCAGTCGTGACTCCGGTGGGAGAAAGCCGTGAGGCTGATTCTGCTGGGGAAGGGACTAGCAGGGGTGAGGGAGCTGAGGGGCCAAGGAGGAAAAGCAATAAAAAGACGCCTGCCCAGCTGAGGCATCTAGACAAGCGCAGACAGGAGAGGGAGCTGGGTGAGCCCCTGTCCTGGACGCCAGTCTTGCTGCTGAGGCCCCGAGGGATGATGAGTTGGATGAGGAGATCAGGAGGATCCACAGGGAGTAAACTGCCACTGCCTCGGAATCCTCCCATTATGAAAGTATGGATGAGGATAAAAGGCTGTGTCTAGAGAACAAGCTTAAGCTCGGCACCAAAAAGAAGAGAAAGAAGGGAGATAAAACATCTCCTCCCGCTCTGACCAAGGTACCTAAGGAAGGAAAAACTGACTCCCTCTGGTTGGTCTTTCTAACCGACTCCAAGCCCTTAAGAACATCTCTTCCTCTGAGGAGGAATCTGAGGGTGAGGTTCCGGCTTCGGCAGGGCTTAAAGGGGGTGCCGAGTCTCCTTCTTCTAGGGATGTAAGGTCCTTGGAGGGAGGGACTGGCCCAGAGTCCAGAGACTAGGACGATAAACAGGAAAAACACGCGGGAATGGACACCTCTGTGTCATTAAAGAGGGGGAAGGATTCCTCCTCTGAGGCGGAGAATAAGGGGAGTGGGAAGAAGAAAGCCATTTAACTCAATCACCAATGATGGCAGTACCCACTCCGTTGACGCTGGCAAACATTAATGTTGCCAGCATAAAGTCAAATACAGCTAGGTTTGCGGCCTTTGATTTTCTCAGCCGGGTTGAAGCTGACATTTTCTTTTTGCAAGAGACCAGGCTGCCGAACATGGCCGACGTGTTTAAGGCTAAGAGGGAGTGGAGACTCGGGCCCTCCTATTCGTCTCTTGCGGCCGAGCCGTATGGCGGAGTGGCGGTCCTTTTTACCACACCGGTGGAATGCCGACGGGTTATTGAGTTAGAAATGGGGGAGGTGCCTGATCTTAGATGTCCTAATGAAGGGACAAGAGCTCCTGCTCATTAACATCTATGGTCCCCAATCTAAGTGGGACCGGAAATGTCTCTTTATGAGGATCAAGCCCTACCTTTTTACAAGTCGGCAAGTTGTCTTTGGAGGGGACTTCAATGCTGTCACGAGGCCCCGAGATAGAGGAGGTTCCAGAGATAAGCTGACTTATGATAGCATCGCCCTTAATAGTATAGCTAGTGAGGCTCGTCTGGTGGATGTCCACATCCGGCACACCCCAGGCCACGAGGGGTTCACCTATCATAGAGGTAACTGTAGGTCCAGAATAGATAGGTTTTATTTAAAGGAGGAAGCTGTCTCTTCAGCAGTGTCTGTTGTTGAGGTGGAGTTCTCCGACCACTGTTTAATTTTGTTTTCTCTGAATGTTACAGAGACCCTCCGGATGGGAAGAGGCTTTTGGAGGCTCAATTCGTCTCTCTTGGAAGAAGCGGAGATAAGACAGTCCTTTGAGGATTTTCTTCAGAGCCAGGTACCCTTACTGGATCTTTGCAGTAGTAAGTCAGAGTGGTGGGAGATGTTCAAGAAAAGGGTTGCGAGATTCTTCTGCCAGCTCTCGAGCCTCAGAAGTCTAAGCAAGTACCGCCTGTATCAGGGTCTGAGGAAGAAACTCGAGCATCTTGTCTCAACTGGAGGTAGCCGTGAGGAGATCTCCAGAGTGAAATCTTTGCTTATGAGGTGTCAGTACGAAAGACATACATCTTTGGTTTTTGAGAGGGATTACGGGAAGTACCGCTCGCCCGACCCTTACAGAAACTGTAAGATGTCAGTGAAAAGTAAAGTGGTTACAGGACTGATCGACACTGCGGGGTCCCTGAGGCGATCCAGATCAGGGATCCTGGAGGTTGTCAGATCCTTCTACTCGCACCTCTTGGGAAGAGGGATCTTGATTGGGATGAGAGGTCGGCTTTCCTGGCCGAAGCCGTCCCCGAGCCAGGGGTAGACCCCTCTCTTGACGTTTTGACAGAGATGATCAGAGAAGAGGAAGTTAAGTTGGCGATTGAAGGGCTTGCCCCCAAAAAATCGCCTGGTCCAGATGGCTTAACATCTGAATTCTATAAGACCTTTAAGGACGCTTTGGTTCCCATCTTGACTGAGGTATTCAATGAGTGTCTTTCCTCGGGTGCTCTGCCGAAGTCAATGAGGAGGTCTGCCCTGATCATCTTGTCAAAGGGTAAGGACCCATCTTGCATTGAGAATTGGCGTCCCATAGCGCTTCTCAATGCAGACAGGAAGGGTCTGGCAAAGGTGCTGTTTAATCGGCTGGTGAAATTTGCACCCTGACTCCTTTCGGAGGCCCAGCATTGCTCTGTTCCAGGCTGCAGCACATTTAGTGCTGTGCTCTGTGTCCGAGAGGCAGTGGTAGGGCTGGTCACTGGAAGGGGTACATGCTGTCACTGGACCAGGCTAAAGCGTTTGATCGGGTAAATCACGAGTACCTCTGGTTTGTCCTTCTGAGATATGGCCTGTCGGGGGGGTTTGTTGATTGGCTTAAGATCTTGTACGGTGGGGCAGAGAGTTTCCCGCTTGTGAACGGTTGGATTGGCAGTATGAGAATCTCTGGCTGGGAGGAGGAGATCCTGGTTTTGATCTCCCGGACACCCTTCCAGGACCCAAAGTCTCTGCAAAAGTCCTTGGCATCGAATTTGGCCAGGGGGATTACCCCAAACAAAACTGGGACAGCAGGCTAGAGATCGCCACTCAGAAGGTGAACCAATGGAAGGGTTGGTCTTTGACCCTAAGGGAAAGGGTAAACCTGATCAAAACTTACCTGCTCCCTTTGCTGATTTATCCGGGCAGTGTGTGCATCTTGCCGGAGTCTCTCTGGACTCGGGTCTACAGTTTGTTCTTTCAACTGTTATGGGGAATAGACTGAACCTGGTCAAGAGGGAGGTTACTTACCGTACGAGGAGACTAGGAGGGTTGGGTATGGTCAACCCTGTGGTATTCCTTGTGGATACCTTCCTTAAGATCAATATTGCAAACCTCTGGAAAGAGAGGGCTCCTCCGTGGGTATTCTCCTGTAGGGGATGGTTTCAGCCTTTCTTCCAGGAATGGGAGACAGGAGGGCAAGTGAAGGATCTTCGCACACCGCATGGACATCTTCCGGCTTACGCTACCTTGGTTCTGAAGGTAATTCGCCGGTAGGGTCTGGGAATGTGGGAGATCAGGACACTGCCAAGGAAACTCCTTGACAATAGGTTTCTGTTGACCCATTTCCAGAGGCCTCTGGCGCTCAGGGACTGCCCAAGTCGGGATCTTGGGGTGGGTTTGCATCTTTTGAATTCTATCAGGATCCCCTCGAAGTTTTGGGACTTGGCTTGGCGCTGCTTCCATGGGAAACTGTGTGTGAGGGACAATCTGAAGTGTAGGAGCTCTGTGGACAGGAATTGTCCTCAGGAGCATTGTGGTACAGTGCTGGAAAGCTTGGACCATTTCTGCTTCGTTGTCCCTTCAATACAGAGGTGTACAACAGGGTGGGCACCTCCATTGGCTGGTCTTGGCTGGCCGGTCTCTCCTATGCGGAATGGGCCTATGGAGCATTCAGAGACCTTGGTGGTCGGGACCGCTGCACCTTATTTTTAGTTAGCGCAGTGGCTAGGTATCACACGTGGAACGCACGGTGCTTAGTCTCGATGCAACGGAAAATCCTCCCAGTGGACGATGTGTTTAGGACCATACTCGGTGACCTGGTGAAGGTGCGCTCTCTGGAGTATGAGAGACTGGGTACACGTAGGGTCGCTATCCTCTGGAGGGGCTTTTCTTTTAGTGTGCCCTAGTCTGGTCATCTCCTTTCCTGGTGGTGGGCTGCTGCTGACACTGTAGATTTTTGTTTTGTTTGATTATACAGTGATGTAGAGCTGCAGGCCCGAACTTGGGCTTTGTGATTTGTATTTTGTATGATTTGGTAGCTGAGGAGAGCAGGCAAAAACGGCAATACACCAGAGAGGTTGGAATCTACTGGATTGCAGTACCCTGACTAACCACCAGTTGAAGTTGAAGTTTAGTTGAAAGGCAGCCGTGGAGCGTTCCTACGTTGGTCCTAGACGCCTCGTCACAGCCTGAGAGGTTAACTACACCTAAAGATAGAAAGAGGAAAGCTATCTGCCCCGGAGCAGATCCCCAAAGAACATAGGAAGCCCCCAAACATGTAATGGCGGATAGACAAGAGGAAATACAGACACAGACAGAAAATAGTATGAGCAAACGTTGGGGCCCAATCTACCTGGAAAGAAAAGGATAGGAAGGACACTTACTGCAATCCAAAAAACCCTAAAAAATACCAACTCTACTAATTGCAAAAACACATGAGATCACACGACCTCTACCACCTAAATTAGTTCTCTGGTGTCAAAAAACTAAGCCGCAGCCACTGAAAAAACTGGAAAAGACAAATGAACAAATAACAGTGGCTCAGATAAACTGAGAGGAGCACAAGCCCCCGGAGGGGACATGGCTGACCTCCACAGAAGTGCAGGGAACAATGCAAAAAGCAAGCACAAAAATAAAAGCAGAAAATATCTTATCTGATAGCAGAAGATGCAGGCAAGACTCAGCAAGCTTCCAAGTGAACCAGGAACCACAGTTGAGACAAGAACAATTGATCACCGGCAACCATGATGGAAGGGAACCTCCCTTATATAAAACCAGCCTGTACCTCCTGATTGACAATCCTCATTGAATGGTTCAGTACTGTTTGCAACCACCAGAGGAAGCTTCTGCTCAGAATTCATTTCTAACACATTCACAACAGTACCCCCCCTTGAGGAGGGGTCACCGAACCCTCATTTGGGCAACCAGGTCAGTCAGGATGAGCTCTGTGATATGCAAGGATCAGTCTCCTAGCATGGATGTCCGAAGCAAATACCCAAGAATTGTCCTTCTTACCATAACCTCTCCACTTAACCAAATACTGGAGTTTCCGTCTAGAAAAACGAGAATCCAATATTTTCTCAACCACATACTCCAGATTGCCCTCAAACAAAACAGGGTCAGGAGGCGCAGCCATTGGAACCACTGGCTCGACAAACCTCTTCAATAAGGACTTGTGGAACACGTTATGGATCTTAAATGTCCCTGGAAGAAGTAAACGAAAGGAAATAGGATTAAGAATCTCCAAGATCTTATAAGGTCCAATGAACCTAGGCTTAAACTTAGGAGATGCAACTCTCATAGGGATATTTCTTGAGGACAACCAGGCCAAGTCCCCCACTTCAAACCGAGGACCATCTGTCCTATGCCGGTTGGCAAACCGCTGGGCCCTCTCCTGAGAGAGGGACAACCTCTCCACTACCTGGTCCCAAATCTGCTGCATACGCTCCACAACAGAGTCAACACCTGGACAGACAGAAGCCTCCGTCTGTCCCGAAGAAAATCGAGGGTGAAACCCAAAATTGCAGAAAAATGGAGACATCAAAGTGGCAGAGCTAGCCCTATTATTAAGTATTATTAAGAGAAAACTCAGTCAAGGCAAAAAAGAGACCCAGTCATCTTGATCAGCAGACACAAAGCATCTCAGATAAGTCTCCAATGTCTGGTTTGTTCTCTCAGTTTGTCCATTGGTCTGAGGATGAAAAGCCGAGGAGAAAGACAATTGAACACCAAGTTTAGAACAAAAAGTCCTCCAAAATCTGGAAACAAACTGGACTCCTCTGTCAGACAAAATGTTCTCAGGAATGCCTTGTAACCGAACCATGTGCTGAAGGAACAAAGGCACCAATTCGGAGGAGGAAGGCAACTTAGGTAATGGCACAAGATGTATCATTTTGGAAAACCTATCACAAATCACCCAGATAACGGTCATTCTCTGAGAAACAGGGAGGTCGGAAATGAAATCCATAGAGATATGGGTCCATGGTCTCTTGGGCACAGGCAATGGCATCAACAAACCACTAGAGCGAGAGCAAGGCTTGGAGGGAGAGCAAGTCCCGCAGGACTGCACAAATTCCCTGACGTCACGAGACAAAGTAGGCCACCAAAAGGACCGACTCACCAAGTCTCTGGTACCAAAAATCCCGGGATGACCAGCCAACGCGGAACAATGAATCTCAGACATCACACTCTTCTTCCACTGGTCTGGGTCAAACAATTTCCCAATAGGGCAGCGCTCGGGTTTATCCTCCTGACACCCTTCCGAGCCAGTCTCAAATTGGGCGAGATGGCAGAAAGAACTACACCCTCTTTCAAAATAACAGCAGGATCAGATAACTCAGGGGAGTCCGCAAGGAAACTCCTCGAGAGGGCATCCGCCTTAACATTCTTAGTGCCAGGAAGAAAGGAAACCACAAAATTAAAACGTGTGAAAAACAAGGCCCACCTGGCCTGTCTAGGATTAAGTCGCTTGGCTGATTCCAGATAAACCAGATTCTTATGGTCCGTGAGGACCACCACCTGATGTTTGGCTCCCTCCAGCCAATGTCTCCACTCTTCAAAAGCCCACTTCATGGCCAATAACTCCCGATTACCCACGTCATAATTACGTTTAATTGGAGAAAATTTTCGAGAGAAAAAGGCACAAGGGTTACTTTTAGAGGTCTCTGGATCTCTGTGGGACAAAACGGCACCTGCCCCAATTTCAGAAGCATCAACCTCCACCTGAAATGGCAGAGAAACATCAGGCTGCCGTAGAACAGGAGCAGAAGTGAATCTCTGCTTAAGTTCCTGAAACGCAGAGACTGCCTCAGGAGGCCAATTCACCACATCAGAACCCTTTTTGGTCAAATCAGTCAATGGTTTAACAATAACAGAGAAATTACCAATAAATTTACGATAAAAATTGGCAAAACCCAAGAATCTCTGAAGAGCCTTTAATGAAGTAGGTTGGACTCAATCACAGATGGCCTGAACTTTGACTGGGTCCATTTCAATAACAGACGGAGACAAAATGAATCCCAGAAATGAGATCCTCTGTACGCCAAAAAGACACTTTGATCCCTTCACATACAGAGCATTCTCTCTCAAAATCTGGAACACAGTCCGAACATGTTTCACATGAGAGTCCCAGTCATTGGAAAAAATCAAGATATCATCCAAATAAGCAATCAGAAATTTATCCACAAAATCCCTGAAAATGTCATTCATGAAGGACTGGAAGACGGAAGGAGCATTAGTGAGCCCAAAGGGCATCACTAGGTACTCAAAATGCCCCTCTGGGTATTAAACGCCGTCTTCCATTCATCCCCGTGCTTAATGCGAATAAGGTTATACGCCCTCCAGAGTTCAAGCTTGGTAAACCAAGTAGCACTTTTCACCCTGGAAAACAGGTCAGAAATCAAGGGTAACGGATATTGATATTTCACAGTGATATTGTTCAAGAGATGATAATCAATACACGGCCTTAATGAACCATCCTTTTTGGCCACAAAGAAAAAAACGGCACCCAAGGGTGAAGAGGATGGTCTGATATAACCCTTCTCCAATGACTCCTTGATATAAGACCGCATAGCGTCATGTTCAGGTACAGACAAGTTAAAAAGGCGACCTTTAGGGAATTTACTACCAGGCACTAATTCAATAGCGCAGTCATAGCTCCTATGGGGGGGCAAGGATGCAGATTTACTTTCGCTAAACACATCAGAAAAATCAGTCAAAAAGTCAGGAACATCCTGAGCCTGGGGAGAGGCAGAAAAAACAGGAGTGTTGGCATTAACACATTGGCAGCCCCAACTGGTCACAGACACAGATTTCCAATCCAAAACAGGATTATGAGACTGTAACCAAGGGAAACCCAGTACAATAATGTCAAGCAGATTATACAGCACCAAAAATTTCCAACTCTCCTGATGATCAGGTTCAACCCTCATTATCACCTGAGTAGAGAACTGGGGTTTATTCTCAGCCAAAGGGGTAGAATCAATCCCCAGTAGGGGAATAGACTTCCGTAGGGGTATCAAGGGAAACCCACAACGTTTAGCAAAATCAAAATCCATCAGGTTAATAGCTGCTCCAGAATCAACAAAAGCCTGAGCAGAAAATGTGGACAGGGAGCAAATCAGGGTAACAGTCAGCAGAAATTTAGTCTGAACACTACCCAAGACAACTGAGCGTGCAAAACGTCTTCCCCGCTTAGGGCAGACTGAAATAGCATGAGAGGCGTCACCACAGTAGAAACATAACCCACTGCGTTTTCGAAACTCATGACGCTGTGCCCCAGAAGCCACTCTATCACACTGTATGGACTCAGAAGCTGGTTCACAAGGCAACACTATTCCACGCATACCTCTACGCTCACACAAATGTCTGTCAATTTGAATCGCTAATGACACAGAATCATTGAGACCAGAGGGAGCAGGGAAACCCACCATAACATCTTTTACATTCTCTGACAGACCCTTCCGAAAAAGGGCTGCCAAAGCATCATCATTCCATTTGGTCAGGACTGTCCACTTTCAGAATTTCTGACAGTACAACTCAGCATCCTCAAGCCCCTGATTTAATGCCAACAAGGTTTTTTCAGCTTGATCAGTGACATTAGGTTCATCGTACAATAACCCCAGAGCCAGAAAAAATGCATCAACATTACTCAAAACAGGGTCCCCAGGTGTCAGGGAAAAAGCCCAATCCTGAGGATCGCCGCGCAGGAGAGAGATGACAATTTGAACCTGCTGTGCTGCGTTCCCTGAGGACTTAGGTTTTAAGGCAAAAAACAACTTACAGTTATTTTTGAAATTCAAAAATTTAGCTCGATCCCCCAAAAATAAATCTGGCATGGGGATCCTAGGTTCCACAACCGGCAACCTAGCAAGATAGGTAGCAATACTCCAAACTTCAGTGGCAAGCTGATCCACACGGCCAGACAACTGTGCAAACTCCATTGAGAGAAAAAAAAAATCCTCCTCAGCACCCAGAGAAAAAGAGGGAAAAAAATGCAACAAACAGAGAAAAAAAAAATTTTTTTTGACAACTTCCTTTTTTCTTTTTCCTTACTATTTTTCCCTTCTGTTGAGTACCATATAATTTTCAGTTTGGTCCGTGATACTGTTATGATTTGGTAGCTGAGGAGAGCAGGCAAAAATGGCAATACACCAGAGAGGTTGGAATCTACTGGATTGCAGTGCCCTGACTAACCACCACAACTAAAGGCAGCCGTGGAGCGTTCCTACGTTGGTCCTAGACGCCTCGTCACAGCCTGAGAGGTTAACTACACCTAAAGATAGAAAGAGGAAAGCTATCTGCCCCGGAGCAGATCCCCAAAGAACATAGGAAGCCCCCAAACATGTAATAGCGGTTAGACAAGAGGAAATACAGACACAGACAGAAAATAGTATGAGAAAACGTTGGGGCCCAATCTACCTGGACAGAAAAGGATAGGAAGGACACTTTCTGCATTCCAAAAAACCCTAAAAAATACCAACTCTACTAATTGCAAAAACACATGAGATCACACGACCTCTACCACCTAAATTAGTTCTCTGGTGTCAAAAAACTAAGCCGCAGCCACTGGAAAAAACTGGAAAAGGCAAATGAACAAATAACAGTGGCTCAGATAAACTGAGAGGAGCACAAGCCCCCGGAGGGGACATGGCTGACCTCCACAGAAGTGCAGGGAACAATGCAAAAAGCAAGCACAAAAATAAAAGCAGAAAATATCTTATCTGATAGCAGAAGATGCAGGCAAGACTCAGCAAGCTTCCAAGTGAACCAGGAACCACAGTTGAGACAAGAACAATTGATCACCGGCAACCATGATGGAAGGGAACCTCCCTTATATAAAACCAGCCTGTAACTCCTGATTGACAATCCTCATTGAATGGTTCAGTACTGTTTGTAACCACCAGAGGGAGCGTCTGCTCAGAATTCATTTCTAACACATTCACAACAGTACCCCCCCTTGAGGAGGGGTCACCGAACCCTCATTTGGGCAACCAGGTCAGTCAGGATGAGCTCTGTGATATGCAAGGATCAGTCTCCTAGCATGGATGTCCGAAGCAAATACCCAAGAATTGTCCTTCTTACCATAACCTCTCCACTTAACCAAATACTGGAGTTTCCGTCTAGAAAAACGAGAATCCAATATTTTCTCAACCACATACTCCAGATTGCCCTCAAACAAAACAGGGTCAGGAGGCGCAGCCATTGGAACCACTGGCTCGACAAACCTCTTCAATAAGGACTTGTGGAACACGTTATGGATCTTAAATGTCCCTGGAAGAAGTAAACAAAGGAAATAGGATTAAGAATCTCCAAGATCTTATAAGGTCCAATGAACCTAGGCTTAAACTTAGGAGATGCAACTCTCATAGGGATATTTCTTGAGGACAACCAGACCAAGTCCCCCACTTCAAACCGAGGACCATCTGTCCTATGCCGGTTGGCAAACCGCTGGGCCCTCTCCTGAGAGAGGGACAACCTCTCCACTACCTGGTCCCAAATCTGCTGCATACGCTCCACAACAGAGTCAACACCTGGACAGACAGAAGCCTCCGTCTGTCCCGAAGAAAATCGAGGGTGAAACCCAAAATTGCAGAAAAATGGAGACATCAAAGTGGCAGAGCTAGCCCTATTATTAAGTATTATTAAGAGAAAACTCAGTCAAAGGCAAAAAAGAGACCCAGTCATCTTGATCAGCAGACACAAAGCATCTCAGATAAGTCTCCAATGTCTGGTTTGTTCTCTCAGTTTGTCCATTGGTCTGAGGATGAAAAGCCGAGGAGAAAGACAATTGAACACCAAGTTTAGAACAAAAAGGCCTCCAAAATCTGGAAACAAACTGGACTCCTCTGTCAGACAAATGTTCTCAGGAATGCCTTGTAACCGAACCATGTGCTGAAGGAACAAAGGCACCAATTCGGAGGAGGAAGGCAACTTAGGTAATGGCACAAGATGTATCATTTTGGAAAACCTATCACAAATCACCCAGATAACGGTCATTCTCTGAGAAACAGGGAGGTCGGAAATGAAATCCATAGAGATATGGGTCCATGGTCTCTTGGGCACAGGCAATGGCATCAACAAACCACTAGAGCGAGAGCAAGGCTTGGAGGGAGAGCAAGTCCCGCAGGACTGCACAAATTCCCTGACGTCACGAGACAAAGTAGGCCACCAAAAGGACCGACTCACCAAGTCTCTGGTACCAAAAATCCCGGGATGACCAGCCAACGCGGAACAATGAATCTCAGACATCACACTCTTCTTCCACTGGTCTGGGTCAAACAATTTCCCAATAGGGCAGCGCTCGGGTTTATCCTCCTGACACCCTTCCGGAGCCAGTCTCAAATTGGGCGAGATGGCAGAAAGAACTACACCCTCTTTCAAAATAACAGCAGGATCAGATAACTCAGGGGAGTCCGCAAGGAAACTCCTCGAGAGGGCATCCGCCTTAACATTCTTAGTGCCAGGAAGAAAGGAAACCACAAAATTAAAACGTGTGAAAAACAAGGCCCACCTGGCCTGTCTAGGATTAAGTCGCTTGGCTGATTCCAGATAAACCAGATTCTTATGGTCCGTGAGGACCACCACCTGATGTTTGGCTCCCTCCAGCCAATGTCTCCACTCTCCAAAAGCCCACTTCATGGCCAATAACTCCTGATTACCCACGTCATAATTACGTTTAATTGGAGAAAATTTTCGAGAGAAAAAGGCACAAGGGTTACTTTTAGAGGTCTCTGGATCTCTTTGGGACAAAACGGCACCTGCCCCAATTTCAGAAGCATCAACCTCCACCTGAAATGGCAGAGAAACATCAGGCTGCCGTAGAACAGGAGCAGAAGTGAATCTCTGCTTAAGTTCCTGAAACGCAGAGACTGCCTCAGGAGGCCAATTCACCACATCAGAACCCTTTTTGGTCAAATCAGTCAATGGTTTAACAATAACAGAGAAATTACCAATAAATTTACGATAAAAATTGGCAAAACCCAAGAATCTCTGAAGAGCCTTTAATGAAGTAGGTTGGACTCAATCACAGATGGCCTGAACTTTGACTGGGTCCATTTCAATAACAGACGGAGACAAAATGAATCCCAGAAATGAGATCCTCTGTACGCCAAAAAGACACTTTGATCCCTTCACATACAGAGCATTCTCTCTCAAAATCTGGAACACAGTCCGAACATGTTTCACATGAGAGTCCCAGTCATTGGAAAAAATCAAGATATCATCCAAATAAGCAATCAGAAATTTATCCACAAAATCCCTGAAAATGTCATTCATGAAGGACTGGAAGACGGAAGGAGCATTAGTGAGCCCAAAGGGCATCACTAGGTACTCAAAATGCCCCTCTGGGGTATTAAACGCCGTCTTCCATTCATCCCGTGCTTAATGCGAATAAGGTTATACGCCCTCCAGAGTTCAAGCTTGGTAAACCAAGTAGCACTTTTCACCCTGGAAAACAGGTCAGAAATCAAGTGATAATGGATATTGATATTTCACAGTGATATTGTTCAAGAGATGATAATCAATACACGGCCTTAATGAACCATCCTTTTTGGCCACAAAGAAAAAAACGGCACCCAAGGGTGAAGAGGATGGTCTGATATAACCCTTCTCCAATGACTCCTTGATATAAGACCGCATAGCGTCATGTTCAGGTACAGACAAGTTAAAAAGGCGACCTTTAGGGAATTTACTACCAGGCACTAATTCAATAGCGCAGTCATAGCTCCTATGGGGGGGCAAGGATGCAGATTTACTTTCGCTAAACACATCAGAAAAATCAGTCAAAAAGTCAGGAACATCCTGAGCCTGGGGAGAGGCAGAAAAAACAGGAGTGTTGGCATTAACACATTGGCAGCCCCAACTGGTCACAGACACAGATTTCCAATCCAAAACAGGATTATGAGACTGTAACCAAGGGAAACCCAGTACAATAATGTCAAGCAGATTATACAGCACCAAAAATTTCCAACTCTCCTGATGATCAGGTTCAACCCTCATTATCACCTGAGTAGAGAACTGGGGTTTATTCTCAGCCAAAGGGGTAGAATCAATCCCCAGTAGGGGAATAGACTTCCGTAGGGGTATCAAGGGAAACCCACAACGTTTAGCAAAATCAAAATCCATCAGGTTAATAGCTGCTCCAGAATCAACAAAAGCCTGAGCAGAAAATGTGGACAGGGAGCAAATCAGGGTAACAGTCAGCAGAAATTTAGTCTGAACACTACCCAAGACAACTGAGCGTGCAAAACATCTTCCCCGCTTAGGGCAGACTGAAATAGCATGAGAGGCGTCACCACAGTAGAAACATAACCCATTGCGTTTTCTAAACTCATGACGCTGTGCCCCAGAAGCCACTCTATCACACTGCATGGACTCAGAAGCTGGTTCACAAGGCAACACTATTCCACGCATACCTCTACGCTCACACAAATGTCTGTCAATTTGAATCGCTAATGACACAGAATCATTGAGACCAGAGGGAGCAGGGAAACCCACCATAACATCTTTTACATTCTCTGACAGACCCTTCCGAAAAAGGGCTGCCAAAGCATCATCATTCCATTTGGTCAGGACTGTCCACTTTCGGAATTTCTGACAGTACAACTCAGCATCCTCAAGCCCCTGATTTAATGCCAACAAGGTTTTTTCAGCTTGATCAGTGACATTAGGTTCATCGTACAATAACCCCAGAGCCAGAAAAAATGCATCAACATTACTCAAAACAGGGTCCCCAGGTGTCAGGGAAAAAGCCCAATCCTGAGGATCGCCGCGCAGGAGAGAGATGACAATTTGAACCTGCTGTGCTGCGTTCCCTGAGGACTTAGGTTTTAAGGCAAAAAACAACTTACAGTTATTTTTGAAATTCAAAAATTTAGCTCGATCCCCAAAAATAAATCTGGCATGGGGATCCTAGGTTCCACAACCGGCAACCTAGCAAGATAGGTAGCAATACTCCGAACTTCAGTGGCAAGCTGATCCACACGGCCAGACAACTGTGCAAACTCCATTGAGAGAAAAAAAAATCCTCCTCAGCACCCAGAGAAAAAGAGGGAAAAAAATGCAACAAACAGAGAAAAAAAAAATTTTTTTTGACAACTTCCTTTTTTCTTTTTCCTTACTATTTTTCCCTTCTGTTGAGTACCATATAATTTTCAGTTTGGTCCGGTGATACTGTTATGATTTGGTAGCTGAGGAGAGCAGGCAAAAATGGCAATACACCAGAGAGGTTGGAATCTACTGGATTGCAGTGCCCTGACTAACCACCACAACTAAAGGCAGCCATGGAGCGTTCCTACGTTGGTCCTAGACGCCTCGTCACAGCCTGAGAGGTTAACTACACCTAAAGATAGAAAGAGGAAAGCTATCTGCCCCGGAGCAGATCCCCAAAGAACATAGGAAGCCCCCAAACATGTAATGGCGGTTAGACAAGAGGAAATACAGACACAGACAGAAAATAGTATGAGCAAACGTTGGGGCCCAATCTACCTGGACAGAAAAGGATAGGAAGGACACTTTCTGCAATCCAAAAAACCCTAAAAAATACCAACTCTACTAATTGCAAAAACACCTGAGATCACACGACCTCTACCACCTAAATTAGTTCTCCGGTGTCACAAAACTAAGCCGCAGCCACTGAAAGAACTGGAAAAGGCAAATGAACAAATAACAGTGGCTCAGATAAACTGAGAGGAGCACAAGCCCCCGTAGGGGACCTGGCTGACCTCCACAGAAGTGCAGGGAACAATGCAAAAAGCAAGCACAAAAATAAAAGCAGAAAATATCTTATCTGATAGCAGAAGATGCAGGCAAGACTCAGCAAGCTTCCAAGTGAACCAGGAACCACAGTTGAGACAAGAACAATTGATCACCGGCAACCATGATGGGAGGGAACCTCCCTTATATAAGACCAGTCTGTAACTCCTGATTGCCAATCCTCATTGAATGGTTCAGTACTATTTGTAACCACCAGAAGGAGCTTCTGCTCAGAATTCATTTCTAACACATTCACAACAGTGTTTATTTTGTTTATTGTAGTGATTTTCTGTATATATTGTATATATATAGATTTGGGTGTAGGTGTTAGGTTGGGTGGCGGGAAAAGGGGGGAGGTGGGTTTATCTTGTGGGACTATGGGACACCGGGGTGTTTGGGGGAAAAACTGGCACTGCCTGATCTGGCCTGTGGACGTTGGACATGGACTGAGGCATGAGACGCAGGACCAGCTCTCAGGTCAGTGTGGGGGTTGGGAATGGTGGGTTTAAGTGTGGGGTGGTCAGTAGCCTAATATTATATATATTTGTATAGTTTATGGTTATTTTATTTAAAATTAAAAAAAAATTTTATGTATATAGTTTTGTTTGCTATTGTTTATTTCATTTCTTTGTTATTAGCTTGTTTGGTAACTGGACCAGAAGGTGTAAGTATTTAATGTCAGTTATTATTCTGTATATATAATATGAGTGTGAGGAGAGAATGAGCGGCTAGGCCTGTTTTCAGTATACTGATTATTTTCTGGTTTATATATTTGTTTTGTTTCTGTTATTATTATTGTTATGTTTTTCACTTTTATAATAAAATATCTACAGGATGTAACTTATAATCAGTACAGGATAAGTAATGTATGTAGTCTACCAGCAGAATAGTAAGTGCAGCTCTGGAGTATAATACAGAATGTAACTCAGGATCAGTACAGGATAAGTAATGTGATGTATGTACACAGTGACTGCACCAGCAGAATAGTGAGTGCATCTCTGGAGTATAATACAGGATGTAACTCAAGATCAGTACAGGATAAGTAATGTAATGTATGTACACAGTGACTGCACCAGCAGAATAGTGAGTGCAGCTCTGGAGTATAATATAGGATGTAACTCAGGATCAGTACAGGATAAGTAATGTAATGTATGTACACAGTGACTGCACCAGCAGAATAGTGAGTGCAGCTCTGGAGTATAATACAGGATGTAACTCAGGATCAGTGCAGGATAAGTAATGTAATGTATGTACACAGTGACTCCACCAGCAGAATAGTGAGTGCAGCTCTGGAGTAAAATACAGGATGTAACTCAGGATCAGTACAGGATAAGTAATGTAATGTATGTACACAGTGACTGCACCAGCAGAATAGTGAGTGCAGCTCTGGAGTATAATACAGGATGTAACTCAGGATCAGTACAGGATAAGTAATGTAATGTATGTACACAGTGACTGCACCAGCAGAATAGTGAGTGCAGCTCTGGAGTATAATACAGGATATAACTCAGGATCAGTACATGATAAGTAATGTAATGTATGTATACAGTGACTCCACCAGCAGAATAGTAAGTGCAGCTCTGGAGTATAATACAGGATGTAACTCAAGATCAGTACAGAATAAGTAATGTAATGTATGTACACAGTGACTCCACCAGCAGAATAGTGAGTGCAGCTCTGGAGTAAAATACAGGATGTAACTCAGGATCAGTACAGGATAAGTAATGTAATGTATGTATACAGTTGTCAAGGTAAAATATATCTTTCTACCTTTATATTTTTATATGTGTTTTGCTATTTTTCTACCTCTATATTCATATGTTTATATGTGCTCTGTTATTATTGATAAACACAAAGTTTTCCTTGATGAGTATTGCATCAGGAACAAACTTATTCTAAGATGATGTTAGTACCAGCTAGTGCCTGTCTCCGAGAAATGCACTGGAGTCTGCCCCCACCTTTGGGGAACTGAGAAGCCATGTGATATACAAGAAAAGCAGTATCGATTCTCAGAAAATGAAACTTGACTACAGGAAATGCTGCATCAGCTAGGATATTACATCACCAAAGTCTGCCTGGATACAAGACTTATGGAATGTGAACCAATTAGAGATGGCCAGATGCTGGACATGTACATATATAGACATATACAGCTTACCTCCTCGCCCCCATCCATCCCTTACTCCACCCTGACATCCTGTGTATGTAATCTCATGCTCTCAGAAATAAAGAACAGAACATTGCTGGATTTGGTGCCTGCATATAGCCCTCTAAGCATGCTCTGAAGTTTGAACCAGCCTGTTGTCTGACTCATTCTTTAAACGGTTAACCCATGCTTATAGTCTAAATTTGGAGTGACTGGAGGACGAGTGGTTTGTCGATACGACCCCGACAATTGGCGCCTAAACAACGTGGGGCAGTGGATCGCCGCCCGTCCGGACCCGTCCTGAGGACTTTGCGGTGGTGCCCGCAGTGACTGAGTGCGAGGACTGCAGCCTCCGTTGAACACAGTAAGTTGGGATCATATACTTTATATGCGTCCCACTTGCCTGTGTGTCAGTCATTGTTGGCGTTGCTGTATTGTCTATTTGGGTCTGGGTGGGTGACCGGTCGAGTGGTGAGACCGAAGGCGATCCCACGCCACGCTTCGAACCAGCAAGTGAGACCGAGTGACGTCGCATGTCTGCGCGTGCTCGTGTCAACACCACTTTCTCCTCCTCCTCCGGTCACTGTACCTTTATGTAGATAGTTGTCTCCCGTGACTGTTAGAATAAAGTTGGGACAAATTTTAGATTTTTGAAGTGTTGAGTGGGGTAAAAGACGCACATGATTGTCTAGTTAGTGACAGATTGATTAGGATTCTCTGTCTTATCAGTGACAAATTGAGTAGTGCTCTTTGTCTACCAAGTATCTGACAAATTGAGCAGGGGCTCTTTGTCTAACACGGGGAGGCCTCATTAGGAGAAGCCCCAGTGTCAGTGCATGGAGCGGGGACTCTGTGCTGTGTAGAGTGTCACGGCGAACTGTGCTGTAAAGTCACCATCCACAGTTAGGGAAGGGACAGATTGAGTAGGGCTCTTTGTCTTGTCAGTATATGGAGCGGGGACTCTGTATTGACGGGTGGTGACCTGCAAGTGACGCCGGTGGTCTGAGTCGCGACAGATCATTGCACTCTGTTAAAATCATGATGCGCATGTTTAAATCAGAAAAACCCCACAAGTTAGAGGGTGGTGCTTTGGGAGTCTGTGAGCTAGTTCAGTCACGGGAAGGCAAGAAGGCTGTTAAAAATGTGAGAAGTTTGTATAAGATGATGGGTCTGCCTAGTACAAGGAGACTCCAGCCTTCAGTGTGGAAAAGATTATGTAGGACAGAAGAAAGGAAAGTTGGGTGATGAGGGACTCCTGCATCAGGCTCAGGCACATCTCAGAGTAGCAAATGATTTGAAAGTTGAGGGCTGGAAGGAAGTAGATGGTGCAGGAGGATCAGAAGGTGCTGAGCCATTGTTCGGATATGTGAAATGCTCTGCATGTGATCTTGTTGATGTAACTAAAATGGCTGCTGTACCCCTCATGCCTGTCACTGTGCCAAGTCCCCAGCCACCGCCCTATAATGGCACCGATCTCAGAACAAAGGGAGGTTGGACTTGTCGTGCGTGTGGTGAACAGAATCCGCCCTGGGCGGAGACCTGCTGTGTCTGTGGGGCGGGTCGCCCCTGGTGTAATGCCAGCCCAATGCCCCTTCCATACCCAACAGTGGGACGCCCCAGACAAAGCCCTTCTCACTTCCCTAGCAGCCATCTTGGGACACCCAGCGGCCATCTTGGAACACCCAGCAGCCATCTTGGGACACCCGAAACCACCCAGTCAGGCCTATATCCCCTCCTGACGCCTTCCGGCACCTACTACCAACCACCCGGACAACCGGAAAAGGTTTTAGTCGCCGTCGCTGAGGCCCCTGTCCCAGGGCTCGGTCCTTCAGCCCCTGCCTCTGTTCCTAATCCGGAAGCTATTGCACTACCTTTGTTCCCAGTGGGTGCCCCTCCAAAGATAGAAGAAATTAGGCACCAGGAGCTATCTGAAATTAATAATAAAGTGGTAAAATTTGTGATTGCTTTGTCTAAAGAGTTAACTAACACCCACTCTACAGTGTCTGCTCCTCTCCCAGAATCTACAGATGACACGGTGCACAACTTCTCGCCTGGTGACCTTGTGTACGTGAAAAAGTTTGTGCGGAGATACTGCCTCCAGCCCAGATTCGAGGGACCCTACACCGTGGTCCTGACCACCCCTACTGCCCTGAAGCTCGAGGGCAAGAAACCTGGATTCACGCCTCCCACTGTAAAAAGGACAAGACTAGTCAGCAGTCATGAAGTTTCTGATATATATCCTTTTGGGCTGCATCCTGATCTCCAGTAGTGCCAGCATGCCCACCTTTGGGGTTATCTTCTGGGTTAATACTATAACCCCTGTGGTTATCTTTAAGTTCGATTTCTGTCAAATATTCAACTGTGATAGAAATGAATTCAAGGGATCAGCGCACCAGACTTGGGGGAAAGGGACATTTTATCTCTGTGTCACCCGCCCAGGGAATGAAAACTGTTATTATTGGTCAGATGTGGGATGAAACACGAAGAAGGAAAATTGGTAGTTGAAGCTAGATACGATAGACTGATAGATGAGACATACAAGTGTTATGTTGGTAGGAACGGACCTGATAATGCAGAAGTCAATGACTCAGAAGCAGGGGGTATGTTTACAGAAGTGTTGAAAAAAAAAAAGCATGTAAGGATAGACAGGCAGAGAAAGGAAATTACACTAGTGCAGGGAAAGGAAGAAGAGCCAAAAGATTATTTCTGGGCTCTAAGAAAAGCTTGGGTAGAAATGGGTTTTGTCCCAGAAAACAAGACTAGTGAGAGGGTTCTAGCAAGTGCATACATGAATGGGTTAAAAAAAAAAAAAAAAAAAGGAAGTGACAAAGAAAAGTTGAAAGTAAGTAGACCAGATTGGAGATCAGTTAAAGCAGAGGATCTGGCTAGAATAGCACAAGGGGCACAACATGATTTAGTGCAGGCAAAGAGAGGAGCAAGGATACATGCTGTGGGTGCTCGTCCTGCAAACAACAGGGAGGGGAGACGTGTGCCACGGGTGCAGGAGACCAGGACATTTCAGGAGAGATTGCAGAAACTGGTAACAAGGGGTGTTTTAGTTAAAACCTAGCCCCACCTTCGGCATCTCTGCGGCTAGGTTCCTTATCAGTAGCCTTGACAGTAAAAATTCCAACTTCAGTTTCCCCTTCGGCTACTGGAATTAACCCTCTATGTATCGGCTGTACAATATATATATATATATATATATATATATATATATATATATTTATATTTATACACTTTTGTTCCAGATATCTCAGGATGCTGCTTGGTTTACAGTTATTGATTTTGCCAATGTTATTTTTATAATATGTTGATGACTTACTGATTTGTGCCCCCTCCAGGAAACAGTGTCGTATTGCAACAATATTACTCATGTGTTTCTGTACCAAGCTGGTTGTAAAGCGTCAAAGGATAAACTGCAATTTTGTAAATCTTCAGTTATCTTTTTGGGACATTGCATTACACCGGGGGGCTTGACATCTGACCAGCTCTCGCAAAGAAGCTTGTAAGCTTTTCAGGGGATATAGCTCCGGGATCGCCGTCCGGGTAGACGGAGTGGCATAGAAACAGTTCATTCACAGCAGTACTGGTGCAACTGGCCGCAACCAGTTTTATTTAAAGTCAAAAGCAAACAAGACATAAAACAAATCATAAACAGAAAGCCTGGGCTTCTCCAGCCACTAATTACACTTTAGATAGATTTCCCTTTCTATCCGGGTCCAGACTCTAATAGCCTGTCGCCAAAACAAGACATATGTTCAGTAGTTACCAGCGTGGAGTTTCACAGAGTCTCCTCCTTGTGTCTGAAGGCACCTTCAACGTCCAGACTTGAGAGAGCTCCCCTCCTATTCAGCAGCTATCCGCATGGATTCTCACAGAGACTACTCCTGTGTCCGGGGTACATCGAGCACCCAGACTGAGATAGCTCAAACTCCTGGAGACTCCTTCTTGTGCCTGGACTCCCTGTCCAGACTAAGCGAGCTCTCTGTCTGTGTTCCCAGACACCTACTTCTGGCTTCCTAATTATCACCTGAGTGGCCACAGGTTTGAGCTGCAAGCATGTACTGAATGGAAGGTGTAGTGACCTTTCTCTACCCCTAGTTTTACAAAGCCACACATTTCCCTTATACCATACAGCAAAGTACCTAGGTGAAATGTACACCCCATTCAACACATACCCTCACTGTCTCACATATCCCCCCCTCTTCTCCAGACCGGAGGGCTGGTCATCCAGACCGGAGGGCTGGTCAACAATCCTAAAGAGACAGTGAACTCCGGACCAGTCATAGTCATCATCAACTTCATCTTCACCTGAAGCCTGGCCATCATTAGCTTCGAAGGCCCCTAGCATCCACACAG
>JARQOD010000003.1:88688521-88723639 GCA_033576555.1 Oophaga sylvatica
GATGTTGCTAAACTATATGTTGTATTGAGTGTGGTTCCTGTATAAATAGTTTACTGACATTGTAGTCATATCATTAGACAGCGTGACATTTTCACTGGCCATAAAAAATTATCTCTAGTTACCATGGATCCAGTAGCCCAGCTGGCTCTGCAGTTGCAGGGATTATCCATGGAGCTGACGGACATTAAGTCCAAAGTTTTGTCTCCCCTGGAGCAAACCAGAGTTGAACCTAAAGTAGCTCTTCAGATAGGTTCACTGGTGGGCGAGACAAATTTTTTACCTTCCGGGAGGCATGTAAATTATATTTTCGGCTTCGGCCGCGATCATCAGGGAGTGATGAGCAGAGAGTGGGAATTGTTATCTCACTTCTTCAAGGGGACCCTCAATCCTGGGCATTTTCCCTTCCTCCGGGATCCCCGGCTCTACAGTCTGTAGATCAATTTTTTACTGCTCTGGGATTGGTATATGATGACCCAGATCGGGTCTCTCTTGCTGAGACTAAATTACGTAAGATACAGCAGGGAGATCGTCCTGCGGAGGAATTTGCTTCTGAGTTTCGTAGATGGGCCACTGATACTCAGTGGAATGACCAGCTCTTAGGAGCCAGTTTTGTCATGGGCTTTCTGACAAATTAAAAGACGTTTTGGCTCAGTATGAGTCTCCTCCTTCTCTGGAGGCTGCTATGGCCCTAGCTATCCGTACTGATAGACGGCTTCGGGAGAGGGGTGAGGTAACTCCACTCCCTGTTGTTACTCCACCTACTACTAAAGTCCCTTATGTTGAGGTTCCCCTTGTCTGTTCGGATGAGCCTATGCAGTTGGGAGGGACATCTTTTTGTAGTAGGGGATTGGCGGCACGCCGCAGGACTAGAAGGTGTTTTTTCTGCGGGAAAGAGGGACATTTGTTGGAGAATGTCCATCCCGTGTCTTGTTAAGTAAAAAGTCGCCGGAAAACTGCTAATCCCAGGTTGATTTTGGGGATGTTTTTTCTGAGGAGGGGTGTCGGGAGTTGCTCCTCATCGTGTGTATGACTGCTGTATTAATCTTCTTCCTGATGCTAAGTTACCTAAAGCTAGGTTGTATAATCTTTCTGGTCCTGAAAGACAGGCTATGAAAGATTATATTTCCGAAAGTCTGGCCAAAGGGCATATTAGACCTTCATCTTCCCTGTAGCCGCGGGGTTCTTCTTTGTGAAGAAAAAAGATGGAGGCCTACGCCCTTGCTTGGATTTCCGCAAACTTAATCGGATTACTGTTCGAGATCCGTATCCACTCCCTCTTATTCCTGATCTCTTCAATCAAATTGTTGGCGCCAAATGGTTCTCTAAATTGGATCTCAGGGGGGCGTATAATCTGATTAGAATAAAAGAGGGGGATGAGTGGAAAACGGCGTTTAACGCGCCGGAGGGACATTATGAAAACCTGGTTATGCCTTTTGGTCTGACTACTGCACCAGCAGTATTCCAACATTTTGTTAATGACATTTTTCGTCACCTTGTGGGGGTGTTTGTGGTCGTATATTTGGATGACATTTTAATTTACTCGCCAGATCTTGTGTCTCACCAGGAGCATGTGAGACAGGTGTTGCAGATCTTGCGAGACAATAAACTATACGCCAAACTGGAGAAGTGTGTTTTTGCCGTACAGGAACTTCAGTTTTTGGGTTTTTTGGTGTCAGCCTCCGGTTTCCGTATGGACCCTGAAAAGGTGAGAGCAGTGCTTGAATGGGATCAGCCAGGGGATCTTAAGGCTCTGCAGCGTTTTTTGGGGTTTGCTAATTACTACCGGAAATTTATTTGTAATTTCTCGTCTGTCGTCAAACCTCTCACTGACATGACGAGAAAAGGGACGGATTTTTCTAGGTGGTCGGACAAAGCTTGCCAAGCCTTTTCCTCTTTAAAGAGATGTTTTGCTTCGGCACCCGTTCTCATCCAACCAGATGTATCTCAGCCGTTCATTGTGGAGGTGGACGCGTCTGACGTAGGGGTGGGTGCTATATTGTCCCAGGGTCCGTCCCCTGGTAAATGGCATCCGTGCGCTTTCTTTTCTAAGAAATTGTCGTCCGCCGAAAGGAATTATGATATCGGCAATAGGGAACTTTTGGCCATTAAATTGGCTTTTGAAGAATGGCGTCACTTTTTGGAGGGGGCAGTCCACCCGGTCACCGTTATTACTGATCACAAGAACCTGCTGTATTTAGAATCCGCTAAGCGTCTGAATTCCAGACAAGCTCGATGGTCGTTGTTTTTTACCAGGTTTAATTTTGTCGTCACTTATCGTCCGGGGTCTAAGAATGTAAAGGCTGATGCTTTGTCTCGCAGTTTCCCAGGGCCGGGAAAACGGATGACCGATTCCTATCCTTCAGGAGGGGGTGGTAGTGTCGGCTGTATGTTCTGAGCTTGAGGAGGAGGTGTTAGAGGCTCAGGGGGACGCCCCTGCAGGACCTCCAGGGAGACTGTTTGTCCCGAATCAGTTGAGACAAAAGGTTATTGAGGCACATCATAATTCTGCTTTAGCAGGACATCCAGGGAGTAAGGCTACTTTAGATCTCTTTCTCGCCGATTTTGGTGGCCTAACGCTAATAAAGATGTTATAACTTTTGTCGCGTCCTGTGGGGTTTGTGCTCGCTCTAAAACTCCTCATACCCGTCCATCTGGGACCCTTTTACCCTTGAAACTTCCGGAGCGTCCATGGACTCATTTATCTATGGACTTCATTACGGATCTTCCTCCGTCGTCAGGGAATACTGTCATACTGGTGGTTGTTGACAGGTTCAGTAAGATGGCACATTTCGTTGCTCTTCCTGCACTCCCTAATGCTAAAACTCTGGCGCAGGTGTTCATTAGGGAGATCGTGAGACTTCATGGGTTGCCTTCTGATGTGGTGTCAGATAGGGGGTCTCAGTTTGTGTCCAAATTTTGGAGGGCATTTTGTTTACGTCGGGGGATGCAATTGTCGTTTTCCTCGGCTTTTCATCCACAGACCAATGGTCAGACAGAGCGTCTGAATCAGAGTTTAGAGACATATCTCCGGTGTTTTGTCTCGGAGAACCAGGAGGACTGGTCATCTTTCTTGCCTCTGGCAGAGTTCGCTCTTAACAACAGGCGGAGCGAGTCCACTGGTAAGTCCCCATTTTTTGGGGCATATGGTTTTCATCCCCAGTTTTGTACTTTCAATGGGGGGGGTCCTTCTGGGGTTCCTGAGGAGGAGCGTTTCTCGTCGTCACTTGCTTCTGTGTGGCGAGGTGTATTGAATAATTTGAGTACGATGGGGAACCGTTACAAACGTATGGCTGATAGGAGGAGAGTTTCTGGTCCAGATCTGAATGTGAACGATCTGGTATGGTTGTCTACCAGGAATATAAAACTTAAAGTGCCCTCCTGGAAACTGGGTCCCAGATTCATCGGGCCGTACAGGATCAGTTCCATAATTAATCCTGTGGCATTTAGTCTGGAACTCCCTTCTACTTTTGAAATTCATAATGTGTTCCACAAGTCATTACTTAAAAGGTATGTGGCACCAGTCATACCGTCACCTCTACCTCCTCCTCCAGTGTTGGTCAATGGTAACTTGGAATTTCAAGTATCAAAAATCATTGACTCTCGCCTGAATCGCCGGTCCCTTCAGTACTTGGTGCATTGGAAGGGGTATGGTCCGGAGGAGAGGACGTGGGTCCCTGCGTCTGATGTTAACGCAGATCGTTTGGTTCGGACCTTCCACAGAACTCACCCGGGCAAGCCTGGCCCTGAGGGTCCGGAGGCCCCTCGTAGAAGGGGGGGTACTGTCATGTGTGCATTGCCACGAAGATCGTCGCGGTTGCACATTTTGACTTCTCACAGCTGAGTTGCTGTTTCTTTGTGTTTGGCAGCTAGGGAGTTAATTCTGTCTGTGCTCGGTGCTGGGACTGGGTGCAGTTTCTCCCGGCTGCAATTGATTATTTGTTGATTGGTTTCCTTTAAGTTTCTGGTTGTCTGCTTTGGGAGTTGCCAGTGAAACCCTTCATGCAGATCACAGATAGGAATGAATCTGTATAGACTCTAGTTGAGAGCTCCTTAGTTGTTTTAAGCTTAACTTGCTTAGAGTTTATTTCCCAGACCATTTATGTTCCTTCGGTGTTTGAGTGTGTATGCAAGAGAGTGCTATCCTGTCTGTCTTATATGTCTAATCTGTGTATTTAGCTGAGATCAGCCCCTATCCCTTTGGTGGTAATCAGGATCCTTCTTAGGACTGATTACAGGGTTCAGGGTCTGATAGGAGACAGGGTTAGGCTGGAGACTTGGACCTCTGAACCATTATCAGTACCTCCAAGGTAAGGGATTAGTTAGGACCCCAGTGTAGGGTCAGGTTAGACCCCGGTCCTCCTCTTTCCTGTTACAGCTCATCAAGTCCTCAAGATTAACCCTGAGTTCAACTGATATCGTTTCTGCACATCTAGTCCTCAAGATTAACCCTAAGTTCTGCTGATACTGTGTCAGGTAAATCTATTTTATACTTACATTCTGATGTTGCTAAACTATATGTTGTATTGAGTGTGGTTCCTGTATAAATAGTTTACTGACATTGTAGTCATATCATTAGACAGCGTGACAGAAAGACAATTCAACACCAAGTTTAGAACAAAAAGTCCTCCAAAATCTGGAAACAAACTGGACTCCTCTGTCAGACACAATGTTCTCAGGAATGCCGTGTAACCGAACCACGTGCTGAAGGAACAAAGGCACCAATTCGGAGGAGGAAGGCAACTTAGGTAATGGCACAAGATGTATCATTTCGGAAAACCTATCACAAATCACCCAGATAACGGTCATTCTCTGAGAAACAGGGAGGTCGGAAATAAAATCCATAGAGATATGGGTCCATGGTCTCTTGGGCACAGGCAATGGCATCAACAAACCACTAGAGCGAGAGCAAGGCTTGGAGCGAGAGCAAGTCCCGCAGGACTGCACAAATTCCTTGACGTCACGAGACAACGTAGGCCACCAAAAGGACCGACTCACCAAGTCTCTGGTACCAAAAATTCCGGGATGAACGGCCAACGCGGAACAATGAATCTCAGACATCACACTCTTTTTCCACCGGTCTGGGACAAACAATTTCCCAATAGGGCAGCGCTCGAGTTTATCCTCCTGACACCCTTCCAGAGCCAGTCTCAAATTGGGCGAGATGGCGGAAAGAACTACACCCTCTTTCAAAATAACAGCAGAATCAGATAACTCAGGAGAGTCCGCAAGGAAACTCCTCGAGAGGGCATCCGCCTTAACATTCTTAGTGCCAGGAAGAAAGGAAACCACAAAATTAAAACGTGTGAAAAACAAGGCCCACCTGGCCTGTCTAGGATTAAGTCGCTTGGCTGATTCCAGATAAACCAGATTCTTATGGTCCGTGAGGACCACCACCTGATGTTTGGCTCCCTCCAGCCAATGTCTCCACTCTTCAAAAGCCCACTTCATGGCCAATAACTCCCGATTACCCAAATCATAATTACGTTCAGTTGGAGAAAATTTTCGAGAGAAAAAGGCACAAGGGTTACTTTTAGAGGTCTCTGGATCTCTTTGGGACAAAACGGTACCTGCCCCAATTTCAGAGGCATCAACCTCCACCTGAAATGGCAGAGAAACATCAGGCTGCCGTAGAACAGGAGCAGAAGTGAATCTCTGCTTAAGTTCCTGAAACGCAGAGACTGCCTCAGGAGGCCAATTCACCACATCAGAACCCTTTTTGGTCAAATCAGTCAATGGTTTAACAATAACAGAGAAATTACCAATAAATTTACGATAAAAATTGGCAAAACCCAAGAATCTCTGAAGAGCCTTTAATGAAGTAGGTTGGACCCAATCACAGATGGCCTGAACCTTGACCGGGTCCATTTCAATAACAGACAGAGACAAAATGAATCCCAAAAATGAGATCCTATGTACGCCAAAAAGACACTTTGATCCCTTCACATACAGAGCATTCTCTCTCAAAATCTGGAAGACAGTCCGAACATGTTTCACATGAGAGTCCCAGTCATTGGAAAAAATCAAGATATCATCCAAATAAACAATCAGAAATTTATCCACAAAATCGCTGAAAATGTCATTCATGAAGGACTGGAAGACGAAAGGAGCATTAGTGAGCCCAAAGGGCATCACTAGGTACTCAAAATGCCCCTCTGGGGTATTAAACGCCGTCTTCCATTCATCCCCGTGCTTAATGCGAATAAGGTTATACGCCCCCCTGAGGTCAAGCTTGGTAAACCAAGTAGCACTTTTCACCCTGGAAAACAGGTCAGAAATCAAGGGTAACGGATATTGATATTTCACAGTGATATTGTTCAAGAGACGATAATCAATACACGGCCTTAATGAACCATCCTTTTTGGCCACAAAGAAAAAACTGGCACCCAAGGGTGAAGAGGATGGTCTGATATGACCCTTCTCCAATGACTCCTTGATATAAGACCGCATAGCGTCATGTTCAGGTACAGACAAGTTAAAAAGGTGACCTTTAGGGAATTTACTACCAGGCACTAATTCAATAGCGCAGTCATAGCTCCTATGGGGGGGCAAGGATGCAGATTTACTTTCGCTAAACACATCAGAAAAATCAGTCAAAAAGTCAGGAACATCCTGAGCCTGGGGAGAGGCAGAAAAAACAGGAGTGTCGGCATTAACACATTGGCAGCCCCAACTGGTTACAGACACAGATTTCCAATCCAAAACAGGACTATGAGACTGTAACCAAGGGAAACCTAGTACAATAATGTCATGCAGATTATACAGCACCAAAAATTTGCAACTCTCCTGATGATCAGGTTCAACCCTCATTATCACCTGAGTAGAGAACTGGGGTTTATTCTCAGCCAAAGGGGTAGAATCAATCCCCAGTAGGGGAATAGACTTCCGTACGGGTATCAAGGGAAACCCACAACGTTTATCAAAATCAAAATCCATCAGATTAATAGCTGCTCCCGAATCAACAAAATCCTGAGCAGAAAATGTGGACAGGGAGCAAATCAGGGTAACAGTCAACAGAAATTTAGTTTGAACACTACCCAAGACAACTGAGCGTGCAAAACGTCTTCCCCGCTTAGGGCAGACTGAAATAGCATGAGAGGCATCACCACAGTAGAAACATAACCCATTGCGTTTTCGAAACTCATGACGCTGTGCCCCAGAAGCCACTCTATCACACTGCATGGGTTCAGAAGCTGGTTCACAAGGCAACACTATTCCACGCATACCTCTACGCTCACGCAAACGTCTGTCAATTTGAATTGCTAATGACAAAGAATCATTGAGACCAGAGGGAGCAGGGAAACCCACCATAACATCTTTTACAATCTCTGACAGACCCTTCCGAAAAAGGGCTGCCAAAGCATCATCATTCCATTTGGTCAGGACTGCCCACTTTCGGAATTTCTGACAGTACAACTCAGCGTCCTCAAGCCCCTGATTTAATGCCAACAAGGTTTTTTCAGCTTGATCAGTGACATTAGGTTCATCGTACAATAACCCCAGAGCCAGAAAAAATGCATCAACATTACTCAAAACAGGATCCCCAGGTGTCAGGGAAAAAGCCCAATCCTGAGGATCGCCGCGCAGGAGAGAGATGACAATTTGAACCTGCTGTGCTGCGTTCCTTGAGGACTTAGGTTTTAAGGCAAAAAACAACTTACAGTTATTTTTGAAATTCAGAAACTTAGCTCGATCCCCCAAAAACAAATCTGGCATGGGGATCCTAGGTTCCACAACCGGCAACCCTGCAAGATAGGTAACAATACTCCGAACCTCAGTGGCAAGCTGATCCACACGGCCAGACAACTGTGCAAACTCCATTGAGAGAAGAAAAAAATTCCTCCTCAGCACCCAGAGAAAAAGAGGGAAAAAATGCAACAAACAGAGAAAAAAAAATTCTGACAACTCCCCTTTTTTTTTTTACTTTTTACTATTTTTCCCTTCTGTGAGTACCATATAATTTTCAGTTTGGCCGGTGATACTGTTATGATTTGGTAGCTGAGAAGTGCAGGCAAAAACAGCAATACAGCAGAGAGGTTGGAATCTACTGGATTGCAGTACCCTGACTAACCACCACAACTAAAGGCAGCCGTGGAGCGTTCCTACGTTGGTCCTAGACGCCTCATCACAGCCTGAGAGGTTAACTACACCTAAAGATAGAAAGAGGAAAGCTACCTGCCCCGGAGCAGATCCCCAAAGAACATAGGAAGCCCCCAAACATGTAATGGCGGTTAGACAAGAGGAAATACAGACACAGACAGAAAATAGTATGAGCAAACGTTGGGGCCCAATCTGCCTAGACAGAAAAGGATAGGAAGGATACTTACTGCAATCCAGAAAACCCTAAAAAAAATGCCAACGCTACTAATTGCAAAAACACCTGAGATCACACGACCTCTACCACCTAAATTAGTTCTCTGGTGTAACAAAACTAAGCCGCAGCCACTGAAAAAACTGGAAAAGGCAAATGAACAAATAACAGTGGCTCCAGAGGAAATGAGAGGAGCCCAAGCCCCCCGGGGAGGGGAACCTGGCTAACCTCACAGAAATGCAGAGAAATATGCAAATGGTAAGCACAAAAACAAAAAACAGAAAATATCTTATCTGAGAGCAGGAGAAGAGGCAAGACTCAGCAAGCTTCCAAGTGAACCAGGAAACAACGTTGAGACAAGAACAATTGATCATCGGCAACCATGATGGGAGGGAACCTCCCTTATATCCAGCCAGTCTGTGATTCCTGATTGCCAATCCTCATTGAATGGTTCAGTACTGTTTGTAACCACCAGAGGGAGCTTCTGCTCAGAATTCATTTCTAAAACATTCACAACAGTCCTCAGCTAGTCTGTACGAAGACCTATAGATGCGAGGGAGGGATCCCTACAAGAACTAGGGACTGGGAGAAAGATGGACACCTCCTAACAGAAGTTGTAGCAGTAAAAAGAAAAACAAACAACATAGAACATAGAGGTCAAAAGACCAAGCAAAACTAATTGAGAAAGGTAACAAAGCACCCAGCTAGCTTAAGAGTAGAAATTACAATGAAGTCCAGCAAAGCCAGAAGGGCGGAGCAGGATTAAATAGGCAACAAAGGTCATGTGACCAGCAAGATAGAAAAAACCTAACAGGAGAGTTTTAACAGTACCCCCCCTTCTAAGAGGATCCTCCGGATCCCCTAGGCCCAGGCTTACCCAGAAACCTCTTGTGAAACGCTCTGACAAGTCTGGACGCAGGAACATCATCCGCCCTCACCCATGAGTTATCCTCGGGATAAAAAACCCTTCCAAGCGACGAGATACTGCAAACTCCCTCTATACGTCTAGAATTTAGGATGCGGGAAATTTCATATTCCCCGTCCTCCACCACCGGGGGAACAGTGGCAGAGGCGTCTCCATCTGACACATCAGCTCTTTTCAACAGAGAAACATGAAACACTGGATTAATCTTCCAGGAGGTAGGAACCTCCAACCTAACAGCCGATTGGTTAACAACCTGAAGCACCTTAAAGGGCCCTACAAACTTGGGACCCAATTTTTTTAGAAGGAATCCTCAATCTCAGATTCTTAGAGGATAACCAAACCATGTCACCAATAGCAAACAAAACCTCTTGCCGTTTCCTATCAAAGTACCTTTTAGATTTTCTGTTAGCCTCCTGAAGATTACCATGCACATCCATCCAAACTCTCTCCAAATCACCAGAAAAATTCTCCTCTTCAGGCACGGCCGATACCAATTTGGAGAATGACCCAAACGACGGATGTCTCCCAGTACAACAAAAAAAAAGGCGAACAACAAGCAGAAGAGGATGTATCGTTGTTAAGAGCAAATTCAGCAAGTGGCAGAAACTCAGACCACCCCTCTTGATTGTCTGCCACAAAACAACGCAAGAACTGCTCAACATCCTGGTTTTTCCTTTCTGTCTGGCCATTAGACTCAGAATGATATCCGGATGAAAACGACAAATGAACTCCCAACCTGTCACAAAAGGCGCGCCAAAAACGAGCCACGAACTGAGGTCCCCTATCAGAAACAATGTCAGTAGGAACACCATGTAGTCTGACAATTTCCTTGACAAAGGCCTTAGCGAGAGTCTTAGTGCAGGGCAGTTTGATGAAAGGAACCAAGTGACACATCTTGCTAAAACGGTCCACAACCACCCAGATGACAGTGAAACCCTCAGAGGGGGGAAGGTCAGTGATAAAGTCCATAGCCAAATGTGTCCAAGGAGCACTAGGAACCTCCAGAGGGCAAAGCAACCCCGCAGCAGGAGTATGTGAAGACTTAGATCTAGCACACACAGTACATTGACGCACCCACTTAATGACTTCCTTCTGCCATCCAGGCCACCAAAAACTGCGACCCACAAGTTTCTTGGTCTCAGAGATTCCAGGATGACCTGCCAACCAAGACTCATGACACTCAACAAACAAATCTCTCCTAAAGGTCCCAGGCACAAACAACCTCCCATGGGGAGTGTTAGATGGGACATTCTCCTGTGCTTTAAGAATCTCATCCTCCAACACAGAGTCCAAAGCAGCAATCACAACCCCTTCTTGTAAAATGTTCTCCTCCTCCTCAGCACCAACCATGGGAGAAAAGCTGTGAGACAAAGCATCGGCTTTCACATTCTTAGTACCTGGGATGTAAGTAACGGAAAAATTAAACTGCGAGAAAAAAAGTGCCCACCTAGCCTGACGGGCAGCATCAAGATAGATCAGATTTGTATGATCAGTGAAAACCTGAATGGGAAATTCAGCACCTTCCAAGAGATGCCGCCAGTGTTCAAATGCGAGTTTAATGGCCAACAATTCCCGATTACCAATATCATAATTCAGTTCAGTCTCAGATATTTTTCTTTGGGCTGGACTTACTGTTATGTTCTGCTAGAAGCACTAAGGAAAGAAAGGGATATCTGTCCTACGATTGAACTAAGCTCGATCCCTACAATGTAACGGGGAACCTGATCCTGCGATCAGACCCGCTAAAGTCCTCAGCTAGTCTGTACGAAGACCTATAGATGCGAGGGAGGGATCCCTACAAGAACTAGGGACTGGGAGAAAGATGGACACCTCCTAACAGAAGTTGTAGCAGTAAAAAGAAAAACAAACAACATAGAACATAGAGGTCAAAAGACCAAGCAAAACTAATTGAGAAAGGTAACAAAGCACCCGGCTAGCTTAAGAGTAGAAATTACAATGAAGTCCAGCAAAGCGCGGAGCAGGATTAAATAGGCAACAAAGGTCATGTGACCAGCAAGATAGAAAAAAACTAACAGGAGAGTTCTAACAATTATACACAGGAACTCTGTATATAGTGTAAGTGTACAGGTAATACAGGGATCACCAGTGACATTGTACACAGGAGCTCTGTATATAGAGTATAGTGTGCTTTTACATGTAATACACTGAACTCACTAGTGACATCTGTAGTTGAAGTCCTTAGTCTTCGCTTTTCTTCACCCAGCATAGACCATCACTTCTTTCAGCCAGGGATCGTATCTGCAAGATATAACACAGTCATCAATAGCTGATCGCTTCCAGAGCACTTTCCCCACTTTTTTCCCCTACTTGAACACTGTCAGATGAAAAAAAAGCAACATAGTGCCACACTGTATAGTAACAGGACCCCCATTTTGCTCCCTCCATGGAAAACAGTTTCTTAAAAAGTAAATTATATGACAGCAGTAATAATATTAAAGAAATTATGTTCCCCTCTTGTCACCATAAACTAAAATAGCATGTTCCTCATTCTGGCCCCCAAAAGTAATTAAGTCCCTCTTTATTTAATAATCTCGCCCAGCCTGGCACCCTTTATTTTATAATATGCAAAATCTTGGCCTCCCATGTCCCGTGTCTAGCCTGGCCCCAGATATCCATCCTGCCCCTAGCTATCCATACAAGTCGCCATATATGTCCATTGTCCTCCTTCCCCATATATCCGTCCCTTGTGCTGCTCCCTCCATATATCAATCATGGGCCCATGTGCTGCTCCCCCATATATCCATCCTGGCCTTTTGTGCTGCTCCATCCCATATATTCATCTTGGTGCCATGTGCTGCTCCCCCCATAAATCCCCCATATATACATATGCATCCTGGCTCTACCATATATGTGAATCCTGGCTGCCCCATACATCCATCTTGGCCCCCATATATCATCCTAGTCCCTTGTCCTTCCCCCATATGTATTCATACTGGCCCCCCATATGTATCCATCCTGGCACCTTGTCCTGCTGCCCCCATGTGTCTCCAGCCTGGTTCTCCCATGTGTCTCCAGGCTCATCCCCATCCATGTGTCTCCAGCCTGGTCCCCCAAAATGTGTCTCCAGCCTGGTCCCCCCCAATGTGTTTCCAGCCTAGTCCCCCCAAATGTGTCTCCAACCTTGTCCCCCCATGTGTCTCCAGCCTGGTCCCCCCCAATGTGTCTCCATCCTGGTCCCCCCAATGTGTCTCCAGCCTCATCCCCCCCAATGTGTCTCCAGCCTCGTCGCCCCCAATCTGTTTCCAGCTTGGTCCCCCCAATGTGTCTCCAGCCTGGTCCCCCCCACCAAGTGTCTCCAGCCTCATCCCCCCAATGTGTCACCAGCCTGGTCCCCCCAATGTGTCTCCAGCCTGGTCCCCCCATGCACACATGCACACACACAAAAATAAAAAAAAAATTCCTCTTACCTTCCTGCGCTCCTCTCTGCAGGTCCGGCATGCACAAAGTAAAATGGCCGCTGGCATAGCAGAAGCTGGAGGTGAATGTGTGTGCCCGTCGCATGACACTGACATCATACGCCGGGTGAACACTTGCCAGAAAACATCGGGACGTGTGCCGCGGCGGTCCAGGTAATGAATGCTGCATGCGCGTGCCCCTGCACATGCGTGGCCTGCGCTTTTAAAGCGACCGCGCCCCTTAACCCCTTCACCCCCAAGGGTGGTTTGCACGTTAATGACCGGGCCAATTTTTACAATTCTGACCACTGTCTCTTTATGAGGTTATAACTCTGGAACGCTTCAGCGGATCTTCACGATTCTGAGATTGTTTTCTCGTGACATATTGTACTTCACGATAATGGTAAAATTACTTCGATATACCTTTCGTTTATTTTTGAAAAAAACGCAAATATGGCGAAAATTTTGAAAATTTTCCAATTTTCAAACTTTGAATTTTTTTTCCCTTAAAACAGAGAAATATGTCACATAAAATAGTTAAGAAATAACATTTCCCACATGTCTACTTTACATCAGCACAATTTTGGAACCAAAATTTTTTTTGTTAGGAAATTATAAGGGTTAAAAGTTGACCAGCGATTTCTCACTTTTACAACAAAATTTACAAAGCCATTTTTTTAGGGACCACTTCATATTTGAAGTCACTTTGAGGGGTCTATATAGCAAAAAATATACAAAAGTGACACCATTCTAAAAACTGCACCCCTTAAGGTACTCAAAACCACATTCAAGAAGTTTATTAACCCTTCAGGTGCTTCACAGGAGCTGAAGCAACGTGGAAGGAAAGTTGTTGCGCAATTTCTCCTGAGTACGCCAATACCCCATATGTGGGGGAAAACCACTGTTTGGGCACACGGCAAAGCTCGTAAGGGAAGGAGCGCCGTTTGACTTTTTCAAACTAAAATTGGCTGGAGTTGAGATTGGACGCCATGTCGCGTTTGGAGAGCCCCTGATGCGCCTAAACAGTGGAAACCCCCCACAAGTGACACCATTTTGGAAACTAGACCCCCTAAGGAACTTATCTAGATCTGTTGTGAGCACTTTGAACCCCAAAGTGTTTCACAAAAGTTTATAATGCCTGGGTGTCAAAAAAAAAAAAAATTTCCACAAAAATGATTTTTTTAGTCCCAAATTTTTGATTTTTCCCAAGGAAATTTGACCCCAAAAGTTGTTGTCCAATTTGTCCTGAGTACGCTGATACCCCATATGTGTGGGGGGGAAACTATTTGGGCGCACGGCAGGGCTTGGAAAGGAAGCAGTAACGTTTTGGAATGCAAACATTGATGGGGGTCATGTTCCGTTTGTAGTACCCCTGATGTGCCTAAACAGTGGAAACCCCCCACAAGTGACCCCATTTTGGAAGCTAGACCCCCTAAGGAACTTATCTAGATCTTTGGTGAGCATTTTGAACCCCCAAGTGCTTCACACAAGTTTATAATGCCCGGACATGAAAATAAAAAATCCTATTTTTTTCACACAAAAATTATCTTTTAGTCACTAATTTTTTATTTTCCCAAGGGTAACAGGAGAAATTGGACCACAAAAGTTGTTGTCCAATTTGTCCTGAGTACGCTGATACCCCATATGTGGGGGGGAACCACTGTTTGGCTGTATGGCAGAGCTCGGAATGGAAGGAGCACCATTTGACCTTTTCCAACCAAAATTGGCTGGAATTGAGATTGGACGCCATGTTGCATTTGGAGAGCCCCTGATGTGCCTAAACAGTGGAAACCCCCCACAAGTGACCCCATTTGGGAAACTAGACCCCCTAAGGAACTTATCTAGATCTTTGGTGAGCAATTTGAACCCCAAAGTGCTTTACACAAGTTTATAACGTAGAGCCGTAAAATTAAAAAATCATATTTTTTCCACAAAATTGATGTTTTCACCCCAATTTTTATTTTCCCAAGGGTAACAGGACTCCAAAAGTTATTGTGCAATTTGTCCTGAGTATGCTTATACCCCATATGTGGGGGTAAACCACTGTTTGGGTGCATGGCAGAGTTTGGAAGGGAAGGAGCGCCGTTTGACTTTTTCAACGCAGAATTGGCTGGATGCCATGTCGTGTTTGGAGAGCTCCTGATCTGCCTAAACAGTGGAAAACCCCCACAAATGACACCATTTTGGAAACTAGACCCCTCGAGAAACTTATCTAGATGTGTGGTGAGCACTTTGAACCCCGAAGTGCTTCACAGAAGTTTATAACGTACAGCCGTAAAATAAAAAATCTTTTTTTTTTTTTTACAAAAATGAATTTTTCGCCCCCAATATTTTATTTTCACAAGGGTAACAGGAGAAATTGGACCCCAAAAGTTGTTGTCCAATTTGTCCTGAGTACGCTGATACCCAATATGTGGGAGTAAACTACTGTATGGGCGCACGTCGGGGCTCGGAAGGGAAGTAGTGACGTTTTGGATTGCAGACTTTGATGGAATGGTCTGGGGGCGTCATGTCGCATTTGGAGAGCCCAAATGCGCCTAAACAGTGGAAACCCCCACAAGTGACCCCATTTTGGAAAATAGACCCCACAAGGAGCTTATCTAGATGTGTGGTGAGCACTTTGAACCCCAAAGTGCTTTACAGAAGTTTATAACGTACAGCCGTAAAATAAAAAATCCTTTTTTTTTTTACAAAAATGATTTTTTCACCCCCAATATTTTATTTTTACAAGGGTATCAGGAGTAATTGGACCCCAAAATTTGTTGTCCAATTTGTCCTGAGTACGCTGATACCCAATATGTGGGAGAAAACTACTGTATGGGTGCACGTCTGGGCTCGGAAGGGAAGTAGTGACGTTTTGGATTGCAGACTTTGATGGAATGGTCTGGGGGCGTCATGTCGCATTTGGAGAGCCCAAATGCGCCTAAACAGTGGAAACCCCCCACAAGTGACCCCATTTTGGAAAATAGACCCCACAAGGAACTTATCTAGATGTGTGGTGAGCACTTTGAACCCCAAAGTGCTTCACAGAAGTTTATAACGTACAGCCGTAAAATAAAAAATCTTTTTTTTTTTTTTTACAAAAATGATTTTTTTGCCCCCAATATTTTATTTTCACAAGGGTAACAGGAGAAATTGGACCCCAAAATTTGTTGTCCAATTTGTCCTGAGTACGCCGATACACAATATGTGGGAGAAAACTACTGTATGTGTGCACGTCTGGGCTCGGAAGGGAAGTAGTGACATTTTGGATTGCAGACTTTGATGGAATGGTCTGGGGGCGTCATGTTGCATTTGGAGAGCCCCTGATGCGCCTAAACAGTGGAAACCCCCACAAATGACCCCATTTTGGAAAATAGACCCCACAAGGAACTTATCTAGATGTGTGGTGAGCGCTATGAAGCCCCAAGTGCTTCACAGAAGTTTTATAACTACAGCCGTAAAAACAAAAAAATCATTTTTTTTTACAAAAATGATTTTTTCGCCCCCAGTTTTTTATTTTCCCAAGGGCAACAGAAGAAATAGGACAAATTGCACAATAACTCTTGTGGTCCAGAGTACGCTGATACCCCATATGTGGGGGTAAACTACTGTTTGGGCGCATGGCAGAGCTCAGAAGTGAAGGAGCACCGTTTGACTTTTTCAACGCAGAATTGGCTGGAATTGAGATCAGATGCCATGTCACATTTTGAGAGCCCCTGATGTGCCTAAACAGCGGAAACCCCCCAATTCTAACTCCAACCCTAACCCCAACACACCCCTAACCCTAGTCCCAACCCTAACCACAAACCTAACCCTAACACACACCTAACCCTAATCCCATCCCTAACCCTAATCCTAACGTTAGCGCCAACCCTAACCCTAACTTTAGCCGCAACCCTAACCCTAACGGGAAAATAGAAATAAATACATTTTTTAATTTTATTATTTTTCCCTAACTAAGGGGGTGATAAAGGGGGGTTTGATTTACTATTTATAGCGGGTTTTTATGATTGGCAGCTGTCACGCTAAAAGACGCTTTTTATTGCAAAAAATAGTTTTTTGCATCACCACATTTTAAGAGCTATAATTTTGCATATTTTGGCCCACAGAGTCATGTGAGGTCTTATTTTTTGCGGTACGAGGTGACGTTTTTATTGGTACCATTTATGACCACGTGACATTTTTTGATCGCTTTTTATTTTGATTTTTGGGAGGTTAGAATGAACAAAAATCAGCAATTCATGAATTTCTTTTGGGGGAGGCGTTTATACTATTCCGCGTGTGGTAAAATTGATAAAGCGGTTTTATTATTCGGGTCAGTACGATTACGGCGATACCTCATTTGTATCATTTTTTTATGTTTTGGCGCTTTTATAGAATAAAAACAATTTTATATAAAAAATTATTATTTTTGCATTGCTTTATTCTGCGAGCTATAACTTTTTTATTTTTTCGCTGATGATGCTGTATGACAGCTCGTTTTTTGCGGGACAAGATGTCGTTTTCAGCGGTACCATGTTTATTTATATCGGTCTTTTTGATCGCGTGTTATTCCACTTTTTGTTCGGCAGTATGATGATAAAGCATTGATTTTTTGCTTTTTTTTTTTTTAAGGGGTTCACTAAAGGGGTTAACTAGTGGGACAGTTTTATAGGGGAGGTCATTTCGGACGCGGCGATACCAAATATGTGTACTTTTATTGTTTTGTTTTTTTTATTTACAGGAAGAAATGAATTTATTGGGGAATATTTTTTTTTTTTTTTATGATTTTTTTTTACCACTTTTATTTTTATTTTTTTTACTTTGTCCCAGGGTGGGACATCACAGTATTTTAGCAGATCGCTGGTGTGACAGTGTGCACAGCACTCTGTCACACCAGCGATCGCTCTGGCAGTGCTTCAGGCTTCTCAGTGCCTGCTCTCAGCAGGCACTGAGAAAGCCGCCTCCCTGCAGGACCCCGGCGCCATCTTGGATCCGGGGACCTGGAGGGAGGACGGACCCTCGGAACAGCGCGACACATCGCGCTGTTCTGAGGGTCTCAGGGGAGCGCGCAGGGAGCCCCCTCCCTGCGCGATCCTCCCCTGTGCTCCCGGTACACCGCGATCATGTTTGATCGCGGTGTGCCAGGGGTTAATGTGCCGGGCGGTCCGTGACTGCTCCTGACACATAGTGCTGGGTGTCAGCTGTGATAAACAGCTGACACCCAGCCGCGATCAGCTGAGATCCCCCCGGGAGCGCAGCTGATCGCATATGACGTACTATTCCGTCCATGGGAATGAGGTCCAGGGTCACATGGACGGATTAGTACGTCGGATGGCAGAGAGGGGTTAAAACCGCAGACTTTTTTTTTTCTTCTCCCTCTGCTTCTGGGGGGCAGCTGCCCCCCCTGCACCTCGGTGGGTACTCCCATGATCCCAACTGTGAAACTCGGGGGTGGCAGCATCATGTTGTGGGGTTGTTTTGTGGCAGGAGGGACTGATGCACTTCACAAAATAGATGGCATCATGAGAATAGAAGATTATGTGGCAATACTGAAGCAACATCTCAAAAAATCAGTCAAGAAGTTAAAGCTTGGGCAGAAATGGGTCTTCCAAATGGACAATGACCTGAAGCATACTGCCTAAGTGATAACAAAGTCGCTTAAGGAAAACAAAGTCAATGTTTTGGTGTGGCCATCACAAAACCCTGATCTCAATCCTATTGAAAATGTATGGGCAAAGCTGAAAAGGCAGGTGCGTCAAGGTGACCTACAAACCTGGATCAGGTACACCAGTTTTGTCAGGAGGAATGAGCCCAAATTCCGACCAACTATTGTGAGAAGCTTGTGGAAGGATATCCCAAATATTTTGCCCAAGTCATTCAGTTTAAGATCAATAGTACCAAATACTAATGAAATGTATGTAAAATTTTGACTTTGCAGTAAGTAATAAAAATGCCTTAAACATTCTCTCTCATGTTATTCTGGCATTTGGAAAAAATTAATAATTATGGCAATCCTAATTGACCTAAAACGGGAAAGGTTTATTCTGATTTCATTTCAGATATTGAGAAAAACATGTATATGTGTCTTTTTAAATAGTGTATGGAAACTTCTGGTTTCAACTGTATAGTTTAAAGGTGCTATTTACATGAAATTCTCACCAGATGTCGGTAACAACGAATCCAATCCACACAAAGAAATCAAACCATAGATGTCCATAAATTATGTGTAATAATGAGAAATTACACAAGGAGAAAGTATTGAATAAGCTTACTGAAATTAATACTACGTACAATAGCTTTTGTTGGGGATAACAGCTTCAAGATGCCTACTGTATATGGATAAACCAGTTGCATGCATTGCTCAGGTGTGATTTTGTTCCATTCTTCCACATAAACGCTCTTCATATCCTGAAGATTCTGGGCTCCTTCTATGAATGCCGTGCTTTAGTTCCTTCCATACGATTTCTATTGGCTTCAGGTCAGGTGATTGGCTGGGCCATTCTAGCAGCTTTTTCTTTCTCTGACACCAATTAAGAACTTCCTTGGCTGTGTGTTTGGGATCATTGTCTTGCTAAAATGTCCACTGTCATTTCATCTTCATCATCCTGTTAGATGGCAGCAGACTTTTCTCAAGAATGTCTTGGTACATTTTTCCATTCATCCTTCCTTCTATTAAATGAAGTTTGACAGTGCCATATGCTGGAAAGCAGCCCCACATCATGATGTTCCCACCTTCAAACTTCACTGTTGATGTTTTTGGAGTTATGGGCACTGCCATTTGGCCTCCAAGCATGGTGTGTATTACGGCATCCAAAGGGTTCAATTTTGGTCTTACCTGACCAGACTATATTTTGCCAGTATTTCACAGGCTTGTCTAAATGTTAAAAACACAAAAAGTGGGTTGCCAGCTTACATATTTTGGCCAGAATATCAACCAATACCTTACATATATTTATATATCTTTTTGCACATTATACTTTTGCAGAGTGCAGTTGGGCCCAAATGGTTTTTTACACTGTGGCCTCTGTTCACACTGGATGCATTATAGTTAGCACTGGGCAGCCCGCATTAGGTGTCATTAATAGGCTGTGAACCAGACGCTCTGCATTCCTAGTGTGAACATTGCCATATACAGATTGTACTTTTGTGCACTGGTGTACCACACGGCCAATCCCTGATTGAAGGCTGGCTGTTTCATTTGGTATTAATGCACCTGTGTAGTCGCCATTTTACTTAGGTCCGCTGCACTCTGTCAGTGCATCAGTATTGAGGCCTTTTCAGACAGGTAAGCATCTCTGCCTGTTTTTGGTGGTGTTGTCTAAATGTTGTTGAGCGAACTGTAAACGCTCTTGAGCATGCTTTTTGTTCAGTAATGGAATCTTACGTGATGAACGCGCATACAGGCCATGGAGTTTGAATGCATTACTTATAGTTTTCTTTGAAACAATTGTATCTGCTGATTTCAGGTCTTTCTGTAGGTCTCCACAGGTGGTCCTTGGCTCTTGGACAACTCTTCTGATAATTCTTTTCATTTCTCTGTCTGAAATCTTGCAGAGAGCACCTGGCCATGGCAGGTTTATGGTAAAATTATGATCTTTCTACTTCCGGATTAGGGACCCAACAATGCTCACTGCAAACTTCAGTAGTTTGGAAATTCTTCTGTAACCAATGCCATCAGTATGTTTTGCAACAATAAGGTTGTGAAGGTCTTGAGGCAGCTTACTGGTGTTATCCATCATGAGAAGTTTCTTGTGTGGCACCTAATACTGATAGATTTCAGCTGGTTTTATTTTCTATGACTTTTTGCACGTCTCTTTCTTCATGTGTTCAATACCACTTTCCCTGTATCATTTCTCATTATTACACATTACTTAATTTATTGATATCTATGGTTTGATTTCTTTGCCTTTGTGAATTGGATGGGTTGTTTGTTATGATTTGGTAGGCTGAGGAGAGCAGGCAAAAAAGGCAATACACCAGAGAGGTTGGAATCTACTGGATTGCAGTACCCTGACTAGCCACCACAACTAGAGGTAGCCGTGGAGCGTACCTACGTTGGTCCTAGACGCCTCGTCACAGCCTGAGAAGCTAACTACACCTAAAGATAGAAAAAGGAAAACTATCTGCCCCGGAGCAGATCCCCAAAGAACATAGGAAGCCCCCAAACATGTAATGGCGGTTAGACAAGAGGAAATACAGACACAGACAGAAAATAGTATGAGCAAACGTTGGGGCCCAATCTTCCTAGAAAGAAAAGGATAGGAAGGACACTTACTGCAATCCAAAAAACCCTAAAAAAAATACCAACAAACTAATTGCAAAAACACCTGAGATCACACGACCTCTACCACCTAAATTAGTTCTCTGGTGTAACAAAACTAAGCAGCAGCCACTGAAAAAACTGGAAAAGGCAAATGAACAAATAACAGTGGCTCAGATAAACTGAGAGGAGCACAAGCCCCTGGAGGGGACCTGGCTGACCTCCACAGAAGTGCAGGACAAAATGCAAAAAGCAAGCACAAAAATAAAAGCAGAAAATATCTTATCTGTTAGCAGAAGATGCAGGCAAGACACAGCTAGCTTCCAAGTGAACCAGGAACCAAAGTTGAGACAAGAACAATTGATCACCGGCAACCCTGATGGGAGGTAACCTCCCTTATATAAGACCAGTCTGTAACACCTGATTGCCAATCTTCACAATCTTCATTGAATAGTTCAGTACTGTTTGTAACCACCAGAGGGAGCTTCTGCTCAGAATTCATTTCTAACACATTCACAACAGTTGTTACTGACATCTGGTGAGAATTTCATGTAAATAGCACCTTTAGAAATACTGTATATTTACTTAGAAAATTGGTGATGTGTTCAATACTTATTTCACCCACTGTATATTTGATCCATCTTTTTTTTCTGCAAGTGTGAAGGAGACATCAGTTCCTGTGCCTCTTCAGCTCAGCATACTTGCCTTAAATGGGCTACCCAGCTTTGTGATGATAGTCTTCAGTCACTTTTTGTGATTGCACACTTCTGAATCCTCACAGCGTGTGCTCCGTACACTATTAGTATTCTGGATTCTCCGTTGCAGTGGGGAGAGCAGGCGATCACATGGCTGCAAGTATGCCGTCACATGCCGACCAGACGTGCACAGCCTCATTCAATGCACTTGTATTGAGTGAGGCCGTATATGTCTAGTTATAAATCTAGAAGTATGTGTAACGCCCCCAGGCCCGTGGGGTACTCAGTCCAAGTCAGACAGTTATTTGGGGAAGGTCATAGCAGCAGTGACCCGGTTCGTGGTCCTGGGCGTGCAATAAAAATAATTGGGGGAAAGAAAATAAGTTTGTGACGCCACCCGTGGTATTCAGCTGATGCTGCGATTACGGTCCACTGGGGCGGTTGGTGATGCAGCAGAAATGTTACAGCTCTCCACGGGTAGAGCTAGGCCCCAGGGCAGTTATAATGTTAAATGTGATGGTGGTAATGGTTGTAGTACAGGGTAGGTGACGCAGTAAATTAATCTGAGGACACAGCAGAGTGCAGTCTTCACATTTTACTTACAGTCTTTAGGTTACAATTACCAGCCGGGTGCTGTGTCCTCCGGGTTGGTGGTCCAGCCAGCTCTCGGGTAGTTTGGGGTACATTTTACCAGGACCCCCTTCTTGTGTTCCTTCTCCAGTCATCTCTCCCTGTGTTACGGATCTGCAACTAAGGAATAGGACAGGAGGGGAAGAAGCTGACTGCACTGGGACTAGACTCGATCCCTACGATGGGGCGGGCGACCTATCCCTTATGAATAGACCCACCGACGTTTCCTAGTCTAGACTCAAGCGAAGATTTAAAGGTGGGGGGAAGGGTATCCCTGAAAGATCTAGGGACTGGGAACAAAACACAGGTAACCTCCTAGCAGGGAAATAAAGGAAGCTGCAGAAACAAAAAAGGAAAAACAAAAGACTAAGCTAGCAGAACTAGAGTTCCCAGAACTGTACAAAGTTAAACACAGAAAGCTATCAAAGCTCATAGCCAGAACTCTAGCGGATTAACACTGATGTCCAGCAAGGACTGGGAGGCAGGTGCAGGGTAATAAAGGGTGATACAATCACCTGACCAACGACAAGCCCAGCACCAGGGGAAAAAGACCAGCAGCCAGAAAACCACAACAAGATGGCGGATGGTCAAACTAAATAGATTCTAACAGTACCTCCCCTTTTACAAGGATCCTCCGGATCCTCTTGGCCGAGCCTTATTCGGAAATCTTCTGTGAAAAGCCTTAATCAGCCTTGAGGCCGAAACATCCTCAGCTTTCACCCAGGAATTATCCTCGGGACCGAAACCCTTCCAGTACATGAAATACTGCAAGCTTCCTCTGTGCCACCTGGAATCCAATATGCGTGAAATCTCAAACTCGCCGTCCTCATCAATTGGAGGAACAGTCGGCATCGCCTCCTTATCTGGCGTATCAACTTTCTTCAGTAAAGATACATGAAAAACCGAATTAACTCTCCAGTACGATGTCCAATCTCACCGCTGCTGAGTTGATAGCCTGAACCACTTTGAATGGTCCTACAAATTTAGGCCACAGTTTTTTAGAAGGGATCTTCAAATGCAGATTCCTAGAGGACAACCAAACCTTGTCTCCAACTGCGAACAACGCCTCCCTTCTTTTCTTGTCAAAATATTTCTTAGATCTCCTATTCGCCTCTTTCACATTATGGCGTACATTGGTCCAAACCCTTTCCAAACTTCCAGAAAACTCTCCTCCTCAGGCACAGCCGCCCCAATCTTTGAAAATGGACTGAAAGATGGATGCAAAAAAAGGAGAACACCCAGCCGAGGCAGACGTATGATTATTAAGAGCAAACTCGGTTAGTGGTAGATATTCCGACCACAGCTCCTGATTGTCTGCTACAAAACATCTCAAAAACTGCTCAATGTCCTGGTTCTTCCTTTCAGTCTGTCCATTGGACTCCGGATGATAACCTGCCGAAAATGACAAATGAACCTTTAATCTGTCACAAAAAGCACGCCAAAAGAGAGCCACAAACTGTGGTCCTCTGTCGGAAACAATGTCCGTGGGAACACCATGGAGCCTGACAATCTCTTCCACAAATGCCTTAGCAATTTATTGAACGGGACTAGATGACACATCTTACTAAACCGGTCCACAACAACCCAGATGACAGAAAAAATCCTCAGAAACCGGCAGATCGGTGATAAAATCCATAGCAAGATGCGTCCATGGCGAGCTAGGAACCTCCAAAGGCACAGCAATCCTGCAGCCGGGCATGAGAGGCCTTCAACCTAGCGCACACAGTACACTGACGCACCCACTTGATGATTTCTCTATGCCACCCTAGCCACCAGAAACTTCGACCAATCGACTTTCTATTTTCCGAAATCCCTAGATGACCCGCCAGCCGAGACTCATGACATTCAGCAAACAAAGCTCTCCTCAAGGCTTTGGGCACAAATAATTTACCATACGGAGTGTTTGTTGGTACAGAATTCTGGGCTTCTAGGATGCTATTCTCCAACTCAGAACCCAATGCTGCCACCACCACCCCTCTCTGCAAAATACATTCCTCCTTCTCATTATTACCTGCTGGAGAGAAACTACGAGACAAAGCATCCGCTTTAACATTCTTTGTGCCAGGGATATATGTTATGGAGAAATGGAACCGGACAAAAAACAGTGCCCACCTCGCTTGATGGGCATTCAAACGTTTAGCAGCATCCAGATATATCAGATTTTTATGATCAGTAAAAACCTGTATCGGATTTCTAGCCCCCTCCAAAAAATGTCGCCAATGCTCAAACGCGAGCTTAATAGCCAGCAACTCTCGATTCCCAACATCATAGTTAAGCTCAGTCTCCAAAAAATTTTTAGAAAAGAAAGCACAGGGATGCACCCCATCCTCTCCCTCCTGGGACAGAACTGCCCCCACCCCTACTGATGAGGCATCAACCTCTACCAGAAAAGGCTTGGTCTCATCTGTCTGGATCAAAACAGGAGCAGAGCTAAACCTCTCCTTGAGATGCTCAAAAGCCTTAACCGCCTCAGTGGACCATTGGATAGTATTAGAACCCTTCTTGGTGAGATCAGTTATGGGTTTAGCGATAACAGAAAAATTCTTTATGAATTTTCTGTAATAATTGGCAAACCCCAAAAATCTTTGAACAGACTTTAAACATTCAGGCCTAGGCCAATCCAGTACTGCCTGAACCTTCACCGGGTCCATCTCAAACCTATCACTGGAGACCAAGTACCCCAAAAAATGCATTTTCTGTACCGCAAACTCGCACTTCTCCAATTTTAGCAAAGAGGTTGTTTTCGCTCAAAATCTGTAGAACTTTGTGAACTCTCTGCCAATGCGACTCCAGATCAGGTGAATAGATCAAAATATCGTCCGAATAAACAACACTCCTACCGATCAACTGCCTCAGAATGTCATTAATGAAATTTTGAAAAAACGCACGTACATTAGTAAGGCCAAAAAGCATCACCAGACACTCAAAATGACCCTCCGGGGTATTAAAGGCTGTCTTCCATTCATCACCCTCCTTCACCCGCAGCAAATTATATGCCCCACGAAGGTCAATCTTAGAGAACCACTTAGCTCCAGTTAGTTGGTTAAACAAATCCGGAATTAGCGGCAACAGGTAAGGATTGCGCACAGTGATCTTATTAATCTCCCAAAAATCCAGGCACGGCCTAAGGCCTTCAGATTTCTTTTTGACAAAAAAAAATCCTACAGCCACAGGAGACTTAGAGGGTTTTATATGACCTGCAGTCAAACTAGTCTGTAGGTATTCCTTTAAGGCCTCCCTCTCGGGAATTGTCAGATTAAATAAACGACTCTTAGGGTGTGTAGCACCTGGGACAAACTCAATAGCGCAATCGTAATCTCTATGGGGTGGTAGAGCTTGCGACTCAACTTCTGAAAATACCTTCCAGAAATCCTGAATAGCTTCAGGTAGCTCCCTCTTCACAACAGCAGCAATGTGAACATTACAACATTTACCATAACACCCCTGACCCCAGGACCTTATAATACAAGATGACCAGTCCAGCAAAGGATCGTGCATTTTTAACCAGGGTAAACCCAGGACGACTGGAACAGGCAATTTATCAAATACAAACAAGTCTATACACTCCTGATGTTCCATATTGACAATAAGTGGGAACCCAGTGACCTTTCGAGAAACGCACCCATGCTCCAGGGGAGTGTTATCAATTGCCACAACAGGAAAAGGAGATGACAATGGGTCAGAATCAAACTTATATTTGTCTAGAAATTGTTGATCAATCAAATTCAGTGCAGAACCACAATCCACCATGACCTGAAAATCAATGGAATGACCACGATATTTTTACCAGAAAAAAAAACTCCTGCGGACCGTAAAAATGCAATACGAACGGGAGTGTTGCTCCTACTGACCTTTTTTTTTCTTTTCTTATGCGAACCTCGCATTGCTTAATAAAATGGTCAGCCTTACCACAATACAAGCATAGCCCCTCAGAGAACCTCCTCTCCCTCTCCTGGAAACGAGAGGACATCGCCTCAAGTTGCATCGGTTCCCCACCGTCGATGGGGCTATCCTGAGAGACTGGGTCCAGCATAGTGAGAGCCTTCTCATCATTGTGCCTGTCCCTCAATCTTCTATCCACACGGATAGCTAATTTCATAGCAGTTTCCGAAGTAGCAGGTGCAGGATAAGCAATGAGCAAATCTTTAACCCTTTCACTCAAACCTGCTAAAAACTGACTCTTGAGCGCTGGGTCATTCCACCTGAACTCTGCGGACCATCGTCTGAACAGGGTGCAATACCTCTCAGCATCACCAGAACCCTGTTTAAGCCATCTGAGCTCTGTCTCAGCTGAGGTGACTCGATCAGGATCATCATATAACAACCCCATAGTAGTAAAAAATGCTTCTACTGACGTCAAACAAGGATCATCAAGTGGTAATAAAAATGCCCAGATTTGGAGTTCACTTCGCAACAAAGACATAATAATCCCCACACACTGTAATTCACTCCCTGAGGATCCAGGTCTAAGCCGGAAATATAGTAAACGTGCATTTTTAAATGTAAAAAATTCCTGCCGTTTACCAGAAAAAAACTCAGGCAGTCCTACCTTAGGTTCTTCGCAGCGTACTCCAGGACAATTACTCACGTGCTGTTGCAGGCTGGCTACATTCAAAGTGAACCCTTGCAAGTGTTGAGTAAGTTCTTAGACGCTGTTCATATTGAAGGACTCTGGAAGAAAAAAAAATTCTCTTTTTTTTATATGTGCAGGCTGGACATACTGTTACGGATCTGCAACTAAGGAATAGGACAGGAGGGGAAGAAGCTGACCCTGCACTGGGACTAGACTCGATCCCTAACAATGGGGCGGGCGACCTGTTCCTTATGAATAGACCCACCGACGTTTCCTAGTCTAGACTCGAGCGAACACCTAAAGGTGGGGAGAAGGGTATCCCTGAAAGATCTAGGGACTGGGAACAAAACACAGGTAACCTCCAAGCAGGGAAATAAAGGAAGCTGCAGAAGCAAAAAAGGAAAAACAAAAGACTAAGCTAGCAGAACTAGAGTTCCCAGAACTGCACAAAGTTAAACACAGAAAGCTATCAAAGCACCTAGCCAGAACTCTAGCGGATTAACACTGATGTCCAGCAAGGACTGGGAGGCAGGTGCAGGGTAATAAAGGGTGATACAATCACCTGACCAACGACAAGCCCAGCACCAGGGGAAAAAGACCAGCAGCCAGAAAACCACAACAAGATGGCGGATGGTCAAACTAAATAGATTCTAACACCCTGCGCTGGCTAACGCCTTTCCTGCCCTGCGCCTCACACACAGGGTCCCAAGCCAGCAACCTCAGATCCTATCGGGCGACGTCCCCTTGATCCTATGTGGCTACCTTTTCAGCGAATGTGTGTGGATTTGGCTGCTGCACTTACAGTCACAACAGCCTCCGGTTTGCTAGCTCAGTCCTACAGTCTCTCCACTAGGCTGGGGCTGGTCCCCCACTGCGACTTGGTCCCTCCGTCCAACTACGGTCAGCTTGGATAGCGCCACGGGTGTATTCCTCACCTCCCTGGCCCCTAGGACCCCTTCTTACTCTCAGGAGCTACTTCCTTCACCACTGCTTCTCTCAACTCCTCTCACTACTCTCTCTGTCTTCCAACTATCACACTCCTTCCTGCCTGTACTGAGTCTCCTCCCCACTCCCTTGGGGTGGTGTGCCATGTTGGATGCACATATGCAAGCACCGGGTAGTGCCCCCTCCTTACTCGAGAGCAGAGTGCCACACCTCTGGCTGAGGTGCAGTACCTCTGTGGTGACTGGACCCTCAGGGGCACGACATATGCAAATCACATACTTGCAGTCATATGCCCATCCGCTCTCTAAGCTGGCATTGGAGTATCCTGAGAGTGCACGCTGTGAAGATTCACAAGTCTGTGGTCACATAAAATGGCTGCAGACTTTCATCATAAACCTGAACAACCCATTTAAATACTTTCAGATAGTTGAAATACTCTGTGCAGCTCCTTTGGCCTTATAAAGGGCCTTATACACATTAGAAAACTGTCCCCTGACACATGATATTGGGGGAGATAAGGATACGGTTGAAATTTAAACACCCGATCATTTTGTGTATGGGGGAGTCGGTAGGGATGGCTTACAGCTATCTCATGTGTATGGGGGAGTCGGAAGGGATGACTGACAGCTATCTCACTTGTATGAGGGTTTGGAAGGGATGGCTGATGGCTATCTCACATGTATCGGGGAGTCGGAAGGGATGCTCTCAGCTATCTCATGTGTATGGGGGAGTCGGGAGGGTTGGCTGACAGCTATCTCATGTGTATGGAGGAAACAGAAGGGATGGCTGATGGCTATCTCATGTGTATGGAGGAGTCGGAAGGGATGGCTGACAGCTATCTCACTTGTATTGGAGAGTCGGAAGGGATGGCTGATGGCTATCTCATGTGTATGGGGGAGTCAGAAGGGATGGCTGACAGCTATCTCATGTGCATGAGGGAGTTGGAAGGGATGGCTGATGGCTATCTCACATGTATGGGGGAGTCGGAAGGGATGCTATCAGCTATCTCATGTGTATGGGGTAGTCGGGAGGGATGACTGACAGCTATCTCATGTAGAATCATAGAATCATAGAATGGTAGAGTTGGAAGGGACCTCCTGGGCCATCTGGTCCAACCCCCTGCTCAAAGCAGGATTCTCTAAATCATTTCAGACAGATGTCTGTCCAGCCTCTGTTTGAAGACTTCCATTGAAGGAGAATTTACCACCTCTCGTGGCAGCCTGTTCCACTCCTTGATCACCCTGTCAAAAAGTTTTTTCTAATATCTAATCTGTGTCTCCTCCCATTCAGTTTCATCCCATTGCTTCTAGTCTTTCCTTGTGCAAATGAGAATAAAGATAATCCTTCTACAATGTGACAGCCCTTGAGATATTTGTAGACAGCTATTAAGTCTCCTCTCAGTCTTCTTTTTTGCAAGCTAAACATTCCCAAATCCTGCAACCGTTCCTCATAGGACATGGTTTGCAGACCGGTCACCATTCTGGTGGCTCTTCTTTGAACTTGCTCCAGTTTGTTGATGTCTTTTTTAAAATGTGGTGTCCAAAACTGGACACAGTATTCCAGATGAGGTCTGACCAAAGAGGAGTAGAGGGCAATAATGACCTCACGTGATCTAGACTGTATGCTTCTGTTGATACATCCTAGAATTGTATTTGCCTTTTTTGCTGCTGCATCACACTGTTGACTCATGTTCAGTCTGTGATCAATTAGTATACCCAAGTCTTTTTCACATGTGCTGTTACTTAGCCCTATTCCTCCCATTTTGTATATGTTTTTTTTCATTTTTATTGCCCAGATGTAGTACTTTGCATTTTTCCCTGTTAAAAACCATTCTGTTAGTTGCTGCCCACTGCTCCAGTTTATTTATATCTTTTTGAATCCTCTCTCTCTCTTCTCTAGTATTAGCTACCCCTCCTAGCTTTGTGTCATCAGCAAATTTGATCAGTTTACCCTCAATTCCTTCATCTAAATCATTGATAAAGATGTTGAACAATACAGGGCCCAAAACAGAGCCTTGTGGTACCCCACTTGAGACATTCTTCCAACTGGATGTGCAGCCATTTACGACCACTCTTTGAGTCCGATCATTAAGCCAGTTATGAATCCACCTAACAGTTGCCTTGTCCATTCCATACTTAGTCATTTTTTCAATAAGGATTGTGTGAGATACTTTGTCAAATGCTTTGCTGAAGTCAAGATATACTATATCTACAGCATTTCCCTGATCCACCCAGTCAGTGATTCTGTCATAGAAGGAAATTAAGTTAGTCTGACATGACTTATTAGTTACAAACCCATGCTGACTCTGTTTAATCACTTCATTCTTATGCAGGTACTTACATACATGTTCTTTAATAATTTGTTCAAAGATCTTTCCTGGTATAGAAGTCAGACTCACCGGCCTGTAGTTCCCTGGGTCCACCTTCTTCCCCTTTTTGAAGATAGGAACAACATTTGCTCTTCTCCAGTCTTCTGGGACTTCACCTGTTCTCCAAGAATTTTCAAAGATTATGGACAGTGGTTCAAGAATTTCTTCTGCTATCTCCTTCAGTATTCTGGGGTGTAATTCATCTGGACCTGGAGACTTGAATTCATTTAGTTTAGCTAAGTATTTCCTCACTGTCTTTCTGTTTATAGATATCCTGGATTCTTCTATTCCTTTACTAGGGCAGTAAAGATCAGTTGATGTTACATTTCCTTTCTGAGAGAAAACAGATGCAAAATAGGAATTTAAAAGTTCAGCCTTCTCAACATCCTGTCTTACCATTTCCTCATTTTCATCCTGTAAAAATCCTATAGCATCTTTGACTTTTCTTTTACTTTTGACGTATCCCCAAAATCCTTTTTTGTTGCTTTTGACATCTCTTGTAAGCCTTAATTCATTGTCCGCATTACATAATCTGATTTGTGCCCTGCAGGTTCTGCAGATGGCATTATATTCTTCTTTAGATATGCCTCCCTCTTTCCATTTGATAAACATTTCTTTCTTCCTTTTTAGCATGTGTTTAAGTTCTGTGTTCATCCATCCTGGTTTCCTTAAATGCTTCCCATTCTTCCCTCTTTTTGGAATTGTTAACGATTGTGCTTTGAGAATCTAATTTTTCAAGATGTCCCATCCTTCCTGGACATTTTTGTCCTTAAGGATATCCTGCCATTGGATCCCTCCAATTCTCTTTCTGAGTCCCTTAAAATCTGCCTTTCTGAAATCTAACCTTGACGTCTGAGTCTTCACAGGTCTTCCCTCTTGTTATCCAAAATTCTAAAATAGCATGGTCACTACCTCCTAGGGTCCCAGCCACTCTTAACTCCTCAACCATTTCCTCCCTATTTATAAGGGTTAGATCCAAGGTAGCAGTTCCCTTTGTTTTCTCCCCTACCTTTTGAAAGATAAAGTTGTCAGCAAGAGAGGATAAGAATTTCCTTGACCTGTTAGTTTTGCCTGAGAGCGATTCCCAACAAATGTCTGGATAGTTGAAATCTCCCATGACCACTATGTCATATTTTTTGGAGAACTTGGCCATTTGATGCATAAAGAGTTCATCCATATCTTCAGCTTGCATAGGTGGCCTGTAGTAAATGCCTACAATGGTGTCCTTTCCATTGTTCTGTCCTTGTATTCTTACCCAGTTTCCACAGAACTACCAGTCTCTGAAGCATCAATCTCTGTGCAAATATACGCTTTTCTAACATACAATGTGACACCTCCTCCTCGTTTATCAAGTCTGTTTCTTGCAAATAAGTTGTATCCTTCTAGCCTTGTATTCCAATCATGTGTATCGTCCCACCAAGTTTCAGTGATTCCAATGACATCATACTTCTTCTCCTGCGTTAGTAGTTCCAATTATCCTTGTTTGTTGCCCATGCTTTGTGCATTTGTATAAAAACATTTTAGTTTGTGATTGGTTTCTCTTCCTCCAATATTTTTATTATTTAGATTGTTTTGTCTTCGTTCTTCCTTTCCAATTCTAATAGCCGAGTTCTCAATAGCATTTGTCAGGTGTATGGCTTTTTCTGGCGTTTTGCTTCCCTTCCCACATTGTTCTAGTTTAAAGCTCTCCTGATGAGTGTAGCAAGGCGACTTCCAAATACATGTTTTCCAGTCTTCGTAAGGTGCACCCCATCTCTAGCAAGTAGTCCATCGTATAGGTAATTCACTCCGTGATCCAGAAATCCAAATCCTTGCTGACGGCACCATCAACGTAGCCAGTTGTTCACCTGCAGAATCTTATTCCACCTCCTTGTTCCATGGCCATCCACTGGCAGGATGGATGAGAAGACCACCTGCGCACCCAGTTCTTTCACTTTCTTGCCTAAGTTTTCAAAGTCACTGCAGATGGTTTCCAGGTCACTTCTTGTGGTGTCATTTGTCCCCACATGTATTAGCAGGAATGGGTAGTCATCTTTAGGTCTGAAGAGTCCTGATATGCTGTCAGACACATCTTTAATTTTTGCACCTGGAAGACAGCACATTTCTCTTGAGGTTATATCCGGTCTGCAGATAGCAGCCTCTGTTCCTCTCAACAGGGAATCCCCCATGACCACAACTCTCCGTTTCTTCTTCACAACATTTTTCTTTCTCCATTCAGGAGGACTCTGAGGGCTTACAAGGTTGCTCTTTGTGGGCAAAGTCTTATCCTGATGTATTTCTTCATCATTCTCCTGTGTGAGAGCCTGGTACTGGTTCCTGAGCAGTATGGGTGCTGACTGCCTCACGATCCTCCTGCTTCTCTGGGTCACATGCTTCCATTCCTCTGCTTCTTCAGGTGCTCTTCGAATTTCTTCTCTTTCTGCACCATGAAGAGATAATTCTGCTCTGTCTAAGAACTCTTCATCTTCCTTAATGATCTTCAATGTAGATAACCCTCTTCCAGATTTCGCAACTTTTCCTCCAACATGGACACAAGCTTGCATTTGTGGCATGTGAAATTTGGCTTTTCCACTGGTAAATCTGTGAACATGTAGCAAGAAATGCAACTCACCACATGGCTCCTGGCCTCTTCCATGCTCTTATTGTTAAAGAGATATCACAGCGGTGAAAAAAGTACCAAAATTCGCGCGCCTAGCGGCGCGCGGTTTACCGATGTCCTCCTTTCAGCTGCAACAACCAAAACCCAGTGTTCTTGGAGCTCGCGGAGACTCTTCACTTATCCCAGAATGAACTGGGAATATGCAAATGATCTCCTCAGGACTCCTCCCCTGGTTTACCGATGTCCTCCTTTCAGCTGCGACAACCAAAACCCAGTGTTCTTGGAGCTCGCGGAGACTCTTCACTTATCCCAGAATGAACTGGGAATATGCAAATGATCTCCTCAGGACTCCTCCCCTGGTTTACCGATGTCCTCCTTTCAGCTGCGACAACCAAAACCCAGTGTTCTTGGAGCTCGCGGAGACTCTTCACTTATCCCAGAATGAACTGGGAATATGCAAATGATCTCCTCAGGACTCCTCCCTGGTTTACCGATGTCCTCCTTTCAGCTGCGACAACCAAAACCCAGTGTTCTTGGAGCTCGCGGAGACTCTTCACTTATCCCAGAATGAACTGGGAATATGCAAATGATCTCCTCAGGACTCCTCCCTGGTTTACCGATGTCCTCCTTTCAGCTGCGACAACCAAAACCCAGTGTTCTTGGAGCTCGCGGAGACTCTTCACTTATCCCAGAATGAACTGGGAATATGCAAATGATCTCCTCAGGACTCCTCCCCTGGTTTACCGATGTCCTCCTTTCAGCTGCAACAACCAAAACCCAGTGTTCTTGGAGCTCGCGGAGACTCTTCACTTATCCCAGAATGAACTGGGAATATGCAAATGATCTCCTCAGGACTCCTCCCCTGGTTTACCGATGTCCTCCTTTCAGCTGCGACAACCAAAACCCAGTGTTCTTGGAGCTCGCGGAGACTCTTCACTTATCCCAGAATGAACTGGGAATATGCAAATGATCTCCTCAGGACTCCTCCCCTTGTTTACCGATGTCCTCCTTTCAGCTGCAACAACCAAAACCCAGTGTTCTTGGAGCTCGCAGAGACTCTTCACTTATCCCAGAATGAACTGGGAATATGCAAATGATCTCCTCAGGACTCCTCCCCTGGTTTACCGATGTCCTCCTTTCAGCTGCGACAACCAAAACCCAGTGTTCTTGGAGCTCGCGGAGACTCTTCACTTATCCCAGAATGAACTGGGAATATGCAAATGATCTCCTCAGGACTCCTCCCCTGGTTTACCGATGTCCTCCTTTCAGCTGCAACAACCAAAACCCAGTGTTCTTGGAGCTCGCGGAGACTCTTCACTTATCCCAGAATGAACTGGAATATGCAAATGATCTCCTCAGGACTCCTCCCTGGTTTACCGATGTCCTCCTTTCAGCTGCGACAACCAAAACCCAGTGTTCTTGGAGCTCGCGGAGACTCTTCACTTATCCCAGAATGAACTGGGAATATGCAAATGATCTCCTCAGGACTCCTCCCCTGGTTTACCGATGTCCTCCTTTCAGCTGCAACAACCAAAACCCAGTGTTCTTGGAGCTCGCGGAGACTCTTCACTTATCCCAGAATGAACTGGGAATATGCAAATGATCTCCTCAGGACTCCTCCCTGGTTTACCGATGTCCTCCTTTCAGCTGCGACAACCAAAACCCAGTGTTCTTGGAGCTCGCGGAGACTCTTCACTTATCCCAGAATGAACTGGGAATATGCAAATGATCTCCTCAGGACTCCTCCCCTTGTTTACCGATGTCCTCCTTTCAGCTGCAACAACCAAAACCCAGTGTTCTTGGAGCTCGCAGAGACTCTTCACTTATCCCAGAATGAACTGGGAATATGCAAATGATCTCCTCAGGACTCCTCCCCTGGTTTACCGATGTCCTCCTTTCAGCTGCGACAACCAAAACCCAGTGTTCTTGGAGCTCGCGGAGACTCTTCACTTATCCCAGAATGAACTGGGAATATGCAAATGATCTCCTCAGGACTCCTCCCCTGGTTTACCGATGTCCTCCTTTCAGCTGCAACAACCAAAACCCAGTGTTCTTGGAGCTCGCGGAGACTCTTCACTTATCCCAGAATGAACTGGGAATATGCAAATGATCTCCTCAGGACTCCTCCCCTGGTTTACCGATGTCCTCCTTTCAGCTGCAACAACCAAAACCCAGTGTTCTTGGAGCTCGCGGAGACTCTTCACTTATCCCAGAATGAACTGGGAATATGCAAATGATCTCCTCAGGACTCCTCCCCTGGTTTACCGATGTCCTCCTTTCAGCTGCAACAACCAAAACCCAGTGTTCTTGGAGCTCGCGGAGACTCTTCACTTATCCCAGAATGAACTGGGAATATGCAAATGATCTCCTCAGGACTCCTCCCTGGTTTACCGATGTCCTCCTTTCAGCTGCGACAACCAAAACCCAGTGTTCTT
>JARQOD010000003.1:88723739-88748135 GCA_033576555.1 Oophaga sylvatica
TGTGTGTGGTGTGTAGCCCTTCATTTCCATCCACCCCTCACTCCCTAAGATGGCTGGACCATCATTGTAAATGCACCATTGTATATACACACCTGTACTTTTATCCCCCCCACCTCATTGTAGATTGTAAGCTCTCACGAGCAGGTCGTCTTATTTGCTTTAAAATTATTGTATTGTTAACGTTGTTACTTATGACTTGTATTTTGAAATTGTTAAACTGTAAAGCCTGGGGAATATGATGGCGCTATATAAATAAAGATTATTATTTTTATTATTAATAACAAAAAAAAACAAGAATACACTAGGGAAAAGGGACAGCACTGTACAAAAACAGCAGAGTAAGGGACGGCACCATATAAAAACTTGAGGGGATGGTATGTAATAAGGAATGGTGTTATACGTAACAAAAGAGGAAACTATGTAAATAAGGATGGTGTTATATACAGTCATGGACAAAAGTTTTGAGAAGACACAAATATTAATTTTTACAAAGTCTACTGCTTCACTTTTTCTAATGGAAAAATTGCATATACTCCAGAATGTTATAAGAGTGATCAGCTTAACAGCAATTACTTGCAAAGTCATAATTTGGCTAGAAAATGAACTTTATCCCCCAAAACACATTTCAACATAAATTGCAGCCTGCCTTAAAAGGAACCCGCTAACCTCTTTTCAGTGATTGCACCATTAACCCCAGGTGTGGGTGTTGATGGGACATGGCGGGAGATCAATCTGTCTTGATTAAGTAAGAATGACCCCACTGGACACTTTAAAGAGGCTGGCCTGGCATCATTGTTTCTCTTCTGTAACCATGGTTATCTCTAAAGAAACACGTGCAGTCATCATTGCAATGCACAAAAATGGCCTAACATGGAAAGTATCGCAGCTAGAAAGATTGCACCTCATCAACAATCTATCGCATCATCAAAACTTCAAGGAGAAGGTTCCATTGTTGCCAAAAAGGCTCCAGGGCGCCCAAGAAAGACCAGCAAGCGCCAGGACCGTCTCTTAAAAGTGTTTCAGCTGCGGATGGGGCTACCAGCAGTGCAGAGCTTGCCTGGGAATGGCAAGCAGGAAAGGTGTGAGGCATCTGAAACGCACTGTGAGCGGCGACTCTTGGAGCAAGGCCTGGTCTCAAGGAGGGCAGCAAAGAACCACTTCTCTCCAGAAAAAAATCATGGACAGACTGATATTCTGCAAAAGGTACAGGCAGTGGACTGCTGAGGACTGGGGTAAAGTTATTTTCTCTGATGAATCCCCTTTTTGATTGTTTGGGACATCAGGAAAACGCCTCATTCGGAGAAGACAAGGTGAGCGCTACCACCAGTCTTGTCTCATGCCAACTGTTAAGCATCCTGAAACCATTCATGTGTGGGGTTGCTTCTCAGCCAAGGGAATCGGCTCTCACAGTCTTGCCTAAAAACACAGCCATGAATAAAGAATGGTACCAGAATGTCCTCGAAGAGCAACTTCTCCCAACCCTCCAAGAGCAGTTTGGCGATCAACAATGCCTTTTCCAGCATGATGGAGCACCTTGCCATAAAGCAAAGGTGATAACTAAATGGCTCAGGGAACAAAACATAGAGATTTTGGGTCCATGGCCTGGAAACTCCCCAGATCTTAATCCCATTGAGAACTTGTGGTCAATCATCAAGAGACGGGTGGACAAACAAAAACCTAAAAATTCTGACAAAATGAAAGCATTGATTGTGCAAGAATGGACTGCTATCAGTCAGGATTTGGTCCAGAAGTTGATTGAGAGCATGCCAGGGAGAATTGCAGCAATATCTTTAACCCCTTTATTCCATCCGACGTACTATTCCGTCCATGTGACCCTGGACCTAATTCCCATGGATGGAATAGTACGTCATGGGCGATCAGCTGCACTCCCCGGGGAGCACAGCTGATCGCGGCCGGGTTTCAGCTGTTTATCACAGCTGACACCTAGCACTATGTGTCAGGAGCGGTCACGGACCGCTCCCGGCACATTAACCCCTGGCACACCGCGATCATGTTTGATCGGGGGCACAGGGAGGATTGCGCAGGGAGGGGGCTCCCTGCGCGCTCTCGAGACCCTCAGAGCAGCGCGATGTGTCGCGCTGTTCCGAGGGTCCGTCCTCCCTCCAGGTCCCCGGATCCAAGATGGCGCCGGGTTCCTGCAGGGAGGCGGCTTCCTCAGTGCCTGCTGAGAGCAGGCGCTGAGGAAGCCTGCAGCGATGCCAGAGCTATCGCTGGTGTGACAGAGTGCTGTGCACACTGTCACACCAGCGATCTGATAAAATACTGTGATGTCCCACCCTGGGACAAAGTAAAAAAGTAAAAAAAAATAAAAAGTGGTAAAAAAAATTATAAAAAAAAAATAATAAAAAATATTCCCCAACAAATTCATTTCTTCCTGTAAATAAACAAAACAATAAAAGTACACATATTTGGTATCGCCGCGTCCGTAACGACCCCCCCTATAAAACTTTCCCACTAGTTAACCCCTTTAGTGAACCCCTTAAAAAAAAAAAAACTAAGCAAAAAATCAATGCTTTATCATCATACCGCCGAACAAAAAGTGGAATAACACGCGATCAAAAAGACCGATATAAATAAACATGGTACCGCTGAAAACGTCATCTTGTCCCACAAAAAACGAGCCATCATACAGCATCATCAGCGAAAAAATAAAAAAGTTATAGCTCGCAGAATAAAGCGATGCAAAAATAATAATTTTTTATATAAAATTGTTTTTATTCTATAAAAGCGCCAAAACATAAAAAAATGATATAAATGAGGTATCGCCGTAATCGTACTGACCCGAAGAATAAAACTGCTTTATCAATTTTACCACACGCGGAACGGTATAAACGCCTCCCCCAAAAGAAATTCATGAATTGCTGATTTTTGTTCATTCTAACCTCCCAAAAATCGAAATAAAAAGCGATCAAAAAATGTCACGTGGTCATAAATGGTACCAATAAAAACTTCACCTCGTCCCGCAAAAAATAAGACCTTACATGACTCTGTGGACCAAAATATGCAAAAATTATAGCTCTCAAAATGTGGTGATGCAAAAAACTACTTTTTGCAATAAAAAGCGTATTTTAGCGTGACAGCTGCCAATCATAAAAACCCGCTATAAATAGTAAATCAAACCCCCCTTTATCACCCCCTTAGTTAGGGAAAAATAATAAAATTAAAAAAATGTATTTATTTCCATTTTCCCATTAGGTTTAGGGTTGCGGCTAAAGTTAGGGTTAGGGTTGGCGCTAACGTTAGGATTAGGGTTGGGATTAGGGTTAGGGTGTGTTAGGGTTAGATTTGTGGTTAGGGTTGGGACTAGGGTTAGGGGTGTGTTGGGGTTAGGGTTGGAGTTAGAATTGGGGGGTTTCTGCTGTTTAGGCACATCAGGGGCTCTCCAAATGTGACATGGCGTCTGATCTCAATTCCAGCCAATTCTGCGTTGAAAAAGTCAAACGGTGCTCCTTCACTTCTGAGCTCTGCCATGCGCCCAAACAGTAGTTTACCCCTGCATATGGGGTATCAGCGTACTCTGGACTACAAGAGTTATTGTGCAATTTGTCCTATTTCTTCTGTTACCCTTGGGAAAATAAAAAACGGGGGGCGACAAAATCATTTTTGTAAAAAAAAAAAAAATGATTTTTTTTTTTTACGGCTGTATGTTATAAAACTTCTGTGAAGCACTTGGGGCTTCATAGCGCTCACAACACTTCTAGATAAGTTCCTTGTGGGGTCTATTTTCCAAATTGGACAACAACTTTTGGTGTCCAATTTCCTTGGGAAAAATCAAAAATTTGGGACTAAAAAATCATTTTTGTGGAAAATTGTTTTGGTTTTTTTTTCACACCCAGGCATTATAAACTTTTGTGAAACACTTGGGGGTTCAAAGTGCTCACAACAGATCTAGATAAGTTCCTTAGGGGGTCTAGTTTTCAAAATGGTGTCACTTGTGGGGAGTTTCCACTGTTTAGGCGCATCAGGGGCTCTCCAAACACGACATGGCGTCCAATCTCAACTCCAGCCAATTTTAGTTTGAAAAAGTCAAACGGCGCTCCTTCCCTTACGAGCTCTGCCGTGTACCAAAACAGTGGTTTTCCCCCACATATAGGGTATTGGCGTACTCAGGAGAAATTGCACAACAACTTTATCTGCCCATTTTCTCCTTTTACCCATGTGAAAATAAAAAAAAGTTTGCAAAAGATCATTTTTGTGGCTAAAAAGTTAAATATTAATTTTTTTCCTTCCACGTTGCTTCAGCTCCTGTGAAGCACTCGAAGGGTTATTAAACTTCTTGAATGTGGTTTTGAGTACCTTGAGGGGTGCAGTTTTTAGAATGGTGTCACTTTTGGGTATTTTCTGCTATATAGACCAGTCAAAGTGACTTCAAATGTGAGGCGGTCCCTAAAAAAAATGGCTTTGTAAATTTTGTTGTAAAAATGAGAAATCACTGGTCAACTTTTAACCCTTATAATTTCCTAACAAAAAAAAATTTTGGTTCCAAAATTGTGCTGATGTAAAGTAGACATGTGGGAATTGTTATTTCTTAACTATTTTATGTGACATATTTCTCTGTTTTAAGGGAAAAAAAATTCAAAGTTTGAAAATTGCAAAATTTTCTAAATTTTCGCCATATTTGCGTTTTTTTCAAAATAAACGCAAGGTATATCAAAGAAATTTTACCACTAACGTGAAGTACAATATGTCACGAGAAAACAATCTCAGAATCGCGAAGATCCGTTGAAGCGTTCCAGAGTTATAACCTCATAAAAAGACAGTGGTCAGAATTGTAAAAATTGGCCCGGTCATTAACGTGCAAACCACACTTGGGGTGAAGGGGTTAATTTAAAAAAAGGCGTGGGCTCCCGTGCAATTTTATGCGCCAGAGGGGGAAAGCTGATGGCCGGGGCCAATATTTCTAGCCTAGGAAGGGGTTAATTCCCATGGAGCTTCCCAGGCTATGAATATCAGCCCGCAGCTAGACTTAACTGGCTATTAACCCCTTTTACCATTTGATGTACTATCCCGTTCATGTGACCTGGGCCTTAAGTCCCAGGGACGGGATAGTACGTCATATGCGATCGGCCGTGCTCACGGGGTGATCGCGGCCGGGTGTCAGCTGATCCTCATAGCTCACACCCGGCACTAAGTGCCTGGAGCGGTCATGGACCGCTCCTGGCACTTTAACCCCCGGCACACTGCAATCAAAGATGATTGCAGCGTTCCGGCGGCTGCAGTGGGGCTAACAGCCCCTCTGCTTTTAGATCAGAGACCTGTCACGACGTATAACAGATATATTCTATGATAGTAACATATATCTAATGAGACAACACTCTATATTTCATATTATAGAAAATATCAACATGTATACGTAGAATCTGCCAGCAATGTCTTACCTGACATAATATCCAATGTATTGTGGGTCTATACTGTGCACGTGAAACGCTGTCTCAGGATAGAGGGGACCGGGGTCTATGCTGACCCTGAACTGGGGTCCTGACTAGTCCCTCTACCTGGAGGTACTGTTAATGGTACAGAGGTCCAGGCCGCCAGCGTAACCCTGTCTCCTGTAGATCCCTGACCACTGTAATCTAGTCCTGAGAAGGACCCTGATTACCACCACAGGGAATGGGCAGGCAACAGCTTACACACAGTCAAATACAAACGAGACAGACAGGGGGTAAAGAAAACACTGCCTTGCATACAAAACTTCCACTACAGAGGAACACAAAAGGTTAAGAAGATAAACAATAAGCGAGGAGAGGAAAAACCACAACAGGCACTCTTAGCTTAAGTCTTCTCAGAAACGATCCGCTCTGCTGGTCTGAATGAATGCTTTCACCTGGCAACTTCCCCAGCAGACCAGCAGGTATATGAAGGAAGCTAATTAACAAAACATCAATCGCAGCTGGGCGAGGCTGGTCTGTCCAGCATCGAGAGAGAAAGAATTAACTCCCTCAGTGCTGAAAAACACCCAGCACCAGAAACTCAGCTGTGCGAAGTCAGGGTGTGCAATCGCGACGATCTCCGCCGCGACACACCCGTGACAGTACCCCCCCTTCTACGAGGGGCCTCTGGACCCTCAGGGCCTGGTCTATCTGGGTGAGTAGTGTGGAAGGCCCGAACCAATCGGTCTGCGTTAATATCCGATGCAGAAACCCACATCCTCTCCTCAGGACCATACCCCCTCCAATGAACAAGGTACTGAAGGGACCGGCGATTCAGACGTGAGTCAATGATCTTCGATACCTGAAACTCCAAATTACCATTGACCACCACTGGAGGAGGAGGTAGAGGTGACGGTGTAACTGGTGCCACGTACCTCTTAAGCAACGATTTGTGGAACACATTGTGGATTTTAAACGTAGGAGGGAGGTCAAGACGGAAAGCCACCGGATTAATTATTGAACTGATCCTGTATGGCCCGATGAACCTGGGACCCAGTTTCCAGGAGGGAACCTTAAGTTTTATATTCTTGGTAGACAACCATACCAGATCGTTCACACTTAGGTCCGGACCAGACACTCTCCTCCTATCAGCCATACGTTTGTATCGGTTCCCCATAGTGCTCAGATTATTAAGCACTCCTCTCCACACTGAAGCAAGTGACGACGAAAATCGTTCCTCCTCAGGAACCCCAGAAGAGCCCCCCCCATTGAAAGTACAAAACTGGGGGTGAAAACCATATGCCCCAAAAAACGGGGACTTACCAGTGGACTCGCTCCGCCTATTGTTAAGAGCGAACTCTGCCAGAGGCAAGAAAGAAGACCAGTCCTCTTGGTTCTCTGAGACAAAACACCGGAGATATGTCTCTAAGCTCTGATTCAGACGCTCTGTCTGACCATTAGTCTGCGGATGAAAAGCCGAAGAAAATGACAACTGCATCCCCCGACGAGAACAAAATGCCCTCCAGAATTTGGACACAAACTGAGACCCCCGATCCGACACCACATCGGAAGGCAACCAGTGAAGTCTCACAATCTCCCCAATGAACACCTGCGCCAGAGTTTTAGCATTAGGAAGAGCAGGAAGAGCAATAAAATGTGCCATTTTGCTGAACCTGTCAACTACAACTAGTATGACAGTTTTACCTGAAGACGGAGGGAGGTCCGTAATGAAGTCCATAGACAGATGGGTCCATGGACGCTCCGGGATTTTCAACGGTAAAAGGGCCCCAGACGGACGGGTATGTGGGGTCTTAGAGCGCGCACATACCCCACAGGACGCGACAAAAGTTACCACCTCTTTATTTAAGTTAGGCCACCAAAACCGGCGAGAAACGAGATCCAAAGTTGCTTTACTCCCTGGGTGTCCTGCCAAAGCAGAATTATGATGTGCCTCGATAACCTTTTGTCTTAACTGATCTGGAACAAACAGTCTCCCTGGAGGTCCTACAGGGGCGTCCCCCTGAGCCTCCAATATCTCCTCCTCAAGCTCAGAGCATACAGCCGACACCACAACTCCCTCCTGAAGAATAGGAACCGGGTCACCCCTCTTCCCGGCCCCCGGGAAACTACGAGACAAGGCATCAGCCTTTACATTTTTTGACCCAGGACGATATGTGACGACAAAATTAAACCTGGTAAAGAACAACGACCATCTAGCTTGTCTGGAATTCAGACGTTTTGCAGACTCTAAATACAGCAGGTTCTTGTGATCAGTAATGACGGTGACCGGGTGGACTGCCCCCTCCAAAAAGTGACGCCACTCTTCAAAAGCCAACTTAATGGCCAAGAGTTCCCTATTGCCGACATCATAATTCCTCTCGGCGGACGACAATTTTTTAGAAAAGAAAGCGCACGGATGCCATTTACCAGGGACGGACCTTGAGATAATACCGCACCCACTCCTACGTCAGATGCGTCTACCTCCACAATGAACGGTTGTGATGCATCAGGTTGGATGAGTATGGGTGCTGAAGCAAAACATTTTTTCAAGGAGGAAAATGCTTGACAAGCTTTGTGTTATGATTTGGTAGCTGAGGAGTGCAGGCAAAAAAGGCAATACACCAGAGCAGTTGGAATCTATGAGATTGCAGTACCCTGACTAACCACCACAACTAGAGGCAGCCGTGGAGCGTTCCTACGTTGGTCCTAGACGCCTCGTCACAGCCTGAGAAACTAACTACACCTAAAGATAGAAATAGGAAAGCTATCTGCCCCGGAGCAGAACCCCAAAGATAATAGAAAGCCCCTAAACATGTAATGGCGGTTAGACAAGAAGAAATACTGACACAGAAAGAAAATAGTATGAGCAAACGCTGGGGCCCAAACTAACTAAATAGAAAAGGATAGGAAGGGTACTTACTGCAATCCCAGAAAACCCTTGTTAGAGTTAAATTCAGTATTTCTTCTCAAGGCCTTGGGAAGCTGAGGCATAGCAGAAGGGAAGATAAGAAAGGAATGTTCCTTCATTGATAACACTCCCCCTGACATAAAGAGATACTCTGTGCTGGGAGCGAAAATCAGGGGCTAAAGGCAAAGATGGAAAGTTTGGTTAGAAAACAGTATGTTACGTGCTAAGTTGTATTAACTGCCATATATGGTAATTCCGCTTCCTGCTTCAGGGGTGTATATAAGCCCCTTCATTAGCAATAAAGAGTAGAGTATATTGACGCACCCTTTGGTTTGTGTCTTATTCTCTCTGGTACCACATTCCGAGGAGGAAAGGGTTAACAAGGTAACAGCGACGACAACACTGGCGCCCGAACAGGGACCTGAGTTATTCTATTCTGAGGAAGCCTGACCGGTCCGGAGACGTGGGATGAGCGGAGCCTTCTGTTGGTGATATACATACAGCGCTGGGGTAAGAATACTTATTATATTCTACCCAAAATCTATATCACTGTATAGTGGACTCCCTCCTCCCCGAGCGGTCGGCTTTCCAGGTAAATCACAGGTATTCCTGGCTCAGGTCCCTTTGAACCAGTAGACCCTCAGATTAATTGTCAGTCCTGCCTTTCCTCCTTTGAATAATGACAGTATGGATCCAATGATTGTGTTGTGGTTTTGTCTTGGTGTCTGTGTGATTGGATTGTTCATTGGTTGGCGTACAAATCTTGGAAAGACAGCAGTGGAATGGTTCAGAAACCTTTGTGGCCCATTGTCTAAGTGACGCAACTGTCTTGGTGACAGAGTCTTGGTGACGCAATTGTCTTGGTGACAAGAGAATCTCTTCTAGGTGAGGAGATATAAAAAAATGGGGAACCAAAAATGCCAAGGAAGGCATTTCTGCTAAAGATTTAGTTGTGCGCAGAGATTGTGAAAAGCAGGCATGAATAAAACAGAGAATTGAACAGTGATAAATGGAAAAAGGTTCTTTAGCTCACATCATGGATGGTTGAGAGACAAAGGACTGTTTGAAAACAGTGAACCTGTGGATGAGTGCGTGTGATTACTTAGAAAAAAGACTGAAGAATTAGGAGATGACGATACAGACTGACAAAAACAGGGATGACGATTTACCCTCCTGTCTGCTTCCCCCCCCCCTGGACAGTAGTGTTATACAGACCATGGAGCCCTACAGAGCAGTTGGCTCTAATAAAGCAACTAGACAGGATCTGCAAGCGCTTAGAGGAGGGAAATTGGCAGATGAAGCTAGATACGATAGACTGATAGATGAGACATACAAGTGCTATGTGTGTAGGACCACACCTGACAATGCAGAAGTCAGTGACGCAAGCAGAGATAAGTGCTGGCAGCAGCGAGATGGCATTTTGCTTTAGACCAAGGTCATTCTACAGATAAGGAAACTGCAGGCTGAGGGAGAGAGGACACACAAACTACGCAGTGGTTTGACCAGCCCCTCCCGTCGGGTATTCGTGAGGATGCACAGGGTTTTAGTCAAATTTGTTGAATATTTTTTGGAATAGACACAGTACGTAAGAATCGAAGGGCTAGGCATGTGAATAGAAGGTCAGAGTACGTGAGAAGAAAGATAGACAGGCAGAAAGTAAGTAGACCAGATTGGAATCAGTTAAAGCAGAGGATCTAGCGAGAATAGCACAGGGGACACAACATGATTAGCGCAGGCAAAAAGAGTAGCTTGCACATGAACCCCCTTGTCTCCCTACCCCCCCCACTCCTAATTGCACAGTGCAGGTGAACACCGGGGGACATGAGGTTGAGTTCCAAGTGGACACGGGGGCAGACAATTCAGTAATTACAGAAAGAGGACTGGCCATTGTGGAAAAGTGATTTCTCCCACCATGTTATAGCGACTCCTTATAACTCTCCATCTATCCTGCTCCCCGTCACTAAAAAGATTCCCCTGCAAATTCAAGGAACCACTGTACACACACAGTTAATGGTGTCACCACGGGTCAATGTAATTTTTTTAGGAAGTGATGTGTTTGTCACAATTGCAAGCACATATTGAGTATCATCCTAATGGACTGTCACTATGACACCAGATTGAAGCCGAGCACTCTTTGTAAAATCATGTCGCTAGACGTTGCTAGTATAGAGGACACAAATGAATTTCCTTCAATGTTGGAAGGTGTGATACCGCATGATTTCTGGGCTTCAGATAAAACAGATGTGACAATTAAGGGTGCAGCCAGTCATGGTCAAATTAAAGCCAGTGCAATTCTGCCCAACAAGACAGTATCTTCTTGTTCAGCTCAAGAGACGCTATTGCTCAGCAGATGCAGAAACTGGTAACAAGGGATATTTTAGTTTAAAACCTAGCCCCCCACCTCGGTATCTCTGCACTAAGAGTAAGGTTCCTTATCAATGGCCTTGACAGTACAAATTCCAATCTTCATTCCCCCTTCAACTACGAGATTTAACTCTCTATGTATTGGCTGGTACAATATATATATATATATATATATATACACTTTTGTTCCAGATATCTCAGGATGCTGCTTGTTTCACAGTTATTGATTTTGCCAATGTTATTTTTTATAATATGTTGATGACTTACTGATTTGTCCCCCCTCCAGGAAACAGTGTCGTATTGCAACGATATCACTCATGTTGTTTTTGTACCAATCTGGATGTAAAGCGTCAAGGGATAAACTGCAATTCTGTAAATCTTCAGTTATCTTTTTGGGACATTGCATTACACTGGGGGCGCGACATCTGACCAGCGCTCGCAAAGAAGCTGTACAGAATTTTCCTATTCCTGTTAATGTTGCCGCTCTTAGGATATTTCTTGGACTGGTTTCCTACTGCAGACAGTGGATACATGCTGTGTCAATCCTCATGCAGCCTCTCTATGACTGATCACCGTTATGCCTTTTAAACTAACTCCTGAAGGTAATAGACTGTTTTTATTCTCTCAAAAACAGGATTGTGGCAGCTCCACGCTAGGAACCCCAACTATGAACTACCATTCACCCTGTATCTCCACGAACAGCAGGGACACCGCGGCAGGGGTATTGACTCAGTTACATGGTGACAATCAAAGGCCTGTAGCCTATTTCAGTGGAAGACTAGATGCAGTGGCTAGAGGTGCCCCGTCCTGTGTACGGCAGTACATGCTGTAGGACTAATGCTTCACAAATCGTCAGATATCGTTCTTGATCATCCACTGACAGTACTTACACCTCATGATGTATATACCATACTGAACCAGGTGCAACCGGCACACCTTTCAGCTGCACGTCACCTTCGATTGCAATGTGCACTTTTAGGCTAAGTTCACACGTTGCGGAATTGCCGCGGAAATTTCCACGGCAATCCGCACTTCTCCCGCAGGAAATACGCACGTTTTTTGTATGCTGATTCCCGCCAGAATAATAGCGTTTTGCAAGCGTCTAGCGTTTTCCTAGCGATCTGTAGCATCGCTTGGAAAACTGATTGACAGGTTGGTCACATGAGTCACACATAGGTTTGACAAGTGTGACCAACTTTTTACTATTGATGCCGCCTATGCCGCATCAATAGTAAAAAGATCTAATGTAAAAAAATAAAAAAAAAATAAAATATGATATTCTCACCTTCCGGCGTCCCCCGCAGCCTTCCCGCCTCTCAGCGACGCTCCCGGCAACTTACGGTCCCAAGGATGCATTGCGACAAATCACACCGATGACTAGCATCTCGCGAGACCGCTATGCCATCTGGGTGATTCCGCAAAGGACTCTTGGGACGGAAGTTGCCGGGAGCGTCGCTGAAGGCGGGAAGGCTGCGGGGGACGCCGGAAGGTGAGAATATCATTATTTATTATTTAATTATTGTTTTAACCAGGGATATGGTACCCAGGCCTGGAGGAAGTCTCCTCTGCTCCAGACCCTGGGTACCATCCGCACATGAACCGCTTACATTGCGCATAGTGGGCATAAGCCACATGCGGAAAGTAAGCGGTTCAATGCATTCCTATGGCGGCGGAATCACCGCAGTTACGCTAAATTAATGAACATGTTGCTAGATTTTCCGCAAAGCGTTTTTTTTCCGCGGAAAATACCGCAACATGTGTACAAAACATGCGCAATCAATTAACAAGTATAGAATGCTTAATGCTTGCGTTTTTTTTCGCGGTTTAACCGCGGAAAAAAAACGCGAAAAAAACGCAATTATTCCTGATCATGTGCACTTTAGCCTTAATGCCTCCAAATGTTTCTTTGCAGAGATGTACCATATTTAATCCTGCCACGTTGTTACCTCTCTCGGATCTAAAGGAGGGGTCAGGTCAGGTATTGTACAAAGAAGATCCAAGAGAGGAGATTCCTCATGACTGTGTTCAGCTTATGGCACAAGAAACAGCAGGTCTACCCACAGTGTTTGAAACTGAAAGACTTAATGCTGATTTTGAATTTTTTTGTAGATGGATCTCGCCACCAAGATGACTCAGGTACCTTCCACACCAGGTAAGCCATCGTCTCCCTGAATGCAGTGATCAAAGCAGAACCAATGCTCCCACATCAGTCGGCCCAGGAGGCTGAACTTAAGGCTCTGACCGAGGCCTGTAAGATAGCTGAAGGTAGAATTGTTAACATCTACACAGATTCTAGATACGCATTCGGTATAGCTCATGATTTTGGTCCAATTTGGAAATCTAGAGGATTTCCTGACGGCAGCAGGACATCCCATTAAAAATGCTGACGCAGTCCAGCAGTTAATTGATGCATTACAATTACCAAAAGAGGTAGCTGTCATAAAAGTTAAAGCACATACCAGACGCACTGATCAGGTGAGTAAAGGAAACGCAATGGCCGATGCAGCAGCAAAAACAGCAGCCAGTAGACCACTCCAAGGGGTAACGATGCACCAGGTAAGCGCTCCCAAAAATCCCTTTGTGTCGGAGGATGCCTTAGCCCAGATGCAGGCTCAGGTGCGTCAGGAGGAAGTAGAAAAGTGGGAAAAAGAAGGTGCATGTCTGAATGCAGCAACTGGGATATGGGGAAGAGGGATGCGTCGATGCCTTCCAAGAGCGTTGTACCCTGCGGTCGCCCAGATGTTACATGGGCCAACCCACCAGTCCAAAACTGCTGTAATGAGCGTGATGCAGAAGCATTGGGTAGCACCAGGCTTTTCCACCTGTATAGAAGGTTTGATCCAGGGATGCATGGTATGTGCTACACATAATCAGGGAAGGGTAGTCAAGACACCATCCAAACACACCCCTCGGCCCCTTCTATCCTTTCCAGAGACTGCAGATTAATTATATTCAGCTGCCAAAAATCAGGGTCATGGGAGTACGTGTTGGTGTGTTTTTGATTTATTCTCAGGTTGGCCGGAGGCTTTCCCGATTGCCAAGGCTACGGCTGCGGCAACCGCAAAGAAGCTGCTTGCGGAGGTGTGTGTGCAGTATGGAGTACCAGAGGTGATCGAAAGTGACAGAGGTACACATTTCACAGGTGAAATAATGAATGAAGTCTTGACAGCTCTGGGAATTCAACAAGCTTTTCATACCCCATATCATCCAGAAAGCAGTGGAAAAGTAGAAAGACTAAATGGGACATTGAAGTTAAAAATCCAAAGGCCATGGCATGAAACAGGGAAATCTTGGCCTGAATGTTTACCATTAGCCCTATACTCAGTAAGGTACACTCCAAATAGAAAAACTGGACTTTCTCCGTATGAAGTACTATTGGCAAAATGCCTAGCTTAGGATGTTTCTTTCCCCAAGCACTGAAATGAGTAACCATGTATTAAGCTCATATGTAAGGGATTTGCATAAAAGACTCAAAAAAGTACATGATAATGTCTTCAGTTCTCTTCCAGATCCGAACCAGGATCCTGGGAGTCACAGCTTGCAGCCCGGAGACTGGGTAGTCATTAAAAGACACGTGAGAAAGAGTCTGGATCCGAGATTTGATGGACCTTTTCAAGTTCTACTGACGACAAGTACCGCAGTCAAGCTACAAGGCAAGGAAACTTGGATCCACGCATCGCATTGTAAGAAGATCCTTGGAGAGCCTCCAGAAGAGGAATGATGCTACTAATGACATTTGCTTGCATCCTTGCAGTAACGGATGCTTGGAACAGACTTAGCCGAGTAGATGGAAATGATAACAGATTCATTAGACACCACTTAGTTTTAGTGGATGGACTGAAAGAACAAAACCAAACTGTTGCAAACTGTTGGATTTGTACATTACATAAACGATCTGCAGACAATAGACCTCGCCCAAATGGGAGACCACACATAGTGGAGATGGGGATAGCAAATAAATTTTTCAGTGCATTATTCATCTACCCTATGATAACTCAGACATGGGATAAGTTGGTAGAATCCACAGACTACCTAGATGATCAAATATGGGATATTTTAGATATCATGAATGGGTCCCTTGCAGTACAGAACCAGCTAATTATTGTTACTAACCAACATACCCTCGTGTTAGATTACCTGACTGCAGCTCAAGGAGGGATGTGCCAGATTATTGGACCTGCATGTTGCCATTATATTGATAATTCTAGTGTTTTAACCCTTAAACATAAGCTAGAGGATGTCATAAAGTTAAGGAAACTATATGGTGAGGCAAATCTGAAGAATCAAGATTCATGGTGGGCAAATACTTTCTCCTTTCTTAACCCCGCAAATTGGTTCAAAGGCATAGGGGGATGGCTGACTGGGATAATACAAGCTGCCCTACAGGTTTTATTGATATGTCTTGCTATCTATTTAGTTTTTTTTAAATTTGTTTGATGTGTATTAGACGATGTACTAGGACAAAGAGGAGATATGAAGATGTGTATTGATCAAATGAAGGAAAAAAAGGAGGGATGTTAGAGTTAAATTCAGTATTTCTTCTCAAGGCCTTGGGAAGCTGAGGCATAGCAGAAGGGAAGATAAGAAAGGAATGTTCCTTCATTGATAACACTCACCCTGACATAAAGAGATACTCTGTGCTGGGAGCGAAAATCAGGGGCTAAAGGCAAAGATGGAAAGTTTGGTTAGAAAACAGTATGTTACGTGCTAAGTTGTATTAACTGCCATATATGGTAATTCCGCTTCCTGCTTCAGGGGTGTATATAAGCCCTTCATTAGCAATAAAGAGTAGAGTATATTGACGCACCCTTTGGTTTGTGTCTTATTCTCTCTGGTACCACATTCCGAGGAGGAAAGGGTTAACAAGATAACAGCGACGACAACACGAAAGGCACCAACTCTACTAATTTCAAAAACACCTGAGATCACACGACCTCTTCCACCTAAATTAGTTCTCTGGTGTAACAAAATCAAAACAGCAGCCACTGAAAAAACTGGAAAAGCAAAAGTACAAACAACAGTGGCTGAACAAAACTGAGAGGGCAGAAGCCCCCGGAGGGGACCCAGAAGGCCCCCACAGAAGTGCAGGACAAAATGCAAAAATATAGCACAAACACAAAAGAAGAAAAAGTCTTATCTGTTAGCAGGAGATGCAGACACGACACAGCAGGCTACAAGGGAAACTGGAATAAAGGATTCAGACCAGAACAATTGGTCACCGGCAACCCTGATGGGAAGGTGACTCCCTTATATAAGACCAGTCAGTAACACCTGATTCCCAGTCCTCACAATCTTCACTGGACAGACTAGCACTGCTTGTAACCACCAGAGGGAGCCTCTGCTCAGAACTCATCTCAAACCCATTCACAACACTTTGTCAGACCACCTAGAAAAATCCGTCCCTTTTTTTGTCATGTCAGTGAGAGGTTTGACAACGGATGAGAAATTACGAATAAATTTCCGGTAGTAGTTAGCAAACCCCACAACGCTGCAGTGCCTTAAGATCCTCTGGCCGATCCATTCAAGCACTGCCTTCACTTTCCCAGGGTCCATACGGAAACCAGAAGCTGACACCAGGAATCCTAAAAACTGGAGTTCCTGTACGGCGAATACACACTTCTCCCATTTGGCGTACAGTTTATTGTCTCGCAAGATCTGTAACACCTGTCTCACATGCTCCTGATGAGACACAAGATCCGGCGAGTAAATTAAGATGTCATCTAGATAAATGACAACAAACTGTCCCACTAGGTGGCGAAAGATGTCATTAACAAAATGTTGAAACACCGCCGGGGCAGTAGTCAGACCGAAAGGCATGACAAGGTTCTCATAATGTCCCTCCGGAGTGTTAAACGCCGTCTTCCACTCATCCCCCTCCTTTATCCTAATCAGATTATACGCCCCCCTGAGATCCAACTTAGAGAACCATTTGGCGCCCACAATCTGATTGAAGAGATCAGGAATAAGTGGGAGCAGATACGGATCTCGGACCGTAATCCGATTCAACTCACGGAAATCCAAGCAAGGGCGTAGGCCTCCATCTTTTTTCTTCACAAAGAAGAACCCCGTGGCCACTGGGAAGATGAAGGTCTAATATGCCCCTTGGCTAGACTTTCCGAAATATAATCCTTCATAGCTTGCCTCTCAGGACCAGAAAGGTTATATAACCTAGATTTAGGTAACTTAGCATCAGGAAGCAATTTTATAGCACAGTCATACGCGCGATGAGGAGGTAATTCTTGACACCCCTCTTCTGAAAACACATCCTCAAAGTCCTCCAGAAAAGGAGGTAAGGTTCTAGGCACGACCGCACCGATGACCGTGTTCATGTAGTTACTATGGCAAAATTCACCCCACTGGCTTATCTCTCTGGATTGCCAATTAATAACTGGGTTGTTTAGTTAACCAAGGAAGTCCCAACACAATAGGAGTGGGAAGGCCCTCCAACACATAACAAGACAATAGTTCTTTATGTATTGCCCCCACTCGAAGGTCTATGTTATGCACGGTTTGCACAAAGCTACCTTGACCGAGAGGCCTGGCGTCAATAGAGAATATAGGGATAGGTTTGGCCAATACACTCAGTTGCATACCTTGCACCTGGGCAAACCGAGCGTCCACCAGATTAGCCGCAGCCCCACTGTCCAGAAGAACAGAAATCCTCTCAGTTCCTGTACCTACCACCACCTCCGCTGGTACGAGAAACTGAGACGGACTTGGGGACGAAATACATACTCTCAGATTGTCGTCCACCACACAACCTGGGATCAACAGTTTTCCGGCGACTCTTTGCTCAGCAAAGTACGGGATGGACACCCCCAACAAAATGTCCCTTTCTCCCGCAGAAGTAACACTTTCCTGTCTTGCGGCGCACCGCCGATCCCTCCCTCGAAACGATGTCCCTCCTAACTGCATAGGCTCCTCAGAACAAACCAGGGGAACCTCAATATGAGGGACTGTAGTAGAAGGTGGAGTCATCACAGGGGGCGGAGTTACCTCGCACCTCTCTCGAAGCCGTCTATCAATGCGAATCGCAAGGGCCATAGCGGCCTCCAGTAACGGGGGAGAATCATACTGAGCCAACACATCTTTTAATTTGTCAGATAATCCTTGACAAAACTGGCTCCTAAGAGCTGGGTCATTCCACTGAGTATCTGTGGCCCATCTACGGAACTCAGAAGAAAATTCCTCCGCCGGACGATCTCCCTGCTGTATCTTACGTAACTTCATTTCAGCAAGGGAGACCCGATCCGGGTCATCATATACCAGACCCAGGGCTGTAAAAAATCGATCTACTGACTGGAGAGCCGGGGAGTCTGGAGGAAGAGAGAACGCCCAGGATTGAGGGTCCCCTTGTAAGAGCGAGATGACAATTCCCACCCTCTGGTCTTCACTCCCCGAAGACCGAGGCCGTAGCCGAAAATATAATTTACAAGCCTCCCGAAGGTAAAAAATTTGTCCCGCCCACCAGTGAACCTGTCCGGGAGAGCCACTTTAGGTTCAGATCTGGTTTGCTCCCGGGGTACAAACCTTGGACTTAACGTCCGTCAGCTCCATGGACAAACTCTGCAATGCTGAGCTAACTGGGCTACTGGATCCATGGTAGCTGGGGAATCTTTTAGAAGTGGCCGGTGAAAATGTCACGACGTATAACAGATATATTCTATGATAGTAACATATATCTAATGAGACAACACTCTATATTTCATATTATAGAAAATATCAACATGTATACGTAGAATCTGCCAGCAATGTCTTACCTGACATAATATCCAATGTATTGTGGATCTATACTGTGCACGTGAAACGCTGTCTCAGGATAGAGGTGGACCGGGTCATGCTGACCCTGAACTGGGGTCCTGACTAGTCCCTCTACCTGGAGGTACTGTTAATGGTACAGAGGTCCAGGCCGCCAGCGTAACCCTGTCTCCTGTAATCCCTGACCACTGTAATCTAGTCCTGAGAAGGACCCTGATTACCACCACAGGAATGGGCAGGCAACAGCTTACACACAGTCAAATACAAACGAGACAGACAGGGGTAAAGAAAACACTGCCTTGCATACAAAACTTCCACTACAGAGGAACACAAAAGGTTAAGAAGATAAACAATAAGCGAGGAGAGGAAAAACCACAACAGGCACTCTTAAGGTACTGCCACACTAAGCTATCCCGCTAGCGATCTCGTTAGCGTTGCATACTAATGAGATCGCTAGTGGATTGTTTCTATATCGCTAAATGCTGCCGCATTTAGCGTATAGTTAACGACGCTATCGCCGTTAGCGATTCTTAACGACTTTAGCGGTACAAAAGTACCGCTAAATCGCTAAGAAAAGGTGCCACACAGCGATTAGATACTTACCCAGCGGAGCGCCGACGAGAAAATAGGGTCCGGAGCGATTCCAGCGACGAGCGAGATCACAGCAGGAAGCTCGCGCTGGAAGCTGCCGCACTGAACAATATCGCTAACGGATCGCTAAATAGTGACTTTTTTAGCGATCCCGTTAGCGATATTGTTTAGTGTGGCATACCCTTTAGCTTAAAGGGTATGCCACACTAAACAATATCGCTAAACGGGATCGCTAAAAAACGTCACTATTTAGCGATCCCGTTAGCGATGTTGTTGTGTGCGGCAGCTTCCAGCGACGAGCTTCCTGCTGTGATCTCGCTCGTCGCTGGAATCGTTCCGGACCCTATTTTCTCGTCGGCGCTCCCGCTGGGTAAGTATATATCGCTAGTGTGGCACCTTTTCTTAGCGATTTAGCGGTACTTTTGTACCGCTAAAGTCGTTAAGAAGATCGCTAGCGGCGATAGCGTCGTTAACTATATCGCTAAATGTGGCCGCATTTAGCGATATAGAAACAATCCCGCTAGCGATCTCATTAGTATGCGACGCTAACGAGATCGCTAGCGGGATAGCTTAGTGTGGCAGTACCTTAAGTCTTCTCAGAAACGATCCGCTCTGCTGGTCTGAATGAATGCTTTCAACGGCAACTTCCCCAGCAGACCAGCAGGTATATGAAGGAAGCTAATTAACAAAACATCAATCGCAGCTGGGCGAGGCTGGTCTGTCCAGCATCGAGAGAGAAAGAATTAACTCCCTCAGTGCTGAAAAACACCCAGCACCAGAAACTCAGCTGTGCGAAGTCAGGGTGTGCAATCGCGACGATCTCCGCCGCGACACACCCGTGACAAGACCCCTCGGCATGACTTGGGGTCCTGATCGTTCCCATGGAGACCCGGATGTCGACGACATCCGGGTCTCATGGTCAAAGAGACTTCATGACATGTGCAGTGCATGTCAATAGGTCAGTGTACAGAAGCTGCAGCGCTGCAAGCTTCTATAGCATGGAGATGCTGCTTCATCTGCATGCTATAGAATCAATCAGCCTGCACAAAATGAGTGTCCCATAGTGGGACAATGTGTAAAAATAAGAAATAAAAAAAAATGTAAATAATTGTAATATTAAAAAAAAAATAACTAAAAAAATCAATATTATATCAATAAATAAATATTTTAGTGAAAAAAATTCTAAATAAAAGTACACATATTTAGTATCCCTGCGTCCGTAACGACCCAATCTATAAAACTGTCCCACTACTTAACCCCTTTAGTGAACAACATAAAAAAAAAAATGCTTTCTCATAATACTGCCGAACAAAAAGTGGAATAACTCAATCAAAAAGACGGATACAAATAAACATGGTACCGCTGAAAACGTCATCTTGTCAAGCAAAATACAAGCAGCCATACAGCGTCATCAGCGAAAAAATAAAAAAGGTATAGCTCTCAGAATAAAGTGATGCAAAAATAATTTTTTTTATAAAATAGTTTTTATTGTATAAAAGCGCCAAAACATAAAAAAATTATATAATTGAGGTATCGCCGTAATCGTACTGACCCAAAGAATAAAACTGACATCAATTTTACCACATGCGGAACGGTATAAACGCCCCCCCAAAAGAAATTCATGAATTGCTGGTTTTTGTTCATTCTGCCTCAAAAAAAACGGATTAAAAAGCGATCAAAAAATGTCACGTGCCCAAAAATGGCACCAATAAAAACTTCAACTTGTCCCGCAAAAAACAAGAGCTCACATGACTGTGGGCCAAAATATGCGAAAATTATAGCTCTCAAAATATGGTGATGCAAAAACTTTTTTGCAATAAAAAGCGTCTGCCATGCGCCCAAACATATGGGGTATCAGCGTACTTGGGACAAATTGCACAACAACTTTTGGGGTCACATTTCTCCTGTTACCCTTGGGAAATTAAAAAATTGGGGGCGAGAAGATCATTTTTGTGGAAAAATTATGATTTTTTATTTTTATGGCTCTACGTTATAAACTTCTGTGAAGCACTTGGGGGTTCAAAGTGCTCACCACACATCTAGGGGTCTACTTTCAAAATGGTGTCACTTGTGGGGGTTTCCACTATTTAGGCACATCAGGGGCTCTCCAAACGCAACATGGCGTCCGATCTCAATTCCAGCCAATTCTGTGTTGAAAAAGTCAAACAGTTCTCCTTCCCTTCCGAGCCCTGCCATGCGCGCAAACGTTCCCCCCACATATGGGGTATCAGCGTACTCAGGACAAATTGCACAACAACTTTTGTGGTCCAATTTCTCCTGTTACCCTTGGTAAAATAAAAAAATGGATCTGAAGTAAATATTTTGTGAAAAAAGTTAAATGTTCATTTTCTTTTTTAAACATTCCAAAAATTTCTGTAAAGCACCTGAAGGGTTAATAAACATCTTGAATGTGGTTTTGAGCACATTGAGGGGTGCAGTTTTTCGAATGGTGTCACTTTGGGTATTTTCTATCACATAGACCCCTCAAAGTGACTTCAAATGTGATGTGGTCCCTAAAAAAACTGATGTTATAAAAATGAGAAATCGCTGGTCAACTTTTAACCCTTATAACTTCCTAACAAAAAAAATTTTGGTTCCAAAATTGTGCTGATGTAAAGTAGACATGTGGGAAATGTTACTTAGTAACTATTTTGTGCGATATAACTCTCTGATTTAAGGCATAAAAATTCAAAGTTTACAACCAGAGAAAAAAAAAACAATCACAAGTCCATGTAATACAGAATAATATAAATTTTATTAAATATCACAGATTAAAATAATGTACAATATCAGAATTATATACCAATATCAATATGCTAATACAAGAGCGCAAATGTCCATCAAACATATACGGTACTAAAATGATGTGGATATATAAAAAAGTGTAGGAAAAATCAGAAAAACTTAAAAATAACATTCAATAAAGTGCACACTTGTAGCTAAAAATAGTGCACAAAGTGTATACAATTATTGCAAAAGTGGAAATATGAATAATACATATGTGCAAAAAATATATATAAATAAAGTGCAAAAAATAGTGCAAGGTGTAAAGACACCACCAGGTGTCAGTATGTCCACATACATTATTTATATATATTTTTTGCACTTTATTATATATATATAATATATATATATTTTTTTTTTTTTTGCACATATGTATTATTCATATTTGCACTTTTGCAATAATTGTTGCATACACTGTGCACTTTATGATATACTATTTTTAGCTACAGGTGTGCACTTTATTGAATATGTTATTTTTAAGTTTTTCTGATTTTTCCTACACTTTTTTATAAATCCACATCATTTTAATATATGTTTGATGGACATTTGTGCTCTTGTATGAGCATATTGATATTGGTATATAATTCTGACACTACATTATTTTAATCTGTGATATTAAATAAAATTTATATTATTTTGTATTACATGGACTTGTGATCGTTTTTTTTTCTCTGGTTGTTGGCTTTGGTGTTTATCTTCCGATTGTCCTAGTATCTATAATAGTCCATTTTTGTCGGTTTGCATTATACTTACTGATTTTATGAAGTAATATACAGGATCTACCCTCATATATACTTACCTCAGTAGTGCTCCGATATATGGTTCCCCCCCTTTTGTTGTTTGTAAAAATTCAAAGTTTGAAAATTAAAACATTTTCGCCATATTTCCGTTTTTTTCATAAATAAATGCAAGTTATATCGAAGAAATTTTACCACTAACATGAAGTACAATATGTCACAAAAAAACAATCTCAGAATCGCCAAGATCCATTGAAGCGTTCCAGAGTTATAACCTCATAAAGGTACAGTGGTCAGAATTGTAAAAATTTGCCCAGTCATTAACATGCAAGCAACCCTAGGGAGTAAAGGGGTTAAAATAGGGGGACCCCCCAAAAAAAATGACGTGGGGTCCCCTATAATTTATAGCCAGAAAGGCTACGCAGACAGCTGCTGGTGATATTCCTAGCCTAGTAAGGGCCATGGATATTGGCCTCCCTCCCCCTGGCTGAAAATACCAGCACCCAGCAGCCCCAGAATTAGCGCATCTGTACGATGCGCCAATTCCGGCACTTAGCCTCTCTCTTCCCACTGCTGTGTAGCAGTGGCATATGGGGTAATAAGGGATTAATGTCACCTTGCTATTGTAAGGTGACATTAAGCCCGGTTAATAATGGAGAGGTGTCAATAAGACGCCTATCCATTATTAATCTTATAGTTTGAAAGGGTTAAAAAAAACACATACATAAGAATAAAGCATTTACACGACACGGTTTTTCATAATTTTTATTGTACGCCTAAATCCATTTGAAGCCATCGATCACCTGCAAAAAATGTAAAAAAACAAATCAACAGTATACTCCCTGTCCGACAGTCCCTCTTTAAAACGAGTGCCCCACGACGATCTCCCCTATAGAACGGTCACATCACCAGATGTGACCGCTTTATAGGCCTCCGATGACACACTGACCGGAGATAACCCTCCCGCAGTGTATCATCGGAGTTCACTTTACGGCACTACAGCCTTGAAAAAATTCTCACAGCTGTAGCGCCGCAAATGACAGGTGAACTCCAGTGACCTGTCAGCGGCGGAGTGATACAGTGCTGAGGATTATCTCCGTCACTGTATCCCTGGAGCCCCTGGAGAGCTGTTGCATCTGCTGATGTGACAGCTCTCTACGGGAGATCGTTGTGGGACAATCGTTATTAATGGGATTATGTCGGACACAGGGAGTATATTGGTTGTTAATTAATTTTTTTCAGGTGAGCGAGGGCTTAGGGGATTAGCAGATTATGGTGAGTATGGACTATATACTGTATGTGTGTATGTGTTTTATTTTTTTTTACATTCAACACATTAGCCGGATGATGGGACTACTACTGTCCCATCATTGGCTAATGGTCTCACTGTAGCAGGCATAGCCGGATGGGACTAGTAGTCCCATCGGACGATGCCTGCACACACACACAGCCCTGCAGACTCCCGCATATACACAGATCACGCAGACACCGGCACACACACTACACGCAGACTCCCGCACACACCATAGACGCACACAGTCACCACCCACAAACTATACATGCACAGTCACCACCCACACTCTTCCCTCCTCCCGGTCCACACCGTTTCATCCGCAACAAATCCGCCAATCTTTTTTACATCTGCGGTTTTGCTGCGAAAGTGCCCGACTCAATGCAAGTCAGTGGGTGCAGAAACGCTGCAGATCCGCACAAAGAATTGACATTCTGCAGAAAATAAAACGCTGCGAATCCGCACGTTTTTTCTCCGCAGCATGCGCACAGCAAATTTTTTTTTTACATAGGTTAACACAATTTTGATACACACTTGCAGATTTTTTGCGAATCCGCAGCAGAAAATCCGCTG
>JARQOD010000003.1:88748235-88805147 GCA_033576555.1 Oophaga sylvatica
ACCTTTAACTGATGAACACTAATAGGACGATAGCATATAACGTGACGGAAAGCACTATAACGTGACTGAGACACTTAACAGTGAAGAGCCTAAAACGTGATGAGGGAGCAATTAAAAATGTTTAAAAAAAAACCAAAAATGACTGATGACACTATAACAGGATGAGGGCCTATATACAGTGACTGATGCCCCTATAACAGTGACTGATGGGCCTAATCCCCGTGACTGATGAGCACAAAATTTACGGTGCTGATACACTTTACGTAATGAGAGCACATATACAGTGACTTGAGCCTAATACAGTATATGAGCCAAATACAGTGACTGAAGCTTTAATACAGTGACTGATGACACTATATACGGTGACTGTGAGCACTAATACAGTGCTGAGGGCACTTAAACGGTGAGATGAGCACTATATCTGACGATGAGACTATAACAGGACTGACCCTATATACAGTGACGATGAGCACATATACGGGGAAAATGACACATATCCGTGAATGATACCATATACAGTGACTGATGAGCACTATATACAGTGACTGGTGAGACTATACACAGTGAATGATGAGCACAAATATACAGTGACTGATGAGCACTATACACCCAGTGACTGATGAGCACTATATACTGTAAAATGATGACACTATATACAGTGCTGATGACATTATATACAGTGACTGATGAGCACTATATACAGTGACTGATTGAGCACTATATACAGTGACTGATGAGCTGGTCTTGAGCTCCCACAGATTATCCCCAGTATTCCTGCAGCCTTTTTCACTGGCGCCCTCTCCTGCACAGTAGCAGTATAGCACAGTATAAGCTGTTCCCCCATAAACCCCGCCTTTGTGACGTTCCATGCCCCCCCACGCGGATGTCACAATTGCCACCTGATGACATAAACAGAATCTTCGGTCACTAGATGCCAGACCACTGATTTCTGCTCTATTCATTTCTATAAAACTGATGGAAAAAGCCGAGAAGCAGCTATAGATAATGATGATCAGGGGCCCGAGCATGGACCACTCTGCTCCATTCAGGCAGAGACTGCAGACCCCTGTTCTCAGACTCTCTGGGGTGGGGGGCAGTGGTTGGATCCTAGGGATCAGAGATAACGTCGTTATTTGATGAATAACCTTTTACCAAGCCCGGCTGATTTTCCTATTCTTCACAATGACAGCATCATACACAAACCCAGAACAAATATGTTTACACACACGTATACAGTGACATACACACACACACACAGTATACAGTGACATACACACATATAGAGTGACACACACACGTATACAGTGACACACACACACACTTATAGTTACAAACACACACACACACGTATACAGTGACATACACACACACACACGTATACAGTGACAAGCACACACGTATACAGTGACATACACACACACGTATACAGTGACATACACACACACGTATACAGTGACACACACACGTATACAGTGACAACACACACACGTATACAGTGACATACACACACGTATACAGTGACATACACACACTTATACAGTGACAAACACACACACGTATACAGTGACATACACACACACACGTATACAGTGACATACACACACACGTATACAGTGACATACACACACACGTATACAGTGACATACAAACACACGTATACAGTGACATACACACGTATACAGTGACATACACACATATAGTGACATACACACACACGTATACAGTGACACACACACACGTATACAGTGACACACACACACACGTATACAGTGACACACACACACACGTATACAGTGACACACACACGTATACAGTGACATACATACACACGTATACAGTGACATACACACACGTATACAGTGGCATAACACACACACGTATACAGTGACATACACACACGTATACAGTGACATATACACACACAGTATACAGTGACATACACACGTATACAGTGACATACACATGTATACAGTGACATACACACACATACAGTGACATACCACACGTATACAGTGACATACACACACGTATACAGTGACATACACACACACGTATACAGTGACATACACACACACGTATACAGTGACATACACACACTTATACAGTGACATATACACACACACGTATACAGTGACATACACATGTATACAGTGACATACACACACATACAGTGACATACACACACGTATACAGTGACATACACACACGTATACAGTGACATACACACACGTATACAGTGACATACACACACACGTATACAGTGACATACACACACACGTATACAGTGACATACACACACACGTATACAGTGACATACACACACACGTATACAGTGACAGCACACACACGTATACAGTGACATACGCACACACACGTATTACAGTGAACATACACACACGTATACAGTGACATACACACAACTACACAGTGATATACACACACAAGTATACAGTGACATACACACATATACAGTGACATACACACACACGTATACAGTGACATACACACACACGTATACAGTGACATACACACACACGTATACAGTGACATACACACACATATACAGTGACATACACACACGTATACAGTGACATACACACGTATACAGTGACATACACACACGTATACAGTGACATACACACACACGTATACAGTGACATACACACACACGTATACAGTGACATACACACACGTATACAGTGACATACACACACGTATACAGTGACATACACACACGTATACAGTGACATACACACACACATATACAGTGACTTACACACACGTATACAGTGACATACACACACGTATAGTGACACACACACGTATACAGTGACATACACACATGTATACAGTGACATACACACACGTATACAGTGATATACACACACGTATACAGTGACACACACACACGTATACAGTGACATACACACACACGTATACAGTGACATACACACACGTATACAGTGACATACACACACACACGTATACAGTGACATACACACACGTATACAGTGACATACACACACACACGTATACAGTGACATACACACACGTATACAGTGACATACACACACACGTATACAGTGCCAAACACACATATACAGTGACATACACACACATATACAGTGACATACACACATGGATAGGTCTGTGCAGACACACACATACATAAACACACACAAGCCACTGTGGGGGATGGGGACACAGCAGAGAGAACTGATATCACCCCCTGCTGTGAGCCTCCTCCCTGCTCTGTGATGCTGCTGGGAATGTAACAGTGGAGGCAGAAGACACAGTGTAGTCTCCACTATTGTCCTCAGTGCTGTGTGGCCCCGGGGCCCTGACTGCAGGTGAACACTCACCATTGTTGCACAGCAGGCAGGAAGCCAGAGCCAGCAGCCAGCGAGCGCTCTCATCAGGCAGGCTGGGAAAGCGCTCATTGGCCAGCGTCTCTCTTCCTGCTGACACGCCCCCTTTTTCAATGGAAGAAGCGCTGTGAGCAGCGCCCCCTCCCGGCTCTTGGTGTCCAGCATGAATGATTACAGGCTGGAGAGGGGGCGGGGTCACGCAGCACTGGGCCCCGCCCCCTCAGCAGGAGTGCCTGCTCCTGCTGCCATACACCTCTGCCTGCAAGGGCCCCCAATCCCCCATCCTCCTCTTCTGTGCGCCCCTGTGCACATATATATATATATGTATGTGTGGCTACATGACTATAGAAATGTTTCTACATGATACATGTATATATGTGTATAGGAATTATGTGTGTGTACATATATATTATGCATTCATTCACACAGCTATACATTATATATACACTGCTCAAAAAAATAAAGGGAACACTTAACCCCTTAAGGACAGAGCCATTTTGCAGCTTAATGACCAGGTCAATTTTTACAATTCTGACCACTGTCTCTTTATGAGGTTATAACTCTGGAACGCTTTAACGGATCTTGCCGATTCTGAGTTTGTTTTCTCGTGACATATTGTACTTCATGATAGTAGCAAAATTTCTTCGGTATGACTTGCGTTTATTTATGAAAAAATGAAAATATGGCGAAAATTTTTACAATTTTGCAATTTTTAAACTTTAAATTTTTATGCCCTTAAATCAGAGAAATATGTCACACAAAATAGTTAATAAATAACATTTCCCACATGTCTACTTTACATCAGCACAATTTTGGAAACAATTTTTTTTTGTTAGGAAATTATAAGGGTTAAAAGTTGACCAGCGATTTCTCATTTTTACAACAAAATTTACAAAGCCATTTTTTTAGGGACCACCTCACATTTGAAGTCACTTTGAGGGGTCTATATGGCAGAAAATACCCAAAAGTGACACCATTCTAAAAACTGCACCCCTCAAGGTGCTCAAAACCACATTCAAGAAGTTTATTAACCCTTTACGTGCTTCACAGGAACTGAAGCAATGTGGAAGGAAAAAATTAACATTCAACTTTTTTTTTGCAAAAAATTTACTTCAGAACCATTTTTTTTATTTTCACAAGTGTTAAAAGAGAAAATAAACCACAAAATTGGTTGTGCAATTTCTCCTGAATACGCTGATACCCCATATGTGGGGGTAAACCACTGTTTGGGCGCATGGCAGAGCTCGGAAGGGAAGGAGCGGCATTTGACCTTTTCAACGCAGAATTGGCTGGAATGGAGATCAGACGCCATGTTGTGTTTGCAGAGCCCCTGATGTGCCTAAACAGTAGAAACCCCCAAGTGACATCATTTTGGAAACTAGACCCCCTAAGGAACTTATCTAGATGTGTGGTGAGCACTTTGAACCCCCAAGTGCTTCACAGAAGTTTATAACGTAGAGCTGCAAAAATAAAAAATCATATTTTTTTTTAACAAAAGTGATCTTTTTGCCCCCAATTTTTTATTTTAACAAGGGTAGCAAGAGGAATTGGACCCCAAAAGTTGTCCAATTTGTCCTGAGTACGCTGATACCCCATACAGTATGTGGGGGTAAACCTCTGTTTGGGTGCACGGTAGAGCTCGGAAGGGAAGGAGCGCCGTTTAACTTTTAATCTCAAAATTGTGAGAGCGGATGCCATGTCAGGTTTGGACATGTGCCTAAACATCAGAAATCCCCCAAAACTGACCCCATTTTGGAAACTACGCCCCTCATAGATGTTATCCAGGGTATATTGAGCAATTTTAACCCAGAGGCACGACAGAATTTGATAACATTAGGTCGTCGTATTGAAAAAGTTAATTTTTTAAACAAAAATCTTGTTTTAGACCTGAATTTCTTACTTTTGTCAGAGATTACACCAAAAAGTGGACCCCACAATTTGTTACCCACTTTCTTATGAGCGTGGTGATATCCCATATGCAGTCAAAAAGTTCTGTTTGGACAAACTGCAGTGCTCAGGCAGAAAAGGGGACAATGTGACAAATTTGGCTTTATTTGAAAATCCTTTCAGGAATTATTAGTGGGAGGCATGCTTTTAAAAATACATTGGATGATTATAAAATCTGGTCTTGCTAACAAAACTGTTGTCCTGCATTTTCGTATATTGTAGCAGGAAGAATAAACTGTACTGGAATGATAGGCAAAATGTGGAGGAACATGGAGCCAACTATGTGGCAAAGCTGAGTTTGTTCCAAAGATGAAAGAACACCAGCAGGGCTAGCATGGCAGAAACTTTCAGAGACTGGTCGTACAACGTCCTTTTAGCTCCATCAATCCCTATATGAGAGACGACTGTGCCAATAGACGTGGTGCACCATAGCAAGCTCCCACCCCCCAAGGTCAGAACCACTATATGCACAAAACAACCAATCCCCTACAGAATCTGTCAAGTATTGTCTGGAAACAGAGGTTCGGCAAGAATCATACAGTAAAGCCCATAGTGTAGAAGTACGGAACTTCCTCATTTTTAGAAATCCTCCAATAAAATGATCATGCCCGTATCACCAACATAAATATAAGTAATAGAAATGGAAGCCAAAGTTTTGTGTAACAAGACAGTCATAAAATAGTCAGTTAGATAAATGGTCAAAAATGTTTGTGAGTAATCAAGTCCTAGAATTAATTTTCAGATGACCTGACTTTTCAGGAACATTTGTGGGGTCCACACTCTGGGGTGTACAGACATGGGTACGTGGACGAGAATTTGTTGGAATAGTAGTTTGATATGGGATTGATCAAGTCCTAGAATTAATTTTCAGATGACCTGACTTTTCATGAACATTTGTGGGGTCCACACTCTGGAGTGTACAGACGTGGGTATGTGGATGAGAATTCTTTGGAATAGTAGTTTGGTATGGGATTGATAAAGTGTTGGAATTAATTGTGGAATGGGGTAAAATGGGATCTACTAATGAAAATATTCTCTATTACTTGTTCCAAATTACTCTACTGGGGCCTCTAAGCAGAAAATAAAAATTATATTAAAAAAACTAATTGTAGGTGGTGTGGTAGGTCTCAAAGCAGGGGGAGATACAAAGGCCTGGTTGGGATGGGCATGTGGGGCAATAGTAACGGGAATCACTCCGTTTGCCATGCTTCCTGCAAACCCGGCATCGTTTGGAGGATACCTTTGGGTGGGAGTGACAGGGACAGGGTGAGGAAAATGGCGCTCTGCAAGTGTCTGGGAATCCTCAGACTCGAAGGCTTCCCCTGGAGCCATTGACTGAAATATGAGACCCTCAATAATTTTTCCTGAAACTGGAGGAATGTAAGGGGTCCTTGGGATTTTTTATACAGGACAAAACTGTTGTATGTGGCAGTTTGAATAAGGTAGATTGCCACCTTTTTGTACCAGGCCCTGGTCTTCTGTTTGACCAGGTATGGTTGCAGAACCCGGTCTGATAATTCAACGCCACCCATAAATTTATTATAGTCTGTGACGCAGACCATTTTTTCCTTGTCCCTGGTGGCACCCCTCTCTCTGACCGTCACAGTGGTGTCCACATGCAGTATGGTTAGCATGTAGATGTCCTTCCTGTCATTCCACTTCACTGCAAGGAGTTTGTCACTTGAAAGTGAGAGTGACGCCCCCTTCTCCAAACGTCTGGACACCAACTGTGACGGAACCCCCACTCTGCTTTTCCTGACTGTCCCATAGGCCCCTGTATTTGCAGCGTGGAGGGATTTATATAGGGGATGCTGTAGTAATTGTCGGTATACACGTGGTACCCTTGATTTAGAAAGGGCGTCATTAGCTCCCAGACAATTTTGCTTGGGATGCCAATTGTCTAGGTGCAGTTTGGGGGGTTTATTTGGCGGTCCCTACCTTCATAAATTAGGAAGGTGGAAGTGGACCCTGATGAGCTCTCACACGTTTTGTATAATTTGATTCCGTATTTGGCACGCTTGGAGGGGAAAAATTAGCGGAATGACAGACGGCCCTTGTAGCTCATCAAGGACTCGTCTACTGACACATTTTTCTCTGGGGTATAGGAATTTAGAAATGAAGTTTGTAGGATTGAAATTAGGGGGTCTCAATTTATTTAGCCGATCATAATTGGGGTCAGTTCTTGGGGGGGCTTGGGAATTGTCACTGAAGTGGAGAAATCTCATCAGGGCTTCGTAACGGACTTGGGATATGATGGCTGCAAATACAGGGGTGCTGTGGACAGCTTTTGTTGCCCAGTAAAAGCGGAGTGTTTTTTTTTTTACTAAACCCATATTCAGGGTAAGGCCTAAAATTTTTTTTTATTTCGGGGACATTTGTGGGGATCCAGGAACGGTAATGAAAGGCAGTGGGTTTTTGGGAAATGTATTGTCGGGCATATAGGTTTGATTGGTGGAAGATTAATTCTAGGACTTCGGGGCTAATGAAAATTTGGAAAAAAATCTTTGGGGGTAAAATTGGCGACATCTACTCTTATTCCAGGGACAGCAGAAAAAGGGGGAATTTGAGGGGAAAATGAGGTGTCATTATACCACAGCGATGGGGGGACTGCAGTACTTGGTCCTGCCTCCTCTGAACCTTCAGCAGTGACGACCGACTCCGCTACCATCGGGCTGGGGGATCCCGTGGAGGAAGAGTCGTCGTCACTGTCTGAAAGCTGCTCTGCTTCAGAGGCAGATTCTGTTTCACTGCCGGAGCTACCGGAGCAAAGCAGACTGTAAGCTTGCTCCGCGCTGAAAGTTCTGCGGGCAATTTTATTTATTTCCCTGCCTAATGAAATACTAACCCTAATCTAACTCTAGTATTTTTTTTCCTCCTAACCCTAATATGTGTAACCTTAACAGCAAAAAATTATTAAAAAAAATATATATATTTTCCTTATAATCCCCTGACAATGAGGATGGGGATGCGGGGAATACGGAGAACGGGGGTGGGTAATTTGATTTTTAGGATGCTTGCTGACACTTAAGTGATTTTTTTTCACTGACGGAACAGCACTTCAGCTGTAGTCTATCTCTCTTCTTTCCCAGAACAACTACAAGGAGAGAAGACAGAAAGCACAGCCCAAGTGCTGCCATATTTACAAATATTAGGGGTTTTGATTACTGTGATAGGGACTACCACAGTAATCAAAACCCAGCAGCCAATGAGAAAATTCTCATTGGTTGCCGGGTGCCGGCTGGCAGATCTTGGCGGGCGCACTCCGTGAAGAGAACAGGGTGCCATTGTCAAATCTGCCAATCTTGGTGTTCTCTGACAAATGCCAATTGCCCTGCACGATGCTGGGCGGTAAGCGCAACACCCACTTGTAGACGTTGGGAGCTCATACAACCATCATGGAGTCTGTTTCTGACAGTTTGAGCAGACACACATGTATGTTAGTGGCCTAGTGGAGGTCATTTTGCAGAGCTCTGGCACTGCTCCTCCCTGCACAAAGGAGGAGGTAGCGGTCCTGGTGCTGGGTTGTTGCCCTCCTACAGCCCCTTCCACGACTCCTGATTTACTGGCCTCTTTCCTGGTATCTGCTCCATGCTCTGGACACTGTGCTGATAGACACAGCTACCCTTCTTGCCGCAGCTCGCATTGATGTGCCATCCTGGATGAGCTGCACTACCTGAGCAACTTCTGTTGGTTGTAGACAGGGCCGGCGTCAGCACCCGACACACCCGGGTAAGTGCCGGGGCCCTGAGCAGGCGGGTGGGCCCACTCACCGTCGGGCACCCCGGCGCCCGTTAGCGGTGTCAGCGCCGCCACTGGGCCCCCCCCGCTTGCTCAGGGCCCCGGCAGCAGCCGGCGCAATACTTACCTCTCCCCGTGCCTCCGCTGCCACAGCTCCGAGCTCCAGGGGCGCCTGCGCTTCCTCTCTCACAGCAGCGTCGCTGAATGACGTCATCATTCAGTGGCCGGCTGTGGCAGAGAGCGCGCGGACGCCGGACAGGTGAGGTGTGTGTGTCTGCATGTGTGCCTGCGTGTATGTGAGAGAGTGCTGCCTGCGGTGCTGTATGTGTGATGGTGGTGGGGGGAGGCAGTGATGGTGGTGAGGAGGCAATGATGATGGGGAGGCAATGATAATGGGAAGGCGATGATGATGATATTAATGGGGAGGCAATGATAATGATGATGATGGGGAGGCAATGATAATGGGAAGGCGATGATGATAATATTAATGGGGAGGCAATGATAATGGGAAGGCAATGATAATGATGATATTAATGGGGAGGCAATGATAATGATGATGATGGGAAGGCAATGATAATGGGAAGGCAATGATGATGATATTAATGGGGAGGCAATGATAATGATGATGATGGGGAGGCAATGATAATGGGAAGGCAATGATGATGATGATATTAATGGGGAGGCAATGATGATGATAGGGAGGAAATAATGATGATGATGGGCAGGCAATGATGATGAGGGAAGCAATGATGATGATAATGGGCAGGCAATGATGATGATAATGGGGAGTCTTTCCACAGCACCCTTTCCTGAGCCGTAACAGTGCAGAACGCAGCACAGTGTAGAGGAGAGCTCCATATTTTGTATGGAGCATTATATGTGGTCCAGTATTCTGTATGGAGCATTATATTGGGTCCAGTATTCTGTATGGAGCATTATATGGGGGATGGCGGGGTGACATCCTGTATGGGGTATTATATGGGTGATGAGGGGGAGACTATGTGGTGCCCATAATATTGTATGGAGGACTGTACTGTCCAGTCTGTACTGTGCGCTGTGAGGATTTGGCGGTTTTTGAGCTATTGTACAATTTACAATAGGTATCAGTCATGTAATGGAAGAAGAGAAGTGTTTGGCGTTGTGCTATACCCATATTTCTCTGCAGTATCTGTGCATCATGAATCGTGGTCTGTGTTAAGGGGGCCCACTGAGACTCTTTCGCCCGGGGCCCATAAAAACCTGGAGCCGGCCCTGGTTGTAGACACCACCTCATGCTACTGTACAGTACCTCTAGGGGTGAGAGCAATGATAAAATGCAAAAGTGACCAAAACAGCCAAAAAAGATGAGAATAGAGAAATGGTCTGTGGTCACCACTTGCAGAACCACTCCTTTATAGGGGGTGTCTTGCTAATTGCCAATCATTTGTACCTGTTGTCTGTTCCATTTGCACAAAAGCAGGAGAAATTGATTCATAATTATTATTATTATATATTTTTATAGCACCATTTATTCCATGGCGCTTTACATGTGAAAAGGGGCGAATATAGACAAGTACAGTAAACGTGAGCAATACAAGGCACACACAAGTACAGAAGGAGAGAGGACCCTGCCCGCAAGGGCTCACAGTCTACAGGGGATGGGTGAGGATACCCTAGGAGAGGGTAGAGCTGGTCGTGCGGTGGTTCAGTAGACTGATGATCACTGCAGGTTGTAGGCTTGTCGGAAGAGGTGGGTCTTCAGGTTCTTTTTGAAGGTTTCCATGGTAGGCGCGAGTCTGATGTGTTGGGGTAGGGAGTTCCAGAGTATGGGAGAGGCACGGGAGAGGTCTTGTATGCGGTTGTGGGAAGAAGAAATAAGAGGGGAGTAGAGGAGGAGATCTTGAGAGGATCGAAGGTTGCGTTGGTGTAATTGGTGTTGCTTTGTTACTGGAGAGGTAGATTTCACAGAAGTGTGATTGACTTGGAGTTACATTGTGTTGTGTTAGTGTTCCCTTTATTTTTTTGAGCAGTGTATATATCGCTCTCTACTGTATATATTACAACTATACTGCACATATACACACAAATATGAAGTTGTGCAGTAGCTGAGGTGTGTAGTCCGATGTGCAGCAGCTGAGGCGTGTATTGTGAGATTCTGCAGCAGCTGAGGCGTGTATTGTGAGATTCTGCAGCAGCTGAGACGTGTATTATGAGGTTCTGCAGTGGCTGAGGTGTATTAAGTACAATGTATTGTATCTTTTTCTGTGAATTTCAAAATCCTTGACTTTTTTTTTCCTTTTCATACCTCAAAGAAAATCAGCGGCAAATCTGCTCCAAGGTTCATGCGATTCCTCGTGGATTTGTTTTACAGATTTCCCAGCATGCCAACATGCAACCTGCCAACTGGTGTGAGCCCACACTGATTAGTAGGGTTATTCAGGATTAATATGGCGGTATTCTTGCATGAACAGTGGTACCTGTCCTCATGCTGTGTATGTGGTGCTGCACCTCAGTCCTGTTCAGGTCACTGGAGCTGAGAGGCAGAACAGGGTATAACCCAAGGACACTTTATTATTCAGGAAAGCAGAGATATATTTTTTTTGTACAATCCCATTTAACCCCTCTCCAACATGCGCCATATATAAACGGCGCCACGGAAGCAGAGTTCCCACAAAGCGTAGTATATATACTGCGCCGTGATCACGCAGGCTCACGCTGAGAGAGCTGACACCCTGCAGTGACGCCCACCATCGGTGCTAGCGTTTATCCCCTGTGATGCCACTGTCAATTGTCACAGCAGAATGGCAGCTCCCTCTGTGCTGCCCTCAGCACAATGATGTGATCGCATTGTGTAGATAGTCTCCATGGTAACCCTAGGCCCAAAGATGGTGCAGGGTCACCCAGGGACGGTGGCCTGTCAGCTCATACTGAGAGCACGAGCTGACACGCCTCCTCCCTACCTGTCAGACGCTGCTCTAAGGCTACTTTCACACATCAGGCTTTTTGAATCAGGCGCGATCCGGCGTGTTTCTAAAAAAACGGATCCGGTACCGGATGCGTTTTTTTAGCATTGACTTACATTAGCGCCGGATCGCGCCTGATGTCCCTGTGTTGCATCTCTCTCTCTCTCTCTCCATTGATGTCTGTATTTTCAACATGGAAAATTTTATATTTCCGGGTTGAAAAGGTCAGGACGGATCAGCCAAAAAACCTGATCAGTTTCATCAGTTTTTTTAAATCAGCACCGGATCCGTCCTTTCAGGCATAGGACAGATGTCGCCTGATTCAAAAAGCCTGATGTGTGAAAGTAGCCTAAGAGTATGTTTCCATGTTCAGGAAACACTGCGGATTGGACGCTGCGTACAGCCGCAAAGTCCAATCCACAGCGTTCAGATGTTACAACATAGTGGAGGGGATTTAATGAAATCCCATGTCCACTATGCGTTCAAACACGCAGGTGGCATCCCTGCGTAACCGAACATGCGGCGCTTCTTTCTAGACCTCAGCATGTCTATTTATCTTGCAGAGATGCTTACCAGTGGTGTGCGTCCCGGTCTGGAGACCGCCGCAGCGCAGGACCAGATTGTGAGAAGCGCTCCTGCCTCAGGTCAGCTGCCTTATGGACAATACAGGGAACCCTCAATCCACCATCCCTTTAACAGGGAGATGGAGAGGGACCGACCACCCTCCATCGCCACTGTTCTGTCAGTGGCGATGCAGTGGGTGCCGCACGGACACCATAAGAGCCTCTGTATATCCAAGGGGTTCAATGCCCTAGGATGGAACAGGGCTGTGGTCCGGCAATGTAAGGCTGGATGCAGACGGGGATACATGGAGGCGACACTCCATGTGCCCATCTGTTGAAGGTGTGGGGAAAGCGGTGCCCTGAAGGGACCCGTCGCCCCTAACATGGTACATGTTAAGCCACTCTATTGGACTCCCCTGGATCCTCAGAATCTAAATCTTGTTTTGGAGGCTTTTCAGTCTCCACCTTCTGAGTCTTATCAGAGAGAACTCTAGCAATCACTTCTATAAGGAAGGATTTGGAGCTTGCGGCTCTGTCTGGTCGTGCCCCTTACGTTATTCTTCGTCAGGATAAGGTAGTGGTGAAGTCAGTTCAGTCTTTTCTCCCAAAGGTGGTTTTGAGTGTTCACCTTAATAAATATATAGGCCAGCACCGTCTCATCCTATTAAGAAGGTTTGACACTGTTTAAACGTTGTTAGAGCCGTGAAATATTATTTATTGGTTACTGCCCCATTTAGGCGTTCGGATTCATTGTTTGTTATACCACAGGGCCCATGTGTTCCAGTCATTCTCATTGTTCCAGATTGGCCTCGGAAGGGCTGCTATTTGGATGAGATCAATCTCCTGGTGGATGTCCCATGGTCTTTCCCGGACTGCCTGGACCTTTTGTCCCAAGGATCGTTCTACTATTCGAATTTAATGGCACTCAATTTGACAGCGTGGCTGGTGAAGCCGCTATTTGAAGGACAGCAGGTCTGTTTTAATCATTCAGCCATACTATGATTAGAGCACGGAAGCAATCCTTGCGAGTCTACTATCACACTTGGACGGCTTATTTTCATTGTTGTGACTTGATTGGTGACTTCACCTATAGCTTTTTCCTTGCCAATGCTGCTCTTCTTACAATTCATGTTGGAAAAAGGACTGGTGCTTAATTTCTTAAAGGGTCAGGTGTCCTCCCTGAATATTCTTTTTCAGAGAGCTTTAGCATCTACACCCCAAGTTAAAACTTTTCTTTAGGGGTGGTACATGTTAAGCCACTCTATTGGACTCCCCTGGATCCTCAGAATCTAAATCTTGTTTTGGATGCTTTTCAGTCTCCACCTTCTGAGTCTTATCAGAGAGAACTCTAGCAATCACTTCTATAAGGAAGGATTTGGAGCTTGCGGCTCTGTCTGGTCGTGCCCCTTACATTATTCTTCGTCAGGATAAGGTAGTGGTGAAGTCAGTTCAGTCTTTTCTCCCAAAGGTGGTTTTGAGTGTTCACCTTAATAAATATATAGGCCAGCACCGTCTCATCCTATTAAGAAGGTTTGACACTGTTTAAACGTTATTAGAGCCGTGAAATATTTATTGGTTACTGCCCCATTTAGGCGTTCGGATTCATTGTTTGTTATACCACAGGGCCCATGTAAGGGTCAAGCCACTTTTAAAGTGACTATTGCCCGCTGGATCAAGACTGCTATTATCTAGGCCTATAAGGTTAAGACCAGGGTGGCCCCATTTAGGATTAGGGCGCATTGCACATGTGCGGTGGGGGCTTCCTGGGCAGATCACATCAGGCATTAGCCTTACAGCTCTGTAAAGCAACTACTTGGACATTGGTGCATACTTTCTCTAAGGTTTTACAGAGTGCACAATTTTGCCACGGCAGATGCAAGCTTTGGTATGAAAATACTGCAGGCGGCAGTAGCAGACTTCCGCTTCGGTTACGGTGGAAGACTAGGTGGTAACGGTATCATATTTCATATTATCCCACTCTATGGCCAGATTTAGGACATCCTATGGTTCTATGTCCCCTAAGAGGATGAACAAGAAAAATACATTTTTTACTTACCGTAAAATCTGTTTCTCCTAGTCTTCATTGGGGGACACAGCTTCCTCCCTTGGTTGCACGGTTGGGAGAACAGTTATGTTTCTTCTTGATTTTATTCTTTTCTCCTAACTTCTTTCTTACAAAACTGAGGGAGCCTGGCTCCACCAGGCAGGGCATAGTCTGCTGGTAAGGAGCCAATTTTATTTAATTGCAATAGTAGTGTCAGCCTACAGGTGGCAGCAGACTATCCTATGGTTCTGTGTCCCCTAATGAAGACTACGAGAAACAAATTTTACGATAACTAAAAACTCTATTTCTCTATCGCTTCATTGGGGGACACATATAACCATGGGTGTATGCTGCTGCCACTAGGAGGCGCTGACACTATGCAGAAGCAAAAATAAAGGTTGGCTCCTCCTCTGCAGTATACACTCCACCGACTGCAAGAAGCAAATCAGTTTTAGCTTAGTGTCAGTAGGAGGTGGACACGGGTCTCTCTGTAGACCCATATCTACCTAATGTGCGTCGTTCCTTTTCAGGTACCTTCCGGAGGGATACTGTGTGAACAGTCACTACTGTATTCCCACGCAGAGACTATGAGTATGGCGTGTACTGCCACCCCGTATCCTCATATGTCTGTTACCATGCAGGACCCTCGCAGATCCCTAACACGGACGGGTGTTTAGGTGACTACAGGGAAAAAGACCTGGGCCTGCCTCCGTCTGCCACCCACTCGCCCACCAGAGCCTGCCGGTGACGGATACACGGACGTCCCGCATCTGAATCCCGGACGTCCGAAGATCTTTGGAGGTATTGTCTTTTTTTCCTTCCTCACAGCAAGAAGATAGAAGAAAAGAAGACAGAAAAAAAAAAAATAGGACCATCCAAGACACAGAAGCGGTCATGAGAGACACTCTCCCCTCATTCCGGGTTCAGTCCTGCGGACAGTAGTGCCCTTGGGTAACCCTAAGAACCCCCTTCCCCAGGTCACCTCCATCTTCTGTGCCGGGTCCCGACCTTTAAGCGCTTCTTCTTGGGGCCACGCTGAAAGCGCTAAGTTTTTCCTGTGGGGGCCCCCCTTTTCTATGCCTTTCTATGTCCCGGCTTCAATTTGGGCCTAGTGAAGCGCCGGCTCCGCCCCCTGGCTTCCGGTCGGGCTTTTCTCCCACCCGGCCTTTCTTACAGCGCTGCCTTAGCTCCGCCCATCTTACACAGCGTCACTGTGGGCCGGAGCAGCAGCCATTTGCCCTGTTATCGACTTTCTGTTCCCCCCCTCTCTCTTCGTCACTAAGAGGGGGAATTTTTTTCTTGTAAGCAGCGCGCGCTTTTTTCTTCTGGGACAGGCGCCATCTTCGGCTACTTCAGCCTCAGACATCATACTTCAGGAGCAGCCATCCTAAACCGTGAGTTGCTCTGCCCTGCAGAGCTGACACTCTCCTCTGTCTCTTTTCTGTCCCCCAACCTTTCTGGCATCACTTAGTAGGATCGTTTTCATTCCTTCTTAGCACCTCACCACGCAGTCTTACAGAGAGACTGCGGATCCTTGTCGGGAAACAGACTAAGTCTGTGCGTCCTTGGTCCTATTAGCGTCCTTCCTCAAGATACTGCTAGTGGTTATGACCCATAAAGTGATCACCGCCGTCGACTTACTAGCAGAGCCTGAAGTTTTCCCACTAGTCTAGGGACCGAACCCTGTTTTGGCCTGTCCTTCCGATCTCGGAATGGGCCACAGCTAGTTTTTTCTCACAGCCTGTGCCCAAGGACCATTTTCTGCACACTGCTCTAGCAGCCTCTTCCGGAGAAAGACAAAACTGTCTTCTCACACACACACAACCTAAGGTTGCTACTAACTCCAACCCTTGGCTAACCAGTCTGGAGTCAGACCATCGTCCCGTAGGGTACGTCCGTATGCTCAGCTGGCATGGTGTGTTAGAGTCTAAGGGGGTGCTCCCTCCTTACCTAGGAGTGGGGTGTCACACCTCTGGTTGAGGTGCAACATCTCTGGGGCGACTGGACCCTCAGGGGCGCTACACTTGCTCGTCTTCGTCTTCTCCCCTCTGCCAGGCCTGCAGCACCCCATAGTACTCACTACCAGGAGTCCCTTTCTGACCCAGGCGAGTCTGAGACCCCTATCCCGGGATGGGCTCCCTCTCTGACGCAGTCGATTGTGGGTTTCACCAGGGTAGCACAGACCCTGGTGGCCTTGATAGACTGATTGCCTCTTCCAACTGCAGTCGCCAGTGGATCACAGGTTTCTCCGCCGGGCTCTTACATCTCAAGCCGCAAGAAGCCCGGACAAGAGCACCGGTCTAAGTCCTTTTTCCGCCCAATCTCACCAGCCGAGCCTTCTCGGCGAGATCCCTCTTCCGGGTCCCCCTCTCCCGAATCTGACGACACATCTTCGAACGCGCCTTAACAGTACGAGTCGGACCTGGATCCAGAACAGGCCTTCAGCATATGGATATGGGGCAGAGCCTGAATGTGGCGGTCAACCAGACCTTAAACATCAAACATACCTCTACGAATCCGGCAGATCAGGCGGTTTCGTTTAGACGGTCTAAACTACCTTCCAAGGTCTTTGTCCCACACACTGAAGTTGTGGACGTACTCAAAAGGGAAAAGGACAATCCGACCAGACGTTTTCAAAGAGGGAAGCGCCTCGGCATCCGGTACCCCTTCTCCCCTGAGCTCACCGCTAACTGGACGCCTTTCCCTGCTGTGGACCTGCCAGTTCACAGACTAGCACGGTCCTCCCACCAGCTTCCCTCAAGGTTTCCAACGATAGAATTATAGGATCGCTGGAAAAATCAGCCCTTGAAACGGCAGCTTCTACATTTGCCCTGCCTTTGCCCCTGCCAAAGGCCATAGGCAGATGGGCAAAATATCTTCGGGAGAGCATCAATGCGGGAGTTCCACCGAGCGAGCTTGACGTCCTCGCAGACCAAATTCCCTATGCTGGGACATACTTGGTAATATGGGAGCCATCTGTTGGAACATTTGGCTCAAAGCATGGCAAGCGGACCTTTCATCAAAGAAGTTGCTTACCTGTCTCCCATTCCAGGGAGGCCGCCTCTTTTTGGCTCCACGATTGGACTAGATCATTAAGGAGGCGGCTGGAGACACGAGTTCCCTCCTTTTCACTGTTTATTTCCGGCGACGGAGGATCCCACCGGTCAGTGCATGCCACAGGCCCGTCAGGTCAGGAAGAAAGCTTCTTTCAGGCCCACTCCTTCCTGGCATCCTCATAGCAAACTTCGTGCCCGGAAGGACCTGAGTTCCGTTATTCGACTTCCGTCCCCCTAAGGATCCCGCTCTGGGTTCGGGTTTCTTGCTTCCATCGCCTCCCTCCTCTGTACGAGGGTTATCGTTCTCGTACCGAAATAGGAATGCTTCACAGGTTTCTATTCAAACCTATTGGTTGCGCCAAAAGAAGGGCGACGTGATTCGGCCCATTTTGGATCTCTAGTTTCTGAAATCGAGAGTCCCTCCGCTTACTAATTGCTTCCATGGGGACGCAGGAATTTTTCTAAGGTCCTCAAGATCAGGGCCATCCTTCTCTACCTCCATCACTGGGAAACTGCTTCTCAGTGGTCTGCCGGTCAGAATTCAGACGAATATTGCCACAGCGGTGACATACATCAATCACCAAGGGGGGGCCAGGAGTCCCCTGGCGAGGGTCAAGATATCCAGGATTCTCACAGGGCGGAGTCAATGTTTTCCGACAGGATCCGCAGTGCAATTCCCTGGTCGCAATTCGCGCTTCCCTGCCTGCTTACTCCCCTTTACCTTTCTTCCCAGGATGTTGAAGAGGATTAAAGCGGAAGGGGTGCCGGTCATTCTGATCGCACCACATTGACCCAGTAGGTCTTTTTCCGCAGAGATTGTCAATCTTCTGGGGGTGCCCCCTGGACGCTGTCACAGGGACTGATCTTCCACCAGAGTTCTCAGTGGTTCATTTGACAGCGTGGCTGTTGAAACCGCAGTTCTAAGAGCGTCCGATTTCACCGATCGGGTGTTACGCTCCATGAAACAGGCTAGACTTGGTCAGGGCAGTGAGGATCTATCTCACTAAGACCGCTTCCTTTAGGAAGTCGGATCTCCTATTCGTCATCCAGATGACGCACGCCTGCAAGGCTACGATTGCACGCTGGATCAGGTCCGCAAGTTTGGAGGCTCACTGGTTAAGAAGAGGCTCACTCTTCCCGGGCAGTGGGCGCCTCCTGGCAGTAAACATGGGGCATTCGCCCTATAGCTCTGCAAAGTGGCAACCCGGTCTTCCATCCACAAGTTTGCCAAATTGTTCCGGGTCCATACCTACGCTTCAGTGGACGCCAGCCTATGCAGAGGTATCTTGCAGGCGGCAGTGGTAAGCTCTTTGATCGCAATAGAGTTTTCTGCTGTTTCCCTCCCCATGGACTGCTTTGCGACGTCCCATGGTTATCTGTGTCCCCAATGAAGCGATAGAGAAAACAGGATTTTGGTTGCTTACCGTAAAATCTGTTTCTCGGAAGCCTTCATTGGGGGACACAGCACCTTCCCTTGTTTTTTTCTACAACTCCTGTTTCTTCTATGTGCTATTGTTACAGTTGAGTTGTCCGTTTGTTATTCTATCATGTTGTTCTCCTACTGCTTTCTCACTAACTGATTTGCTTCTTGCAGTCAGTGGGGTGTATACTGCAGAGGAGGAGCCAACCTTTATTTTTGCTTATGCATAGTGTCAGCGCCTCCTAGTGGCAGCAGCATACACCCATGGTTATCTGTGTCCCCAATGAAGGCTTCCGAGAAACAGATTTTACGGTAAGCAACCAAAATCCTGTTTTTTCACAAAAGTTTCTCATGTGGAGTTGGACATACAATGTAAGAATGGTTGCCGAGTGGAATAAAACATTATGTTTTTTATTTCTCAAACGCACCCAATGAGTTCTTTTGTTAAACCCAAGTGGGTGTTATCCAAGTATGAGTTGGAATCTGATAAGTATGGGCCTCAGTGAAAAACACATTTGGATTTAAGTAAAGTTAGCTCAGTTATTTCATCAGGTGCCAAATACTTTGCTTATTTCTCTGTTACTGAGAGGCGACATAAAAACAAACGTTTTGTTACATGTTAAGCTGGGCACGCGATGTTATAGTGGCTGCAGAATGTAAAATGGTGAAAGGTCGTCTTTAGTAACGTCCACTTCTTCAACAAGATGAAGTACTGGAAAGGTGGAGAGACTTGATAAGAAACTGGAAGAACACACAGGTAGGCTCACGAGCTCATGTAGGACTGTCTAGCGTCATACATGGTAACAAATGCTCATCAGAAGTAATAAGTTATGTTGGAGCTTTGAATGATGAAATTAATCAGTGGACAATGTCAGCGCTGCAGCCATTGTGTATAACATTTGTGGGATGAGCTTTACGTTAGGAAGTAAATGGAAATTCTGCAGCCACTCAAGCTGGAGACTCCAGTTTATTGATCTCTTCACATATGGCACAAATGATCTTCTCTACACATTTCTCGTACGAGTAAAGGAAGAGATGGGTAAATCAGAGGCTCCGCTTTTCCAAATTCCTTTATTGAACATGGAAACAGAAATATTGCACACAGTGATGTTAACTGTAGCACTGCTCGGCTTGTCATCAGATGAAATGTTCCACCATTAGAGCTTCATATTAAAATAAAGGCACTGACCAAAGATGACCACTGGGCACACAACATTTATGTAACCGTGTAATGGTCAACCCCTAGAAAAGGTAAATCCCAGACGTTTCTGATGTTCCTTCATCTGCATTATGCCCTAATACACGGCCATCTGAAGGCCTTTACAAGCTATTGCTGCAGAAATCAGATGCAACGTAGTCTCAGAAATGGACGTCAGGACAACGGCTCATAAGACACAGTTATACTTTGCCAGCAGCCCTAGGATGGTTCCCAATCCACATGCATTATGAGAGCCATACTAGATTGTGCCTGGCGAAAACTGCCATTATGCAACTAACTGATCTAATATAACGTTATTGCTGCCGGAGCGTTTCTCACATTGTCCCATAGATCAGAAGACTGATCCCAATGCCTGACATCTGCTTCACAGTGACCAGGGACCATCTGGTCTTGTGTAGATTAATCCCCGTGTTATGAGACATTCTGCAGCCATGTAATAGATCTTTGTGCTTCACTCTTGACCATTTTCAAGATCTTTGCTTGCTAATAGTGACATACCCAGACAGAAACCTCATCTTGACCAAGATGTAGGAAATCACTTTACCGGTATTAATATATGTATCAGCAAACCTGCAGGACAGAAGATCGTCAAGACTGGACACAACTGTAACAAACCCTCAGCTGTGTGACGTGCCAGGCCAAGACAACAGCCTTTGGATCGAAACAGTAATTAGGAACCTTGAAAATAGTGAGGAGCTGAGGCACAGGAAAGTTACAGAATTTATCATACTGTGTAGATCAATGAACCCTAATATAAACAGGAGAGGACACATTTTAAACATGAATATTAAGGCTCATGCAGACATCTGTGAAACTCTGTGAGAGCATGGCCAACAATGGGTGAGAACGGACTGCAACGTGAAAGAAGAGTGTCCTAAGATCTCTGGACCAAAGCTAAGCAGCCTTAAGCACATGTTGAGCTGGCAGACAAGCAGACAGTCCGTGCTCACACCGACAGTCACAGGCATCTGCACGAGTCCTTAGTCAGTTAGGAGGCCATACATGTAGTGGCAGCGAGCCGTGTAGCCAAGAACTGCAATTTTGCAATGTGGTTGTGGGGTCTGAGGCACTCCATCACTACAAGCATCGGCTCCTCCAAAGTCCACACGGTGACTGCTCCTCTGTGCGTGGACCGCACGTAATTACCAATCTGTAACCTTTTACAAAGCCTCACTGGATCCAATCTGTGACCCATTAACTATTCATCTCCCCAGGTTCATCGTTCATTCATTACTGTCCAATATTTGTTACTCATCTCTGGCGAGTTCATCCCCTGCCATCGGAATGTGCATGGTGGAGGTCCCATTATAGCTGCGCTCACCAGCTCCTTGCTGGATGGGTGCCAGGCCTGAAATCCAGGGAGCCCCCAAGCTTTGGTAGATTTCACACTTTTTTTCTCTCTCAGACGTCCTTCCCTGAAATCACCTGAGTGTGGATGGTGCCAGCATCTACCTGCTCCACTTCCTGCAGTCCTGTCACCTGTAGACCAATGATACTGCCGTCCTCAGTCTGCACCGGGAGGACGTGATACTGAGACAGTGCATCAATCTCCTCCGAACTGCTGATCAGGAAGTGGACCTCAGCCTCCTGTTCTGCAGGGACCACCTGCCAGGCAAACTCCTCTTCCGGTGGCGCCAGGCTCCATTCATTCTCCAGAAGACTCGACTTATTGTTCTGAAATTAGAGGGATCAGCATAAGTTCCATTACAATCTTAGTTACAAGTACCAAATGAGGACTCCTCTTACTTAACCCCTGATAATAGAGAGCCTAGAATGACTATAGAGGTATGGCGCAGCCCTCACCTCGGATATTCATCATCAGAAGGGCCAACTTGTGCCATTTCTCTGACCATCAGCATATGCTGCCTCCGGTAAATCTATCACTCAGCTTGAGGATTCTGTAACTCAGGGGGTATACATCATCTGCACCAAAATATTATGATTGCTTAACTCCTTCACGCCAATTTCCCTTTTTTGTCCCCGTTTTTTTCCTCCCTGTCTTCCCAGAGCCATAACTCTTGTTTGCTGTCCACATAGACATATGAGGATTCTTTTTTTTTGCTGGACTAGTTGTTCTTTTGAATGACACCATTCATTTTTAACACCTAGTGTACTGGAAAATGGGGGAAAAAAATAAAAATGCGGTGAAATTGCAAAAAAATTTAAGTTTTTTGTGAATTGTTTTTAGGGTGTACATTTATTGGTAACAATGACCTCAATAGAATTCTCAACAAAAACATTATTACGGCGATACCAAACATGTCCAGTTTTTATTATTTTAGTGGTGAAAAAAATCAGACGTTCGAAAAAAAAATTTTGGGGTTGTGTTGCCATTTTTCGAGACCTAAAACATTTTTATTCTTCAGTCTGAGGGAGCTGTGCGATTGCATTGTCCCACCCATGACTGTTAGCGGCAGGTCCTGGCTGTAATACACAGCGATCACATGACTGGTATGGGACGGGCTCGCTCCAGGAGGCCACTCCATGCACCCACTTCCAATTTGCTAAGTACATGTATGGCGGATGTCGTGAATGGGTTAATCAATACTTTCGGTGGCACCTTAGCAAATGCATCCACCAGAAACATATTTAGGACTGCTGTTCTCCCTGCAGCCCTCACAAGGTAATTATGAAATCTAACAGTCTTCATACTCACATTTCTCATCGCCTCTTTCCTCTTGACCCTGGGCACATTAGCCTTCGCCACCTTCTCTTTCTGATGGTCCTTTTGGTGCTGTCTCAGGACGAAGCGCTCATGAAATGTGGCCGGGCAGAAGCGACATTTCAGTGCATACTCTGTTTGAGAGTGCTGCTTGCGAATGTGAATCTCTGCAAGATAGGTCACAATGTAAAAAAATCAGGAATGACTATGGAAGGCGATAGCAAACGTGGTAGTCACGATCCAAATACACTACTCAAAAAATAAAGGGAACAGTAAAACACGGATTTTGGTAAGAACTTACCTGTAAAATCCTTTTCAGCGAAGGAAGGAAGAGAGACACAGTATTCATTACTGATGGATAGGCGGAGCCCCAGATCAGGATGTCACCTCAGATCAAAAGAGTGCTGACTGGCTGGCCCCTCCAGCTCGGGCTCCTCCTACTCAGCTCCAGTCGTACCAAAGCTTTGAGGAAAAGAGCCAAGATCACCAGCGGAGCAACATAACCCCTTCTGAAGGAACTTCAGAGAAAAAACACAAGGATACAGGTTATGCATGCAAAGAAAGCCAAAAACCACAGAGTTCCAGGTACTACTCACGGAACCTGACTACTGCGATGAGCTGGCGATGCTGGAACAGAGCCTTAGCGCGCTGACCTCAGCCCAGATAATCGCTATCAGATAAGGGTCGCGCTGCATCTGAAAACATCAACACACTTCTGCCTTGGGAGGGTGCTGTGTCTCTCTTCCTTCCTTCGCTGAAAAGGATTTTACAAGTAAGTTCTTACCAAAATCCGTGTTTCAGCTGCAGATGGAAGGAAGAGAGCCACAGTATTCATTACTGATGGGACGTCCCAAAGCAGTTCAAAAATAAGGGTGGGAAAAACCAATAAAAGGCAGAAACCCAACAACCTTAACAACAAAGCGCAACCAGCGCTAAACACAAGTTCATCCAGAACTTTAAACTACAGCTGCCTGCAGGACCCTACGTCCGAGGGCTGCATCAGCGGAAGCACTGACGTCCACTTTATAAAACTTTGTAAACGTGTGGACAGAGCGCCAAGTTGCCGCTCGGCAGAGCTGCACTGCCGAGGCACCTTGATGAAAAGCCCACGATGAGGCCACAGCTCTCGTAGAATGGGCTCGAATCTTAATCGGGCAAGATTCACCCCGAAGACGGTAAGCTTCCAAAATAGCTGACCGGATCCAACGAGCTATAGAATCCTTGGAAGCTCGTTGACCACGCCGACGACCTGCTGGAACCACAAACAGGGAGTCCGTCTTACGAAAACCTTGAGTAATAGATAGATAAAACTTCAAGGCCCGCACTAAATCCAATGTGTGTAAATCTCGCTCTTTCGCATTCTTCGGATCCGGACAGAGTGAAGGCAACACAATATCCTGGTTAACATGAAATTGTGACACCACTTTAGGAAAAAAATCACCCCGAGTGCGAAGCACTACACGTTCCGGAAAAAACTCCAGAAAAGGAGGCGAACAAGAAAGAGCTGCCAACTCAGAAACTCTCCTCAAGGAAGTGACTGCAACAAGGAAAGCCACCTTCCAAGAAAGTAAAGAAAGGCTAGCAGAAACCATAGGCTCAAAAGGTTTATGCTGAAGAGCCTCCAAAACAAGGTTGAGCCGCCAAGGAGACACGGGTGCCTTCCGCGGCGGAAACTTACGAGATATACCTCGGAAAAAGGAGAGCACGTCTCTATTTGAAGCAATGGTTCTCCGAAACAATAAGGACAGAGCAGAAATCTGACCTTTCAGAGTGCTTACTGCCAAACCCTTGTCTAGCCCATGCTGTAGAAAAGCCAACAGGTTGGGAATGGAAAATTTTCTCGGGTTCCGAGAGGACCCCAAACACCACGAAAAGAAGGTTTCCCAAATTTTGTGGTAAATCCTAGTAGTAGCCGGACATCTTGCAGCACGAAGGGTAGCAATGACCTCGGCTGAGAAACCTCTACGGGTCAAGATTTCGGTCTCAAGAGCCACGCCGTCAAACGCAGGGACATCAAGTCCGGATGACAAACGGGCCCCTGAGTCAACAAGTCCGGTTGAAGAGGGAGTGGAAAAGGAGGTGCCGCCAACAGCGACATTATTGTCGAGAACCACACCCTTCTTGGCCAGTCTGGAGCTATCAAAATAGCTGGAATTCTCTCTAGTCTGATCCGACGCAGTACTAGAGGAAGTAAGGATATCGGCGGGAATACATAGATCAGCTCGAACTGATCCCACTGAGCCACTAGAGCATCCACCGCCACCGCCTTCGGATCCTTGTACCTGGACATGAATGTCGGTAACTTGGCATTGAACCTGGATGCCATCAAATCCACTTGGGGGGTTCCCCAGCGAGAGCACAGTAGTGCAAACACATCCGGATGGAGGCTCCATTCCCCGGAATCCATCCTTCTGCGACTGAGAAAGTCCGCTGTAACATTCTGAACCCCTGGAATGTGAATCGCCGAAATGGCTGGTACATTGGCCTCTGCCCAAATCAGAATTCGGGACACCTCTACCATGAGTCTGGAACTCCTTGTCCCACCTTGGTGATTGATATACGCGACAGCCGTCGCATTGTCTGTCTGCACACGGACTGGCAGACCGCTCAAAGGGACCGTCCAATGTTGGAGGCAAAGGAAAATCGCCCTCAATTCCAGGATGTTGATCGGAAGCACAGACTCTTCCGATGACCATACCCCCTGAATCCAGAGATTGTTCCAAACACCCCCCCAGCCCGTCAGGCTGGCATCGGTGGTTATGACTGACCACTTCGGAGAGAGGAAAGACTTCCCCAGGGAGAATGCCCCTGGACGTAACCACCATTCTAGAGAATCCCGCACCGCGCGAGAAATGGTGACACTGCAATCCAGCGATTGCGACTGATTCCATCGACTCAAGATGAACCTTTGAAGAGTCCTGGAGTGGAACTGGGCAAAAGGAATTGCCTCCATGGACGCCACCATCAGTCCTAGAAGACGCATACACTTCCGTAGAGACATTGCCGTTGAGGATCTCATAATCTGTACATGTCGAAGAAGACATGACTGTTTGTCTGGTGGTAGGAAAACTACCGACCGAAACGTGTCGAGATGCATTCCCAAAAAGAGGATTGTCCTCGATGGTTCCAGGGACGACTTCTCCCAATTGACCAGCCAACCGAAGTCCTTCAGAAACTGAAGAGACAAATCCCGAGCCGTCAACGCCTCCTCCTCCGAGGAAGCCATGATCAAAAGATCGTCCAGATAAGGGAGAATCGTAATCCCCTGTCTTCGAAGGATTGCCATGAGAGGCGCCAGAATTTTTGTAAAGACCCTTGGCGCTGAGGCTAAGCCGAACGGCAGAGCCATGAACTGGTAATGATTCTGACCTATGGCAAATCGAAGAAAGCGCTGATGAGCCTTTCCGATGGGAATATGCAAATAGGCGTCGCGAATGTCGATTGACACCAGAAAATCGTTCTGTGACAGAGCTGCCACAACGGAACGAAGCGACTCCATGCGAAATTTCCGGGCATGGACATGCCGGTTTAATCGCTTGAGATCCAGAATCGGGCGAAATTTGTTCTCCTTTTTGGGAACTATAAAAAGGTTGGAATAAAAACCTTTTCCTCGGTCCTCTGACGGAACCGGTATCACTACACCCTTTTGTAGCAGAGATTCAACCTCTCGCTGTAGAGCGACAACAAGCTCGGGTTCCGACGGAACGCGAGACTGACAAAAAACATTTGGGGGTCGAGAAGCAAACTCTATGAAATAGCCTGCCGACACAATCCGCGTTGCCCAGGAATCTGGAACGCGAGCCATCCAAGTCGCCTTGAAAAGAAGCAGGCGACCCCCCACTCGAGAATCCTCGAGTGGACCCCTGGCGTCAATTAGACTTTGCGGGCTTCTTGTCAAGTTCCCGCTTGTCCTGGCGGAAACTCTGCTTCCAGGAAGTACGAGTTTTCTGAGAGGATTTCTTTCCTGAGAAGGAAGGACGACCCGATCCCCACGAGGAGTGACTAGATCGTCCTCGGCCCCGAAAGGACCGCCGACCACTATAGACACCAGGCCTACTGGACACCGAGGCCATGGCCCTACGCTGTGGTAATGCTGATTCCTTCGCCTTAGCCTTGGAAATCAGCTCTGTGAGGTCAGATCCAAAAAGATGGCCACCCTTGTAAGGTAAGGCCAACAACCCTTGTTTGGAAACTGCGTCCCCGGCCCACTGTCTGAGCCATAAAGCTCTTCTGACTGTGACCGCTGAAGCTTGCGCTTTGGCCAGCAGAGATGCCGTATCCAGACCGGCATCAAAGATATAACAGGCTGCCGTTTCTAACCATTCACAAGTTTCCCGTATCTCAGATAACGGAGATTCATTGTGCAACTCCGTCTTCAGACGTGCCAACCAACTTAGAGAAGCTCTAGCAGCACACATGGATCCTAGCACTGCTCGGAATCCATGACCCGCAGCCTCATAGCTTGCTTTTGCCGCCAATTCTGCTTTTCTATCCAAAGGCTCCTGTAAGCTCGCTTTTCCCTTAATAGGGAGTAGTGAGGATTTATTAAGCTGAGATAAAGACACATCCACTTCAGGAGCAGAAGTCCAATTAGCCTTTAACTCCGCAGAGCAAGGATAAAGTGTATCCAAGAAATGCGTTCCATGAAAACGCTTATCTGGACATAGACGTTCCTCCTCTATTACACTATTAAGCTCATCCAGATCTGGCAATGTTGTACGCGAAGCACGGGACTCCTGGAACATGCGTGCTGATTTACCAGGACGACTAGTTACCTCCTCCGGTAACTGTAATATATCTCTCATGGCTTCAATTAATGCCTCCGTACGCTTCGCCATAGAGGAACGCCCCTGCGGCTCGTCCGCATCTGAATCGGATATTTCTCCATCCGAATTTAAAGGGGAACTCTGCCCAATATCAGATACGTCTGACTCGCTCCGTGTAGAGGCCGGTAACGGCCTGCGTCGCTTCCTCTGAGAAGAATTAGCAGACACATATTGACCTAAAAGGTCAGACAAGTTGTTGATCGATCGAGCGATATCGTCCAATTTTTCACCGCTGTCGACCGCAGCGCTAGACGTTGTGGAGGTCTGCGTATCTGATTGCCGCAATGGCACTGGGACGTGATCCGCGGCATCTGAACTCTGTTCAGACATGTCTCACCTGTATGAACAGGTCAAAGCGGTAATACCAGCAAAAACTATGCGGTTTTTCTTTTTTTTTATTTTTTTTTTTTTATATATGCTGAAGGGTTAACGCTCCACCAGGCAGGGTTACCCCAGCGGTATTCAGTCAAAAAATTTTTCTGGTAGAAATAACCCTCAGAAGGGTTAATATTGCAAACTCACCACAACATATATATATGAAGTGTGAGTCCCAGCCAATTTTATGTCTCTAATGAGACTGCAGCTGCAGGATAGCGATCGCTGCGCTGCAGGGTGAGGAATCAGCACTCACCCAGCTGGCCGTGGTGTCTTATGAGGAGAGGAGCGGTCTGAGGAGCCCAGGAGCCTGTGTAATGGCCGCCACAGTGAGGGAGTCGCAGGAGAAACGCCAGAGCGCGCGTCTTCCTGCTCAAAAGACCGGGGATAGGCCACGCCCCCTGCTAGCTCAAATGTTGAGCGCGAACTCCCCCGCTCCTGCTCCCTCTCTGTCCTGCAGCTAACTGCCTGCGGACAAAAGATCACCACATCTACAATGTAACAGCGCTGTCACAGCAGCGCTGAAGCATACTGACATACAGTAGTAGCGCTGTCACCGCAGCGCTGAAGCACTCACACATTATTATAATAAAAATTGTGTGGAAAACTCATCAGCTCAGCGCCACAGGGACCCCCAGGGTTTCTGGCGCTATGCCCATGCTTCCCCCCAGGGCGGGAAGCGCAGTGACCCAGCGTGTGGTTTGCGCCCCCGCCAGGGAAAACTCTCCTCATCCCCCAGGGCCGGCAAGGATTCTGCAGGGACCATTATGTAATTACAGATCCGCCAAGGGAGAGGCTGGTGAAAAACACTGATAAACATGTAATAGCGCTGTCACCGCAGCGCTGAAGCATACTGATATACATGTAATAGCGCTGTCATCAGACGCTAAAGCACTCACACATTAATAATAAAATTTTGTGTGGAGTACTCACCAGCCAAGGCGCCACAGGGACCCTCAGGGGTTTCTGGCGCTATGCCCATGCTTCCCCCAGGGCGAGGAACGCAGTGACCGCACGTGTGGTTTGCGTCCCGCCAGGGAAGCTCTCCTCATCCCCCAGGGCCGGCAAGGATTCTGCAGGGACTTTGAGTAAGTACAGATCCGCCAAGGGAGAGGTTGGGGTACAGCAGCGCTGGTACCCCTGAGACCTCTAGACCAACTAGTGATCCAGGTCTCCTGTCCGAATATAAAATAATAAAATCTTCTGAGGAGCTGCATTAGCAGCGACCATCCTTCTGGACCTCAAATCTTAGACTGGAGCTGAGTAGGAAGAGCCCGAGCTGGAGGGGCCAGCCAGTCAGCACTCTTTTGATCTGAGGTGACATCCTGATCTGGGGCTCCGCCTAACCATCAGTAATGAATACTGTGGCTCTCTTCCTTCCATCTGCAGCTGAAATACCACATTCTAGATATGACTGAATGAAATCTTCCAGTTCCAAATCTTTATTCATTACACAGCTGAATGCGTTGAGAACAATAAGACATAAAATAATCAATGTAAATCAAAATTAATATCCCATGGAGGTCTGGATTTAGAATGATTCTCGAAATCAAAGTGGAAAATCAAAATCAGGCTGATCCAACTTCGTTGGAAATTGTCAGGCACACCGCACTGCACTTGCTCACTGAGCCAGTGCGTGTGTCCTGAGTGAACAAACTGTGCCCAACGATACTTGTATAGTAGAACCGCAGCAGAGAAGATGTGTGCTTCTGAGGACACAGGACCTTCCGCACCATGTGACTGCCAAGGGGCGGGGCCAGCACACGTCTCTCAGAGGCAGCAGTATCAGGTAGAGAATGTTTCAGGCCAAAGGACCTGCAGGCACGTGACTGCCTAGGGGCGTGGCCTAAGCTCCAGAGATCTAGGAGGTAAAGGAAAACTCCTAGAAGGGTAACTACGAAATAAAGTTACCAAGGGGCATAGACAGAATGGATAGTCAGGATAGCCAGGTCATACACATAGAGGGCGACGAAGTACAAAAGGAGCAGGCAGAGAATAACCAGAACACAGCCAAGGGGTCATACACAGACGGAGCAACGCAGTACAAAAGGGACAGGCAAAACTCGTAACAGGGACACAGCCAAATCAGAACCAAGCAAGCATAAAATGTAGCACAGGCACAAAGAACTGGCACAAGCACAGGGTCAGACACACTCAGCCAAAGGTCAGAGTATAAACGACAAAGGCTGGCTTCACAGTGAGGCTATAAAAAGCCTCCCAGGACCCAGAAAGAGGCCAACCAAGTTAACCCCGCGACTACCTGATCCAAGAACCCAGTAAACCATGACAGAAATGCCTCAAGACTGTGTGGCCTCCACGTGACTGTATGAGCTCCCTACAACGCCTGGGCATGCTCCTGATGAGGCAGAGGATATTCTCTTGAGGGATCTCCTCTCAGACCTGGACTAAACCATCAGTCAACTCATGGCCAGTCTGTGATGCAATGTGGCATTGGTGGATGGAACGAGACATGATGTCCCAGAACTGCTCGATTGAATACATATCTGGGTAACCGGCAGGTCAGTCCATAGCTTCAATGCCTTCATCATGCAAGAACTGCTGACACACTTCAGCCACATGAGGCCTAGCATTGTCATGCATCAGAAGGAACCCACGACATAGTGCACCTGCATATGGTCTTACAATAGGACTGAAGATCTCATCCTGGTACATAATGGCAGTCAGTGTACCTCTGTACAAGGAGGCTAGCACAAGAAGGGCTGTGCAGCCCTCCAAAGAAATGCCTCCTCACACCATTACTGAGTCGCTGCAAAAATCGTCATGCTGAAGGATGTTGCAGGCAGCAGAACGTTCTCCACAGCATCTCCAGCATGTGCTCAGTGTGAACCTGCTCTCATTCGTGAAGAGCACAGGGCGCCAATTTCGAATCAGCCAATCTTGGTGTTCTCTGGCAAATGTCAATTGCCCTGCATGGTGTTGAGCTGTAAAAACATGCACTTGTGGACGTTGGGACCTTATACCACCCTCAATGAGCCTGCTGGGGGTCATTTTGCAGGGCTCTAGCACTGCTCCTTCTCTTTCTCCTTGCACAAAGGAGGTGGTAGCGGTCCTGCTGCTGGGTTGTTGCCCTCCTTCTGCCCCATCTACATCGCCTAGACTGTCTCCTGGTATCTGCTCCATGCTCTGGACACTGTGTGGACAGAAATAGCTACCCTTCTTGCCACAGCTCGCATTGATATGCCATCCTGGATGAGCTGCACTACCTGAGCAACTTCTGTGGGTTGTAGATACCGCCTCATGCTACTGTACCTCTAAAGGAACTGTCACACTAAACGAGATCGCTAATGCGTCACGATTTTATGACGCAGTAGTGATCTCGTTAGCGACGCAGCTGCGTGTGACATGTAGCAGCGATGTAGCCCCTGCTGCGATGTCGCTGATCGCTCATGAACGTTCTGAGCCGTTTTTTGGTCGTTGGTGTCCCGCTGGTGAGCCTGAATCGCTGAGTGTGACACCCTTTATGAACGACTTCACCAGGGTCGCAGGTGGGACTAGGTTTTCCCAACACCGCAGAGGTCGTTATAAAGATCGCTGATGAGTTGTGTTTGGAATCTAACTAGCGATCACATAGCGATCGCACCAGCGATCGTGCCAGGTCGTGTTGTTGTCGTGATCGCTGGTGCGATCGCTAAGTGTGACAGTGCCTTAAGGGTGAGAGCAACGACAAAATGCAAGAGTGACTAAAACAGCCAAAAAGGATGAGAACAGAGAAATGATCTGTGGTCACCCCCTGCAAAGTCTCTCCTTTATAGGGGTTGTCTTGTTAATTGTTTGTCATTTCTACCTGTTGTCTCTTCCATTTGCACAACAGGAGAAACTGATTCACAATCAGTGTTGCTTCATAACTGGACAGAAAGAATTCACAGAAATGTGATTGACTTGGATTTACATTGAGTTGTTTAAGAGTTACCTTTATTTTTTTTTTGAGCAGTTTAAAATGGTCAGACCGCTATCAAATGTATCATTATCTCTGTGTTCTCCCTGCATACAATATTCCACTTTTCTAACTAAAATTCCTGATAAATGATGAATAACATACTCACTTAGGCCAACCTTCCCAGTCAGGACGGTGTCACACAGGGGGCAGTGTAACTTTGGCAACTCTTTTGTGTGTTTCCGCAGAACGTGCATTTCCATAGTAGCTTTTTGGGTGAACGTAATCTGACAAACGGAGCAAGAGAATGGACGTTCACCTAAGGAGAATAAAAGTTGTCACTCATGAAAAATGCACAAAAAATGAAAGACCCAGGAAGTCATCAATCTCATAGTATCACAGGGTTTGGAATATCATCACCGTATAATAGTCTCTCTTCTTTTGACTTTTTAAAGGCCGGGAATACCATAGTTGCACCTTGTCGGAAGGGTTTTACACTGCATGCTTCTATGTTCTCCTATCTTACTGACCTGTATGCGTCCTCTTGTGTCTAGTCAGCTTGAAGGCATCTGTGGTGGCATAGTTGCACTGATCGCAATGGAAAGGTTTGTAATCATTGTGGATTTGTACATGTATGATCAGGTCTTCAGCCTAAAGAGGAGATGAATCACATAATTACAACACAGTGATGCACTTACAGCGCCCCAGTCTGTGCAGTAGCATGACGCAATGTGCCCACAATATATTATATGTAAGCCCAGGTACTTTATCTTTTCTTTTAGCATTATGATAAATAGTCGGTTATTCAGAGAATTGTAAGGTTTCTGAAGACAGATCTCCTGGGCAGCAGCCACACCCGGGCAGCCGCAATAGGGCACCAGGGGGCAAAGAGAGAAGCTATCCACCAGGCTAGTGCGTATGTAGTTACATATTGCATTTCTCCACTTTTCCCATTTACTAATAGTGAAGAAGCAGGAGCAAAATATATCAGGAATCTTCACAATCTAATTACTAATACAAGTGCTTCTCACAAAATTAAAATATCATTAAAAAGTTAATTTATTTCAGTTCTTCAATACAAAAAGTGAAACTCATTATATAGAGTCATTACAAACAGTGATCTATTTCAAGTGTTTATTTCTGTTAATGTTGATGATTATGGCTTACAGCCAATGAAAACCCAAAAGTCATTATCTCAGTAAATTAGAATACTTTATAACACCAGCTTGAAAAATGATTTTAAAATCCGAAATGTTGGCCTACTGAAATGTATGTTCACTCAGTAAATGCTCTCAATACTTGGTTGGGGCTCCTTTTGCATCAATTACTGCATCAATGCGGTGTGACAAGGAGGCGATCAGCCTGTGGCACTGCTGAGGTGTTATGGAAGCCCAGGGTGCTTTTATAGCAGCCTTCAGCTCGTCTGCATTGTTGACCCAAAATCTCATCTTCCTCTTGACAATGCCTCATAGATTCTCTATGGGGTTAAGGTCAGGCGAGTTTGCTGGCCAATCAAGGACAATGATACTGTTGTTTTTAAACCAGGTACTGGTTGCTCTAAAATGTCCTGGTAAATGGCTCTGCTAACTTTTGTCTTGATAAAACACAGTGGACCTACACCAGCACATGACATGGCTCCCCAAACCATCACTGATAGTGGAAACTTCACACTAGACCTCAAGCAGCTTGGATTGTGGCCTCTCCACTCTTCCTCCAGACTCTGGGACCTTGATTTCTAAACGAAATGCAAAATTTACTTTCATCTAAAAACAACACCTTGGACCACTGAGCAACAGTCCAGTTCTTTCTCTCCTTGGCCCAGGTAAGACGCTTCTGGCGTTGTCTATTGGTCATGAGTGGCTTGACACAAGGAATGTGACACTTGTAGCCCATGTCCTGGATACGTCTGTGTGTGGTGGCTCTTGAAGCAATGACTCCAGCAGCAGTCCACTCCTTGTGAATCTCCCCAAAATTTTTGAGTGGCCTTTTCTTAACAATCCTTTCAAGCCTGCAGTTATGCCGGTTGCTTGGGCACCTTTTTCTACCATACTTCTTCCTTCCACCCAACTTTCTATTAATACGCTTGGATAAAGAACTCTGTGAATAGTCAACTTCTTTAGCACTGACCTATTATGGCTTACCCTCCTTGTGGAGTGTGTCAATGACTGCCTGTCAAGTCAGCAGTCTTCCCCATGATTGTGGAGCCTACTGAAACAGACGAAGGGACCTTTTTAAACGGTTAGGAAGCCTTTGCAGGTGGTTTTTGTTAATTATTCTAATTTACTGAGAAAATGACTTTTGGGTTTTTATTGGCTGTAAGCCATAATCATCAACATTAACAGAAATAAACATTTGAAATAGATCACTCTGTAATGAATCTATATGAGTTTTACTTTTTGTATTGAATAACTTAAAGAAATCAACTTTTTGAAGATATTCTACTTTAGTGAGAAGCACTTGTATACTGCACAAATTTCTGGGGAATCTCTCAGGAAAGAGTCTCATTCTAAACATCGTGAACTAGGTCATGATGAGACAATCAGATTCAGAAACCACTTCCTTCTATAAAAGAACAGGCTAGTCAGGTATCGCTAGTGCAGGTTGTTATACCTCAAATCAGCCGTGATAAAGGAGTATCTTTTTTTATGAAAGCAGCATTCTATAGGTTTGTTTTTGGTTTTTAAATGCAGTGCTGCAGTGGTCTTTCTAATGTAAAGTTTCCTGCCTCTAGTCTCATACTTACCAGTCACCATTTTCATCTCTTCTCGGCGCTGCTCCATTCGGTCTCCTGCAGGTTGTGACTTGCTGGATTGCTCCAGTGTTTGCTGGGCGATCCATAAGTCACAACTCCATGTTAGTTTATGAGAACCAGAACGAGGCGCTCAGACGTACACAGAGAGCTTGTAACCCTCTGATTTCTGGTCACTCAGAAAGTCAGTCGCAAGATGTCGGCGTGGGACAAGAGCGGCGCCAGGAGGAGCTGAAGACAGCAGGTGTTAAGTATAATACTACGGTCAGGGAACCACTTAAAAATAACCTGTCAAAAGGATTTAGCTCTATAAAATAAAGGCATGGCCATAATGGATCTGTGATGCTGATAAATATGATGATACCTGATGTAACAGGATCCGCTCATCTTGTGAAGTTTTCATAAAATAACGTCTTGTGTGTTGTGGGGCAGTATGTGGGGGCAGGGTCTTCTTATGGTCCTCCACCTTCCCCGCCAGCTTCCTCTGCTTCTTGAGCAGGTAACTGATTATTCAGTGACCTGCCGATTTTTTTAAATTCTACGCTGCCGCCATCATTGTAAGGGAGGCGCGTGTGCAGATGTGGAATAATCAGCAGTGACCTGCACAAGTAGCAGAGAAGGCTGGTGGGGGGGGTGCAGGCAGAGAACGAGAAGAACTTGCCCCTAAAACCCACCCAAAGAACAGAAGATGCAATTTTATGAAAACTTCACAAGGTGAGTACTTAGCAGCCACTCAGCGGATCCCTTCATATTAGGTATCAGATTAATCAGCATCACAGAGCCATTATGGCCATGCCTTTAGTCTATAGGACTAAATCCTGCTGACAGGTTCACTTTTTCTTACTGTACAAGTAAAGCTAAACATTAAAAAAAAAAAATGTCACCACCCCTTACCTCTGCAGTCTCGTATTCACAAAATGGGCACTTGAACAGGTTTTCTGTTTTATGCGATTTTTTATGCTTTGCGAGCTCCAGACCGGTGAAAAAAGATTTGTCGCAATCTTTACATCGATGAAGTTTCACCTCTGTCAGGAATAAATGACAACAGCTTTTATATCACACCGACGTCTTCTCCATATGGCTGCCTGTACATGGGGCCGTAGTGCACAATTACTGAGATTCTTTGCCTCTGTGGCTCCTACAAGTACAGTGCATGGTTTTGTGACGCGACCAAACACTGGAGTATTATGTGACACTGTGTGTGCACAGGAGCCTTACATGAAATTATATGTCGTTCTTATATCAAATCTAATTGGCTCAATGTACAATATCTCGGGTCAGTTAATTCTATCAATAAATTGCTAAGACTCTGACTTACCGATCTGATCTTCAGGGTTAATAAATTGTAGCCTCCTCCTCTTTGCCGGGGCTGTGGGCAGAGCTGCTGTGCCCTGAGAATCGCCGTTTTGGTTCTCAGCCTGCAAATTCAAAGGCAGAGAGAATTACAGCTGCGATGTAGCACATTATCACTTCTCTTACCCCAGTAGACAAGTTATGTACATTACATCATTCCAACCCATCCTGCAGTTGCTTGTTTTATCTACATTGTCCTTCACTTTATTAGCCTCTGAGCATAGTTTTTGGAAATCTTTCTAGGTTGTAGGCTCTTCTGAGCAGGGCCCTTAAGTCTATTGTTTAACCCCTTCACTCCAAAGCCCGTTTTCACCTTCATGACTAGGCCAATTATTACAATTTTGACCAGTGTCACTTTATGAGGTAATGATTCTGCCATGAAACCCCCTAGGGATCCATTCACCATAATAAGAGAGAAGCATTACTCTGGACTTTGTCTGGCCACTGCTCAGTGATGTCCTTTTTAGAAGTGCACAAAACTGTGGCAGACTGCACTTTTATGCACATCCAAAAAGACGGATCATAGGCCAAACGGCCATCCACAGTGCTTCCAACTGCCTCATTATAGAGAATCTTCCATCTGAATCACATATTTCAGAGGTTTAAGCCTCGGTGTAGGCAGTCAGTGCAGAATAAATAAGAGCCGAACCTTACTGCGATCTTTGGAAGGCAGAATGAACAAATCAACAGCAGATGAAAAATTGGTTTTATTTATTTTTTACGTCGTTCCTTACGTGGAATAAGTGATTAGACGACTTTCTTCTTCGGGTCGGTGCGATTACAGCGATATCAGATTTGTATCTTTTTTAGGTTTGGCTGCTTTCACACTTTAATGCTTCATTGGGGACAGAGATAACCATGGGTGTATGCTGCTGCCACTAGAAGTCTGACACTATGCAAAAAATGTTAGCTTCTCCCCAGGAGTATACACCAACCAACTGGCACGAAGCTAATCAGTTTTAGCTTACTATCAGTGGGAGGCAGACACGGGGTTGTTCTCAGCCCCATTTCTACCTTAGGTTGTGTGAGATATGGGAAAATGATATCTACCTGATATAATTTTCCTATCTGATGGACTTCTCTATAAGATACAGTTTGGCCCAAAATACTTGCTCCGAACTCAGCCCCCACCCTTGCATTCCCCCAGGCCATAAAGGGAATGAAATGCACCTCAGTCAAAGGGACCTCATTATCCCGTGAAGGCACTTCCTTGGACAGAGCAGTCCAATGTTTTCCCTTAATTAACTCAAGGAACAAGCCCTTTGAAGCTCACTCCAGGGGAAAGCGATAGGTATAAACCCTGTGTCCCCGACAATTATCACAGGGGTGTGATCTCTCCTGCAGGACAAGCCAAATTGGATTCCTTTGTAGCACATGGAGACATCGTGGCACCACAGGTCACAGCAAGGCTCTGAGATACTGAATCTGGAAAATGACCAATAATAACAGAATGCAATATCTATGAGCCTAGCTGAGCACATAATCGGAATCTGCATTCCTTCCCCCACGAGCCCATAACATCCAGCCACCCCTAGCACTCTCCGTTGAGTTACAAAGCATAGCTACCAGGAATTAAATACAGTAGACGTATTTGGTCTCTCTGCACAGATAAAATCCAGCAGAACCCAGTGGCACTTGTGCTGTCTTTTTTGAACCTTCGGGCGGAAAGTTATGGGCCATCTATGGTTCTGCCTGGAAAACCATACTCTCAGATATTTGAGGAAGGAGGCGGGCCAGCCCAGGGGTGAGAGCAGCGTGTGGGAGGGAGCAGCTTAGGAGATATTAGGCAGCTCCTCATTTTGGACCCAGTCTTTCTACTGGCAGGAGGCCCGTTACCAGACACGGCCAGGGAATCACGTAACTAAGATTTGGACCTGTGATCCATCAGCGCCTTCCCCCCAGTGTCACATGCTACACAACACTGTAATTGCAATCTATCTGTACCTACCTTGTACTACACTCCTGACTTATATATATATATATATATATATCTATATCTGCATTTTTCTAGTGCCCCTTTTCGGCAATTAAAAATAAAATTAATCTTGGTCTGCTCTTTTATCTCGATTCACGAATCCCCATGTCTGCACGTTCAGTTGGTTATATTATACGCTACCCCCAGGGTTGGTTTCTGACCCGATATAAGCCTGTTGTCGGACGGGCTTGTATATCGAACAAGGAACTGGTGGCAGCATACCGTACTGTGTTAGTGGGGAACTCTGACAGTGATGGCCGGGAGGTTTATATATATCCCCAGCCTGGACTGGTGATATATATCCTCTCTCCCTGGGAGCTCCTCAATAATTGTACCTGTAAGAGGAGCCTTTCCGACAACTATTTGCCCACAATGCAGTTCCCTGACTGACCTGGGGTGAGTGGTGGTGCAAGAGAGCCGATCCCTGCTGGGTCCTTCACTCCCCTCCCCAGAGGTGAGTGAAGTCGACACAACCGTTCCCCTATGCAATCCGTCACAGGTTGTTTTATTAAAAATTTCCATTTTGCAGGTTCAGTTTGTGATTGCGACAACAGAGTGGAACTGTGTCACTCTGCCCTACCCCCTAAAGACCGAGAGCCCAGGGTTGGATTGCGTCACTTCTGTTGTCTTCCCGGTCTATCTGGCAGGACCCTATTCCCCTAACACATCAAGAGTGTTCAGGGCATCTGCACTGAGGACAGGCGGACTGGTCTTCGCCACCACCCTCCCAGCCCACCTGGCCCCAGAGTCAGACGTGCACGATGATTTGCAGTCAAGTCCTCAAAGTCAGTCTCCTGTATTAAGTCTGCGAAGAAGGATTCCGGATCCTCAGGACAGGTTTGTCCATCCAGTACGTGAGGTGGCTCCTGTTAATAGATCATCATCACTAATCCCCAGACATGCAGGAACTATTATAGGTCACATCCATCTTAACAAGTGAACTCCTGTCAGAAGGCATAATAACTTTAATTCCAGTCTGCCGTGTCCCCCCCTCCCACAGCCATTACCAAGAAATGTAGTCCCCGGCTGTATTCCAGGTATTCTTCTTAGAATGGGAAACACCCCAGTCAGTCCGGTCGATCATGCACTGCCAAGTCAACTGCTCCCAGCCAGTCAGGACGCTCCAACCTCCGAGCACAACAGGGTCTCTGCTCATCCTTTTCACAGCTCCACCTCCTCCGGCAAGCTGGAAATCTTTGCGCTTTTTGCGGACTTTCCCCACTACCTGGCGCCATCCTCAGCTACTGTCTTGTGTTGTACAACATCAATAATCGCAGCTCTGGTTCCCGCAGCACAGCTTCACCCGACACTCCACACATCACCGACTCAACACTGCTGGAATCAGGATCCATGGTTTGCGTAAACTCTGCCACTGGGGGCAGCTCTTTTCCTAGCTTCACTCACACTGGCACATACTCTTTCTCTATGTCTAGACCCAGGGAGCCTCACTCCCATCCTACTCCTATTGTTCTTCATTTACCTTGTTCCACCTGTAATAAGTTTCCCTCTGGTCAGTCCTCGTCCATGTGCCCAAACTACAACCCATCTAATACGCCAATCCAGGAGATCCCCACTGCCTGTAATGAGTGTGCCCCGCTGCCCCCCCTTCCCCAACACACACACACCCCCGAGTGGGCTGCATCCCCTCTGCCAGTCAGCAGCCTGCCTTACCAAGGTATCCCAGAACGACTTCGCAGCCCTACTTGCACCACGGGCTCCCGATTGTTCCCCTTGGTGTTCCGGACCCCGTGGCCCCTCAATCACAAGGTTACAAGCAGGCATTCTAAGGGTTCTAAAAAGCCTGCCTGCAATAACTCATCACCTACGTTCTCAATGATCACAGTCTCTCTCCCTCCTCTCTGAGGCTCCAACTCTGCTGAAGTCATAACCTCAATCTGAGTCAGATTCAGGTCGACTCCAAACAGATATCTAAACTATGAGAAATGGTAAATAGTCTAATTGTAGCATTCAATCAGACCCTTAACATATACGAAAATAATTCCTATATGTCCAAGAGGTCAATAATTGTTAGACATTTCAAACTCAATTACATCAAAACTGGTCTATTGCAGTTAGTAGCCGCTAGACAAGAAGCGATTCCAACTCAAAATGATTATAAATAAATATCTAATTTTAAATGTAAACAATAAGATAAAATACAATGATGAGATAATTAAAAAAGGCAAGGCAAGAAACCTCCAAAAAAGGGAGGAAGATGCACAGTATAATTGCATTAAGCATGTGAAGGGACCAAAAGATATATACCCAAGTCAGTAAGACAACCACTAAAAAATACTTAAATGCACAAAATAAATACCATCATTAAAGTAATAGAAAGTGTGGTGTGCCATTATAAAGTGCTGCTTAGTGGATTAGGTACATTCATGGAAGGAATATATATATAGGTTAATTAAATGAGTAGTATTTAACCTAGGAGAGCTCCATGTCAGTAGGTTTTAAAGATGCGAGGGCAGGATTGTATAAGTATACATTAATCAAGCATATATGACAGTAATATACCCCCAAATAATAAACACTTACTGCATGGGTCTAATGAATGTTGACCATACCCTTACAATAGTTTCCCAGTGTTTGTTAATATGATGCTCATGCCTATGATTTCATTACCTGGGTAAACACTGATGATGTTATGATTCGTGCGGCCAACTATGCTGGGTAAGGGATGGGTGCTCTCGGTCCCTGTAGCAGGCTGTGCCTCCCTCACACCCGACGGGCGCCGTTTCGCTGCTTGCTGCTCCCGGGGGGTATATTATTGTCATATATGCTTGATTAATGTATACTTATACAACCCAGCCCCCGCATCTTTAAAACCTACTGACATGGAGCTCTCCTAGGTTAAATACTACTCATTTAATTAACATATATATATATATATATATATATATATATATATATATATATATATATATATATATATATATTCCTTCCATGAATGTACCTAATCCACTAAGCAGCACTTTATATTAGCACATCGCACTTTCTATTACTTTAATGATGGTATTCATTTTGTGCATTTAAGTATTTTTTAGTGGTTGTCTTACTGACTTAGGTATATATCTTTTGGTCCATTTACATGCCTAATGCAATTAAACCGTGCATCTGCCTCCCCCTTTTTGGAAGTTTTTTGCCCTGTGTTTAATTATTTTATCTTATTGTTTATAAATAAATATCTAATTTTAAATTTCATAATTTTGAGTAGGAATCGCTTCCTGTCTAGTGGCTACTAACCGCAATAGACCAGTTTGATATCCTTATATAGGATCCAGAAACCTCTCCCTCTGAGCACACCATATCATTCAGAAAGACGAAGCATCCACCCAGAACCTTCGCCAACCACAAGGAGTTCACTGGAATCTTCACTAAAGAATGGTAACACACATACAAGTGTTTCCAAAGAAGAAAAAAAAAATAGACGTCTATCCTTTTACATCTGATCTGCTTCAGAAATGGGCAGTGTCTCCCTCAGTGGACCGCCCGGTCTCCCGGCTCTCCACTAACACTACTCTTCCTCTCTCTGATGTAGCCTCCTTAAATGGAGCCCTCTGATCAGCAAACCGAAACTCTCTCCAAATCAGCATTCGATGTTGCAGGCTCAGCTCTCTGCACATCCTTTGCAGCAACATGGGTAGCCAAGGCAGTCTCGGCCTGGGTAAAACACCTCCAGGACCAGTAACCGACAAGTCAAATCTCCAGCCCATCAGAGAGGAAGAGGCCTTCCTTCAAGCCAGCCCCAGCCTAGTGCCCTCGAGCCCATCAGCGCCCGTCTTCCAGACCAGGATCCAACTGAATTTCCTCAACACGACGGATTGCTCCCACCTGGGAAGCCACTCAGGGTGGGCAGATATCTCCCATTATTTCCAGGAATGGATCTCGGTGATATACAACACCTGGGTCCGAGACGTCGTCTCCCAGGTTTACAAGATAGAATTTTCTATGTTCCTTGGGTTTCGCTTTTGCGAGTTCTGCCCACCAAATGACACTTCCCTTAATTCCCAGGATTCTCAGGGCTATCAGTTTGCTCTCCGAGGCAGGTGTCCTCTTCCCCGTTCCTTCACCAGATTGCTTTTCCGGTTTTTATTGAAACCTGTTTGTGGTTCCAAAGAAAGATGGCTCCGTTCATCCCAATTTTTATCTCAAGCCATTGAAAAAACATGTTTGACAATGCCATTTCAGAATGAAGTCCCATTGCTTGGTAATCGCTTCCATGGAACCCGTGGAATTCCTATGCTCTGTGGACATGCAAGATGCCTATCTACATATTCCTATTTTTCTTCTTCACAAGAGATTTCTTCAGCTTGCGGTACAGCAATCCCACTTTGTTCACAGCACTGGTATTCGGCCTCTCCTCAGCACAAAGATAATGTCGACGATTATAGTCATTCTCTGTTCTATCACGCGGGATTCGTTCCCTCAGAGGCACATCTTATTTGCTCTGTTTCTGTATCAGGTCCTAGGCAGGATGGTCGTGTCAATGGAAACAGTTCCATTCGCATCCCCTTCACTTTTTTCTACTTTCTACTCACACTTTGGATCTACTTATCACGCTCCCTGCCCGAATAAATAAGTCCTTTGAATGGTGAACTCCATCCCTAGTCCAGCGCGGGAGATCTTTTCGGCCACATCGTTGGATGATAGTTACAAAATATGCCAGTCTTCTCGGTTGGCAAGCATTTTTTTGGAGCCTAACGGTCCAGAGTTGATGGACCCAGGAATCATCTCTTCCCATCAACATTCTGGAACTCAGGCAATCTTCCTAGATCTACTTCACTGGCAGGATCTCCTCCTCAGCCATCCAATCCGGGTCCAGACCAACAATGCCACGGCAGTGGCATACAAAAAGCACCAAGTAGAAGCCTGAAGTTGAGCAGTATTGTCAGAGGTGATGCGAATTCTATTATGGGCTGAGCAGAACAAAAAGATGATCTCGGCAGTACACATATCAGAAGTGGAGAACTGGGATGCGATTTTCTCAGCAGAGGGTCCCGCCACTGGCAAATGCTCTCTCAGTCAATCTTCCATGAGAATTGTCTCAAGAGGGGGCGAGGGGTGGAGGGGGGGGGGGGGAGGAAGTACTTCCGGCGTTGACTTAATGGTGTCCAGACTGAATCACAATGTTACCAGCTTCGTCTCCAGATCATGAGACCCACTAGCAATCGGCACCAACACCCCAGTAATTCCTTGGTCTCAGTTCTCTCTCCTGTACCTGTTCCCTCCCTTGCCACTGATACTCAGAGTGGTCAAGAAGATTAAGGCTACTTTCACACATCAGTTTTTTTGTGTCAGGCATAATCCGTCGAATACCTGATAGGACGGATCCGGCGCTGAAATAAAAAAACTGATGCAACGGATCAGGCAGGTCCGGAAAAAAAAAAAAGTTGCAGTGACCGTTTTGTCCTGCCGCCGGAATGTACATTTCTGCCGGATCCGGCCAAAAACGGATGCAACGCAATGACATCAGGCGCGATCCGGCGCTAATGAAAGTCAATGCTAAAAAAAAACACATCCGGTACCGGATCCGTTTTTTTTAAAAACACGCTGGATCACGCCTGACGTCAAAAAACTGATGTGTGAAAGCAGCCTAAGATGGAGAGAGTGACTGTCATTCTCATCGCTCCAGACTGGCCCAGAAGACCCTGGAATGCTGAAGTAATCAACCTCCTCGCGGACACTCTGTGGAAACTACCAGACCTTCTCTCACAGGGTCCTCTCTTCCACCAGAATGCTCAGTTGCTCAATTTAACAGCATGGCTGTTGACTGCGGTTCTGAAATCTGCCAATGTCTCTGATCAGGTTGTTCAGTCCATGATCAGAGCTAGGAAGCCTTCTTCTCGCATTTTCCACCGTGTTTGGAAAGTGTTTTATCTGCTGGTGCGAAGCTATTCGGATCTTCCTAATGGTTTTTCATCTGCCTTCTATTTTGCCCTTCCTACAATGTAGTCTGGAATCTGGCCTGACCCTCCAGATAAATTTTCTTTTACTGAAACTCAATTGCAAAATTGAGATTTAACTCCAAATAAATTAATTTAAATAATAAAGAACAAAAAAAAAAAAAAAAAACTGTCCCCAAAGGTGGACAACCCCTTTACAAGTCAATATAGTCGCCAGGCACCGACTATGCTGGTCACTTGTGGCTTTCGCTATAAGTAAGCTTTACAGTTAGGACATATCTCACGATGTCTGTTCATCACTCATTAACATACCTGTTCTGGTTCAGTCAGTACAGACTGATCCAGGGTGCCATTCACAGCAATAACTATAGACCCGGATGTGGAGTGCTGCTCCATTAGTGGCTGCAGAACGTCCCCCAGATCCTGCAACTCAAACACTTGAGTATGAAGTTCTGCAGCGTCCAATTGCTCAGTGCTCTGCACCACCAGCGCCTGCACGATGCTTCCGTCCTCTGCCTGCATGGGGATGCTGTGCAGCTCTGTCACGGTGCGAGGCTGCTCGTTCCCATCAAGACTGACAAACATCTGTGTCTCCTCACTGCCGGGGAGAATGTTCCATGTTAAACAATTTTCTTTTGCTGCAGTCTCTGCATCTTGCTCATCCATGCTGGTATCTCTCTAGTGGAAAACCAAAATTGCAATTGCACAATTAAAGAACAATTTAAACACTGAAAAAAAAATGAAAAATAATTCTATTCATTCTAAATATCAGTGACCATAGGATATATCAATCAGCCTCCATTTATAGCCTCACCTTCCTGTCCCTGGCCTTTCCAGCTCGGTTTTCTTGTCTCTTATTCCTGTGACTTTGCTGATGCTGCCGGAAGATGTAACGCTCGTGGAAAGTCTCTGGGCAGAAGCGGCACTTTATTGGGGTCTCCAGGTAGGAGTGCTGCTTGCGGATATGAACCTCTGCAAAAAGGGTTTATAAAATGGACTTAAAAAGTGGTTTCCCAATAATCCATAATGGAAAAAACAGGATTTTGGTTGCTTACCGTAAAATCTGTTTCTCGGAAGCCTTCATTGGGGGACACAGATTACCATGTGTGTATGCTGCTGCCACTAGGAGGCGCTGACACTATGCATATGCAAAAATAAAGGTTGGCTCCTCCTCTGCAGTATACACCCCACCGACTGCAAGAAGCAAATCAGTTAAGTGAGAAAGCAGTAGAACAACATGACAGAATAACAAACGGACAACTCAACTGTAACAATAGCACAGCAAACAGGAGTTCTAGAAAAAAAACATGGGAGGGTGCTGTGTCCCCCAATGAAGGCTTCCGAGAAACAGATTTTACGGTAAGCAACCAAAATCCTGTTTTCTCTATCGCTTCACTGGGGTACACAGATAACCATGGGACGTCCCAAAGCAGTCCATGGGGAGGGAAACAGCAGAAAACTCTATTGCGATCAAAGAGCTTATCACTGCCGCCTGCAAGATACCTCTGCATAGGCTGGCGTCCACCAAAGCGTAGGTAGGGACCCGGAACAACTTGGCAAACTTGTGGATGGAAGACCAGGTTGCCGCTTTGCAGAGTTATAGGGCGGATGCCCCATGTGTACCGGCCAGGAGGTGCCCACTGCCCGGGAAAAGTGAGCCTCTTCTTAACCAGCGAGCCTCCAAACTTGCGGACCTGATCCAGCATGCAATCGTAGCCTTGCAGGCGTGCGTCATCTGGATGACGAATAGGAGATCCAAGTTCCTAAGGGAAACGGTCTTAGAGAGATAGATCCTCACTGCCCTGACCAGGTCTAGCCTGTTTACTGAATGCTCCGGAGAATGAGTCGGAGCTGGGCAGACGGAAGGGAGGACAGAGTCCTCAATCAGGTGAAAAAGTGGATACCACTTAGGGAAGGAAAGAAGGCGGAAGATCTGGCCCGTCTGGTAGCTTCCAGGAGTGTCCGCCAGGTGATTGATGAACCCAGAACTACTGGGCCAATGTGGTGCAATGAAAGAGACCAGCACCTCTTCCGCTTTGAACTACTTCAAAGGCCTGGGAAGAAAGGTAATGAAAAACGCCAAGTGTGACCAAGCAATGGCCGTAGCATCGGCGACCCCGTGAGGGGGACGCGGGACCTGGAGACGAACCGTGGAACCTTCCTGTACAGCCGGGAAGGGCGTGAGATCCACGTCCGGAGTTCTCCCTAGAAGACAGATCAGATGGAAGACGTCCCGAGACAGGGACCAGTCTCCTGCAACGAGAAGCTCGCGGCTGAGAAAAAACGGCCGTCTAGTTGACCCGCCAGAAATGTGCGCTGCACTGCGAAACGAGAGAACCTCTGATGAGTTGGCAGAGGATTCTGCGTCCCCATGGAAGCAAATACTGAGTGGAGGGACTCCATCCTGAAAAGGATCCAGGAGGACTCTTGAGATCAGAAAACTAGAGATCCAGAGTGAGTCGAACCACGCCGCCCTTCCTTGGCGCAACCAACAGGTTCTGAATAAAAAACCTGTAAGGCATTCTTGTGCCGAGGAGGACCTGGCAGGTCCGGTCCTGGTGGGGCTACCGTGGGAGCTATGAGGATGCCAGGGAGAGATCCTGAAGGAAGCCTTCTTCCTAACCTGACAGGTCTGCGGCATGCGCTGACCGGAGGGATCCTCTGTCACCGTCATACGGTGAAAAGGGCCGAAAGGAGTGGAACTGCCGCTTCAGAGGAGGCCTGCGAGGTTTGGAATGAGGAAGGAGTGAACTGGTGGCTCCAGATGCCTCCTTTAATGATCTAGTCCAATCGTGGAACCAAACCAGCGTTCTCCCTGAAGGGGAGACAGGTAAGCGACCTCTTCGATGAAAGGTCCGCTTACCATGCTTTGAGCCAAATGTTCCTACAGATGGCCTTCATATTGGCAAATATGTCCCTGCATAGGGAATCTGGTCTGAAAGGACGGCAAGCTCACTCGGTAGGACTCCCGCATGCCCTCCGAAGTTGTTTTGGCCCATCTGGCTATGGCCCTTAGTAGAGGCAGAGGCCGTGGCAAAATGTAGAAGTCGTCGTTCCCAAGGCTCATTTTTCCAGCGATCCTATAATCTTTTCGTTGGAATCCTTGCGGGAAGCTGTATTAGAAGGCAGGGGACTGTGTTGGTGGCCAGTCTGTGTACTGGCGGAACCACAGCCAGGGAAGGCGTCCATATAGCGGTGAGCTCAGGGGAGGAGGGTATAATATTCCGAGGCGCTTCCCTGTTTGAAAGCGTCTGGTCGAATCTTTCCCTCTTGAGTGTCTCCACAAATTCAGCTTGTGCGCAAAAGACCTGGAAGGTAGTTAGACCGTCTAAACGAAAACGCCTGATCTGCGAGTTTTCGAAGAGGTATCTTAGATGCCTAGGGTCTGATGGACAGCAATAATCAGGCTCTGCACCATGTTTGAATGCTGGAGGCCTGTCTGGATCCAGGTCCGACTCATGTTCTAGAGGCGCGTCCGAAGATGCCTCGGCTGGGTGCTCCTGTCTGGGCCTCTTGCGGCCTGAGATGGAAGGGCCCCGTGAAGAACCCTATGATCCACTGGCGACTGCGGGGACGCTGGGGTCTGCCAGTCTGGTGACAAGCCCGCAACAGACTGCGACCAAGAGAGAGACCGTCCCGGGATAGGGGTCTAAGACTAGCCCGTGGCAGAAAAAAGGACTCCAGGTAGTGGGTACCATGTAGTGCTGCGAGCCTGGCAGAGGAGAGAGCGCAAGCCCTCCCCCTAACTGATCCCCAATTGAAGCCGGACTAAATTTGGAATACCGGCCGCCGATGGAGGGGGGCGGCGCGGAGGTCGCCCAATCCCTTGCCAAGGACCCCCACAGAAAAAAGCAACATAGAGCCCCCACTAAGGACGCACAGTGGCGCGACTAGGAGCCTGGGGCTACAAGGTGGCCCCAAGAAGGAGAAGTTCGGGGCCTATAAGGGCTGTCAGTAATGCCCTGGGTGAGTTGAGATGCGGAGAAGGAGCCTCTGACCGCTAACTTCCCCCTTTCCTCTGTATATTAAAAAGGGAGAACTCCACTTTATTTATTTTTTTTTTAAGTCTTCTTTTCTTCTTATCTTCTGTCTTCTTTCCTGGAAAAAGCGAGACAGTACCTGTCAGGCGAACTGGACGTCCGCCATCCGTAGTAGGACGTCCAAGTCTCCTCCACCGACAGGCTCTGGTGGGCGAGTGGGTGGGAGAAAGACAGGCCCAGGGCTTCCTTCCTTTTCGAGATCACCTAAACACACGTCCGTGTTAGGTATCTCCTTTAGGGTTCTGTCGAGAAAACCGACATATGAGGATACGGGGTGGCAGTACACGCCGTACTCATAGTCTCTGTGTTTGGAAGCTAACTAGCGATCACATAGCGATCGCACCAGGTCGTGTTGTTGTCGTGATCACTAGTGCGATCGCTAAGTGTGGTGAAGGGGGGTGAGCAGTCCCACTAACAGATGCCAGAAGGTTGGGGGACAGAAGAAAAAAACAGAGGAGAGTGTCAGCTCTGCGCAGAGCTTACTCACGGTCCTGTGTGGAGCTCCCTGGAAACGATAGCAGAGGCTGTGTCCCCGCCTGCTGGAGCCGGAGATGGCGACTGAGGGAGACGCTAATATGCGCTCCTTTGGCGTCGCAAGGGGGGGTGCCAACGCTGAGCTGCCGTTAACATGGCACCGGCTCCAGCCCACAGTGACCATGGTAGCGGTGGGCGGAGCTTAAGACGAGCCAGGGAGAGGAGACGGGCAGGAGAAAAAAGACCGCCCGGAAGCCTGGGAAGGGGGCGGAGCCCGCGCCGGAATTAGGCCCAGGATGAAGCCGGGGCCTCGATTAGGGCCTGTGGCCGAAAATGCAGGGGGGCGACACAGAGAACTACGACCACCGAGCGGAAGCTGCAGCATGTAGCGGCGACCCAAGGAGAGGGCAGCGGCGCCGCAGAGGCTGGAGGCAGAGCATCGCATCCTGTGTGCGATAGAGAGGTGGGCAGAGCTGGAGAAGGCCGGGCGGGAAAAAAGCCCGCCCGGAAGCTAGGAGGAAAGGGAGGCGGAGCCGGCAAGGAGATAGGCCCAAGGTGAAGCCGGGGCCTCGATTAGAAAAGCGCGGCAGCCGATGGAGGGGGGGCGGCGCGGAGGCACCCGCTCGCTCCCCAAAGATCCCCCATAATGAAATGCCCAGCAGGCGCCCCCTCCCAAGGGAGGCGCAGCGGCGCGACTGGGCGCCTCCAGGTTGCCCCAAGAAGGGGAGACTGTGGCCCATAAAAAAGGGGTGACAGTACACGCCGTACTCATAGTCTCTGCGTGGGACTACAGTAGTGACCGTTCACACTGTATCCCTCCGGAAAGTACCTGAAAAGGAACGACGCACATTAGGTAGATATGGGTCTCCGGAGAGACCCGTGTCCACCTCCTACTGACACTAAGCTAAAACTGATCTGCTTCTTGCAGTCGGTGGGGTGTATACTGCAGAGGAGGAGCCAACCTTTATTTTTGCATATGCATAGTGTCAGCACCTCCTAGTGGCAGCAGCATACACCCATGGTTATCTGTGTCCCCCAATGAAGCGAGAGAAAAAAATTATTTGAATTTGAAAAATATAAGAATCCAAAAAAGAAAGTCTACATAGAAGAGACTTGTTCTCTGTCACATAAGCTGCTCTAAGCTATTGCTCCCTGTTATGAATATGAACCCGACCTTAAGAAAAGCTGTACTCCACGTAATGTAATATTTTGCTGATGAAACAAGAGCCCTGACAAATGCCGACGGCTGGTGAAAGTACTTACGTACGTCATTTTTCCCAAACAGGGCGGCATTGCAGATGGGACAGTGTTCTTTGGGTACATTTTCTGTATGTTTCCTTAAAATATGCATCTTCATACTGTTTCGCTGTGTAAACGTGGCTTGACAGAAGCTGCACAAGTATGGCTTCTCACCTGGAAGAAAGCAATATTTTTTTTTCAGACCAAGTCCTGCAACTAAATAGGGAAATCTATAACTGTACAATAATTGCGTACAATTGTCTCTGCCATCGCTGTGATCAACATTTTTATGTCATGTTAAAAGACGGGTTTCTCAATAACTTTACGAAAGCTGGAGTTACCACATGTAGTACAAGCTTACACAATTTATCTGAGCATAAATCTGATGAACAGCAGCAAATTTATGTGATAGCAGATCAAAAGGACTCTCTAGGAGCAATGCCCTTATCTCACTACTCTGCAAATGCTTAAAGGAACGGATGTAGGCTGGGGTTTTAGGAGCAAAAGAGGCTCCCCGTCCCCAACCCTTGATGTGGTCCTTGGGTCTGAAGGAATAGGAAAAAGTTTATTTGAAGCCCTCTCTTTATAGAGAGGGTTGTGACCGCGTACCACAAGAATGCAGTCTATCACGATCTTGGGCTTTCTAACTAAGGTCTACTTTGCGTTCTGTTCCATTTACTGCAATGCTACATGGAGATCTGATCTTGAAACAAGGGTTTAACAAACTTTTTATTTTTTTTTTTAGTAAACTCTTATAAGACTCACTGTCACAGACCTGTATGCGTCCTTAGATGTCTCTTCAGTTTGAAGGCATCGGTTGAGGCAAAAGAACACAGTGTGCAGGTGAAGGGGCGTTCGCCGGTGTGCGAGCGAATATGAATTTTCATCCTAGTCGCCTGAAAAGACATTAGCATCAAATCAATATAATATTGGCTCCTTGACTTTCATGCAGGTTCAGAAGCTGAGACTGCATCTTTCCAGACAGATGATAGCAGTGTTACTTAGCCATCATCTGCAACTAACAGCCCTGAGTGGAGAATGTACACCTATGAAAGCAAGTCCCGATTTTTTAATATATACAGCAATACCGTGGTATTGCAGCACCTAGCAGAAGCAATTGAATAGTTGCAGGTTCAAGTCCCCTTACGGGACTATAAAATACAATAAAAAATATAAACGTTTTTTAAAAATATGATTTTTTTAAAAATGCTCATATTAAATTATGAATTTAATTTATTGTTATTACCATTATTTGTCTTACATGTTAATCATTTTCACTCATTAAAAGTTAATAAAAAAATATACATATGCGATATCCCTACATCTGTAAAAGTCCAATTATCAAAACATAAAATTAAATTAACCTAATCGTAAACAGCATAACGAGGAAAAAAATATATATACAAGAGACAGTTTTTCATGCGCCACAACAGCGCAGGTGTAAAATAAAACGTCAGCTCAATGAGCACAAACATAATTATATCTCTTAGAAGAAGGATGGGGAAAAAAAAAGTGAGCATGAAGCAGCTCTAACTTGAATTTATGCACACGAATGAAATTATGTACAGTAGATTAATAATATAAGCCCCAAGGAAGAAGGAAACAATGTCTGTGAAAACAACTGGAGAATACACTGGCAATAAAACAATGATTTCATCATGAATAGACAATGCGCAGAGCCATATTGCACATACCTCAACACTTGCATAATCACAGTAGCAGCACTGGAAAGGTTTCTCGAGGTCATGTACAGACCTGGTGTGTCTCAGGAGATCTGCAGCCGTCCTGTACGCCATGTCACATTCACTGCACTTATGAGGTTTGATTCCTGAAACACAAGATTGTATTTTAACAATCACCCGTCACAATGGACATAGTATGATTTCAGCTGTTCTGTATAGCAGAAATCACGATCCCCTATGAATGCCAGCCAAGAACAACGTAATGACAGACCCCCAGCAGTCATGACAACCCATCGTCGCCGAGCGATCACGTGACGGGCGACCGGAATGATGCGCTTCCGGCCAGCAAGTTTTAAATCCCACTGCCAGAGATTGACAGAGGGATTTAACTGGTGAACAGCCGTAGGTTGAGATCCGATCAACCCACAACTGTTAAAGGCACATGACAGCTGATTAAATCAGCTATCATGTGCAGAAAAAGATTCATGCTCCAATGCCGAGTCAGGGACATGACATATGCCATGTTGGCGCCTGTTAAATTTGGATGTCAAAGCTTGACAGCGGCATTTAACAGGTTAACAATAGCAGGTGGAACTACACTCCATCCGCGTTTGTTAGACAGGTCGTGGCTTTAACACACAGCCATCACCTGCCGGGTATGAGGCGACATCACCCTGTTTTCAACTTGAGCCATACATGTACACAGCGCATGTCGTGAAGTGGTTAATACAACTAGCACATTTTTCAGCTGTAAATGCGCCAACACCACAAATCTACGTTAGCCATGAGATTTTCTGCATAGCGAACGGGACTGAGGGTTCAACAGTGGGAACAGTGACCGAGCGAGAGGGTCCACCAGCACTTGGCACAGCATGTTGACATACACTTTGACCAACAAGACTTTGTGAAATAAATTTAATAAATCTTCACTGCATGATTAATAAAAAGCACTTGTCAGCGTATGGAAGTACAAATAATATGGCAGTATAGGCGCTTGTTCCCCCCAAAAGGAGTAGCGACCTGTTGCCCCAGCCAGTAAAGTAGAAGCAGGCTGAAAGCTTCCTGGTAGTAGTATCAGTGCACTTGAACAGAGACATCCAAACGTAATGACACACCACCAGAGCACTTCCAGCCTGCCTTGCACATGCCCTGGTGCATCAGATCTCCACATCCTTATTGGGGGGGGGGGGGGGGGGAATAAGTGCCTATACAGACATGGCACTACTTCCATATGTAAAAATGTGCTGACATGATCCCTGTAATGCATGTAAATACAAGATTGATGCATGTCAGAGATCGAACTTCCACCAAACAAAGTGGCAGTCTATCCTAGCAACATGCCATCCTTTCAATGCTTTGAGAAAAAAAAATCCTGTCTCTAAACAGACAAAAACATTGTGCCGCTGCCTTCCGTACCCATGTGGACATTGATGTGAAGCCGCAGTTCTGTAGCGGAGGCAAACGTTTTCTCGCAGAGCTTGCATTTGTGTCTGTCTGAATGTTTCCGCAGGTGTCGCCTCATTGCTACCAGGTTACAGGAGCTGAACTTACACACTCCACAGCTGTACATAGTCTTCATTTCTGATAGAAAAGAGGGCGACAATAAAATAAGGGAATCAAAGCCATTTTTCCTATGATAGTGGTATACTGTGGCATTTCCACCATGAAGGAGGTACAGGCCACGCCTGCTCTTAAGATCAGTGGGGGTCATTGATAATTTAAGACCAGAATAAGTGATTATAATTTAGAAGCAGAAAGGATATATAGTCTGCCATGTCTACACCCATACCGGTATTCTCTATGGCTACAGGCGTCTCTGCTGCTGACTGTACTGGTTCTGCGATTTCTTGAGGATCTACATTCATTTCTTCCATGGTGGTGTCAGTCTCCTGGGGTACATCCTTCAACAGAAAAAGCCAAAAGTAATTTTACAAAACACTGACTTAAAAGTAGGTTATCCAAATGATGGCTTATCTGTGGGATGGATCAATAGGAGATCAGTGGGGGTCTGATACCTGGCACCCCCATGGATCAACCGATTACTGCTCCAACAGTGGCTGGATATAAGTGATGTTAAGGACAGCAGTCACGTATATGGCTTAGTGGCCACTGGTTATTTCTCTCACCGATCTATCCCCAAAGTCAAGTCATTAATGGTTAAAGCACCACTGCAGCAGTTTTTTTTTAATTTTATTTCAGGGCTGGAGTGGTGCTACTAATCTAATCTTCCTAGTCTCAAACTTGCCAGCCGCAATTTTCATCTATTATTGGTGCCGCTCTCCAGAAGCTTGTCACCTGCTAGATCAATCCAATGTTTGCCGGGTGATCCAGAAGTCACTTCTCAGTGCCTATGAGAGCCAGAATGAGGCCCTCATAGATTTACACTGAGAGCTTGTGAATGTTACCTCTGAATTCCAGTCTGTCAGAAGTTGGGAACAGAGCAACATCAGGAAAAGCTGAAGACAGTAACTGGTAAGACTAATGTCAGGGAACTTATGTTAGTGGCACCATTGTAGCACTGAAATTACAAAAAACAAAACACTGGAGTGATCCCTTGAAGAGGTTGTCCACTACTTTTATACTGATGACTAGTGATGAGCGAGTTTACTTGTTGCTCGGGTGATCTCCGAGTATTTGGAAGTGCTCGGAGATTCAGTTTCTGTTGCCGCAGCTGCATGATTTAAGGCTGCTGGACAGCTTGAATACATGTGAGGAATGCCTGTTTGTTAAGGAATCCCCACATGTATTCAGCCCGTCAAACAGCCACAAATCATGCAGCTACGGCAACAGAAACTAAATCTACGAGCACTTCCAAATACTCGGAGATGACCCGAGCGTGCTCGGGAAAACCCGAGCAATGAATATACTCGCTCATCACTACTGATGACCTATCGTTAGCTGACACCCGGCACTCCTGCCGATATCGGTGTCAGGAGCGATCGCCGGCCAAGAGTAGTCACTTGCCGAGCTGGTCTGTCTACTTGTAGTGGCCGGGGCTTGGTACTATACATCCGCCTGCTATTAATCAATAGGAGATGTGCATGTAGCACCCTGCGGAAGCCACTACAAGTAGACGGAGCAGCTAGGCAAGTAAGTACTCCCAGCCTGCAGCCGCCACTGATAACAGGTGATTGGTGGAGGTGTCTGACACCGGCTGATCAGACAATGATAACTTATCGTAATGATAGATCATCAATGAATAGTGGACAACATATTTAAACATCAATTAAATGTTCTTCTGATTCTTCATACTTAGACCCTTGGATTGCCTGCAGATCGGTGGGGGTCCGAGTCTAGAACCTTATGCTTTCTATTGAATCCATACCTCGCTCTGTGTGCTAATGACTGCAGCGCTGCTCACTTCTCGGGGAGTCTATTGTGCGATTAGTGGGGGTCTCGGTACGCAAACCCTCAACAGTCTGCAGGCAATTCAAGTGCCCTTTAAATATGAAAAATCAGGAAGAAAGTTTAGTTACTCTTCAATGTCCTGGACAACCCTTTACAGGTTGTATTGAAACTACATCTCCCAAAAGGCCCTGGCAGCTGCAGTCAGGACATGCTGGGGGTTGTAGTGCTGCAGGTTCCTGATATACTACAGGTCTCGGCCTACCTGGCCTTGTTCTTGGCCCACCGCCTGCTCGTCAGTAACATTCGCATAGGGCTCCTCGCTCTCCTGGTGCAGGGAATCACCCCGGAGGTCTTCCAATTCATGTATATCGAACACCTGAGTGTACAGGGCGCCGTCCTCGCCGTCACCTCCTTGCTGAATGCCGGTGACCTGAACGCCAACGATGGTGCCGTCCTCTCCTTGCATGGGCACGACATGGAATTCGGACACGTTACTGAAGGCCTCATTCCCGTCCAGCATCTTGTAGACTCTGAACGCCAGATCCGCCTCATCGTGAGTGGCCGGGGTTGGCATAACAACGGCGTCCTCCTGCTGAGGGGTATAGATCTCCTCTCCGTGAAGCTCCATCCTGTCAACACAAAACACAGCTCTCAGTCCTGCAACAACCCCACACACCCTCAGTAGTCTGCCCCCACAAACACATGTACAGCGGCTCCAGAGGGCTACACATTAACGCACATACGCAATGTATGCACCACTCACACCTGCACACACTCCAGTCACTGACTCCTCCAGGACGAGGAACTATCTGTGGGTCACTATAGCCTCGCATGTAAAGCAGCGCTCCACACAAACCGGAAGTAACTGCTACTTCCTGTGAATGGAGCGCTGACGTCACCGGAAGACTGCAGCACGTGATACCTCGGTCAGCTGTTGCGACTGTGCTGCCGTGCGCATGTGTGACACAGCCTGTGGTATGATTGGCGTACACTGGTCGGGGCGGAAACATCTCTTGTGTGTTCTTTGAGACGCGCAGGAGCAAGCTTTCACCCTCCTTGTTGCCCATAGCTACCAAAGCTTTCCCAGGACCGAACCATAGCGCTCTGTGGGGTTGGTGATATATCAGAAGTGATGCAAATAAGTGGAGACTTTGTTAACCATATTAACCAATCAGATTCCACCTCTTATTTTTATAGCTGGTGTCTGGAAAATGAAAGCAGCGACTTGATTGGATACTATGGACGACTGCTCCATTATACTGTAATCTTACACCTTATTATAGTCTCCACCACTGAAGACTATAACTATAAATGTTAGTAATATTTTAGCAACTGAGTTCCATTGAAAATCTCGCACTGTTTGCCCTCTAGAGCCGCTGTGTTGTGTAATGCTGGGTACGGAGTGACGCATCTGAGGATCAGATGGAGAGTTTGTAACATTTGTGTTTTTCTGATCGCTCAGACCACATCAAAGTTGAATATGTATTGTCAAATGGTGAAAAAAAAATTAAAAACCCAATTGGCAAAAATTATTTTTTTTAGCCCCGAATACATAAATTGAACTGGACAGTAGCTTTCATTCCAGCAGTTAAGGATGTAGCATCAATCAGTGTCACTCAGGTTGTTCCCAAATGTTTTTAATGCATCTTAGTATTTGTAGCTTTAGTATTAGTATCTTTAATGCAGGTCTGCAACAGTGAAGTGACCAGAGACGAACATGCAAGAAAGAGCCCTATAGGATTGGCCCTATAGCACCCTGACCCTGCCGTTCCCTACACCATACTATTCCTGGTGTTTCCAACACCTCTCTGCCCCTTACCCCTGATTCCTACGCCAACCTGTCCCCGTTGACCTCAGTGTCAGTTGGACAAACATTGTAACACACTGCCATCCTGCCCTGGTGGCACCTGCACCATTCTCACTATGCTGCCCTCTTCACTAATAGTTTCCTCCTTACACCTCACTGATCCAGGTGCTCCCTATACTTCTATTACTGAGGTTCTTAAAGCACATCTGTGATGCAATACAACACCTCTTTGACCCAGGTGCCCTTATACCACCCTGACCCAGATGCACCCTCTACCACCC
>JARQOD010000003.1:88805247-88853488 GCA_033576555.1 Oophaga sylvatica
TTGGGGGGGCACACATCAGAGGGGGAGAAAAAATCTTTTTTTATTTTTTGCGATCGCATCTATGCTTGCATAGACGCGATCGCAACACCGGGACGGTGAATACCGACCCGGATCATGTTCTCTGGGGTCCCCGGCTCCCCCCGGTAGCCGAGACCCCAGAGAATATTTGCCCAAACCCCCCACCAGCACAGCGCACTTAGCGGCGGGCGCACGGAGCATGCGCCCGCCATGTTTTTCATCGCGCCGGCCCCGGGGGAAAACCGGAGGGCCCTGGGGCCACATACAGGACATCGGGGGCCACATGGGGGTCCCGGGACCCTTTTTCTCTGTCCCTGATGTCCTATGACATCAGAGGACAGAGAAATTAAATGGCACAACTTTTTTTTTTTTGTTGTTGTTTGGGGTCGCCGTTATAGGGTTAATAACGGCGATCGCAACATCGGTGTCGGAAAAAAACCGACCCGATTCATGTTCTCTGGGGTCTCGGCTACCCCGGTAGCCGAGACCCCGGAGAAAATGCGCCTCTGGGGGCGCTATTCACTTTTTCCACAGCGCCGTTAATTAACGGCGCTGTTGGTTTAAGTACCCTTAATGACCGCCGTTAAAAGGCGTATCGGCGGTCATTAAGGGTTAAAGTTGATTTCAACCTCTGTCCTGTGCCCTTGTGTGTACCACATTGAGCACGGAGAAAAGAAAGAAGACCCAAAGAACTGTCTGGGACTTGAGAAACCAATTGTGGGGAAGCAAAAAGCAATCTCAAGGCTACAAGTCCATCTCCAAAGACCTGAATGTTCCTGTGTCTTCCGTGCGCAGTGTCAAGCCCATGGCACTGTGGTAACCTCCCTAGATGTGGAAGGTAAAGAAAAATTGACGAGAGATTTTCAACGCAAGATTGTGCGGATGGTGGATAAAGAACCTCGACTAACATCCAAACAAGTTCAAGCTGCCCTGCAGTCCGAGGGTAGAACAGTGTCAACCCGTACTATCCGTCGGCGTCTGAATGAAAAGGGACTGTATGGTAGCATACCCAGGGAGACCCCACTTCTTACCCCGAGACATAAAAAAGCCAGGCTGGAGTTTGCCAAAACTTACCTGAGAAAGCCTAAAACGTTTTGGAAGTATGTTCTCTGGTCAGATAAGACAAAAGTCGAGCTTTTTGGGAAAAACCATCAACATAGAGTGTACAGGAAAAAAAAAGAGGCATTCAAAGAAAAGAACACGGTCCCTACAGTCAAACATGGCGGAGGTTCCCTGATGTTTTGGGGTTGCTTTGCTGCCTCTGGCACTGGACTGCTTGACCGGGTGCATGGCATTATGAAGTCTGAAGACTACCAACAAATTTTGCAGCATTATGTAGGGCCCAGTGTGAAAAAGCTGGGTCTCCCTCAGAGGTCATGGGTCTTCCAGCAGGATAATGACCCAAAACACACTTCCAAAATCACTATAAAATGGTTTAAGAGAAAGCACTAGAGACTTCTAAGGTGGCCAGCAATGAGTCCAGACCTGAATCCCATAGAACACCTGTGGAGAGATCTCAAAATGGCAGTTTGGAGAAGGCACCCTTCTAATATCAGGGACCTGGAGCAGTTTGCCAAAGAAGAATGGTCTACAATTCCAGCAGAGCATTGTAAGAAACTCATTGATGGTTGCCAGAAGCGGTTGTTCGCAGTTATTTTGGCTAAAGGTTGTGCAACCAAGTATTAGGCTGAGGGTGCCAATACTTTTGTCTGACCCATTTTTGGAGTTTTGTGTGAAATGATCAAGGATTTGATTTTTGCTTCATTCTCTTTTGTGTTTTTTCCTTGCAAGCAAATTAAATGAAGATAAAAATAGCAAATAATTTGTGATTGCAATCATTTTCAGGAAGACACTGAGTATTATCTGACTTGCAGGGGTGCCAATACTTTTGGCCACCACTGTACATGTACGTGTGTGTAGCTATATACAGTGCCTACAAGTAGTATTCAACCCCCTGCAGATTTAGCTGGTTGACACATGCGGAATTAACTTGGCATTGTGACATTTGTACTGTAGATCAGCCTGGAAGTGGGAAATGCACTGCAGCAAAAATTTTTGTTTTAATTTTTTTTTTTTTTTTTTTTAAAACGTTAAAAGTTAATTCAGAGTGTCATTTATTATTCAACCCCTCAAACCACAAGACTTCTGTTTGGTCCCCCTAAAGTATTGAGAAGTATTTCAGGCACCAAGAATAATGAGCTTCACATGTGTGGATTAATGATCTCTTTTGCCAGCCTTTTCTGACTATTTAAGACCCTCCCCAAACTTGTGAACAGCACTCATACATGGTCAACATGGGAAAGACAAAGGAGCATTCCAAGGCCATCAGAATCAAGATCGTGGAGGGTCACAAGGCTGGCAAGGGGTACAAAACCCTTTCCAAGGAGTTGGCCCTACCTGTCTCCACTGTTGGGAGCATCATCCGTAAGTGGAAGGCTTATGGAACTACTGTTAGCCTTCCACGGCCTGGACAGCCTTTGAAAGTTTCCTCCCGTGCCGAGGCCAGGCTTGTCCGAAGAGTCAAGGCTAACCCAAGGACAACAAGGAAGGAGCTCCGGGAAGATCTCATGGCAGTGGGGACATTGGTTTCAGTCAATACCATAAGTAACGTACTCCACCGCAATGGTCTCCGTTCCAGACGAGCCCATAAGGTACCTTTACTTTCAAATCGTCATGTCAAGGCTCGTCTACAGTTTGCTCATGATCACTTGGAGGACTCTGAGACAGACTGGTTCAAGGTTCTATGGTCTGATGAGACCAAGATCGAGATCTTTGGTGCCAACCACACACGTGACGTTTGGAGACTGGATGGCACTGCATACGACCCCAAGAATACCATCCCTACAGTCAAGCATGGTGGTGGCAGCATCATGCTGTGGGGCTGTTTCTCAGCCAAGGGGCCTGGCCATCTGGTCCGCATCCATGGGAGGATGGATAGCACGGCCTACCTGGAGATTTTGGCCAAGAACCTCCGCTCCTCCATCAAGGATCTTAAGATGGGTCGTAATTTCATCTTCCAACAAGACAACGACCCAAAGCACACAGCCAAGAAAACCAAGGCCTGGTTCAAGAGGGAAAAAGTCAAGGTGTTGGAGTGGCCTAGTCAGTCTCCTGACCTTAACCCAATTGAAAACTTGTGGAAGGAGCTCAAGATTAAAGTCCACATGAGACACCCAAAGAACCTAGATAACTTGGAGAAGATCTGCATGGAGGAGTGGGCCAAGATAACTCCACAGACCTGTGCCGGCCTGATCAGGTCTTATAAAAGACGATTATTAGCTGTAATTGCAAACAAGGGTTATTCCACGAAATATTAAACATAGGGGTTGTATAATAATTGACCCACACTTTTATGTTTAAAATTTATTAAAATTCAACTGAGCAACATAACTTTTTGTTTTGTAAGATTTATGCTTCTGTTAATAAATCCTACTCTCGTTTGCAGTTTGAAGGCTCTAACTTATTTGCATCTTATCAAACCAGCTAAATCTGCAGGGGGTTGAATACTACTTGTAGGCACTGTATATATATATATATATATATATATATATATATATATATATATGTAGCTTTGTAGCCATAAAGGAGAGTGGCCCCAAGCTGTCAGTGTCCACCCCTGCTCATCAGTGTATATATTACTCATCAGTCACCGTATATAGTGCTCATCAGTCATTGTATATAGTTCTCACCAGTCACTAAATATAGCGCTCATCAGTCACTGTATATAGGGCTCATCAGTCACGGTGTATAGTGCTCATCAGTCATTGTATATAGTTCTCACCAGTCACTAAATATAGCGCTCATCAGTCACTGTATATAGTGCTCATCAGTCACTAAATATAGCGCTCACAGTCACTAATAAGTCACAGTCACTAAATCATAGTCGCATCATCAGTCACTGTATATAGGGCTCATCAGTCACTGTATATAGGCTATCAGTCAAAATAAGCGCTCATCAGTCACTGTATAAGGCTATATACTGTTTAGCTCATCAGTCACAATCATGTAGTATAGTGCTCATCAGTCACTAATATAGCGCTCATCAGTCACTGTATATAGGGCTCATCAGTCACTGTATATAGTGCTCATCAGTCACTAAATATAGCGCTCATCAGTCACTGTATATAGGGCTCATCAGTCACTGTATATAATGCTCATCAGTCACTGTGTATAGTGCTCATCAGTCACTGTGTATAGTGCTCATCAGTCACTGTATATAGTGCTCATCAGTCACTAAATATAGCGCTCATCAGTCACTGTATATAGTGCTCATTAGTCACTGTATACAGGGCTCATCAGTCACTGTATATAGCGCTCATCAGTCACTGTATATAGCGCTCATCAGTCACTGTATACAGGCTCATCAGTCACTGTATATAGTGCTCATCAGTTAGTATATATAGTGCTCAGTCACTGTATATATTGCTGAACAGTCACTGTATATTCAGTTGTGTGTAAAAGTGTTTGCCCTCTTCCTGATTTTCTATTCTTTTGCATGTTTGTCACACTTTTGAACCCATTTGGGCCAGGCTGGAGGACCTGGGTTTGATGCGGGGCATCACTATCTGTATATCTTAGTGTGAGATCAGTGGCCCAAAGTCGGGGGGGGGGGGGGGGGGGGGGGGGGGGGGGGGGGGGGGGGGGGGGGGGGGGGCATCACTATCTGTGTATACTTAGTGTGAGATCAGTGGCCCAAAGTCGTTTAACCCCTGAAAAACATGTTACTTATTCAAATCTGTAAAAATTTGGCTGTTTGCCCATTTTGATGCCAATTCTGATGCCCAGAACCCATTTGGGCCAGGCAGGAGGGACTTGTTTTTAATGTGGGGCGCCCTGCTCTATATGTCTGCAGTGTCATATCAGTGGCCCAAAGTCATTTAACCCTTTCATTAGCACCCTCTGGTGCCCACTTTGATGCCCATTTTTGTGCCAGTTTTATAATTTTTGGCGCAGATTTTAAGTGTATTCACATCAGGGCTCCTCCTTTTTTTTTTATTATTATTTTGCTGCTTATTTTTTGCTGTTAAACCTATAAAAAACACTAAAGAAAAATTTGCCGAATAAGAAACTGACGAATAAGAAACCAACTTCAGCCTCGTGCTTTACACCGTGTTCTGCTTCAGTTCCCGCCATTTTCACTATCACTTCTTGCTGTCAGTGAATGGAAACAATCCTTGTAATATTCAGTCCTCAGTCCTGACAGTGTGACACAGCCGCCTCCGGCACAGTCCCCCGGCATGATAGAGACTACAGCAGGACGCCACTGCCAGCGTCAGCTCCTCGGGCCAGACGCACACTTCTGCTTTGCCTCTGATGCTGTGACGTTGTGTGAGAAGCGTGACATCATCCTCCACAATGTCCAGGATTGGGTGGTGTCGGCGCGAGGATGGGACGTGGCCCCGATCACGGCGAACAACATACCCCACCCTCCCCGATCACGGGCAGCCGCCCACTGAGCAGTTCTCTGCGCCACCACCCTGCCTCAGGACCCTGCTGCCCTCCCATTGGTTAGATGTCACATGTATACTTTGCGTGGGGGCACGCTGATTGGGCGTAAATTCACATTCCTTTCCCCTCAGTGGCGAGAATTTCCCGCCCCTCTTCCGCCAACGCCAATCAGGAGACGAGCGGGTGACCGAGGCCACTGGGATTGGCTGGCCAGGAACATGGCGAGGACGGCGCACGGAGGAGCCGACAGTGACCCCCGGCTCTGCCCATGGCCGAGGAGGGAGAGCTGCCGGAGAGCGGGCGGCAGGAACGGCCGGAGCCCCCAAGGTGGGGCCCTCAGCATGCCGGGGCCAGGGAGCTAGCGGAACTTTACTCACCAGGTGAGCAGCAGGCAAGAGCTACTACCCTGAGTGGGGCGGACACCCGGGGCCGCTCACATTTCCGGAGCACCTCGTCCTTCCCTCATACACCCCCACTCTAAGCCCTGGCGGACTGTGCCCTCAGCCGCCGGAAATTGTCCTGCGTGGCCAGTGTCTGCCCGAACATAGAGCACAGCTGCTGCAGAACCTCCTCACTGCCGCGTGTCAGCGGCTGCCACATGAGATTAGTTTCCATAGCACGTCTTGCCATAATGTTCCCAATAGACCACAAGAGTGTGTCCCTCCGCCCCCCCAGGCTGTGCGTCCCCCCGGAAGTGGCATGTCGCCCCCCGGGGAGTGATGCGTGTCCCCCGGGGAGAGCGTGTGCTGTCCCGAATGCAGTCGCCCCGGAAGTGGCAGTGTCGTGTCCCTGAGTGGCAGTGTCTGTCCCCCGGGAAGTAGGCAGTGTGCGTGTCCCCCCAGGAAATGGCAGTGTGCGTGTCCCCCCGGGAAGTGGCAGTGTGCGTGTCCCCCCCCGGGGAAGTGGCAGTGTGCGTGTCCCCCCGGGGAAGAGGCAGTGTGCGTGTAGCCCCGGGAAACAGTGGCGTGATGCAGTGGTGCCCCCGGGGAAGTGGCAGTGTGCGTGTCCCCCCCGGGGAAGTGGCAGTGTGCGTGTCCCCCCGGGAAGTGGCAGTGTGCGTGTCCCCCCGGGGAAGAGGCAGTGTGCGTGTAGCCCCGGGAAAGTGGCAGTGTGCGTGTCCCCCTGGGAAGTGGCAGTGTGCGTGTCCCCCGGGAAGTGGCAGTGTGCGTGTCCCCCCGGGGAAGAGGCAGTGTGCGTGTCCCCCCCGGGGAAGTGGCAGTGTGCGCGTCCCCCCGGGGAAGTGGCAGTGTGCGCGTCCCCCCGGGGAAGTGGCAGTGTGCGCGTCCCCCGGGGAAGTGGCAGTGTGCGCGTCACCCCGGGAAGTGGCAGTGTGCGCGTCACCCCGGGGAAGTGGCAGTGTGCGCGTCCCCCCGGGGAAGTGGCTGTGTGCGCGTCCCCCCGGGGAAGTGGCAGTGTGCGCGTCCCCCCGGGGAAGTGGCAGTGTGCGCGTCCCCCCGGGGAAGAGGCAGTGTGCGTGTAGCCCCGGGAAAGTGGCAGTGTGCGTGTCCCCCGGGGAAGTGGCAGTGTGCGTGTCCCCCCGGGGAAGTGGCAGTGTGCGTGTCCCCCCGGGGAAGAGGCAGTGTGCGTGTCCCCCCGGGGAAGTGGCAGTGTGCGCGTCCCCCCGGGGAAGTGGCAGTGTGCGCGTCCCCCCGGGAAGTGGCAGTGTGCGCGTCCCCCGGGAAGTGGCAGTGTGCGCGTCACCCCGGGGAAGTGGCAGTGTGCGGTCACCCCGGGAAGTGGCAGTGTGCGCGTCCCCCCGGGAAGTGGCTGTGTGCCGTCCCCCGGGGAAGTGGCTGTGTGCGCGTCCCCCGGGGAAGTGCAGTGTGCGGTCCCCCCGGGGAAGTGGCAGTGTGCGTGTCCCCGGGAAAGTGCAGTGTGCGGTCCCCCGGGGAAGTGGCAGTGTGCGCGTCCCCCGGGAAGTGGCAGTTGCGGTCCCCCGGGAAGTGGCAGTGTGCGGTCCCCCGGGAAGTGGCGTGTGCGCGTCCCCCGGGGAAGTGGCAGTGTGCGGTCCCCCCGGAAGTGGCAGTGTGCGGTCCCCCCGGGGAAGTGGCAGTGTGCGGTCCCCCCGGGGAAGTGGCAAGTGTGCGTGTCCCCCCGGGAAGTGGCAGTGTGGGGTCCCCCCGGGAAGGGCGTGTGCGTCCCCCGGGGAAGTGGCAGTGTGCGCGTCCCCCGGGAAGTGGCAGTGTGCACCCCCCGGGGAAGTGGCAGTGTGCGTGTCCCCCCGGGGAAGTGGCAGTGTGCGGTCCCCCCGGGAAGAGGCATGTGCGTCCCCCGGGGAAGTGGCAGTGTGCGGCCCCCCCGGGAATGGCAGTGTGCGCGCCCCCCGGGGAAGTGGCAGTGTGCGCCGCCCCCCGGGGAAGTGGCAGTGTGCGCCGCCCTCCCGGGGAAGTGGCAGTGTGCGCCGCCCCCCGGGAGTGGCAGTGTGCGCCCCCCGGGGAAGTGGCAGTGTGCGCCCCCCCCGGGGGAAGTGGCAGTGTGCGCCGCCCCCCCCCCGGGGGAAGTGGCAGTGTGCCGCCCCCCCCCCCCCGGGGGAAGTGGCAGTGTGCGCCGCCCCCCGGGGAAGTGGCAGTGTGCGCGTCCCCCCGGGGAAGTGGCAGTGTGCGCCCCCCGGGGAAATGGCATGGTCCCCCCCCCCTGGGGAAATGGCAGTGTGCGACCCCTCGGGGAAGTGGCAGTGGCGCCCCCCCCCCCCAGGGAAGTGACAGTGTGCGCCCCCCCCCCGGGGAAGTGGCAGTGTGCGTTTCCCTTCCTCTGCCTGGGATGTGGCACTCTGTGTTCCTCACTCCTCTGTCTCCGGTACATCACTATGTCCTCCCCCCTTTTCTGAACCTGGGACGTGGCCAAGTGTGTGTGCTCCCCCTTTTTTCTCCGGGATATAGCACGGTGTGTGTGTGTCCGCCTTCCTCCTCCTCCCGGGACGTGGCACTGTGTGCTCCCACTCCTGTGTCCTGTATGTGACTGTCACCTCCTCTGACCTAGGAAGCCACAAGAGTGTGTGTCCCGCTCCTCCTCTGTCCCCGGAATGTGGCACTGTGTGTGGTGTGTCCCCTCCTCCGTCCCCTGGACGTGGCATTCTGTGTTCCTCACTCCTCTGTCTCCAGTACATCACTATGTCCACCCCCCTTCTTCTGAACCTGGGAGGTGGCCAAGTGTGTGCTCCCCTTCCTTTTTCCCCGGGATATGGCACTGTGTGTCCCCTTCCTCCTCTATGTCCGGGACGTGGCACTGTGTGTGCCCCTTCCGTGTTCGGTACGTGGCACTGTGTGTCCCCTTCCTCCTCCATCTCCGTGACGTGGCACTGTGTGTGTCCCCTTCCGTCTCCGGTCGTGGCACTGTGTGTGTCCCCTTCCGTCTCCCGGACGTGGCACTGTGTTGTCCCCTTCCTCCTCCTCTCCGGGACGTGGCACTGTGTGTGTCCCCTTCCGTCTCCGGAACGTGGCACTGTGTGTGTCCCCTTCCGTCTCCGGGTCGTGGCACTGTGTGTGTCCCCTTCCGTCTCCGGGTCGTGGCACTGTGTGTGTCCCCTTCCGTCTCCGGGTCGTGGCACTGTGTGTGTCCCCTTCCGTCTCCGGGTCGTGGCACTGTGTGTGTCCCCTTCCGTCTCCGGGACGTGGCACTGTGTGTGTCCCCTTCCGTCTCCGGGACGTGGCACTGTGTGTGTCCCCTTCCGTCTCCGGACGTGGCACTGTGTGTGTCCCCTTCCGTCTCCGGGACGTGGCACTGTGTGTGTCCCCTTCCGTCTCCGGGACGTGGCACTGTGTGTGTCCCCTTCCGTCTCCGGGACGTGGCACTGTGTGTGTCCCCTTCCGTCTCCGGGACGTGGCACTGTGTGTGTCCCCTTCCGTCTCCGGGACGTGGCACTGTGTGTGTCCCCTTCCGTCTCGGACGTGGCACTGTGTCCCCTCCGTCTCGGGACGTGGCACTGTGTGTGTCCCCTTCCGTCTCCGGGACGTGGCACTGTGTGTCCCCTTCCGTCTCCGGGACGTGGCACTGTGTGTTCCCCTTCCGTCTCCGGGACGTGGCACTGTGTGTGTCCCCTTCCGTCTCCGGGACGTGGCACTGTGTGTGTCCCCTTCCGTTTCGGGACGTGGCACTGTGTGTGTCCCCTTCCTCTCCGGGACGTGGCACTGTGTGTGTCCCCTTCCGTCTCCGGGACGTGGCACTGTGTGTGTCCCCTTCCGTCTCGGGACGTGGCACTGTGTCCCCTTCCGTCTCGGGACGTGGCACTGTGTGTGTCCCCTTCCGTCTCCGGGACGTGGCACTGTGTGTGTCCCCTTCCGTCTCCGGGACGTGGCACTGTGTGTGTCCCCTTCCGTCTCCGGGACGTGGCACTGTGTGTGTCCCCTTCCGTCTCGGGACGTGGCACTGTGTGTGCACCTCCTTCCCCTCTCCGGGACGTGGCACTGTGTGTGTCCCCTTCCGTCTCCGGGACGTGGCACTGTTGTGTCCCCTTCCGTCTCCGGGACGTGGCACTGTGTGTCCCCCTTCCGTCTCCGGGACGTGGCACTGTGTGTGTCCCCTTCCGTCTCGGGACGTGGCACTGTGTGTGTCCCCTTCCGTCTCGGGGACGTGGCACTGTGTGTGTCCCCTTCCGTCTCGGGACGTGGCACTGTGTGTGTCCCCTTCCGTCCTCGGGACGTGGCACTGTGTGTGTCCCCTTCCGTCTCCGGGACGTGGCACTGTGTGTGTCCCCTTCCGTCTCCGGGACGTGGCACTGTGTGTGTCCCCTTCCGTCTCCGGGACGTGGCACTGTGTGTGTCCCCTTCCGTCTCCGGGACGTGGCACTGTGTGTGTCCCCTTCCGTCTCCGGGACGTGGCACTGTGTGTGTCCCCTTCCGTCTCCGGGACGTGGCACTGTGTGTGTCCCCTTCCGTCTCCGGGACGTGGCACTGTGTGTGTCCCCTTCCGTCTCCGGGACGTGGCACTGTGTGTGTCCCCTTCCGTCTCCGGGACGTGGCACTGTGTGTGTCCCCTTCCGTCTCCGGGACGTGGCACTGTGTGTGTCCCCTTCCGTCTCCGGGACGTGGCACTGTGTGTGTCCCCTTCCGTCTCCGGGACGTGGCACTGTGTGTGTCCCCTTCCGTCTCCGGGACGTGGCACTGTGTGTGTCCCCTTCCGTCTCCGGGACGTGGCACTGTGTGTGTCCCCTTCCGTCTCCGGGACGTGGCACTGTGTGTGTCCCCTTCCGTCTCCGGGACGTGGCACTGTGTGTGTCCCCTTCCGTCTCCGGGACGTGGCACTGTGTGTGTCCCCTTCCGTCTCCGGGACGTGCACGTGTGTTTCCCCTTCCGTCTCCGGGACGTGCCACTGTGTGTGTCCCCTTCCGTCTCCGGGACGTGCCACTGTGTGTGTCCCCTTCCGTCTCCGGGACGTGCCACTGTGTGTGTCCCCTTCCGTCTCCGGGACGTGCCACTGTGTGTGTCCCCTTCCGTCTCCGGGACGTGCCACTGTGTGTGTCCCCTTCCGTCTCCGGGACGTGCCACTGTGTGTGTCCCCTTCCTCCTCTGTCCCCTGTATGTGGCACTGTGTCCCCTTCCTCCTCCGTCCCCGGGACGTGGCACTGTGTGACCCCACTCATCTGTCCTGTACAGTGGGGAAAAAAGTATTTAGTTAGCCACCAGTTGTGCAAGTTCTCCGACTTAAGAAGATGAGAGGCCTGTAATTGACATCATAGGTAGACCACAACTATGAGAGTCAATAAGAGAAAACAAACCTCTGTGACTGCAAACCTCCTTCCATCAGCAAGGGCATTGAAGGTGAAACGTGGATGGGTCTTTCAGCATGATCATGATCAGGGCTGTGGAGTCGGTAAGCCACAGTTGCGACTCCGACTCCTGGATTTTATCAGGTTCCGACTCCTTCATAAATGGCCAATTCGTAACAATAAATTTACTGTTGAAAAATATTAACATCGTGCTTATTCAGTTTCTCACCATCATATTATAAGTAATCAGACTACTTAGAGCAAAAACTATATTTATTTGAATACAATTAGAATATAGCAAAAACTTTTATAAACGCTTGTAAGTAAATATGCAATAAACACTGTTATGCAGTTAATAAGAAGAAATCTATAAATTTGTCCTCAGAAAAAGTATTGCCTCTGTCAGATCCTCCTTCATGGATGCCCTCAAATCTGATCTCATTATTTTGAGAGCAGAGAACAACCTCTCTACACTAACTTGGGTTGGTGGCAAAGCAGTAACCACTCGGGCAACATCTCTGACCATGTCAGGATACAGAGGAATCGCTTGTTGCACTGTTTTTTGATGAACGGTCAAATTTCTCAATTTCTTTTAGTGCACATGAAAAATTCTGCTGAAATGTACTGGCTGTGTTCTTTGATGGGGATGACTCTTCTATGCGGGAATGCTTTGCACGGTCCTTGTGATCCAAATATTTTTCGAAATTAAATTCTTTATCAGTTGATGAGGGTGAAGATGTGGCAGGATGACAAAATTCTTCTTGTTCCTCCTGACTGTTCTGCATCCCTTTCATCCTTACTTCTATTTCAAACAGAGCTTCTTTTCCTTTACTTAGCTGTTGATCATCTAGAACAGGGGTGGGGAATATTTTTTCTGCCAAGGGCCATTTGGATATTTATACCATCTTTCGGGGGCCATACAAACTCCACTCACAAAGTACATCCTGACTCTGGCACTGGTGTCAGGACGTAATCTTTCATTGCATGCCCTTCAGTGTTCAGTAGTGAACACTGCATGTGTGCTTACAGAGCAAGAAGAAATTAATGAGCTGGTGGCAATCAAAATACAGCTCCCTGCCAAAGCATAGCAGTCCCTGAGAATCTGCCTGGGGGCCGGATAAAAGGTCATCGAGGGCCGTAAATGGTCCTGGGGCCTGAGGTTCCCCACCCCTGATCTAGAAGAAGCCGATGCATCGGGTCTACATAAACAGCTGCCAAAAGAATGTTATTTTGTAACAATGCCACTTGCAATTAACCCTCCTCTTTGGGACAGGCGAAACATCAGGTTCTTCCACTCCTTTAAGAAAATACCTGGAGTTAAGTCCTCTGCTTGTAATTTTTTAGTCACTGTAAATGGGTGCTCTAGCAATTTTTCCAGCTCAGTCACCTGATTCCACTGACTTTCATTTAGCGTCAGTTGAGGGTTAGCCATGTCTACAAGAAAGGTTTTCAGTTCAACCAAGCTCTGAATCATTAAGTAAGTACTGCCCCATCGTGTGGCTTGATCAAAAATTGCCCCTTTTCCAGCACGTCTCTTCAAAATTGAGTCAACTTTAGGGGTTTTGGCAACAGTAGCCAATTTTCTCACCTTACCAATCAGTGCAGCAGCATGTCCTTCTTGCAGACTGTCTCTTATAGCCAGCTGTAGCGTATGCACAACACAGCGCATGTGATGAATGAAAGAACGTATTGACACAGTTTCAACAAGATCATCTAAACCAGACCCGGGCAAGGGGCGGCCCGCGGGCCGCATCCGGCCCGCCGGCTGTCCGTGACCGGCCCGCGGAGGCGCTCCGGCAGTCTCAGGGCCCCGGCATCAGCTGGCACAATACTTACCTCTCCCGTGCCTCCGCTGCTGCAGCTCCGGGCTCCACCTGCGCTTCCTCTCACAGCCGGCCGCTGAATGACGTCATCATTCAGCGGCCGGCTGTGTCAGAGAGCGGGGACGCTGAACAGGTAACGTGTCTCTGTGTGTGTCTGTGTCTGTAGTGCGTGCTTTGTGTGTGTGTTGTGTGTGTGTGTGTATGTGAGAGAGTGCTTATGTGCTGTCTGTGTGTGATGATGGGCAGGCATTGCTGATAATGGGGAGGCATTGATGATGATGGGGAGAAGATGATGATAATGGGCAGGTATTGATGATAATGGGCAGGCATTGATGATGATGGAAGATGATGATGATGGGCAGGCATTGATGATGGGGAGAAGATGATGATGGCAGGCATTGCTGATAATGGGGAGGCATTGATGATGATGGGGAGAAGATGATGATGGGCAGGCATTGCTGATAATGGGGAGGCATTGATGATGATGGGGAGAAGATGATGATGGGCAGGCATTGCTGATAATGGGGAGGCATTGATGATGATGGGGAGAAGATGATGATAATGGGCAGGCATTGATGATAATGGGCAGGCATTGATGATGGGGAGAAGATGATGATGGGCAGGCATTGCTGATAATGGGGAGGCATTGATGATGATGGGGAGAAGATGATGATAATGGGCAGGTATGTATATATACAGTATAATATATATATATATATATATATATATATATATATATGTATGTATATATACAGTATTGGGTAGAACGGAGTTAAGTATATTAGTCCGGCCCTCTAAAACCATCCCAATTTCTCATGCGGCCCCCTGGCAAAATTAATTGCCCACCCCTGATCTAAACTATCATGTTGCTGTTCATCTGAAGCAACTTCAGTTTGCTTCTCAGTTACAATACTGTGTTCCTCTATTTCAAACATTTCTGTCTGTGGACCCAGAATGTTCTTCTAGCTGCTGGTCACCATCATTACTCTCATTCATTAGCTTAATAGTACTTATCATATTTGAAGCATTGTCAGTTACGACAGAAAGAACTTGCTCTTTTTTAAGTTCATAGTCTTGCAGAACCTTTTCCACCAAGACCTGGAGAAACTCACTGGTGTGATGAGCTTTGGTGTCTTTTACTGCCAATGTCTTGGTAACTATTTCATTTTTGTCACAAACAAATCGGACATTGATGGCAAAATAGTTCACTCTGTGACGTGTGCAGGCATCCATTTTAAGAAACAGAAAGCGTCCCTTGAGAGTTTTTTTAAGTTCTTCCTTTTGTTTAAAAGCTTCTTCGATTACTAATTTTCTAATACTCTCTATCCAGAGAAACACCAAGCTTGCGGGCCATTTCCCCATTCAGACACACAAAAGCTGGTCGTGAAAATAATGAAATAGGCACACTATCCTTTACAACAAGCTCTATGATCTGTTTTTTAAATGTATCTACTGTCATTGTCACAGTAACTTTGTCACTGACAAAATATCTTGCAACTGATGGCTGCAAAGTTCTCTGCTCCTTTGTTTGGCTGGAAGAGCTGGGCACTGGTTCATTGGTTTGGATGCAGTCTTTCTCATCCACTGCTTTCAGTACTTCTGGATGAACCAAAAAATAGTTTTTAAGCGGGCACCATCACACAGTAAATATATGGAGTTGGGATCACTTACTGCATGCGGAATAACAACATGGGAAACAACAAGAGAAAAGACACATGCATATATTTGAAGGATCACCAAGAGAAATATAAAGTCAAACAATATAAAGTTTATTCCAAATCAAATACACAACAAAAAACAACACACACAACATTAAAAACACTTAAAAAACCACTTATGGTATATACAAAGATCACAATCCAGAGTTAAATGCTCAAAAAACTAATTCCACATGCCTTATAGAGGTATAACCTATAATAAGTGTTGCACACAAAAGAAACTTTTGCAGCAATGGTTAAATAAACCCAGTCTTATTATCATCATCATCATCCTCCAAGGAACACTATTGTATCTTAGAGGATTTCAAACAAAAATAAATAAAGTATGAAATAAACAATAAGCTCAAGTGTTCCCCAGAGTATGGCATGTGGAACCGAACCCACGAGTTCCGACACAGGCGGTGTCTTTGTCAAGGGTAGGTGTGTGTGAGTTTAGAAGTGCGATCTATTTATAGTAGCATTATAATCATACATTCTCTGGGGAACACTTGTTCCTGTAGGGTATTATAGATGGATTTACTTTTCTCCTCTCACCTCTAGTTCATTGAGTCATTTGACTATGGTAAGGCAATTATAGGGTCTTTAAATGCTTTGGACATATGACAGATCCTAGGGGTGAGCATAAAAGGATTGAGCTTATTGTTTATTTCATACTTTATTTATTTTTGTTTGAAATCCTCTAAGATACAATAGTGTTCCTCGGATGATGATGATAATAAGATTGGGTTTATTTAACCATTGCTGCAAAAGTTTATTTTGTGTGCAACACTTATTATAGGTTATACCTCTATAAGGCATGTGGAATTAGTTTTTTGAGCATTTAACTCTGGATTGTGATCTTTGTATATACCATAAGTGGTTTTTTAAGTGTTTTTAATGTTGTGTGTGTTGTTTTTTGTTGTGTATTTGATTTGGAATAAACTTTATATTGTTTGACTTTATATTTCTCTTGGTGATCCTTCAAATATATGCATGTGTCTTTTCTCTTGTTGTTACTTCTGGATGAAAGCGCTGTAAATGTCTCTTTAGATTAGAAGCTCCGGTAGGAGCATTTTTATCTTTGCCTGAATATGCACTGATCTTGGCTTCACAGCATTTGTTTTCGTCTGGATCATTTCATACACTGACGGACATAATGTTTTCTATCTTGAGTGATGGTGAAATGTTCAAATACAGCTGATTTAATGTGACGCTTCTTTGACATTCTCATGTTTTTAATTCTGCATTCACAATCCAAATGACAATTGTTTTTCCTAAAAACAATTGTACAAAATTATTGCCAGGTCGTACAACTGATATAGTGGTCAGTAATACTGTTATTCCTCATGTACTCACAGTTAACTGATGCAAAGTTTGTTGAAAGGATAATACTTCTTAGTCTTCCTCTTCTGAGTAGCAGCTGTGAGATGCTTGGAAGACGCACACCTAGTAAACATCTAGTCTAGAGGAGGAGCTTTTCTACTAAGAATTTGCAACACATTTTCACTTTAAGTTTCATACATTGTAAGTAGGTGGGTTGGGGCAGCATGAGGTTAACCAAGTATAAGATTAGATGAAGGCAGTGGAGAACAGTGACACACAAGAAGTAAGAAATGTCTCTATCTCCAGCAGAACTGCTTATCACTGTTGTTCATAGTTTGATAGAACATATATATTTGAGTAACATTTATAAAATTCATATGAAAGTTCAATTATGAAATTTTAATACATTTTTTTTAAAGCTGGAGTCGGAGTCGGTACATTTCTACCGACTCCAACCAAAACTAACTCCGGCTCCACAGCCCTGATAATGATCCCAAGCACACTGCCTGGACAACGAAGGACAGGCTTCATAAGAAGCATATGAAGGTCCTGGAGTGGACTAGCCAGTCTCCAGATCTCAAACAGATAGAAAACCTTTGGAGGGGGTTGAAAGTCCGTGTTGCCCAGGGACATGCGCAAAACATCACTGCTCTATAAGAGATCTGCATGGAGGAATGGTCCAACAAACCACCTGCAGTGTGTGCCAACCTTTTGAAGACTTACAGAAAAAAAGTATGAACTCTGTGATTGCCAATAAAGGATATATAAAAACAATATTGACATGAACTTTTGTTAATGACCAAATACTTATTTTCCACCATAATTTGCTAAATAAATCTTTCCAAATCAGACAAGGTGATTTTCTGGATACGTTTTCTCATTTTGACTCTCATAGTTGTTGTCTACCTATGATGTCACTTACAGGCCTCTCTCATCTTTTTAAGAGGGAGAACTTGCACAATTGGTCGCTGACTAAATACTTTTTTCCCCCACTGTATGTGACTGTCTGTGTCACCTCATCTGAACCTAGGTGTGTGTTCACCTCCTCCTTTGTCCCCAGGACATGGCAGTGTGTGTTCCTCACTCCGCTATCCCCGGGACGTGGCAGTGTGTGTTCCTCACTCCGCTATCCCCGGGACGTGGCAGTGTGTGTTCCTCACTCCGCTATCCCCGGGACGTGGCAGTGTGTGTTCCTCACTCGCTATCCCCAGGACGTGGCAGTGTGTGTTCCTCACTCCGCTGTCCCCGGGACGTGGCAGTGTGTGTTCCTCACTCCGCTATCCCCGGGACGTGGCAATGTGTGTTCCTCACTCCGCTGTCCCGGGACGTGGCAGTGTGTGTTCCTCACCCCGCTATCCCCGGGACGTGGCAGTGTGTGTTCCTCAATCCGCTATCCCCGGGACGTGGCAGTGTGTGTTCCTCACTCCGCTATCCCCGGGACGTGGCAGTGTGTGTTCCTCACTCCGCTGTCCCCGGGACGTGGCAGTGTGTGTTCCTCACTCCGCTATCCCCGGGACGTGGCAGTGTGTGTTCCTCACTCCGCTATCCCCGGGACGTGGCAGTGTGTGTTCCTCACTCCGCTATCCCCGGGACGTGGCAGTGTGTGTTCCTCACTCCGCTATCCCCGGGACGTGGCAGTGTGTGTTCCTCACTCCGCTGTCCCCGGGACGTGGCAGTGTGTGTTCCTCACTCCGCTGTCCCCGGGACGTGGCAGTGTGTGTTCCTCACTCCGCTGTCCCCGGGACGTGGCAGTGTGTGTTCCTCACTCCGCTATCCCCGGGACGTGGCAGTGTGTGCTCCTCACTCGGCTGTCCCCGGGACGTGGCAGTGTGTGTTCCTCACTCCGCTGTCCCCGGGACGTGGCAGTGTGTGTTCCTCACTCCGCTGTCCCCGGACGTGGCAGTGTGTGTTCCTCTCTCCGCTGTCCCCGGGACGTGGCAGTGTGTGTTCCTCACTCCGCTATCCCGGGACGTGGCAGTGTGTGTTCCTCACTCCGCTATCCCCGGGACGTGGCAGTGTGTGTTCCTCACTCTGCTATCTCCGGGACGTGGCAGTGTGTGTTCCTCACTCCGCTATCCCCGTGACGTGGCAGTGTGCGTTCCTCACTCCGCTGTCCCTGGGACGTGGCACAGTATACACCCCCTTCTGAACCTGGGATGTGGCCAAGTGTGTGTGTTTACAAGTTATACTGAATCTTTTCCCACTAACCTATATATCACTCTGCTACGCTTCCCCGTCTGTATATCGTGCTGTCCACAGATCGGACTGCATGTACAACGTGACTGTTCTCTCCTGATATAGTGACTGTGGAAAAACCACTCTGTTCTTATACTCCTGTCACAGCCAGAGCTGCAGTCACACATACAGTGCCTACAAGTAGTATTCAACCCCCTGCAGATTTAGCTGGTTTGATAAGATGCAAATAAGTTAGAGCCTTCAAACTGCAAACGAGAGTAGGATTTATTAACAGAAGCATAAATCTTACAAAACAAAAAGTTATGTTGCTCAGTTGAATTTTAATAAATTTTAAACATAAAAGTGTGGGTCAATTATTATACAACCCCTATGTTTAATATTTTGTGGAATAACCCTTGTTTGCAATTACAGCTAATAATCGTCTTTTATAAGACCTGATCAGGCCGGCACAGGTCTGTAGAGTTATCTTGGCCCACTCCTCCATGCAGATCTTCTCCAAGTTATCTAGGTTCTTTGGGTGTCTCATGTGGACTTTAATCTTGAGCTCCTTCCACAAGTTTTCAATTGGGTTAAGGTCAGGAGACTGACTAGGCCACTCCAACACCTTGACTTTTTCCCTCTTGAACCAGGCCTTGGTTTTCTTGGCTGTGTGCTTTGGGTCGTTGTCTTGTTGGAAGATGAAATTACGACCCATCTTAAGATCCTTGATGGAGGAGCGGAGGTTCTTGGCCAAAATCTCCAGGTAGGCCGTGCTATCCATCCTCCCATGGATGCGGACCAGATGGCCAGGCCCCTTGGCTGAGAAACAGCCCCACAGCATGATGCTGCCACCACCATGCTTGACTGTAGGGATGGTATTCTTGGGGTCGTATGCAGTGCCATCCAGTCTCCAAACGTCACGTGTGTGGTTGGCACCAAAGATCTCGATCTTGGTCTCATCAGACCATAGAACCTTGAACCAGTCTGTCTCAGAGTCCTCCAAGTGATCATGAGCAAACTGTAGACGAGCCTTGACATGACGCTTTGAAAGTAAAGGTACCTTACGGGCTCGTCTGGAACGGAGACCATTGCGGTGGAGTACGTTACTTATGGTATTGACTGAAACCAATGTCCCCACTGCCATGAGATCTTCCCGGAGCTCCTTCCTTGTTGTCCTTGGGTTAGCCTTGACTCTTCGGACAAGCCTGGCCTCGGCAGGGGAGGAAACTTTCAAAGGCTGTCCAGGCCGTGGAAGGCTAACAGTAGTTCCATAAGCCTTCCACTTACGGATGATGCTCCCAACAGTGGAGACAGGTAGGGCCAACTCCTTGGAAAGGGTTTTGTACCCCTTGCCAGCCTTGTGACCCTCCACGATCTTGTCTCTGATGGCCTTGGAATGCTCCTTTGTCTTTCCCATGTTGACCATGTATGAGTGCTGTTCACAAGTTTGGGGAGGGTCTTAAATAGTCAGAAAAGGCTGGCAAAAGAGATCATTAATCCACACATGTGAAGCTCATTATTCTTGGTGCCTGAACTACTTCTTAATACTTTAGGGGGACCAAACAGAATTCTTGTGGTTTGAGGGTTGAATAATAAATGACACTCTGAATTAACTTTTAACGTTTTTTAAAAAAAAAAAAATTAAAACAAAAATTTTTGCTGCAGTGCATTTCCCACTTCCAGGCTGATCTACAGTACAAATGTCACAATGCCAAGTTAATTCCGCATGTGTCAACCAGCTAAATCTGCAGGGGGTTGAATACTACTTGTAGGCACTGTATGCTTCTTACCCTTGGAATAGGCTGAGCTCCAACATTTATCTGCTCTGTGGTAACAGGAAACAAGCAGAATTGTGAACGCTGCTCCGGGTGGGACTAGACTTGTGGTATTTAAAAGGAAGGGTTCTGGATATAATGTGAAATTATGCAAAATGTTTAAAGGGGTTTTCAGTTTTCTCTAGCACATAGGGTGAAACAACATGCTTCTTTTAAATGGTTTTTCCCAAATCACACCTTATTCCCTGTCCTGTATGTATATGAGAACTTGTTATTTTGGGAATTACTGTACATCAGTGCACGTTCCTGTATATTTCTGATACAGGCGGTTATCACTTGTACATGTTGGAGAGCATACAGCGTCTTCTTATTTATGGTAAGATAACGTATGTGTCTGGCTTTACAGCTGCCCTGCTGACCCCCGGAGAGGTGCACAAGGCTTGTGGCGGGGCGGCTGGGTGTGGAAGCTCTTAAGTAGGTGACAGGTGGAGCAGCAGGTTCTGCAGCAAGTTTGCTGCTTTCTCGTGTCTTCATCAAGCCTGCCCTGTGTGTAACTCGTACAGGTGGAGACCCCGGTAGTGCAGCACTCTGTTTTGTGTCATGGAGAAGAGGTGCAGGTTGTTTTACACTGGAGATCCCTGGATACAGGAGCAACACTAGGGAGGCACCTCCTCCTCCTCATTATCTCAGTACAGTTCAGTCCCTGGCCTCAGGACTATTGTGTCATATGTAACCTGACTATACAACCACACATACATGACAGGCAGCATGTGGCTGCTCTTCAACAAATGCAAATCCTAAGTATTAGGCTGGAGTCACACTAGCGATGAGTACGGACAAGTGCTAAGCGACAAAACATCGCATGGCATTCGGACCAGTGTTAATCTATGGGGCAGCTCCCATCACAGTTTCTTTTTTCTCTACCGTATTCTACGTGCGAGTGAAATCGCAGCATGCTCCAATTGTCACTGACACTCGTCTGAGTCTCAGCTCACTCGCACCCATATAAGTCTATGGGTTTGAGTGACACAGTGCACATCACTCGGATATCATCCGAGAGCTGTGCGATATACGCTGACCCCGGCAATGGAGGAGATAGAGAAATTAGTTTCTCTGCCTCCTCCGCAGCTGTGCTCTGATCCGCTCTGCGAGAGGCTCATTGCACAGTCGCATAACACTCGGCTCCCGCATGCAGCAGAGCAGGAGCCGAGGGGAATTTGCATATCGCATCCGATGGTCTTGCATCGGATGCCATACGCAAGTGTGACCCCGGCCATAGGTAACTTGTCTCAAATCACCCTTAAATCTTCTTTCTGTGTCTATACTGGTGCCTAGAAGTACTGCTCTAATCAGGGGCTTACTATGGTGATAACTATGGTGGCTCCAGTGCTGTGTGACTTGTACTGACCGATATGACTGTAGTGAACAGCTGCAGTCAAGGGGTTAAGTGATGATATCGGACCCATTAATTACTATGTAGTGCTACAGCAGGCGAGAGGTTAAGTGATGATACAGAACCCATTAATAACTATGTACTGCTGCAGTCGAGGGGTTAAGTGTTGATGCTGGATCCATTAAGTATGTGGTGCTGCAGCCAAAGGGTTAAGCAATCACACCAGACCCATTAATAACTATGTAGTGCTGCAGACGAGAGGTTAAGTGGTGATGCTGGACCCATTGATAACTATATAGTGCTAGAGCAGGCGAGGGGTTAAATGTTGATGCCGGACCCATTAATAACTGTTGTGTTGCTACAGGCAAGGGGTTAAGTGATGATACCAAACCCATTAATAACTGTAGTGCTGCAGACAAGGGTTAAGCGATTATACCAGACCCATTAATAGCTATGTAGTGCTGCAGCAGGTGAGGGGTTAAGTGGTGATGCTGGATCCAGTACTTACTTTACATAATGAAGTGCTGCAGCAGGTGAGGGGTAAATGAGGAGCAGCTTGCACACAATTTAATCACTTTATATCTGGTTTTAGGAGTCCACTGGAGACTTGTCCAGGGGGAGACGCTTCTGGCAGGAAAGTAGACCCACAAAATGTGAGGTGACGCTGCCATGAGGTCAGTGACAACCACTTGTCCTGGGATGGCTGCTCTGGTCCTATCAAGGATATTCCAGGGTGAAAGTCTCTGCAGATTATTACATAGAGAAAAACAGCCAATAGACAGGATCAGCAGGGATAGAAGGAAAAATTTCAATATCTTCATTATAATAAATGCTGAACTAAAGTATACATGGCAAGAATAGGACAGTCGCACAAAGATGCGCAAACAATTGAGAAACCTCAAAAAACACAACCATAGAGTCCAAAAGTATATTCAAAAGGTGCAAATTTTATTTACCATAATAATACAAGTAAAAAAATCATGGCCAATTAGAACAGAAATGGAGAGAACAGTGGAGTGCAACCAGAACACGTCAATGGTACGTCATAGAACTGACCAGTAAGTGACCCACTAGCAGTCAGTATCACAATATACAGTATACGTGGATGACAATATAAATATATGATATATATAATACCACAAGGAAACGATAAGTATAATATATTGTATCCAGTAAAACCCCCAAAAAATGTAGAGATTACCAGAGATATCATACAATTAACTGGACACCAATTAGATACATATATATGGTCATAGAAGGTGTAATATTGCTTATGAAGAGTGAATAATAAAGCACAATCGCAAACTAATGGATAAATGCCAGGTAATCAGAAATCAGCTAAATAGCTTATATAAATATATGGCGATATACGATATTAGATTAGGCATATAGATGGCAAAAATAGATAGCCGAACAAGTTATACAATATTGAGTAGACGCCATGTATACAACAATCAGCGGTACCTGGCACAAATTACCACACATTAAAGCAAATTAAGCAGGCTGGCCATAGTTTACCTGGTGGTAGGCAGACTGAATGGGACAACAGACGGGTCAGACAGGAGGCCCGACGCGCGTTTCGGATACACGATCCTTCATCGGGGCATATGGAAGCGCAATGAATACCGGCATAAATACCGTCAAACCGGCAGTGGCCCGACCGCGAGACCGGAAGTGACGCATCCGTAACCACAGTGACCGCTATGCTGAATGGCAGCGGCGTCAAACACCAAGGGACGACATAGCAACCCAAGGTATCTAGATGCCGACATACCATGGAGCAGGGCGGTATGCAGCACGCATGCGTCAGGGCCAGCAGCCGAGCCACCAATGGATCTCAATACATAGTGCCAAAGCTACAAAATTAGCAGAAAATACACATAATACAATAGAAATAATAAAAAGGAAACATATACAGCCAAGTACCAAGTGTAAGGCATTCAAAAAGAAAAATAAAGCAAAAAAATTAAATAAAAAATATAAAAAAACATACAAAAAATATACAAAAAACACAAATATATACATATCATATAATAGCTAAATATAAATTAAAAAGGCAAATATATGGCATATATATAGGGAATCTTTTTGTACAACGGATCATGCGGGTGAATTCTTCATCCATGCTTGAGGAGAAAATAAGAAATAAGGCAGGAAAGCCGTGATATCTAAAAAAGGAGGATAAAAACTAATAAAATCAAAATGACGTCCAAAAGAGGCATTAAGAGGAGCACACATACAGACAGACAGACTGGCGATCACAAAAAGGGAACGAAACTCAGATTCTCATTAAGACCTTTAGGGTGAACCGTATCCAAAGTCCAAATCCAGCGGCTCTCTAATTGGGCCAACAATTGAGAAGTTTTTCCGCCCCGAATACCCAATTCTAGGGAGTCAATGCCCCTAACTCTCAGTCCTCTACTGTCACATTGATGATATAGTTTAAAATGACGTGGAAGCGTCTTAGGCCTCTTTCACACATCAGGCTTTTTGAATCAGGCGCGATCCGGCGTGTTTCTAAAAAAACGGATCCGGTACCGGATGCGTTTTTTTAGCATTGACTTACATTAGCGCCGGATCGCGCCTGATGTCACTGCGTTGCATCCGTTTTTGGCCGGATCCGTCGGAATTGTACATTCCGGCGGCCGGACAAGACGGTTTTTGAATCGGCACTTCAGGCGGCCGGAAACAATGCAAACCTATGGAGCCGGACCAGATTTTTGACAAATCCGTCAGAAAACTGATCCGGAGTCCAAGGTGTCTCTCTCTCTCTCTCTCTCTCTCTCTCTCTCTCTCTCTCTCTCTCTCTCTCTCTCTCTCTCTCTCTCTCTCTCTCTCTCTCTCTCTCTCTCTTCTCTCTCTTCTCTCTCTCTCTCTCTCTCTCTCTCTCTCTCTCTCTCTCTCTCTTTTCAACATGTAAAAGCTTCTTTTTCCAGGTTCAAAAGGTCAGGCCGGATCAGGCAAAAAACCTGATCAGTTCCATCAGTTTTTTAAAATCAGCGCCGGATCCATCCTATCAGGCATAAGACGGTTCATGCCTGATTCAAAAAGCCTGATGTGTGAAAGTAGCCTTAAGTGAAGCCACATCCTCTTGTGTGGTCGCTGCCTGGATACCGAGTACATGCTCCCTGACTCTAATTTTAAGCTGGCGCGTGGTAAGGCCAACATAGATCAGGGAGCATGGACACATGGCAAACTAAATAACATTTCTAGTATCGCATGAGATTAGCCTGCGAATCTGAAATTGCCGTGTACCCGAAGAATTGGTAAAATTTGTACTATGATTAATATTAGCACACGCCACACAGTGACCACACGGGCTGCAGCCACGTCTAGTAAGGCGATAGTTTGAAAAAATAGGGTGAGTGTCAGGGGCATAGTGACTCCGAACTAGATAATCGCGAAGGTTATGAGAGGTGTTATGATTTGGTAGCTGAGGAGTGCAGGTAAAAAAGGCAATACACCAGAGCAGTTGGAATCTATGAGATTGCAGTACCCTGACTAACCACCACAACTAGAGGCAGCCGTGGAGCGTTCCTACGTTGGTCCTAGATGCCTCGTCACAGCCTGAGAAACTAACTACACCTAAAGATAGAAATAGGAAAGCTATCTGCCCCGGAGCAGAACCCCAAAGATAATAGAAAGCCCCCAAACATATAATGGCGGATAGACAAGATGAAATACTGACACAGAAAGAAAATAGTATGAGCAAACGCTGGGGCCCAAACTAACTAAATAGAAAAGGATAGGAAGGGTACTTACTGCAATCCCAGAAAACCCCGAAAGGCACCAACTCTACTAATTTCAAAAACACCTGAGATCACACGACCTCTACCACCTAAATTAGTTCTCTGGTGTAACAAAATCAAAACAGCAGCCACTGAAAAAACTGGAAAAAGCAAAAGTACAAACAACAGTGGCTGAACAAAACTGAGAGGGTAGAAGCCCCCGGAGGGGACCCTGAAGGCCCCACAGAAGTGCAGGACAAAATGCAAAAATATAGCACAAACACAAAAGAAGAAAAAGTCTTATCTGTTAGCAGGAGATGCAGACACGACACAGCAGGCTACAAGGGAAACTGGAATAAAGGATTCAGACCAGAACAATTGTTCACCGGCAACCCTGATGGGAAGGTGACTCCCTTATATAAGACCAGTCAGTAACACCTGATTCCCAGTCCTCACAATCTTCACTGGACAGACTAGCACTGCTTGTAACCACCAGAGGGAGCCTCTGCTCAGAACTCATCTCAAACCCATTCACAACAGAGAGGCCTCTTGGGTAGAATCTTTGCCAAGGTAGGATCTGTCATAAGAATGGGCCAAGATTTAATCAATGCAGACCTCAAACGATTAGTTTGAGAATGGAACGTGGTAATAAATCTAACCGGTTGCGGATTATCTGTAGCATTAGTATCTTTATAGAGCAAATCACTACGGATGCTATATTTAGCCTTGTGATAAGCTATTTTTATGGTACGATTACTGTATCCACGGATACGTAAACGGTCCATCAAATCTCTGGCTTGTGTTTTGAAATCTACATCTGAAGATCATATCCGACGAATGCGAAAAAATTGGCCTACGGCTACAGCACGAACCATATGTTCAGGGTGAGATGAAGACGCATGTAATAACATTTGTTGATGTGGGTTTCCTGTACACATCGGTGTGTATAGCTCCAGAGGGGTCCCTTCTTAATGTCACATCAAGGAACTCAATTTGTTCAGTGTCAAATTTAAACGTCAAATGAATATTATTAGTGTTATTATTTAAATATAGAAAAAAATCTTGCAGGGAAGAAGGGGTATCCTGCCAGATCAAGAGGATATCGTCGATGTAGCGCGTCCAAAAGAGGACACGCTCCATCGACTCCTGTTGATCTGACAGGAAGAGGTCCCTCTCCCACAGCCACAGGAGGAACAGATTTGCATAGGCTGGCGCAAAGGCTGCGCCCATTGCTGTTCCCTGGAGCTGCAGAAAGAACCTCTTAAAAACAAAAAAATTGTGGGTAAGTGTGAATTCCAACAGATCAAGAACAAGTGACCTCATATCAGGGCTAAGATTAGAAGAATTTAAGAAGAATTTAATAGCCCTAAGTCCATCACTGTGCCGGATACTTGTATAAAGTGACTCGACGTCAGCTGTGACAAAAAAGGTTACCGGAGTCAATAGATAGTCCATCCATCCTACGCAACAGTTGATTGGTGTCCTTAAGGAAGGAGGGTAATGTCTCAACCATGGGTTGTAGCATAGAATCAATCTGTTGCGTAGGATGGATGGACTATCTATTGACTCCGGTAACCTTTTTGTCACAGCTGACGTCGAGTCACTTTATACAAGTATCCGGCACAGTGATGGACTTAGGGCTATTAAATTCTCATAAGCAATATTACACCTTCTATGATCATATATATGTATCTAATTGGTGTCCAGTTAATTGTATGATATCTCTGGTAATCTCTAAATTTTTGGGGGGTTTTACTGGATACAATATATTATACTTATCGTTTCCTTGTGGTATTATATATATCATATATTTATATTGTCATCCACGTATACTGTATATTGTGATACTGACTGCTAGTGGGTCACTTACTGGTCAGTTCTATGACGTACCATTGACGTGTTCTGGTTGCACTCCACTGTTCTCTCCATTTCTGTTCTAACTTGTCCGTGATTTTTTTTACTTGTATTATTATGGTAAATAAAATTTGCACCTTTTGGATATACTTTTGGACTCTATGGTCGTGTTTTTTGAGGTTTCTCAATTGTTTGCAGATTATTACATAGGTGGAAGAGGGGACAGGTGCTGTTCACACTCATGTTTAGAGTCCCTTCTGTCAGCTTTTTACTTGCCTGATCCAATAAACAGATCAGTCGGAATAATGCATCTAGGTATCACATCAGTTTGAATGAGCTGCGCTGCAGTGTAAAGCACATGAACCGAGCTTACAGACCTGGCCCAGTGCTCTGCTCCATGATTGCTTTCCTGATCTTTGGGGGGCAGCGGTAGGTCTATTTCCTGTATTCAGGACTAATATGACCCTTCTATGTGCATGTATATTATTAAACTAGCAATTCCCTAAAATAGTCCTGATAATTCATCCTGAGTGGCTGCGATTCCTCTCCGCTGCCTTGCGAATCATCTCATGGGGAGGATGGAGTTGTACTTCCCTGTGGCTTTGTGTATATGATCAGTAAGGTTCTGGCTGATATGGAATTGCTCTTTATGCTATTGACAGGCTCATTGCCGGAGTCCAGTGGGTTTTGTGGTGAAAGGTCATTCACTCTCAGCCCTTAGTGCAGAGACTGGTTCCTGCAGGTCTGAGCTGTGATCTCCGAGCTCTGCATAGACCGGTCCTGGCTGGCTGTGTATTGTCTCTACCCGGAGCCGCTGCACTGTGGTTTATAGCCACATATGCCACATAGTGTGACGCTGCAATCAGTTATATAAGATATATATTTATTTTTTTAGATTTTAGGCCCTGTGTCCGCCTACAGTTTCATGCTCATCCTGACCCTGCTGCTTCATATATACATATATAGACTTCCAAAGCTGCAATAAAGAGTGACACGGGCATAAGTCAGCTTAATAATTCAGATTTATATACAGTCATGGCGCTTTTGAAACAGTGTAGTAAACAGTTCAGTTTATTCCCCTCTTCATAAATTGATATTGTCGGATACTGATTGAAAATACAAGCCATTTTGCAACTTGCTGCTTATTAAAATTTTCAGCCATTCTTGGGATATTAATACGTTTTTTTTTTTTTTTTTTTTTTACAGCTCGTTGCCCTGGAGACCATCCACTGCTGTTTAACAGCAGAGAATGCTCAGTGCTTTCAAGCTTTTTTTTTTTTTTCTCTTTTGCGGGTGTAAGTTCTGTTTTTTTTTTGTTTGTTTTTTAGCTGGCTAGGATCTCAGGAGCGTACTATTAGCTCCTAATCCCAGTCAGCTTCAGCTCACTGCTTTACAACCTTAAGCAGCATTGGTGGTCGGTCTCTTAGGCAACAAGCTGTAAACAAAAGTGTTACTATCTCAAGAACGGCTGCAGATTTTAATAAGCAGTAAATTGCAGAAGTTCTTGTTTTTATCAGGACTATTCAACACAATATCCATATAAGAAGATGGGAATAACCCTTTAAGGATTGCTTTGTGCTGAGGTGACACAACTCACAGCCTGCATTGTCAGCTGAGATATTGGTCACGTTCTTCTGCTCGTTGCTTCAAGGTCGTTGTGTCCGCACCAGGCTGGATTATGAGATTTTCTTAGAAAAATATTCAGAATTGAGAGTCCTCAGTGGTTGATACCTTTTAATGGCTAACTGAAAAGATGGTAACAAATTGCAAGCTTTCGAGACTACTCAGGTCTCTTCATCAGGCAAAGTCTAAATATTTTTCTATCTACTGGCTAACACGGTACGAAGATACACATCTTTCCTATATCGAGATTTTCTTAGAAACTCCTCATTATTTTTCTGCCTCATTTCCTGTTATATGTCCCCAGGGATGTGACTAACTGTGGTAGGACTACAAATCCCAGACTGGCTTTAGAATCGTTACACAGTACAATATAGTGTCACCTGCCACCGTCTCTGCTTTCATTGCCCTTACCTATATGTTATCTTGCCTGTAGCACAAAATTGCACCACTGCTGCAACGGACTGTACTGTCGGGGCTCTGTGGCTTCTGAAAGCCCATCGTGTGCTCAGTATTGAAGCCCTGGGTTAATGTGGGGACTTGGGATCTGTGTGGGGGGTCACATATTTTCTTCCATCAATGCAGGACGGTATAAGTAACCTTCAGGTTACAGGCGTGAAACTCTGAGCAGGAAGTGGTGAACGACATCACATGCAGAGGAAGTCCCCAAAGTGTCATTGGACTCGCAGTGAACCCTGAATACATCGGTAATCATGGTGTCTCGCACACGGGAGATGCAGAAACAGCCAAGTAATCCCATTCTGTGTCTCAGGTTCATTGGCCGGACCCCAAATCTTTAGTTGGAACACTTTCTAAATGCTCATAGAGATTACGTATGTCAGCAAGCATCAGTGGATTAGGGTGTATTGGATGTTGAATAAAGGGATATCTTAAGTTTGGGGCAAGTCTTAGCCTCCATAGTGTGACAAGCACTGAACGCCCTCATGTCTGGGGTCCCGCACATAGCCAGTTGATGGGTGTAATGTAATCCCATGTTGGGTGTAAACTGTATAGAATCACCAGGGTGTATTATGAATACTACTATGTGACTGCTCTGCCCCGTACTTGTTGTCCACCTGGGAACCGTCAGAGGGGTTTTCAGCAGGTTCCTATTTCTCCAGCCCAGAACCTGTTACATGAGATGTCAAGGAGCTGTGACATATGGAGGCTGTGCACTGAGCTGGGCTGCACCCAGCTTATATATAGGTCTGCTTTCCATAAATAAGGCCTATCCTATGCGAATCTCGTCATTCTAATAGTTCGGCTCCTGTTGTTTACAATATGCTGCTTTATGGGCTATAATACCCGACTAGTACAGCATAACCTTCTAGGGCTCAGTGCTGTCCCTGATCATCCTATAACTTCTGTTTTTTTTTTTTTCTCTCTGCAGGGAAGAGGCTACAAGAATGGGTTTCCGTCATCCTCTGCTTCCTCTTGATGTCCTTTAATTTCTGCAACCTGGTCCGTTATTTCAGCATTGAGCACACAGCCAGCATCGTTCTCAGTGTTTGTAAGTAAGGCCGCTGATTGCGTCAGGAAAATGGTGAAAGATCTTAGAGTGCACATTCCTCCAAATCTCACCTTGGTTTGTGTCCCAAACAGTCTCTGGGGGAAGGGTCGAAACTACAGTGGTGTAATAGGGGGAGGCATTTCCCCAATCCTTGGGGTCCATTAAGAAAAAAAATCTTCATCTTATTTCTTCTAGCTTTTCACACATGGCCTCAGGGACACACGTCAATTTATCTTCTGATCATTACGGAGCCTGGGGCTCAGTTGTCATTGAGGTCATGGTGCTGATTTGAGGGGGGAGAGAGATGAGGTTTGGGCTTTGCCATCGGAAAGGACAAAGTCTAGGCTCTACTATCGAGAGAAAGGCACGAGGCTATGGCTCTGATATTGAGGGAAAGGGACGAGGCCATACCTCTGCTATCGGGGGTAAGAGGAAAAAAGAAAAAGAACACAAGGGCATAGATCTGCTATCGAGGGGAAGAGGAAAAAGCACACGAGGGCATAGATCTGCTATCGAGGGGAAGAGGAAAAAGCACACGAGGGCATAGATCTGCTATCGAGGGTAAGAGGAAAAAGCACACGAGGGCATAGATCTGCTATCGAGGGGAAGAGGAAAAAGCACACGAGGGCATAGATCTGCTATCGAGGGGAAGAGGAAAAAGCACACGAGGGCATAGATCTGCTATCGAGGGTAAGAGGAAAAAGCACGCGAGGGCATAGATCTGCTATCGAGGGTAAGGCTGAAGTCACACTGGCGACAAAATCGGACGACTGCAATGCGATGAAATATCGCATTGCAGTCGGACCTATGTTAATCTATGGAGCAGCTCCCAGTATCAGATTTTTTGTGGTCCGTTTTAAACGTCCGTGTGCAATCGCAGCATGCTGCGATTGTCACCGATTGTCGGTCGACAATCGCCAATGCAAGTCTATGGGAGCGATGAAAAATCTGATTACAAACGGACCGCATGTGTGACTTGCGATGAAATCGCGTCGGTGTCCTTTAGAAAAGCCGGCAATTCATCCCCGGCTATACTGTAAAATCACACTGACAGCTTTAATAAAGACTAGAAAGAATAGATATATACACATAGAACACATATATATATATATATATATACATGTCATTGTGACATATATATATACATATATTTATAGTTCCTAGACTTCTACATACTGTAATAGGCGCTAATTCAATTGCCGGGTTTTGTGAAATCACAGAAGCCGACATGAAATGATACATTGTTTCCACACAGTTAACCATGTCATTTCCTGTATTTTGATATTTGTTTAGAACTTACAATTACATGAGTGTATTTGTGCAAAATTTCAGACATGTAGGGGTTAATTAAAGGTGTAATTTCGTTGAAAAAAAATGCGTGGGCTCCCGCTGTATTTTCTCCACCAGACAGACAAAGCAAAGCGAGTGGGGGCAGATAATAATAGCCTAGGGAGGGTACATTTTTTTGTGCCCCCCCTGGCTACTAACATCTGCCCCCAGACACCCCAGAAAGGGCAAATCTATAATTAGATTCGCCCTTTCTGGCACTTTGCCCGTCTATTCCCATTGCCCTGTAGCGGTGGCGAATGGGTTAATCTCACCTTACTGTCACCTTAGTATTGAAAGGTGACCTTAAGGCAAGTTAATAATTGAGAGCTGTCAATTAGACAACTATCAATTATTAATCCTATTGAAGTAAATAAAAAAACACACACACACTTTAAGAATAAATAATTTTAATGAAATAAAAACACATTTTTTTGACCATATTTTATTTTACACTTAATCCGTGCGAAGCCATTGATCTCCTAAAATAAAGAAAAAAAAATAAAACAACATTATTCTTACCTATTCCGCCGATCTGTCACGTCCCACGCTGTAATCCTTCACAAAGGGTTAACTAGCTTTGAGCCAAGCAGTGCAAGTAATCCTGCATGCTCAGCTCAAAGCTCATGAATGAATAAGTTCCTCTCCTGGCGACAGGAGAGGATGTGTTTCATGAATGAAGCTTAATTGATTGTGTCCACTTTCCCTTTAGGTCAGGTCACTAAAGTTAAATTGCCAATAAATCAATTAAGCTCCATTCATGAATCTATTCCTCTACTTTCGCTGGGAGAGGAAGTTATTCATTCAGGGGAATACAGGTCTGAGACAGCATTATTAGCTCTCTGCGACCTGTAACCTGTTAACCCTTTCTGATGGATTACACCGTGGGACCTGACTGTACATCGGATTGGTAAGTATAATTTTGCTTTTTTATTTTATTTTTATTACAGGAAATGGTTTTAGCAGGAAAATAAAATATGGTCAAAAACTGTGTGATTATTTAATTAAACTTATTTTTTATTAAACTGTGTGTGTTTGATTTTTCTTTCATACAATAGGATTAATAATTGATAGTTGTCTAATTGACAGCTCTCAATTATTAACCTGCCTTAAGGTCACCTTTCAATACTAAGGTGACAGTAAGGTGAGATTAACCCATTCGCCACCGCTACAGGGCAATGGGAATAGACGGGCAAAGTGCCAGAAAGGGCGAATCTAATTATAGATTTGCCCTTTCTGGGGTGTCTGGGGGCAGATGTTAGTAGCCAGGGGGGGCACAAAAAAAATGTACCCTCCCTAGGCTATTATTATCTGCCCCCACTCGCTTGCTTTGTCTGTCTGGTGGAGAAAATACAGCGGGAGCCCACGCATTTTTTTTCAACGAAATTACACCTTTAATTAACCCCTACATGTCTGAAATTTTGCACAAATACACTCATGTAATTGTAAGTTCTAAACAAATATCAAAATACAGGAAATTACATGGTTAACTGTGTGGAAACAATGTATCATTTCATGTCGGCTTCTGTGATTTCACAAAACCCGGCAATTGAATTAGCGGCTATAACAGTATGTAGAAGTCTAGGAACTATAAATATATGTATATATACATGTCACAATGACATGTATATATATATATATATATGTGTTCTATGTGTATATATCTATTCTTTTTTTTGTGATTGAAATACTATTCTTTTAGATCCATTATATGTCAGTTTTGCAAGCCTGCGAGAAAATCTCGCAAGTCGGATGAAAATCGGATGTTACAAGGTACACACACATGCGATTAAATCGCATCTTTGAAGGAAAATCGGATGCCAGAAGGATGTGTGATGTTTGCATTTTGATCCGACAATCGACCGTCTAAAACGGACCGATTTTTTGTGGTTGTGTGTGACTCCAGCCTAAGAGGAAAAGCACACGAGGGCATAGATCTGCTATCGAGGGTAAGAGCAAAAAAGGGAAAGGAGGACAACAGTCTAATGGTCATAAATTATGTAAACTTTATTAGAAAATAGAGAAAAAAGGGATCTGGCAAATGAGGGAAAATATCCCAAAACACACATGATCAAAGAAAGGGCCGGAAAAATGAAAGCGGACCACTAACATAAAACATCCTGCCAAATGGGCACAGTGTAAGCCATATATTACATATATAAAGTGTCCCAATATGCTATAGATGAAAAATTGTAGTCATGGTAAGTATCAACATAACTGAAAGCTGCACAGATATAGTATCATAGTCATGGTGAATACCAACATAGCAATATACTGCACAGCATAGGTGATACACAAATATGGCGGTAGGGGAGATGATGGCATGAATAATTACCACAGAATGCAGCGGTCCATGAACACCCAGCCCACCCCGACGCGCGTTTCGGAGCGGTGACGCTCCTTCCTCAGGGGGCATGTAACCAGATAATACACAGGTGGGTGTATATATATACTAAAAATAACGGAAATGTCACACACGCCGTCACCGCATCGCGCATGTCCACCGCGCATCCCGGGACGTCACATCTGGAATCACGTGGGGCCCCACGTGATCCGAACATGCGACGTCACCGGAAGTGACGCGGGGGCGCGAGGAAAGGACGGCGCATGCGCAGAACCGCCCTGGTATGGAATACCAGGAATAAATATGGCCGCCACGATGCAGACAACACGGCGATATCTACAGAACATGTGAGTATAGATAATTGTAAATGAATAATGAAAAAAACAACAAATACGGAATAGAAAATAACAAATGATGAATAACGCTACCATAAATGCAAATATAATTAAAATACTGACACAGCACACAAAGTATGCATAATGCACATGATTCAGGCCGCATAATTAGAGTCCAGTGTCGCAACAGAGCAGAAGAAACCATGGTAAAGTAAACAGGGTCATCCAAGGGTCCTCCAAATAAGGTGCAGTCTATTCAGGACATGTAATGAGAGTCCAATAGGATAGGGAACCGACAGAGCAATTGGAATAATTAACACAGTGATCCAAAGGTCCTCCTGGCAATCTTGAATTCATGTGCAAAAGTATAACGAGCATCAATAGGCGGAACTAAATATAAAGAAAAAACAATAAAGATTAAAAATCTTAAAAACAAAGAACATGCGGATAAGGGATATAAATGATGCGCAAATGAGAAGATCACAAGAAGGGGACAAATGACATATTCTCATTCAACCCATGCGGATGAATGGTTCTTAACCCCTCTCTGCCATCAGACGTACTATTCCGTCCATGTGACCCTGGACCTAATTCCCATGGACGGAATAGTACGTCATGGGCGATCAGCTGCGCTCCCGGGGGGAGCGCAGCTGATCGCCGCCGGGTGTCAGCTGATTATCACAGCTGACACCCGTGACTGTGTGTCAGGAGCGGTCACGGACCGCTCCCGGCACATTAACCCTTGGCACACCGCGATCAAACATGATCGCGGTGTACCCGGGGCACAGGGGAGGATCGCGCAGGCAGGGGGCTCCCTGCGCGCTCCCCTGAGACCCTCAGAGCAGCGCGATGTGTCGCGCTGTTCCGAGGGTCCGTCCTCCCTCCAGGTCCCCGGATCCAAGATGGCGCCGGGGTCCTGCAGGGAGGCGGCTTCCTCACTGCCTGCTGAGAGCAGGCGCTGGGGAAGCCTGCAGCAGTGCCAGAGCGATCGCTGGTGTGACAGAGTGCTGTGCACACTGTCACACCAGCGATCTGCTAAAATACAGTGATGTCCCACCCTGGGACAAAGTAAAAAAGTAAAAAAAGTAAAAATAAAAAGTGTAAAAAAAAATCATAAAAAAAAAAAAAAAAATATTCCCCAATAAATTCATTTTTTCCTGTAAATAAAAAAACCAAAACAATAAAAGTACACATATTTGGTATCGCCGCGTCCGTAACGACCCCCCCTATAAAACTGTCCCACTAGTTAACCCCTTTAGTGAACCCCTTAAAAAAAAAAAAAAAAAAAAAACGAAGCAAAAAATCAATGCTTATCATCATACCGCCAAACAAAAAGTGAAATAACACGCGATCAAAAAGACCGATATAAATAAACATGGTACCACTGTAAACATCATCTTGTCCCGCAAAAAACGAGCCATCACACAGCATCATGAGCGAAAAAATAAAAAAGTTATAGCTCGCAGAATAAAGCGATGCAAAAATAATGATTTTTTATATAAAATTGTTTTCATTCTATAAAAGCGCCAAAACCTAAAAAAATGATATAAATGAGGTATCGCCGTAATCGTACTGACCCGAAGAATAAAACTGCTTTATCAATTTTACCACACGCGGAACGGTATAAACGCCTCCCCCAAAAGAAATTCATGAATTGCTGATTTTTGTTCATTCTAACCACACAAAAATCGAAATAAAAAGCGATCAAAAAACGTCACGTGCTCAAAAATGGTACAAATAAAAACGTCAACTCGTCCCGCAAAAAATAAGACCTCACATGACTCTGTGGGCCAAAATATGCAAAAATTATAGCTCTCAAAATGTGGTGATGCAAAAAACTATTTTTTGCAATAAAAAGCGTCTTTTAGCGTGACAGCTGCCAATCACAAAAACCCGCTATAAATAGTAAATCAAACCCCCCTTTATCACCCCCTTAGTTAGAGAAAAATAATAAAATTAAAAAAATGTATTTATTTCCATTTTCCCGTTAGGGTTAGGGTTGCGGCTAAAGTTAGGGTTAGGGTTGGCGCTAACGTTAGGATTAGGGTTAGGGTTGGCGCTAACGTTAGGATTAGGGTTGGGATTAGGGTTATGGGTGTGTTAGGGTTAGGTTTGTGGTTAGGGTTGGGACTAGGGTTATTGGTGTTTGGGGTTAGGGTTGGAGTTAGAATTGGGGGTTTCTGCTGTTTAGGCACATCAGGAGCTCTCGAAATGTGACATGGCGTCTGATCTCAATTCCAGCCAATTCTGCGTTGAAAAAGTCAAATGGTGCTCCTTCACTTCTGAGCTCTGCCATGCGCCCAAACAGTAGTTTACCCCACATATGGGGTATCATCATACTCTGGACCCCAAGAGTTATTGTGCAATTTGTCCTATACCTTCTGTTACCCTTGGGAAAATAAAAAACTGGGGGCGACAAAATCATTTTTGTAAAAAAAAAAATGATTTTTTTGTTTTTACGGCTGTATGTTATAAAACTTCTGTGAAGTACTTGGGGCTTCATAGCGCTCACCACACTTCTAGATAAGTTCCTTGTGGGGTCTATTTTCCAAAATGGGGTCACTTGTGGGGGTTTCCACTGTTTAGGCGCATCAGGGGTTCTCCAAATGCGACATGACACCCCCAGACCATTCCATCAAAGTCTGCAATCCAAAACGTCACTACTTCCCTTCCGAGCCCCGACGTGTGCCCATACAGTAGTTTTCTCCCACATATTGGGTATCAGCGTACTCAGGACAAATTGGACAACAACTTTTGGGGTCCAATTTCTCCTGTTACCCTTGTGAAAATAAAATATTGGGGGCGAAAAAATCATTTTTGTAAAAAAAAAAAGGATTTTTTATTTTTACGGCTGTACGTTATAAACTTCTGTGAAGCACTTCGGGTTCAAAGTGCTCACCACACATCTAGATAAGTTCCTTGTGGGGTCTATTTTCCAAAATGGGGTCACTTGTGGGGGGTTTCCACTGTTTAGGCGCATCAGGGGCTCTCCAAATGCGACATGACTCCCCCAGACCATTCCATCAAAGTCTGCAATCCAAAACGTCACTACTTCCCTTCCGAGCCCCGACGTGCGCCCATACAGTAGTTTACTCCCACATATTGGGTATCAGCATACTCAGGACAAATTGGACAACAACTTTTGGGGTCCAATTTCTCCTGTTACCCTTGTGAAAATAAAATATTGGGGGCTAAAAAATCATTTTTGTAAAAAAAAAAAAGAATTTTTTTATTTTACGGCTGTACGTTATAAACTTCTGTGAAGCACTTTGGGGTTCAAAGTGCTCACCACACATCTAGATAAGTTCCTTGAGGGGTCTAGTTTCCAAAATGGTGTCATTTGTGGGGGGTTTCCACTGTTTAGGCAGATCAGGAGCTCTCCAAACACGACATGGCATCCAGCCAATTCTGCGTTGAAAAAGTCAAACGGCGCTCCTTCCCTTCCAAACTCTGCCATGCACCCAAACAGTGGTTTACCCCCACATATGGGGTATCAGCGCACTCAGGACAAATTGCACAATAACTTTTGGAGTCTTGTTTCCCTTGGGAAAATAAAAATTGGGGTGAAAAGATCAATTTTGTGGAAAAAATATAATTTTTTAATTTTACGGCTCTACGTTATAAACTTGTGTGAAGCACTTGGGTGTTCAAATTGCTCACCAAAGATCTAGATAAGTTCCTTAGGGGTCTAGTTTCCCAAATGGGGTCACTTGTTGTGGGTTTCCACTGTTTAGGCACATCAGGGGCTCTCCAAATGCAACATGGCGTCCAATCTCAATTCCAGCCAATTTTGGTTGGAAAAAGTCAAATAGTGCTCCTTCCATTCCGAGCTCTGCCATGCGCCCAAACAGTGGTTCCCCCCCACATATGGGGTATCAGCGTACTCAGGACAAATTGGACAACAAATTTTGTGGTCCAATTTCTCCTGTTACCTATGGGAAAATAAAAAAATAGTGACTAAGAGATAATTTTTGTGGGAAAAAAATAGGATTTTTTATTTTCATGCCCGGGCATTATAAACTTGTGTGAAGCACTTGGGGTTCAAAGTGCTCACCAAAGATCTATATAAGTTCCTTAGGGGGTCTAGCTTCCAAAATGGGGTCACTTGTGGGGGGTTTCCACTGTTTAGGCTCATCTGGGGCACTACAAACGGAACATGACCCCCATCAATGTTTGCATTCCAAAACGTTACTGCTTCTTTTCCAAGCCCTGCCGTGCGCCCAAACAGTTCCCCCCCCCCACATATGGGGTATCAGCGTACTCAGGACAAATTGGACAACAAGTTTTGGGGTACAATTTCCTTGGGAAAAATCAAAAATTTGGGACTAAAAAATCATTTTTGTGGAAAATTGTTTTTTTTTTTTTCACACCCAGGCATTATAAACTTTTGTGAAACACTTTGGGGTTCAAAGTGCTTACAACAGATCTAGATAAGTTCCTTAGGGGGTCTAGTTTCCAAAATGGTGTCACTTGTGGGGGTTTCCACTGTTTAGGCGTATCAGGGGCTCTCCAAACACGACATGGCGTCCAATCTCAATTCCAGCCAATTTTAGTTTGAAAAAGTCAAACGGCGCTCCTTCCCTTACGAGCTCTGCCGTGTGCCCAAACAGTGGTTTTCCCCCACATATGGGGTATTGGCGTACTCAGGAGAAATTGCACAACAACTTTATCTGTCCATTTTCTCCTTTTACCCTTGTGAAAATAAAAAAAAGTTTGTAAAAGATCATTTTTGTGGCTAAAAAGTTAAATATTAATTTTTTCCATCCACGTTGCTTCAGCTCCTGTGAAGCACCTGAAGGGTTAATAAACTTCTTGAATGTAGTTTTGAGTACCTTGAGGGGTGCAGTTTTTATAATGGTGTCACTTTTGGGTATTTTCTGCCATATAGACCCGTCAAAGTGACTTCAAATGTGAGGTGGTCCCTAAAAAAATGGCTTTGTAAATTTTGTTGTAAAAATGAGAAATCACTGGTCAACTTTTAACCCTTCTAATTTCCTAACAAAGAAAAATTTTGGTTCCAAAATTGTGCTGATGTAAAGTAGACATGTGGGAAATGTTATTTATTAACTATTTTGTGTGACATATTTCTCTGTTTTAAGGGAAAAAAAATTCAAAGTTTGAAAATTGCAAAATTTTTAAAATTTTCGCCATATTTGCGTTTTTTTCAAAAATAAACGCAAGTTATGTCGAAGAAATTTTACCACTAACATGAAGTACAATATGTCACGAGAAAACAATCTCAGAATTGCGAAGATTCGTTGAAGCGTTCCAGAGTTATAACCTCATAAAGAGACAGTGGTCAGAATTGTAAAAATTGGCCCGGTCATTAACGTGCAAACCACCCTTGGGGTGAAGGGGTTAATGTCCAAATCCATTTCGTCTCAGCCTGTTCTAACCTTCTGGACAAGTCACCGCCACGTATATTAATGTTGAGGGCATAAATGCCCTTAACTTTCAACAAAGAGCTGTCACATTGGTGGAATTCAGCAAAATGGCGTGGCAACGTTTTTAATGTCGCAGTGTCAGTGCAAGTAGATGCGGCTGCAATGCCCAGAACGTGTTCACGTACTCGAACTTTAAATTGTCGAGTAGTGAGACCCACATAGGATAATCCACATGGGCAGCTGGCACAATAGATGACATATCTGGTCATACGCGCCCCCGCGTCACTTCCGGTGACGTCGCATGTTCGGATCACGTGGGGCCCCACGTGATTCCGGATGTGACGTCCCGGGATGCGCGGTGGACATGCGCGATGCGGTGACGGCGTGTGTGACATTTCCGTTATTTTTAGTATATATATACACCCACCTGTGTATTATCTGGTTACATGCCCCCTGAGGAAGGAGCGTCACCGCTCCGAAACGCGCGTCGGGGTGGGCTGGGTGTTCATGGACCGCTGCATTCTGTGGTAATTATTCATGCCATCATCTCCCCTACCGCCATATTTGTGTATCACCTATGCTGTGCAGTATATTGCTATGTTGGTATTCACCATGACTATGATACTATATCTGTGCAGCTTTCAGCTATGTTGATACTTACCATGACTACAATTTTTCATCTATAGCATATTGGGACACTTTATATATGTAACTAGCTGTAGTACCCGGCTTCGCCCGGGTTAATGTACTTAACTGTGCCCTCATCAGGATAGCAACATAGAAGGACAAAGCTGTGGCTGCTACTATATATATATATCCTCCCACATACAGGTGATGTGACTTACATCAGTCATTACACCAACATTGGCCAAGCATAGTAACTGAAATCCTATTACCTCACACAAGCTTTCTTATACTGACAATGTCCTCTGTTGCCTATAGTAACCAAACAGAGCTCATATTAATGACCTATGGCAAAATAGAAGCTGAGCTGTGATTGGTTGCTATAGGCAGCCTGATAATTCTCCAGCCAACAGAAAAACATTCCCCTCTGGCAGTATATATTACCTCACACATACAAATAATATACAGCTCATGTGACTGACATCTGTCTTATTTCCCTATATGGCAAATTTATAACAAATTGGTCTTGTAGTTTGGCTTGTTATTAATCAGATATTTATTTTTAAAAGATAAAAATACCAGACGTGTGTGTGTTTTTAATGCGCGCAATTTTGAACACGTGGGGTTAAAATGTCGACTCAAAACACAGCCTATGATGCTCCCGGGTCGAGACGTGCGGGTGTGCAAAATTTCATGCCCGTAAATGCAGATTCCTATGCCGGACATACACACAAGCATTCAGCTTTCTCCCCATTATGTAGATAGGGCCAAAATTGTTTGGCGATTTGGAACGTGCGGGGTTAAAATTTCCATTCAACACATAGCCTATGATGCTCCTGGGGTTGAGATGTGCGGGCGTGCAAAATTTCATGCCCGTAAGTACAACGGTGCAGATTCCTATCCCGGGCCAAAATTATTTGCCGATTTGGAATGCGCGGGGTTAAAATTTCGACTCAAAACCTAGCCTATGACGCTCCCGGGGTCGAGACGTGCGGGTGTGCAAAATTTCATGCCCCTAAATGCAGATTCCTATGCCGGACATACACACAAGCATTCAGCTTTCTCCCCATTATGTAGATAGGGCCAAAATTGTTTGGCGATTTGGAACGCGCGGGTTAAAATTTCCATTCAAAACATAGCCTAGGTCGCTTTCGGGGTCGAGACGTGCGGGCGTGCAAAATTTCATGCCCGTAAGTGCGACGGTGCGGATTCCAATCCCGGACAAACATACCCACATACATACACACATACATACATTCAGCTTTATATATTAGATATATGGCTTACACTGTGCCCATTTGGCAGGATGTTTTATGTTAGTGGTCCGCTTTCATTTTTCCGGCCCTTTCTTTGATCATGTGTGTTTTGGGATATTTTCCCTCATTTGCCAGATCCCTTTTTTCTCTATTTTCTAATAAAGTTTACATAATTTATGACCATTAGACTGTTGTCCTCCTTTACCTTTTTTGCTTGCTTAATTTAGCAGTCGGTCTTTTATTGTCCATTTGGCATTTCTTGATTAAGATATTGTGGGGATCCTTAGTGATCATCACTTTCATTCTATTTGTTCATGTATTTTGCCATTTTCGCCTTCTATACTATTTATCGAGGGTAAGAGGAAAAAGCACGCGAGGGCATAGATCTGCTATCGAGGGTAAGAGGAAAAAGCACACGAGTGCATAGATCTGCTATCGAGGGTAAGCGGGAAATGCATAAGGCCATGGCTTTATCGGGGGTAAACGGTAAAGGCATGAGACGGTGTCGAGGGGGAGAGGAGGAGGCATGAGACCATGTCTCTGCTGGAGGGATAAAGGCATGAGACCATGTCACTGCTGCTGTCGGGAGTGGGGGGGGGAGGCATGAGACCATGTCACTGCTGCTGGGGGGGGGAGGCATGAGACCATGTCACTGCTGCTGTGGGGGGGAGGCATGAGACCATGTCACTGCTGCTGTGGGGGGTGGCATGAGACCATGTCACTGCTGCTGTGTTGGGGGGCATGAGACCATGTCACTGCTGCTGTGTGGGGGGCAGGGGGCATGAGACCATGTCACTGCTGCTGTGGGGGAGAGGCATGAGACCATGTCACTGCTGCTGTCGGGAGTGGGGGGGAGGCATGAGACCATGTCACTGCTGCTGTGGTGGGGGGGAGGCATGAGACCATGTCACTGCTGCTGTGGGGGGGAGGCATGAGACCATGTCGCTGCTGTGGGGAGGGGAGGCATGAAACCATGTCACTGCTGATGTCGGGAGTGGGGAGGCATGAGACCATGTCATTGCTGCTGTGGGGGGGAGGCATGAGACCATGTCACTATTGCTGTGGGGGGGAGGCATGAGACCATGTCACTGCTGCTGTGGTGAGGGGGGGGGCATGAGGCCATGTCACTGCTGTTGGGGGGGGGAGTGGGGAGGCATGAGACCATGTCACTGCTGCTGTCGGGAGTGGGGGGGAGGCATGAGACCATGTCGCTGCTGTGGGGAGGGGAGGCATGAGACCATGTCATTGCTGCATGAGACCATGTCACTACTGCTGTGGGGGGAGGCATGAGACCATGTCACTGCTGCTGTGGTGGGGGGGGGCATGAGGCCATGTCACTGCTGTTGGGGGGCGGGGGAGGCATGAGACCATGTCACTGCTGCTGTTGTCAGGTCTTTTTTGTGATTGTAGCCAAAACTTCAGCCATACAGTGAGAATCTCCTAGTTCTCCAGCTATTATAGCTACACTTATTTTGGGGCTAAGTGCCAAAATCTCGAGTTCAGACCTTGCTATTCCACCTCCTCCAGCAGACTGAACACATCTGGCAGCAGACGCCACCAGCGTCTGCCAAACCCGAATTCCCGATTCTTTGCCTCCTCCTGAGATTCTTTGCTTGCTTCGACCAGGCTTACTGAGTCCTATACTACTTTGCGTTGTTGCTTTGGAGGGCAGGACATGACATGCGGACGTGCAGGGGCAGTGACAGTCTCCCAGCTCTTTGTCTGTGGATTCTGACGCAGGCGCTGACAGCTGCCGGACATTCCTCACATTGTCTCAGACTCCTTACAGCAAATACCTGAGAAGTGTACCTGGTCACTAAGTAACCAAGAGTGAGACAACGGTAACGGCGTGTAGGTGACGAGATAATGTGTCGCCACGCCTGGGAGCGGTTACCTGAGCGCAGCACCTCCTCGTCCTGTAGCATAGGGCACATGAGAAGCATATAACATGCAGATGTCATGCACGACAGGCTGCACCATGCAATATGGATGCGCAGCAATGCTGATGCGACCCTGACCACTCCACACCGGCTGTATACTATTGGCAGCGACACGCGGGGTAATCTCTCACTGGTGACACGTTGTCATGGTTAATTATTAACACGGGTTGGAGCAGGCGGAGCGGCCGCTGCAGCCTTCTGAGCCTCCAAGTTTATTTCACACGTGCGGCGTGAGATCTGTGAACGTGACTGAATGCGGACCCTCTGCGTGGACCTGGCCTACTACCCCAGGGAGGGTCGTCCACAGCAATGTCCCACACTGTCAAGCTATAAGATGGTTACAAAAGAGGAATTGGCCCCAGAAGTGACCCAGAACTGATCATGTGCTACATTAGATCCATTGTCACTTCCCTCTACATGTACGTGACACACTCCAGGGTGACCGTAATATACAACACACATGTATTCCCTCCACCGCTACCTGCGTCTGGTCTTAAGGTGAAGGTTAAACCCCCTCTGTTTAGTCCTGGGCTCGGCCATATCCCTTGGTACTTGGAATGAATGAATTGACTGACAGAAGGAGTCCCTGGTGGGGCGTATCTGCATCAGACGTTAACACAAGTCCCCAAAGATCTGGCAGGAATTCTGCGATGATGCGTAATGCGAGCGCTCAGCGAGAGAGCTGGGAGGGTGCTTGCAAGCTTAACCCCTTCAATTCCACCCATACACAGTAATATCTGCTACATAATTGTAAACTCTCGACTGATGCCCCAAGCGGCTTACTGTGTTCTTTACTCCAGTCACCTCCAGAGCTGCGCACGTCATCATGTTGGTAAATGGTAACTGTGACCAAATCATGTGGGATCCGTGTGTGGAAATAGTGTAACAAACCTTCAGCTGTGAGAAGGATCAGGTCTGTTCTTGTTCTCCAGTGCTTAAAGTGTTATTTCCATCTTTGTGGACGGATATTGTCAGATGGTGCTTGCAACACTTTTGCAATTTACTGCTCATTCAAGTTTGCAACCTGTCTTGAGATATTAATGCTTTTCTTTTGTTTACAGCTCGTAGTCTAGGAGACAGACCAGCGCTGTTGTCTAGCTTGTAATCACTGCACCGAAGATAGGAAACAAAAGCGCGCGCTCCAGCGATCGAGGTTGGCTTTAAAACCGTGCTTACAAGTTAAATAAAAAAGAGCTTGTAAGCACTGTGCACGATCTGCTGTGTAGCAGCGGTGGTCGGCTTCCAAGGTGATGAGCTGTAGAGAAAAGCTAAAATAAAAGCAGTACATTGCAAAATTGTTTATTTACAAGCATTATCTGAAAATGTCTGTTTATGAAGGTTGGAATAAACCTTTAATTGCAAGCAGAGATCGTGAATATGGTGGCATGGTAACGCACTGGTGGTTATGAGGTTGCAGAAGGTTTCGTGATGCAATGATTAGGCGTCATTTCTAGAAGGCTGGGTGTTGTGAATGGGTTTGAGATGAGTTCTGAGCAGAGGCTCCCTCTGGTGGTTACAAGCGGTGCTAGTGAAGATTGTGAGGACTGGGAATCAGGTGTTACTGACTGGTCTTATATAAGGGAGTCATTTTCCCATCAGGGTTGCCGGTGATCAATTGTTCTGGTCTGAATCCTTCATTCCAGTTTCCCTTGTAGCCTGCTGTGTCTTGTCTGCATCTCCTGCTTACAGATAAGACTTTTGCTTCTTTTGTGTTTGTGCTATATTTTTGCATTTTGTACTGCACTTCTTTGGGGGCCTTCAGGGTCCCCTCCGGGGGCTTTTGCCCTCTCAGTTTAGTTCAGCCACTGAGTTTTGTTCTTTTGCTTTTTCCAGTTTTTTCAGTGGCTGCTGTTTTCATTTTGTTACACCAGAGAACTAATTTAGGTGGTAGAGGTCGTGTGATCTCAGGTGATTTTGAAATTAGTAGAGTTGGTGCTTTTCAGGGTTTTCTGGGATTGCAGTAAGTACCCTTCCTATCCTTTTCTATTTAGATAGTTTGGGCCCCAGCGTTTGCTCATACTATTTTCTTTCTGTGTCAGTATTTCCTCTTGTCTAACCGCCATTACATGTTTGGGGGCTTTCTATTATCTTTGGGGTTCTGCTCCGGGGCAGATAGCTTTCCTGTTTCTGTCTTTAGGTGTAGTTAGTTTCTCAGGCTGTGACGAGGCGTCTAGGACCAACGTAGGAACGCTCCACGGCTGCCTCTAGTTGTGGTGGTTAGTCAGGGTACTGCAATCTCATAGATTCCAACTGCTCTGGTGTATTTCCTTTTTGCCTGCTCTCCTCAGCTACCGAAACATAACAGTATCACCGGCCTAAAAAATTTAAAATTGTATGGTACTCACAGAAGGGAAAAATATTGTGAAAGATAAAAGGTTGTCAGAGTTGTCAGAGATATTTTTCTGTTTGTTGCATTTTTTTTTTTTTTTCCCTCTGTATCTCTGGGTGCTGGGGAGGATCTTTTCTCCCAATGGAGTTTGCACGGTTGTCTGGCCGTGTGGATCAGCTTGCCACTGAGGTTCAGAGTATTGCTACCTATCTTGCTAGGTTGCCTGTTGTGGAACCTAGGATTCCCATGCCAGATTTGTTTTTGGGGGATCGAGCTAAGTTTCAGAATTTCAAAAATAATTGTAAATTGTTTTTTGCCTTAAAATCTAAGTCCTCAGGAAACGCTGCGCAGCAGGTTCAAATTATCATCTCTCTCCTGCGCGGCGATCCTCAGGATTGGGCTTTTTCCCTGATACCTGGGGATCCTGTTTTGAGTGATGTTGATGCGTTTTTTCAGGCTTTGGGGTTATTGTACGATGAGCCTAATGTCACTGATCAAGCTGAAAAAACCTTGTTGGCATTAAATCAGGGGCTTGATGACGCTGAGTTATACTGTCAGAGATTCCGTAGGTGGGCAGTCCTGACCAAATGGAATGACGACGCTTTGGCGGCCCTTTTCCGGAAGGGTCTGTCAGATAATGTAAAGGATGTTATGGTGGGATTCCCTGTCCCCTCTGGTCTCAATGATTCTATGTCATTAGCGATTCAAATTGACAGACGTTTGCGTGAGCGGAGAAGTATGCGTGGAATGGTGTTGCCTTGTGAACCAGCTTCTGAACCCATGCAGTGTGATAGAGTGGTGTCTGGGGCACAGCGTCATGAGTTTCGAAAGCGCAATGGGTTATGTTTCTACTGTGGTGATGCCTCTCATGCTATTTCAGTCTGCCCTAAGCGGGAAGACGTTTTGCACGCTCAGTTGTCTTGGGTAGTGTTCAGACTAAGTTTTTATTAACTGTCACTCTGATATGCTCTCTGTCCTCATTTTCTGCTCAGGCTTTCGTTGATTCTGGAGCAGCTATTAACCTGATGGATTATGATTTTGCTAAACGTTGTGGGTTTCCCTTGATACCCCTACAGAAGTCTATTCCCCTACTGGGGATCGATTCTACCCCTTTGGCTGAGAATAAACCCCAGTTTTCTACTCAGGTGATAATGAGGGTTGAACCTGATCACCAGGAGTGCTGCAAATTTTTGGTTCTATATAATCTGCATGACATTATCGTGCTGGGTTTCCCTTGGTTACAGTCTCATAATCCTGTTTTGGATTGGAAATCTGTGTCTGTAACCAGTTGGGGCTGCCAATGTGTTAATACCAACACTCCTGTTTTTTCTGCCTCCCCCCAGGCTCAGGATGTTCCTGACTTTTTGTTTGATTTTTCTGATGTGTTTAGCGAAAGTAAATCTGCATCCTTGCCTCCCCATAGGAGCTATGACTGCGCTATTGAATTAGTGCCGGGTAGTAAATTCCCTAAAGGTCGCCTTTTTAACTTGTCTGTACCTGAACATGACGCTATGCGGTCTTATATCAAGGAATCATTGGAGAAGGGTCATATCAGACCATCCTCTTCACCCTTAGGTGCCGGTTTTTTCTTTGTGGCCAAAAAAGATGGTTCATTAAGGCCGTGTATTGATTATCGTCTCTTGAACAATATTACTGTGAAATATCAATACCCGTTACCCTTGATTTCTGACCTGTTTTCCAGGGTGAAAAACGCTACTTGGTTTACCAAGCTTGACCTCAGGGGGGCGTATAACCTTATTCGCATTAAGCACGGGGATGAATGGAAGACGGCATTCAATACCCCTGAAGGGCATTTTGAGTACTTAGTGATGCCCTTTGGGCTCACTAATGCTCCTTCCGTCTTCCAGTCCTTCATGAATGACATTTTCAGGGATTTTGTGGATAAATTTCTGATTGTTTATTTGGATGATATCTTGATTTTTTCTAATGACTGGGACTCTCATGTGAAACATGTTCGAACTGTATTCCAGATTTTGAGAGAGAATGCTCTGTATGTGAAGGGATCAAAGTGTCTTTTTGGCGTACAGAGGATCTCATTTCTGGGATTCATTTTGTCCCCATCTGTTATTGAAATGGACCCGGTCAAGGTTCAGGCCATCTGTGATTGGGTCCAACCTACTTCATTAAAGGCTCTTCAGAGATTTTTGGGTTTTGCCAATTTTTATCGTAAATTTATTGGTAATTTCTCGGTTATTGTTAAACCATTAACTGATTTGACCAGAAAGGGTTCTGATGTGGTGAATTGGCCTCCTGAGGCAGTCTCTGCATTTCAGGAACTTAAGCAGAGATTCACTTCTGCTCCTGTTCTACGGCAGCCTGATGTTTCTCTGCCATTTCAGGTGGAGGTTGATGCCTCTGAAATTGGGGCAGGTGCCATTTTGTCCCAAAAAGATCCAGAGACCTCTAAAAGTAACCCTTGTGCCTTTTTCTCTCGAAATTTTCTCCTACTGAATGTAATTATGACGTGGGTAATCGGGAGTTGTTGGCCATGAAGTGGGCTTTTGAAGAGTGGAGACATTGGCTGGAGGGAGCCAAACATCAGGTGGTGGTCCTTACGGACCATAAGAATCTGGTCTATCTGGAATCTGCCAAGCGACTCAATCCTAGACAGGCC
>JARQOD010000003.1:88853588-88962630 GCA_033576555.1 Oophaga sylvatica
ATCCTTTTCTATTTAGATGTTTTGGGCCCAGCTTTTTTCTTACTATTTTTTTTTCTGTGTCAGTTTTTTTCCCTTGTCTAACCCCCTTTAAATTTGTTTGGGGGCTTTCTATTACTTTGGGGTTCTGCTCCGGGCAGATACTTTCCTTTTCTGTCTTTATTGTAGTTTTTTCTAGGCTGTGACGAGGCGTCTAACCAACTTTTAACGCTCCACGGCGCCTCTGTTGGGGGTTAGTCAGGGTACTGCAATCTCATAGTTTCCAACTGCTCTGGTGTATTTCCTTTTTGCCTCTCCCCTCAGCTACCGAAACATAACGAAGGGTGTGCCGACAGTTCCTGTTTTTTATTTCTATTTACTCAGCTTGTTGTGATTGTGGTGTTCACGGCCCTCGCCGCTACATCGCTGTATTCTGTAGGAACGTCCTATAACTTAATTATCTAAAAAAGTGAAAATTAGGCGCTGGTGCAACGTGCGGGACCGGAATGCGTCTAATAAGAGGAAGGAAAAAATATGCCACCTTTTTAGACAGAAGCTGCTTATTTCTTCAAGGACCAACTTTGCCATTACGTCTAAAGTGTGATCCGTTTCCCAAGGTTTCAATAACTAGTAACAGTCCCACAAGAAGGTGACAACTTCTCTGACATTATACAGCATGTCGGTTGTCAGCGGTAATAATGGCTTTGTTTTGTGGTTCCCGGTCTCCATGTTACATAGAGGCACAGCTAAAACACTTGCCCTGAAACAAATGCTCGCCAAGTGCCGACAGTACGGAGCACGGTGTTTCCGCTGTCTCCAGGACTGTAGTGTGCCGTGTACATGAGATTATTCTCAGGAGGAGCATTAGTCCAGGCCGGCCGTACAGATGTAATATTGATGAGTGCAGACCTCTGCCGAGCAGCTGCCGGATTTATTGTAATGACGCAGAATGATAGTGAGGAGTATTGTGGTCCCGGACTATTACACTAATGCTGCAGCCCATAAGTGGCTGGAAAAGTAATCCGTGCCGCAAGAGGCGACGTCTCTGTACTCCGGTCACATATCAATGAAAGGCAACATTCCCATGTTTGCTTTTCTACAGTTTAGCTTCCTATTAATGCACAGCCTTCTTGCACACGGGAGCAGTGGAATTGAGTGCAGCTCTGCATGTGACTAGAGTACTGGAGTGAGGCCGGATTATTGGATGGGATGCATTGTAATCCAGTCCTGAGACCAGACATTGTCTGCGGGTGACTACATAGGAGGAGGAGATCCTGGAGAGGACTTCGCTGTTTGCTCTGGTTGTTCAGGGCTCCAGTCCTTGTGTATAACTCAATAGGTAAATAGTGAAATCGATATCTGTCCAAGAGATAAAATACAGTGTACACAGCGGAGGCCGATAACAGGTGATAACCGGGGTGTGAAGAGACACTATAAAGCCATAAATGACATGCAGGAGATATGACGAGCTCATCCTTTCTGGTGACAACCAGTATGTTTGCCGCTAACCTCCCACAAGGGTTGTCACACAATTTCCCAGACTCCTCAGACATATGGCGCCTTGGGTCCCTCCCGCTTCTTCACCACGGATGGAACTAAAAAAAAAACATACTGCGGGTTTTCTCATGATTTCTTCATCGTCTCTCCGATAGTTAACCCTTTGTATTACGCTCCGTTCTGTACCTTACGCCGTTTCTCTCTTAGTTGCAGGGATCATTACAGCAGATTTTGCCTCCGGGCTGGTGCATTGGGGAGCAGACACCTGGGGCTCCGTGGAGCTGCCGATCGTTGGAAGAGTGAGTGTTGCTTATAAAGTGCATGTTCTGTGGGTCAGGACTTCAATCTGACACCAGATTATCTGGGCAGTGGGGATGACACCAGATTGTCTGGGCAGTGGGGATGACACCAGATTGTCTGGGCAGTGGGGATGTCTTTCTGTTGCTCCCTGTTATTAGCCACTTTTTCTGTGAAGGAAAGAGGCTGACTGTAGGACAAGGGAATAGTCTATCAGCCACTTTCGGCAGGGGGCATACTAACTAGTGTTTTTCAATGAGATGAGTAACTGGTGATAGCTACGCTTTTTATAGGGAGGTCTGTGGGTTGTTCATGACTTTATCCACTGTAGTTGATACTTCCCTCTGCGATCCATGCAGTTTCGCGCTGTTCTCCATTATCATAATTGTATTATTATTATTATTTATTTTTTTCTTATTTCAGGCCTTTATCCGACCTTTTCGGGAGCATCATATCGACCCCACAGCGATCACCAGGCACGACTTTATAGAACCAATGGCGATAACTGTATGCTGACCCTCATTCCATTGGGCTGCATGGCCTACAATTCCTCTTCCTTCCTCCAGGTACCGATGTCGCACAGGTTCTCATTTCAGCATGTTCCTCATATAACAGGTCTTTTTAGTTCCCTTGTAGCCTCTTATGTAATGGTCACAAGCGAAGCATGTACAGTGTTCCCCCTTCACTGGTCTACGTTGCAGAATTTTTAACGTTCCTTTCTTCTCCAAAGCTGCATGCGCCATTCTGCATTTCTGTTAGGGAGTTATTGAGGCTGCAAATAATAATAATAATAATCTTTATTTATATAGCGCCAACATATTCCGCAGCGCTTTACAGTTTAACAGTTTCAAAACACAAGTCATAGGTAACAACGTTAACAATACAATAATTAAAGCAAAGTAAGCCGACCCTGCTCGTGAGAGCTTACAATCTACAATGAGGTGGGGGAGATACAAAGTACAGGTGTGTATATACAATGGTGCATTTACAATGATGGTCCAGCCATCTTGAGGGAAGTGAGGCATGGATGGAGATAGTGAATGGGCTACACATACACACTTAAACATAGAACGACTTTGGTTAGTGAATGTGATAGGCCACTCTGAACAAATGTGTTTTGAGGGAGCTCCTGAAACCATGCAAATTGTGGATAGTCCTAATTTCTTGGGGTTAGAGCATTCCAGAGGATTGGCGCAGCGCGGGAGAAGTCTTGGAGTCGGGAGTGGGAGGTACGGATTAGTGCAGAGGTTAGTCGAAAGTCGTTTGCAGAGCGCAGCAGTCGGTTAGGCCGATAGATAGAAATGAGGGAGGAGATGTAGGGGGGTGCTGCACTGTGGAGAGCTTTGTGGGTGAGAACCAGTACTTTGAATTGGATCCTATAATGAATGGGCAGCCAGTGTAAGGACTGGCGAAGAGCGGACGCGTCCGAGTACCGATTAGCCAGATGGATGACCCTGGCTGCTGCATTAAGGATGGACTGGAGAGGGGATAGTCGAGTAATGGGGAGGCCAAGTAATAGAGCGTTGCAGTAGTCCAGGCGGGAGTGGATAAATGCTACAGTGAGGGATTTTGTTGTTTCCATGGTGAGAAAAGGGCGGATTCTAGAGATGTTCTTTAGGTGTAGACGGCAAGAGCGGGCAAGAGATTGTATATGGGAGGTGAAGGAGAGATTGGTGTCAAACATAACACCCAGACAGCGAGCCTGCTGCCGGGGTGTTATTATGGTGCCGCCCACAGAGAGGAAAATGTCAGATTTAGGGAGGTTAGTAGACGGCGGGAGCAGAAGGAGTTCAGTCTTCACATGTCACAGATAATCAGTACAGGTTACCAGGGGTCAATTCCAGAGCTCCCGAATTGTCACTGCAGCTAAGGATGCGACTTATTATACGAGACTCCGCCGTCCGAACCCTTATCTCATGCCCAGGTTTAGGCATCGTGTGACTCTTTTCTCTCACAGATCTCCTCTACAAGACGTATGCCACCGAATGTTTCATCTTCGCTCTGGCGATGTTTGTGACGCTCACCAACCAGATTCACAAGTGGTCTCACACGTACTGTGGTCTTCCTTTTTGGGTAGTCTTGCTCCAAGACTGGCACATCATCTTACCACGCAAGCACCACCGTATCCACCACGTGTCTCCACACGAGACTTATTTTTGCATCACGACAGGTAAGGAATTCACACCACCCTTTGACCTGGAAGAAATAGGACAAAGTATCAGTACCATATATTAAAGGGGTTTTTCGGTTTTGGAAAACCCCTTTTTCCCAGCTATTGATTGTTTAAAAAAATTGGGGGAGGGTGGATAACGCTCACAGTCTCTGTAGCTGCCACCGGGACCATTATGAGATGTCCGTGCTGCAAACAGAGAGATTCAGTAACCAGGGCACCAGACGACCTCCTTTTGGTAACTTAGCTCAGAAAATTAACAACGTTTCAGCAACGCATGAAAAGAGAGGTTTTCATTCATTTTGAAAAAGGCCCTGCGTGGCTGAACTGTTGTAATTTTTCTATACTAATAAATTTGCCTAAAGGAGGTCTTCTGGTGCTCCTGTTCCTGGGTCTCTTTCTACTTTTACAACCTTGTGGAGGGCTTCACCAAGTGATCAAAGATGCCGGAGTGGTGCACAGCACTCATCTATTGCAAGTGTCAGAGCTGCAAACTATCATTCAAAGTTGCAGCTCCAGTTATTCGCTGCAGTGCTGTCAACTTGACGTCAGCGCTGCAGACAATAACTGGAGCAGTGGTGTAGACTCAGCTCTAGACCTGGGGAGGAGGGTCAGTATAGAAAAGAGTCTCCATCGCTGCTCCTGGTGTTATTGTCTGCAGCACTGATGTCATGTTGACAGCACGGCAGCCAATCAGTCAGATTAACAGCTCGGTTATTCACGGCAGGCAATAATGGACATTGGGAGCAGCATTATAGACTCAGTGCTGGACCTGGGGAGTGTGAGGGAAGCGCAGTTTGTTCTATAAAGCAAACTTCAACCGGGGAAGAGGGGTTTTCAGTAATTGGAAAGGTATGGAATTTAATACTGACCACTATCGCGCTCCATAGAGGGTGGATTCAGAGGTGATTGTATAGTAGCACTGGTGGAGGATATCGGGACAGATCGGCTCTGCACGCTGGTTTTCTGAACACTGACATCGCAATAATATGTCAGTCCATGAATGCTACACCCTTTTCTATGCTGAATGTCTCTGTTTGTCTCTTTAAGGTTGGCTGAACTACCCTCTAGAGAAGATTGGATTCTGGAAGCGCCTAGAAGACCTCATCCAGGGCGTAACGGGCGAGAAGCCTCGATCAGACGACTTAAAGTGGGCTCAAAAAGTAAAGTAATCTCCAGCCAGCTCAGCCCATTCCTCTTAACAGTTGCCAACCTATAAAACCATAAAAGTGAAAACTAAAAGCCATTAGCCAAATATATAAAAAGACTCAAGTGGAATTAATGGACTAATAAGCACAAGAAGAGATTGTGCTAAACTCCATAAGACTCTAATCCAAGGACTCGCACTCCCCGCTCTCCCGGGCGCCGCTCCCACCTCCCCCTCTCAAGCAGCTGACAGGACGCTCTGTTTTTGTTTTGTTTTTTTCTATTCCCTTTTTTTTTTCTTTTTGCTGGTGTCCTAGATGACCTTTCACCTTGCTGAGCATCATGTGGCCTCCACATGAGCCAGAAAAGAGGAAGATTGTACTCTCTCTTGCACTATGGCGATGCATCAGTGAAGTCAATAACATTTGTTGTATCAACATGAAATCCGCTGTCGCAGGGGAAGCCTGAGATAAATATAAAAGTAGATTTTTTTTTTTTCTTTCTTTTTTTTTTTTTTGCTGTGCCGTTAATTTGTATTTTTTTTTTCCATTTGTGGAGAAGGGCTATATGTGCATGATACTGACAAAGAAACACTGCAGCCTCCAGATCGTCCGGTGTGTCCATCACACCACGCTGTTCTTATCACTGACGCTTATTGGAAAGAAATCCTAATCTTGCGTACCTCCTGACGAGGGAACGAGGCGTTCGCAGAATAGTGACGTTACTTTATTTTTTTTAATTTCTAAGACGAGGCAAAAAAAAAAAAAATAAAACTTGCAGTTGATAATTCGCAGTGTTCTTGTACTGGTAAGAGAGCAGGGCAAAGAGGCAGCAGAGGAGAAGCGAGTACACAGGTGAGGGGCCGCAGCTGGTCTATAGGATGGGGCACGGTCATCTACAAAACCTCGGCTAAAGCCTATAGACAGTCATTGCTCTTTTAGGAGAATGCAAGCGTCTCCTGTCTGTGGGCCAATTTTATGGCATTCTTATATTGGAGACCCCGTAATGTGCAGAGCAGGTAGGGAAATGTAGCATTATACAGCCCAGGAGGGGGTTGCTCGCTATAGAGGGTCTGGCTTTAGCTCTCGTGCACAGCAGACCCACGTGCTGGAGTCTGTACAGCTCCATATTACCAAGATGTGGTTTCTTTGAAATAATGCTTCCTTAGGGATATCTTCACATAGCTGGCTTTCCTCTGTTATGAAAAGGAGTCCTATAATTTATTAAAGAAGCACTCCTCCCAGCAAAGTTTTTATCCTCTTCATATATTGCTGTTATCATATTATATAGCACTGTGTACTTACAATGGCTCATTTTGCCTTTCTACCCAGGTAATTCTTCTGTTTTCCATTAGGTCTATGACTTCACATGATTAATAACTGACTAGCTGAATCCTTCTAAGCTCTATGTAGAAACTTGAGGTCAATTTTCCCTGTATGAGTCACTGCAAAAGTCAATGGCAAAGCGGACGGGGGAGCAGCTGGGTCAGAAGTGGAAGAGGGGAATGATTTTTGCAGGAACAGGAGACTTCCTTTTCTACGTAAAGCAGAGAAAAGAGAAGAATTCTCTGGGTAGAAAGGTGAAATGAGCAATTGTAAGTACAGTTGTGTATAATATGACGATTGCAATATATTATGAGGATAAAAACTTTGAAGGATGGAAACGGAAAACACTGGATGATACATCGGCGATAATCCTATAAATTGGCTGCAGAAACCTAGAAGTACAGCCTCTGATTTCTCTCTCAGAAATACTGTGCATAAACATACCTTTATACTTATGTAGTATGACTTCCATGTGAATGAGTAAGGGTACGTATCAAAGGTACAATGGATTTACGGCTGCGGATTTGCACGTGGACCATTACAGTAGCAACGTCATGAGATTTAAAAGAAAAGAGTAAAAAAAACAAACCATAATTTATGCTGCAAAGAAATTCTGCACTGTGAATTGATCAGTGTTGTGGATTTAGTGTCTGCAGTATGTCGGTGTTTGTTCTGCGGATGACCAATACTAAATCTGATAAGGGTGGCAAACACCTGTGGAAATTCTGCTGAGTATATGGCACGTGGTAATGTACCTTGAAGCCTAAATACTACCGTAAAGCTCTATATTCCAGCCATGTGCACAAGGCCTGAAGCTTGGCTAATGTCCTTGTAAAATGGGCATCCATTGTGCTCATTCGGGCAGGGAAGAGAAACCTTCCCAGACCTCCTCCTTCTTTTCTGGCTCCCATTCATGTTATAGAGAAACTGGGATTTATAGCGCCTTAATAAATTCTTCATTCCACATGTGACTTATGGGTTGCAATGTTTGATCTGTAGCGAGTGATCTTAGGGATCAAGTGCCAATTTGCCACCTCTTTGCTCTGCTGTCATGTGTGGCCAGACATAGGGGAGTTCCTGTAAACCCCCTAACCCCCCGAAAACGAGCCAGATTATATTAACATATTAAATGCTAAAAGTTCTTAATCACGTTCGTGAGTGACCCGGACCTCCCTCCTATAGTAGAAATCAGCGCAATGTTGTAAATATGGACTCAGTCCCCCTACATAAAAAGATGAAATTCTACCAAACATCAGTTTGGGCTGTTCCAGCCATTGCACTATGCAACTCTCCAGGACTATGTGCTCATCCTCCTGACTATACACCTGTATGGCGTTGCAGATGTATAGCGCTAACTGCCTCGATCTCCCTGCAGTGACGTCTCCTGATCCTCAGACCTGTCCTGACTGTTGAGGGTTTAGCCACTTTCCGATATGCACTAGACCCTTTTTATTACTAGCACTGGGACACACAGAAAGAGTTGTACACGTTATTACGGTGCAATGTATTCTGGCCGACTCTCTTTTGACGTGCTGTACGCGACTCCCGGGGGTGACCATACGCTTCATGTGCTGGGCGACTGACCCCTTCCTGCCTCTCGTGTGTCCGGTAATATGGTGGATATGTAGAATGCTAAGAAGATTGGGTTTGGCTGTATATCAGGTGTTATTTAACCATTTCACTGTTGCTTGCGGCCTCGCCCCACAGAGGGCCGACTGTCAGACATATCAGTCAGCACATAGTATCTCCTTTTTTTTTTTTCACCTTGAATCGCTCTCCTGAAGAACCTGCTCCATACAGCCAAGCGTGTCCAGCGACGTGAACTCCCGTGTGTGTGTGTGTGGTGTAGATGGTGGTGAAGGTTAATGGTCATGTTTAAGGTGCTTATTTCTTTCTTTTTTTCTTTTTTTCTTTTTTTTTTCTTAATATGAAGCCTTAAAATCTTGACTTTTTCTGCATAATGAGGAAGAATTTTAATTTCATGTTCTAAATGTAAATATATTTATAACAGAAAAAAAATTAGACATTACTAACAGATTGTGGAAAACTTGTCCGTCTGGTGTTTTTATTTCGGTGGATGAGGGGGGGGTTCTTAGTCTAGGCCGGAGCACTTCAAGATTAGTATGAACGGATCCGGACCTGGAGATGTCTGAGGATTGCAGGGAAATTACAAAGCAGGACAGCTGCTCTCGTTCACACAGTGGAGACCTGACGATTCTCGCTGTGCCGCCATGTTCTGTCTGAGTGGTAATGTGATCTTGTGCATTAGAGCTCATTCACACCTCCAATTTATTTTTCCACATACGAGAAAAACAAACTGGCTATTCTGATAAGTGTTTTTCTCATACATGGAGAAACAAAAAAAAAATTTCTCCATTCTGACAGTCAGTGAAAATTGGACATCTGAGAGCGGTCCGAGATATCCATTGATTTGCATTGCCAATTTTGATCCATCCCTCGGATCAAAATTGGACACGTCTCGACGATCTTCTACAGCTCACTTGGTCCGTGAAAAATCACAGACTTGTGAACATTGGGGGAGGGACCGAATGTTATATGGGGGGGTCGTGGCAAGGGCCGGATATCGTATACTAGGGGGTGAAGGGCCAGATGTTATACACCTGTGGGGGGCGAGAGGCCGGATGTTGTATACCAGGGCTAATGGGACTGAATAAAGAAACAATTCAATAATTAGGGGTTTGTCCCAATACTTTTCTCCATAAAGTAGATGTAATGAGGGGGAGACACGTCCTGCCCCCCCCCACAGGAAAATCTACCCATGTGGCTTGTGCTGTTTATTCTGACAGCGTAACCGGCTTTTTATCTGTCCAGTAGGGCACAGCCATGATCAGTGACTCCAGTTCAACTGCAACAGTCCAGTGAGTTGCTGAGGCTGCTGCTCAGCCCCCGCTATGCTTTACACTGCAGCTTTGCTTATCCAGATTGACTGCTGTGTGTAAAGGAACTCGGCACATTCCGATCTGATATTGGTAGTTTCAGCTGCAGATGAAGGAAGGGAGACACACTATAACTAGTGGGTAGGCGGAGCCCCAGATAGGATCAATACCTCAGATTAGAAAGCGTGTTGACCGGCCCCTCCAGCTCGGGCTCCTCCTACTCCTGCTTCTTCAGTCTAGAATTTGAGGTCTCAGAGGATAGTCGCTGCTGGAAGCAGCTCCTCAGAAGATTTTTTTATTTTATTCGGACAAGAGACTTGGATCACCAGAGTGGTCTAGAGGTCTCAGGGGTCTCAGCGCTGCTGGACCCCAACCTCTCCCTTGGCGGATCTGTATTACCCTAATGGTGGTCCCTGCAGAACCCTGCCGGCCCGGGGGGATGAGGATGGCTTCCCTGGCGGGGGCGCAAACCGCGCACAGGGGTCACTGCGTCCCCCGCCCTGGGGGGAAGCATGGGCACGCGCCAGAAACCCCTGGGGATCCCTGTGGCGCTCGGCTTGTGAGTACCTCACATTTTTACCTCACATTTTTATTAAAGTGTGTGTGAGTGCTTTCAGCGGCTGCTGCGGCAGCCGCTGTTACTTGTGAAATGCATGTTTTGGTGACTGTATTCTGTCCGCAGGCAGACGCCTGCAGGACAGGGGGGAGCAGAGAGCGAAGGAGTTCGCGCTCTTTTTTTGAGCCGGCGGGGGGGCGTGGCTTCACGCTCCCGGGCTTTCTGTCACAGAAGCGCGCGATTAGGCGCTTCTCTTCAGATTCCTCTCAGTGCGGCGGCCATTACAAAAAGGCTCCACGGGCTCCTTCCTGCTCCGCTCCTCCCGTATCACATTTACATCACTGCGACCAGCTGGGTGAGTGATAACGCTCTCACCCCCACAGCGCAGAACCTATCTGTAGAGAAAATACAGATAGCGTTATCTTGCAGCTGCGATCTTATATAGAGACCTTATTTTGCCATGGGACTCGCACACCCCTTCTATTAATAAGGGAGTAGTGGGGAGTCGGCGATATTAACCCCTTTTAAAGGGTTAACCTTTTCAGCAGCTGCACAGGTTCTATCCCAGTTTGGGGTCAGAACTTGTAAGAGTTAATTATATTGCTGAATATTCAGCTGATACAGCTGGGGTAGCTCTCTCACTAAGGGCTTTAACCCTTCAGCGTGCTTGCTGCGTTCGCTTGAGAAGCCACACTTTTTTTCATAATTGCTGACAAGCTTTGACCTGCCTTATACTGTGTAAGGGCATGTCGGAACAGGGTCCAGAAGGTGTGGACCGTGTGCCAAATCTGCTTCAGAATCAGTCACGCGAGTCTGATACGCAGACCTCGATGTCAAGCGCAGCAATTGGAGGTCACAGCGATGCCAAATTGGATGCCATCGCTCGCTCTATTGATGGCCTTTCTGACCTTTTAGGTCATTGGGTGTCAGCTAGATCCTCTCATGGAAGGAAGCGACACAGGCCGGTTTCATCATTTCCACGTAGCGAATCAGACTTCTCTGATATGGAATGCGGTCAGGGTTCCCCTTCAAATTCAGATGGGGAGTTATCCGGTTCGGATAAGGATCGGCAGGGACATTCTGTCTCTTTAGACCGAACAGAGGCTTTTACTGAAGCCATGAGGGAGGCGTTACAGTTGCCGGAGGAGGTAACTACACGTCCTGGTAAGTCACCTCGGATGTACCAAGAGTACCGTAAGTCACGAGCGACATTGCCAGCTCTGGATGAGCTTAATGAAGTAGTGGAGAAGGAACGCCTGTGTCCAGATAAACGTTTTCAAGGAACACGTTTTTTTGAGGCACTATATCCGTGTTCTACGGAGTTGACGGATAATTGGATTTCTTCTCCTGAAGTGGATGTTCCTTTATCCCAGCTTAGTAAATCCTCATTGCTCCCTGTTAAAGGGAAGGCAAGTCTGCAGGACCCGCTAGACAGAAAAACGGAGATGGCAGCGAAATCCAACTACGAGGCCTCGGGTCATGGATTCAAAGCGGTGCTAGGATCCATGTGTGCTTGTAGGGCTTCCCTGTGCTGGTTGGAACGTATACGAACGGCGTTGCAAAATGGATCTCCGTTATCGGAGATAGATGGACTTCTCGGTTTATTGGAGACTGCAGTTTCTTATAGCTATGATGCAGGTCTGGATACTGCATCTCTGTTGTCCAGGGCGCAAGCTTCGGCGGTCACAGTCAGAAGAGCACTGTGGCTTAGACAGTGGACTGGGGACGCAGTGTCAAAACAAGGTTTGCTGTCTCTAGCCTACAAGGGTAGTCAGCTTTTTGGATCTGATCTCTCAGAGCTGATTGCCAAAGCAAAGACGAAAGAAGCAGCCTTACCACAGCGAAGGGCTATGGCTTCTGCGCCTGGCAGGACTGGTGCCGGTGGTGGCCGGCGATCCTTTCGTTCCAAGGGACGATTCGGTCAGTCCTCTTGGGGATCGGGTCGTCCCTCTTTTTCGGGAAAAAAGTTCACTCAGAAATCCCGTACTCCCTGGAAATCAAGTTTCCGTCAAGACAAGCGGGAGACTGACAAGAAGCCCGCCAAGGCAGACTGACGCCAGGTTTCCATTCGAGGGCTCTCGAGTGGGGGGTCGCCTGCTCCAATTCAAAGTGACTTGGGTTTCCCGCGTTCCGGACACCTGGGTAACGCGGGTCGTGTCGGCAGGCTATTTCATAGAGTTTTCGTCTCGACCCCGGACAGGTTTTGCCAGTCTCGCACACCGTCAGAGCCCGAGTTAATTACCGCTCTGCTGCGAGAGGTCGACTCCCTTCTGCAGAAGGGTGTGGTAATACCGGTACCGCCGGAAGGACCGAGGAAGAGGATTTTATTCCAATCTTTTTGTGGTTCCCAAAAAGGAGGACAAATTTCGTCCTATTCTGGATCTCAAAAGATTGAATCGGCATGTCCACACCCAAAAATTCCGCATGGAGTCACTTCGCTCCGTGGTGGCGGCCCTGTCGCAGAACGATTTTTTGGTGTCAATCGACATTCGCGACGCTTATTTGCATGTTCCTGTCGGAAGGGCTCATCAGCACTTCCTTCGTTTTGCCATAGGTCAGGACCATTACCAGTTTGTGGCTCTGCCATTCGGCTTGGCCTCGGCGCCCAGAGTTTTTACAAAAATTCTGGCGCCTCTCATGGCAATTCTTCGAAGACAGGGGGTTGCGATTTTTTCCCTACCTGGACGATCTTTTGATTGTGGCATCCTCAAAGGAGGAGGCGGTGACGGCTCGCAACCTATCCCTTCAGCTCCTGGAGGTTTTTGGGTGGCTGGTCAATTGGGAGAAGTCGTCTCTGGAGCCGTCTCAGTCAATCCTGTTTTTAGGGATGCATTTCGACACGGTACGGGCAGTGGTGTCCCTACCCCCAGACAAGCGGACATGTCTACTTCGACATGTACAGACTATGAAGTCTTCGACAGCAATGTCCCTTCGGAAGTGTATGCGCCTCCTGGGTTTGATGGTGGCGTCCATGGAGGCACTTCCGTTTGCCCAGTTTCATTCCAGGGCCCTCCAGAGGCTCATTCTGAGTCGTTGGGATCGATCGCAGGCTTCACTGAATTGCAGCGTCATCATCTCTCACAGGGTACGGGAATCCCTAGAATGGTGGTTACGTCCAGAAGCGTTATCCCTGGGGAAATCTTTCCTCCCTCCGAAGTGGTCGGTCATAACCACCGATGCCAGCCTGACGGGCTGGGGGGGTGTCTGGAACGATCTTTGGATCCAGGGAGTATGGTCATCGGAAGAGTCTATTCTACCGATCAATATCTTGGAATTGAGGGCAATTTTTCTTTGCCTCCAACACTGGACGGTCCCTTTGAGCGGTCTGCCAGTCCGAGTGCAGACAGACAACGCGACGGCGGTCGACGTATATCAATCACCAAGGCGGGACGAGGAGTTCCAGGCTCATGATGGAGGCGTCTCGGATCCTGCTATGGGCCGAGACCAGGGTTCCAGCCATCTCTGCGATCCACATTCCAGGAGTCCAGAATACCACGGTGGACTTTCTCAGTCGCGAGAAGATGGATCCTGGAGAATGGAGTCTCCATCCGGAAATGTTTGCACTACTGTGCTCCCGTTGGGGAACCCCCCAAGTGGATTTGATGGCATCCAGGTTCAATGCCAAACTACCAACCTTCATGTCCAGGTACAAGGACCCGAAGGCTGTGGCGGTGGATGCTCTGGTAGCTCCGTGGGACCATTTCGAGCTGGTCTATGTGTTTCCGCCAATTTCCTTCCTCTGGTGCTGCGTCGGATCAGACTGGAGAGAATTCCGGCTATGCTGATAGCCCCGGATTGGCCAAGGAGGACGTGGTTCTCGACACTGGTGTCGCTCTTGGCGGCTCCGCCTCACTTCCTCTTCGCCCGGACCTGTTATCCCAGGGGCCCGTTCGTCATCCGGACTTGAAGTCTCTGCGTTTGACGGCGTGGCTCTTGAGACCGAAATATTGACCCGTAGAGGTTTCTCAGCTGCAGTCATTGCCACTCTGCGAGCTGCTAGAGGTCCGGCCACTACTAAGATTTATCACAGAACTTGGGAAGCCTTCTTTTCGTGGTGTTCGGGTTCCTCAAGGAATCCAGGATTTTTTCCATTCCCAATCTGTTGGCTTTTCTACAGTACGGGTTGGACAAAGGTTTAGCAGTTAGCACTCTGAAGGGTCAGGTTTCTGCCCTGTCCGTGCTTTTTCGGAAGGCTATCGCCTCGCGTAGGGACGTGCGTTCCTTTTTTCAAGGAGTAACCCGTCAGTTTCCACCGCGGAAGGCACCTGTGTCTCCTTGGCGACTCAATCCTTGTCTTGGAGGCTCTTCAGCATGTGCCCTTTGAGCCTATGGGTTCTACTAGCCTTTCGTTACTTTCTTGGAAGGTTGCATTCTTAGTGGCGGTAACCTCTTTAAGAAGGGTTTCTGAGTTGGCAGCTCTTTCTTGCTCGCCGCCTTTCCTGGAGTTTTACCCGGATCGAGTAGTGCTTCGCACACGGGGCGACTTTCTACCTAAGGTGGTGTCGCAATTTCATGTTAACCAGGATATTGTGTTGCCCTCGTTTTGCCCGGGCCCGAGGAATGCAAAGGAACGAGATTTGCACAAATTGGATTTAGTGCGGGCCTTGAAGTTCTATCTGTCGGTTACTCAAGGTTTTAGGAAGTCAGATTCTCTGTTTGTGATTCCAGCAGGTCGTAGACGTGGTCAACAAGCTTCCAAGGACTCTATAGCTCGTTGGATTCGGTCAGCCATTTTGAAGGCTTACCGTCTTAAAGGCGAACCTTGCCCGATTAAGGTTCGAGCTCACTCCACGAGGGCTGTGGCTTCATCGTGGGCCTTTCATCAAGGGGCTTCGGCAGCTCAGCTCTGCCGAGCGGCGACCTGGCGTTCCGTCCACACATTTACAAAGTTTTATAAGGTGGACGTCAGTGCTTCCGTTGATGCGGCCTTAGGACGTAGGGTCCTGCAGGCAGCGGTAATCTAAGTTTTAAGTTAACTTGTATTTGGCGCCTGTTGCGCATTTATCTAGGTTGTTGGGTTTCTGCCTCTTTTGTTTTTTTTTCCCACCCTATTTTTTGGACTGCTTTGGGACGTCCCACTAGTTATAGTGTGTCTCCCTTCCTTCATCTGCAGCTGAAAGACGGATTTTGGTAAGAACTTACCTGTAAAATCCTTTTCAGCGAAGAAGGAAGGGAGACACACATCCCTCCCATGGCAGAAGTGTGTTGTTATATTTACAGAAGCAGCGTGGCACTTCTCTGATAGCGATTTTCTGAGCTGAGGTCGACGCGCTACGGCTCTGTTCCAGCATTGCCAGCTTATCGCAGTAGTCAGGTTCAGTGTGTAGTACCTGGGACTGTGTGGTTTTTCTTTGCCAAATGCATGCATAACCTGTACTTTTGTATTTTTCTCTGAAGTCCTTCAGAAGGGGTTATGTTGCTTCGCTGGTGATATTGTTCTTCCTTAAGCTTTGGTACGACTGAAGAGCTGAGTAGGAGGAGCCCGAGCTGGAGGGGCCGGTCAACACGCTTTCTAATCTGAGGTATTGATCCTATCTGGGGCTCCGCCTACCCACTAGTTATAGTGTGTCTCCCTTCCTTCTTCGCTGAAAAGGATTTTACAGGTAAGTTCTTACCAAAATCCGTCTTTCTTCAGGGACAGAATCATGACTACAAGTGTGATGCTTCTGAGTGTGGAGTTAAACCTCCTAAATTAGGGCCTTGGAGTCATAATACAATTCCATGATACTAGAAGTAACTCCTATCCGAAGCTGCACTGTAGTGTCACATTGTGCACATTTTATCGCCTTTTCCAGGACGTCCCTTCTGACAGCACCAAGGAGGACATCCTTCATCTCCTTGCAGGGACAGGAAGAATACACAAGAGGTTAAAAGGCCCTCCCTGCCCACCATTCCTCAGTGTTTTTCCTGTCCCTGCACGGAGGGACACGCAAGAGGATCTAGCTTACCGGAGGGGTCCAGGAGGATCGGTGCGGTGAGTCCAAACCCTCTCTCCTGTGAAGCGGCCCCGGCGCTGAAACCCTCTTGAGTGGGGGTCCCTCAGCCCTAGAGACCAGGGGTGGGACGAGACCCCTGGGTAGAGCCCTTCCTCCCACGGGGAGGCTCTCAGCTCCGACGCCGGCCACCGCGCGAGGATCGGAAGTTGGGCACAGAGGACGCGCAACGCACTTCCGGTGACGTCACAACCCGGAAGTGAAAAGGCCGGCGTGCGCTCCAGGAAAGGAAAACGAGCGCAATACAGCGAGGCAGGCGGTATTCACCTCCCTGATCTCGCAAGGGGCTCACGGCAGCACATCTACCATGGAGGACCCGGGTAAAGTTGAGCTGGATGGGGAAAAGGGACTGCAAGCGACACCCCTACCTACAGTCGGCCAAAAGTTTTGAGAATGACACAAATATTATATTTTCACATGATCTGCTGCCCTCTGGTTTTTATGTGTGTTTGACAGATGTTTTTATCACAGACAGAAATATAATAATTGCAAACATATGAGTAACAAAAGCTTATATTGACAGAATGAGTTATTGCAGCAAGTCAATATTTGCAGTGTTGACCCTTCTTCTTCAGGACCTCTGCAATTCTCCCTGGCATGCTCTCAAATCAACTTCTGGACCAAATCCTGACTGATAGCAGTCCATTCTTGCACAATCAATGCTTTCATTTTGTCAGAATTTTTAGGTTTTTGTTTGTCCACCCGTCTCTTGATGATTGACCACAAGTTCTCAATGGGATTAAGATCTGGGGAGTTTCCAGGCCATGGACCCAAAATCTCTATGTTTTTGTTCCCTGAACCATTTAGTTATCACCTTTGCTTTATGGCAAGGTGCTCCATCATGCTGGAAAAGGCATTGTTGATCGCCAAACTGCTCTTGGAGGGTTGGGAGAAGTTGCTCTTGGAGGACATTCTGGTACCATTCTTTATTCATGGCTGTGTTTTTAGGCAAGACTGTGAGAGAGCCGATTCCCTTGGCTGAGAAGCAACCCCACACATGAATGGTTTCAGGATGCTTAACAGTTGGCATGAGACAAGACTGGTGGTAGCGCTCACCTTGTCTTCTCCGAATGAGGCGTTTTCCTGATGTCCCAAACAATCGAACAGGGGATTCATCAGAGAAAATAACTTTACCCCAGTCCTCAGCAGTCCACTGCCTGTACCTTTTGCAGAATATCAGTCTGTCCATGATGTTTTTTCTGGAGAGGAGTGGCTTCTTTGCTGCCCTCCTTGAGACCAGGCCTTGCTCCAAGAGTCTCCGCCTCACAGTGCGTGCAGATGCACTCACACCTGCCTGCTGCCATTCCTGAGCAAGCTCTGCACTGCTGGTAGCCCGATCCCGCAGCTGAAACACTTTTAAGAGACGGTCCTGGCGCTTGCTGGTCTTTCTTGGGCGCCCTGGAGCCTTTTTGGCAACAATGGAACCTCTCTCCTTGAAGTTCTTGATGATGCGATAGATTGTTGACTGAGGTGCAATCTTTCTAGCTGCGATACTCTTCCCTGTTAGGCCATTTTTGTGCATTGCAATGATGACTGCACGTGTTTCTTTAGAGATAACCATGGTTAACAAAGAGAAACAGATGCCAAGCACCAGCCTCCTTTTAAAGTGTCCAGTGGTGTCATTCTTAATCATGACAGATTGATCTCCAGCCATGTCCTCATCAACACCCACACCTGTGTTAATTGAGCAATCACTGAAAAGAGGTTAGCTGGTCCTTTTAAGGCAGTGCTGCAATGATGTTGAAATGTGTTTTGGGGGATAAAGTTCATTTTCTAGCCAAATATTGACTTTGCAAGTAATTGCTGTTAAGCTGATCACTCTTTATAACATTCTGGAGTATATGCAAATTGCCATTGGAAAAAGTGAAGCAGTAGACTTTGTAAAAATTAATATTTGTGTCATTCTCAAAACTTTTGGCCATGACTGTACATCTAAACAGACGGGGAAGGCCGTGGGGAAATCAAATAGGTGGCCTATATGCACAACGAAGCTCCCGAACAGATATAAAAATCTCCTCTGTGACACCTGCACGGCTAAAGTCATGAAAGAGGAGCAGCCGTCCCTCCTGTTAGAAATGAGGTCCATGATACGTGATGAAGTACAGGCTTCCATGGCCACATTTTCCCGTCCACAACCACCCAGTCCAGGTCCCACAGCAAAACGCACCAGGTGGGAGATGGCGCTATCCTCAGAGGAGGAGACCTATTCTCGAGAGTCTGACTAGGAGGAGGGCGATGTGTACGCAGACGAGCCAGAACGAAGCAAGAGATATCTCTTCTCGGCTGACGATGCAGACGATCTGGGTCAGTCGGCAGGGACACGATGCAATTAGAGGAGGTCCAGAAACCGCAGTCTAGACAGGACATGATGTTTGGTGGCCGCAGGGCTCAGAAACAGCGAGTGTTTCAGAGTGAATGACCACATACGAGCCATGGTCCTGGAAGAGTGGGAGAAGGCGGAGAAAGCGCCTCCTAATACCCTGAGACTTTAAAAGACGTCTTCCCTTTGACCCAGACGATGTAAAAATCTGGGAAAAAGTTCCCAAAATTGAGGTGCCGGTGGCTAAGGTCGCCAGAAAAACGTCCATCCCCTTTGAGGATTCGTCCAGCCTCAAGGATCCGATGATATACAGTTTGTAGCTTGTACGTACAGAGATTAATATGAGAGTAAATTTTACATAAAGTACAGGTAACTAGAACATAATGAGTTTATCAAGTGTCTGTATAGTTACCTCAGAAGTAGTCCAGTGCCAGAAATTGTGAATAAAGAAAAGGATGGCCAAGGTGAAATCCTTATATGGCTATAATAATGAAATATTGAGTCAATAAGTGGTTAAATAAATAGGAGGGTATGTTAAGATAAAAAAATTACCAAATGGTTAATGGCGTCCCAATGTGGAAAGTCAGCTATCTAGGTATCATCCGTAGGTGCTATGGAAAATAATGACCCCTCTGAGTAACATGCCGCTCAATGAAAAAAATATTTTTGTTGGGAACGACCAGTAGAGGTGGTTACCTCAATGTAGAATCAATTGTGTGGCTGCGTCGGATAAAAAAGGTTTCCCAGAAGAGTAAAGTTCGAGGAATCAGTCCTTTCGTAGACCTCTTGGTCTCAGGAGACAGCAGGACTACAGAGTACAGGGAAGGCCTCAGAGGGGGCCCTTTGGAACTACCCGACCTACAGTCGGGAAAAATAGAGGATTCTTGTTTGGATCACGTACAAGACCCAGAAGACCATGACTATGCTTATATAGGGGGTCGGCTCAGAGAATTCAGAGCCCAATTGTCCCAAATCACGCAGAATCTGTGGGTGTTAAAGACCATATCAGAGGGTTACCAAATAGAGTTTTCCTCTCCTCCTGTCACGCTGTGTAGCAGATATATATAATATGTGATGTCAGTAATCTATATCAAAAGGGCAACATCCTATATAACATGCGCATAGATATATGATAACATAGAATTACCTGACAATGTCCAGTGGGTCAATACGGAATCCGTTATACACTGTCTCCGGCTAGAGGGTGACCGGGGTCTATGCTGACCCTAAACTGGGGTCCTAACTAATCCCTCTACCTGGAGGTACTGTTAAAGGTACAGAGGTCCAGGCCACCAGCGTAAACCCTGTCTATCAATCCCTGCCAACTGTAATCTAGTCCTAAGAAGGACCCTGATTACCACCAAAGGGAATGAACAGGTAACGGTTAATGAACAGAAAGACATACAAGAAAGACAAGAAATAAAGTAAATAAAGTCTTACATACAACACTCACACAAGTAGGAACACCTAAGGTCTCAGAGATAAACTATAAGCTGTAAGAGTAAAAACAACTAAGGAGCTCTTAGCTTTAAGTATTCTCAGAACCGATCCAGTCTGCTAGACTACATGAATGCTTTCACCGGCATCTAACACCCAGACTGGCAGGGATATAAAGGAAGCTAATTAGAACATAATCAAAAGCAGCCGGGCGAGGCTGGACCTAGTCTTAGCAAAGAGCTAGGTAAAATTAACTCTCTCATTACCAAACACAAAGAAACAGCAACTCAGCTGTGAGAAGTCAGAGTGTGTAATCGCGACGATCCTCGTGGCGATACACCCATGACAGTACCCCCCCCCCTCTACGAGGGGACTCCGGACCCTCAGGGCCAGGTCTGCCCAGGTGAGTTGTGTGAAAGGTCCGAACCAATCGATCTGCGTTAACATCAGACGCAGGGACCCACGTCCTCTCCTCAGGACCATACCCCCTCCAATGAACCAAGTACTGAAGGGATCGGCGACTGAGACGTGAGTCAATGATTTTCGACCCATGAAATTCCACGTTATCATTGACCGCCACTGAAGGAGGAGGTAGAGGTGACGGTATGACTGGTGCCACATACTTTTTAAGTAATGACTTGTGAAACACATTATGAATTTTAAACGTAGGAGGGAGGTCCAGACGAAATGCCACCGGATTAATTATGGAACTGATCCTGTACGGCCCGATGAATCTGGGACCCAACCTCCAGGAGGAAACTTTAAGTTTTATATTCCTGGTAGACAACCAAACCAGATCGTTCACCTTCAGATCTAGACCAAAAACTCTCCCCCTATCAGCCATCCGTTTGTAACGGTTCCCCGTAACCTTCAGTCTTAACCGATCTGGAACTATCAGTCTCCCTGGAAGTCCCACAGGGGCGTCCCACTGAGCCCCCAATACCTCCCCCTCAAGCTCAGAGCATACAGCTGACACTACAACTCCCTCCTGAGGAATAGGAACCGGATCATCCGTCTTCCCGGCCCCTGGGAAAGTACGAGATAAGGCATCAGGAAGCAACTTTATTGAGCCGTCATATGCGCGATGAGGAGGTAACTCTTTACACCCCTCCTCTGAGAACATCTCCCCAAAGTCCTCCAGAAAAGGAGACAAAGTCCTAGGCACAACCGCACCGATGACCGTGCTCATGCAGTTATTCCTGCAAAATTCACCCCACTGGCTTATCTTTCTGGATTGCCAATCAATCACTGGGTTATGTTTAGCCAACCAAGGAAGTCCCAACACAATAGGAGTAGGTAAACCCTCCAACACATAACAAGACAATTGCTCTTTATGTATTGCCCCTACTCGAAGATCTATGTTATGAACAGCTTGTACCAAGCTACCTTGACCGAGAGGTCTAGAATCAATAGAGACTATAGGGACCGGTTTGGCCAATACACTCAGTTGCATACCATGCACCTGGGCAAACCGAGCGTCCACCAGATTAGCCCCGGACCCACTATCAAGAAAAACAGAAATCCTCTCAGTTCTAGTACCAATCACCACCTCCGCAGGCACGAGAAACTGAGAGGGATTTGGGGACGAAATACACACTCCCAGGTTAACTCCTTTGCTCAAAGAGGCCCGGATGGACACCCCCCAACAAAATGTCCCTCTCTCCCGCAAAAGAAACACCTTCTAGTCTTGCGGCGCACCGCCGATTCTCTCCTACAAAAAGATGTCCCTCCCAACTGCATGGGTTCCTCAGAACAGACCAGGGGAACCTCAGTATAAGGGACTTTAGTAGTAGGCGGAGTCATCACGGGAGGCGGAGTTACCTCGCGTCTTCCCCGAATTCGTCTATCAATGCGAATAGCGAGGGCCATAGCAGCCTCCAGTGATGGAGGAGAATCATACTGAGCCAACACATCTTTTAATTTGTCAGACAACCCTTGACAAAACTGGCTCCTAAGAGCTGGGTCATTCCACTGAGTATCTGTTGCCCATCTACGGAACTCAGAAGAATATTCCTCCGCTGGACGATTTCCTTGCCGCATTTTACGTAACTTTGTTTCAGCAAGGGAAACTCGATCCGGATCATCATATACCAGACCCAGGGCAGTAAAAAATCGATCCACTGACTGGAGATCTGGGGAGCCTGGAGGAATAGAGAACGCCCAAGATTGAGGGTCCCCTTGTAAGCGCGAGATAACAATTCCCACCCTCTGCTCTTCACTCCCAGATGACCGAGGCCGCAGCCGAAAGTACAATTTACATGCCTCCCGGAAAGTAAAAAATTTGTCCCGCCCACCAGTGAACCTGTCCGGGAGAGCAACCTTAGGTTCAGATCTGGTTTGCTCCGGGGGGGACAAAACCTTGGACTTAATGTCTGCAAACTCCATGGATAACCCCTGCAACTGCCGGGCCAGCTGGGCTACTGGATCCATGACAGCTGGGGAGAATCTTTAGTATGGCCGGTGAAAATGTCACGCTGTGTAGCAGATATATATATACAGTCATGGCCAAAAGTTTTGAGAATGACACAAATATTATATTTTCACATGATCTGCTGCCCTCTGGTTTTTATGTGTGTTTGACAGATGTTTTTATCACAGACAGAAATATAATAATTGCAAACATATGAGTAACAAAAGCTTATATTGACAGTTAGAATGAGTTAATGCAGCAAGTCAATATTTGCAGTGTTGACCCTTCTTCTTCAGGACCTCTGCAATTCTCCCTGGCATGCCCTCAATCAACTTCTGGACCAAATCCTGACTGATAGCAGTCCGTTCTTGCACAATCAATGCTTTCATTTTGTCAGAATTTTTGGGTTTTTGTTTGTCCACCTGTCTCTTGATGATTGACCACAAGTTCTCAATGGGATTAAGATCTGGGGAGTTTCCAGGCCATGGACCCAAAATCTCTATGTTTTGTTCCCTGAGCCATTTAGTTATCACCTTTGCTTTATGGCAAGGTGCTCCATCATGCAGGAAAAGGCATTGTTGATCGCCAAACTGCTCTTGGAGGGTTGGGAGAAGTTGCTCTTGGAGGACATTCTGGTACCATTCTTTATTCATGGCTGTGTTTTTAGGCAAGACTGTGAGAGAGCCGATTCCCTTGGCTGAGAAGCAACCCCACACATGAATGGTTTCAGGATGCTTAACAGTTGGCATGAGACAAGACTGGTGGTAGCGCTCACCTTGTCTTCTCCGAATGAGGAGTTTTCCTGATGTCCCAAACAATCGAAAAGGGTATTCATCAGAGAAAATAACTTTACCCCAGTCCTCAGCAGTCCACTGCCTGTACCTTTTACAGAATATCAGTCTGTCAATTATGTTTTTTCTGGAGAGAAGTGGCTTCTTTGCTGCCCTCCTTGAGACCAGGCCTTGCTCCAAGAGTCTCCGCCTCACAGTGCGTGCAGATGCACTCACACCTGCCTGCTGCCATTCCTGAGCAAGCTCTGCACTGCTGGTAGCCCGATCCCGCAGTTGAAACACTTTTAAGAGACGGTCCTGGTGCTTGCTGGTCTTTCTTGGGCGCCCTGAAGCCTTTTTGGCAACAATGGAACCTCTCTCCTTGAAGTTCTTGATGATGCGATAGATTGTTGACTGAGGTGCAATCTTTCTAGCTGCGATACTCTTCCCTGTTGGGCCATTTTTGTGCATTGCAATGATGACTGCACGTGTTTTTTTTAGAGATAACCATGGTTAACAGAAGAAAAACAATGATGCCAAGCACCAGCCTCCTTTTAAAGTGTCCAGTGGTGTCATTCTTACTTAATCATGACAGATTGATCTCCAGCCATGTCCTCATCAACACCCATACCTGTGTTAATGGAGCAATCACTGAAAAGAGGTTAGCTGGTCCTTTTAAGGCAGGGCTGCAATGATGTTGAAATGTGTTTTGGGGGATAAAGTTAATTTTCTAGCCAAATATTGACTTTGTAAGTAATTGCTGTTAAGCTGATCACTCTTTATAACATTCTGGAGTATAAGCAAATTGCCATTAGAAAAAGTGAAGCAGTAGACTTTGTAAAAATTAATATTTGTGTAATTCTCAAAACTTTTGGCCATGACTGTATATGTGATGTCAGTAATCTATATCAAAAGGGCAACATCCTATATAACATGCGCATAGATATATGATAACATAGAATTACCTGACAATGTCCAGTGGGTCAATACGGAATCCGTTATACACTGTCTCCGGCTAGAGGGTGACCGGGGTCTATGCTGACCCTAAACTGGGGTCCTAACTAATCCCTCTACCTGGGGGTACTGTTAAAGGTACAGAGGTCCAGGCCACCAGCGTAAACCCTGTCTCCTATCAATCCCTGCCAACTGTAATCTAGTCCTAAGAAGGACCCTGATTACCACCAAAGGGAATGAACAGGTAACGGTTTATTGAACAGAAAGACATACAAGAAAGACAAGAAATAAAGTAAATAAAGTCTTACATACAACACTCACACACAGTAGGAACACCTAAGGTCTCAGAGATAAACTATAAGCTGTAAGAATAAAAACAACTAAGGAGCTCTTAGCTTAAGTATTCTCAGAACCGATCCAGTCTGCTAGACTACATGAATGCTTTCACCGGCATCTAACACCCAGACTGGCAGGGATATAAAGGAAGCTAATTAGAACATAATCAAAAGCAGCCGGGCGAGGCTGGACCTAGTCTTAGCAAAGAGCTAGGTAAAATTAACTCTCTCATTACCAAACACAAAGAAACAGCAACTCAGCTGTGAGAAGTCAGAGTGTGTAATCGCGACGATCCTCGTGGCGATACACCCATGACACCTCCCCCCCCCCCGAGAGATCCATTTCTCCCCTACCTATAAAGACACACTCTCAAATGTGGAAAGACATCTTAGACTTAGCAAAATCAGCCGTCATTATTCCAGTACCCCGAGCAGAAGTAGGATCGGGCCACTATTCGTCCCTATTCTCCATAATAAAACCATCCGGAGAATCCCGCACAATTATAAATCTAAAACCGTTAAATACCTGGGTCACGTACAAAAAATTCCGGATGGAGTCAATCAGATCCACGATACATCTGATAGACAAAAACGCCCTAATGTGCACGCTGGATCTAAAGAGTGCTTACTATCAGGTGCCAGTCCATCCAACATCACAGAAATACTTAAGATTCACAGTAGAACTCCCCTATCGGACCTGTCATTTTCAATTCCAGTGTCTTCCCTTTGGCCTGGTCTTAGCTCCTCGGGTTTTTACCAAGCTAATCTCTGAAGTCGTAGCCTTCCTAAGAGGGCAGGGAATAATTATCATCCCATACCTGGGCGACTTTCTTTTAGTGGGAAAGTCAAAAGAGGAGCTACAGCGGCACAGATTGAAGACGATGACGGTGTTAAGAACTCTCGGTTGGATAATAAACGGAGAAAAGTCAGATTTAGTGCTGGCAAGAAGAAAGATCTTAGGAGTACTTCTGGACTCCAGCACCAGAACTTCCTTTATACCCCCGGAGAAGCAGACAGTGGATCGAAACAGTATGGAAGAACTCCAGAAGGCCCGTGTTTCCATCAGATCGGCGATGCGAGTGCTGGGGCTCATAACATCATGCATCCCTTGTGTGCGCTGGGCTCACTTCCATTCAAGGGCCTTACAGAAAGAAGTCTTGGCCATCTGGGATCGGTGTCAGAGTTCCCTCGACAGGAAAATATCCTTATCCCTGGTCACCAGAAGATCCCTGGTATGGTGGATGCAGCCGGAGAATCTAAGGAAGGGTGTCCCCTGGATCACATCACAGGCGTAGTAATCACCACGGACGCCAGCAAGTGGGGTTGGAGGGTGCATCTGGAAGGAAGGTTTCTTCAGGGAGTGGCCGGTACACCTGCAAGCCAGCTCATCCAACTACAAAGAGCTCTATGCCATATGGGAAGCCCTAAGGCAAAATCGGACCCGACTGAAAGACCAACATGTAAAGATCTTGTCGGACAACGTGACGGCGGTATCCTTTCTCCGACATCAAGGAGGAACCAGACATCAGGAGCTCTCAAGAAAAATATTTTCTTGGGCAGAAAGACAGTGTTATCTATAACAGCCGTCCATCTCGAAGGGTCCCGGAACACGGTAGCAGACTATCTGAGCAGACAGAAGATTTGGCCAACAGAGTGGGAATTGAACCCAGAGATATTTCAGGACCTATGTCTTCCTTGGGGAAAAAAACCCACATAGATCTCTTCGCAACGAGGAAGAATGCCAAGACGGACAGATTCTACTCACTAAACCCGCTGGACAACCCAGAAGGGGTGGACGCTCTAAGTCAGAAGTGGGTTCGATCCGTTTCCTACGCGTTCCCACTGTTAGCTCTCATCCCAGCCATCCTCAGAAAGATACAGGAAGACCAGGCGAGTGTTACTGATTGTACCGTATTGGCCAAAAAGAAGATGGTTTCCGCTACTGGAAATCATGGTGGAAAATCAACCACTCATACTCCCACAAAGAGAAGATCTCATTCACCAGGGGCCGGTGTATCATCAGGACCTGAAGAGACTCCAGTTGTCGGCTTGGATCCTGAGTGGGACATCTTAAATGCTCGAGGTCTGTCGGACCACGTCATTTCAACAATGCAAGCTAGTAGAAAGCCGGTCACGTCGGCAATCTACCAAAATATCTGGAAGCGATTCCAAACACATATGTGAAATACAGGCTTTATCAATCCGAGAGCCATATCTCCGAATTTTAGAGGACCGAATAGTCTTGAAACTAGACCCCACTTTCCTGTCCAAAATCGCGTCCACAAGCAACCTAAACCAGGAAATCATCCTGCCCTCGTTTTGCGAAAATCCCACAAATGATAAAGAGCGAGCACTACACAAATTAGACGTGCGACAGGCAGTCATAGATTATACCCAGGTCACACGCAGTAGGAGGCAGGATCACAACTTATTTGTCTTGTTTGGGGAGAAGAATAGGGGGAAAAAGGCCTCAAAATCCTCTATCGCGAGGTGGATAACGTCTTTAATTACTTTGGCCTACCTCTCTCAGGGCATCAGCCCTCCAGAAGGTTTAAATGCCCACTCGACGCGTGCATTATCAACCTCCTGGGCAGAGAGGGCAGGGGCGTCAGTGAACCAGATTTGTAATGCCACAACATGGTCCAGACTAGACACATTCTGTAAGCATTACAAGCTAGACGTTTTGTCTAATCAACAGACTGCTTTTGGTAGGATGGTTCTACAGGCAGTCATCCCACCCTGAGGAGGTACTTTGGTATTCTCTCTGGTGCTGTCAGGAGGGACGTCCTGGAAGATAGGTATTAGACCTACCAGTAATCATGTTTCCAGGAGTCCATCCTGACAGCACGGATAGTTCCCTCTCTGATAAATGTTATGTCATATGCTGTAATATGATACTGTAAAATAAAGTGTTAAGTTGCATCAGCCACATTGTGGTACTTGTTAAAACCCTGAGGAATGGTGGGCGGGGAGGGCCTTTTAACCTCTTGTGTGTTCTTCCTGTCCCTGCAAGGAGATGAAGGACGTCCTCCCTGGTGCTGTCAGGATGGACTCCTGGAAACATGATTACCAGTAGGTCTAATACCTATTTTCTGTTCCATTTTGGTGCTACTTTCACCTGTGAGGGTCTGCGGGATGTGCAGAGCGCTGCTGCCCACCAGTGGAAGATGAAGGGTAGTGCTGATTTTTGACATTTTACATTGTATCACTCCCATTATCTGACTTTACCGGCGCCATTTCTGCCCTAGACTATGTGCACAGGGAGTCTGTTTGCTTCATTTTCAGACCGAAAACTGAGCAGAAAACAATGTTTTTGAGGAGTTTTGAGATTTAGAGAGTTTCTGCTCAATGATCTTCTCAAAATACTCTGCATGCACATAGCCTTATTCTTCCAGAACTGGACACATTTAGACCAGGGTCACACTTGCGAGTGCAATGTGAGAAACTGCATAGAAATACATGCAGCTGCACACTCCGGTCCGAGTGCCGGGTATTGATGCGAGAGACTCGCACGAGTTTCTTGCATCACACTTGCAAGTGTGACCCTGGCCTAACTTGTGGTTTGCTAAATCTGAAGGGCTGCGCAACTTATCACCAGTCCTCCATGATGCAAAACTGTCAGAGGTGATCGACAACTCTTGCGTGCCACCACCTTACCGCATTATATCTCACCCAGGCACAGTTCATGGGGATGTCTCATGTATAGCGCTGCCCTATAGTAATTGCCATTTTTCTGCCATTGCTCTCACTGCACACGCTTGCATAACAACTTTAAATGTGGTCACATTTCAAGTCCACATTCCATAGCAGGTTTCTCACTTTTGTAAGCAAGCACCTTGTAGCAACTTGTCATAGAAAAAATAAAATCCATAAGATCTCTTCGGATTTCACCCTCACATAGAACACCTGGGAGAAGAGCTTACACTTCAAACTTTTTGAAGCAGACCTCATACTGAACATGTGTGGAAGAAGGGAAAATTACCTATAGCTAGGAAGTGAGCGAGAGTAATTAAAACAATTGAAATGGGGAGAGAGATAACGCTTTTACCTCTTTTGAAGCAGAGGATCCCTGCAGTGTACAGGTAATTAAACTTGAAAGGTCTTCTCTGGGAAAATAACAAGGCTGAAATTTATTTACCCTAGGATATGAATTGTGTTCCCCAAGAAGAGCTTCCTTCTCGATGAAAGAAATTGTGACAATTACAGCTATATAGCCAATCTCAGGGGTACAGGTAGGAATATTGGTTTTTGTATCATTCTGACATTTGAGGTATAGATTTTTGGCATCGTAGCCAAGGAACGAACATGATGCATTCACTCACATCACTGTATGGCCATTAGCATCCCTCCAAATGAATAACCATCTGATAGCTGAGGCTATACCTGTCATATTTGGTCTCTTATGTACCGGTAAAATCATGATAAAAAATATGACGTCAATATCTCCATCGGGAACCTTCAGAGGTGAAAATATCTTGTAACTTGTAGGTCTCATGAAATTCTGAAGGGTTGAGAATATTCCACATGAGCTCATCAAGGGGAGGTGTGTGGGCGTAACTTATAACTAATGTGACCTAATAAAAAGATGTATTTTGGTCTGTCAATAGTTGGAAGGCCTAGTTCACTGTAGGTTATGCACCGTTTTACAATTGGAGCACCTCCCTCCACTGAGCTCTGAGCCACATCTGTGTCGTTAGGGTTAGCAAGTTTATTCCTTTTTATTTGTTATTGTATGTACCGTATTGTTTTGTTCCCATTTTCTATCATCTGTATATATTTTTATAAACACTGCCTACCTTTCTGGATTAAATATAAAATGTAATAGCTCTGTTCTTGCTTTGTAAACTGCACCTATGAAGCCATACCTGTAACGGTGTGTTGAATCGGTCTGTATAAACAATTGGTGGTGGCAGAGAGTAGTTTCTTTGGTTATTGTGGCATTGGCAGTGACCGTACCGGGGTATATACTGTATATATATTCCATTTGTTGGAATCAGAGGTGTATATACTATACGCTCACTGTGAGATTCCCAATAACCAGCTTAGTAGTGGAACCAAATTGAACAACATAAATATATTGAATGGGGTGAGCTGTGTCCCCAAATTTTTTATATTACTGTTCAATGTTATATGGCCTCTAATAGGACATCTGCTGGGGCGCAGTTCAGTACAGAGGTTGTCATCTTTCACATCGGTCACAGATGATAAGTCCCACTCCCAACAGATATGAGATTATCCGCAGATCCCAGTAAAATGTTCTTGACAAATCTCTCTCCACAGAACATCCAGGGGGCTCCAGAAAAAAATGGGGAGACATCTCAGACTCCCGGAAGAGTTGGAAAAGCCACCTGGGAAGCGACGTTTTTCCATCTTCTTGACTCCGTGGCACTTTTTGTGGGCAGGAACATGGTGTTGAGGGGTGTATGCTAAGGAAAAAAATGTAATGGCGCTTCACAAAAGTACAATACAGATGGATGAGACACTCTCACACATTTCTCCCAAAAAATTTTCTGCATGTAAATTCACACTGCGGAGGTAGATTAAGGCTATGTGCACACAGAGGTTTTTTTTCGAGTCAAACAACAAGTTTTCTAGTGGAAAAAGCCTAAAAAACTAATTCTCTGGGAATCTTTGGAGGAGTTTTTAGTCCCCTGAAGTGTTTTCTTTTTTGCAGCCTTTTCATTGGATAGTGACTACTTTGAAAAGGATTCTAATAGGATCGGCTTCAAAGAAGTGAAATGTTTTGTTGTTTTCAAAACCTCTTCAGGAAAAAGCACGCCTGAACATATGACCAACAGAGGTTTGACAATAGGAATGAAAAGAAAGCATTTTTAAAGTGTTTTTTAGCAACTTTTCACACTTTTTAGAGTGGACTCATTTCAAAAGACTCCTCCAAAATCTCCATGTATTGAGGTGTGTTCACACTGCATCTTTTTGTTGCGTTTTTGGAGAAGAAACTTTTTTGTGTGTGTTTTGAGTTTTTGAGAAGAATTTGGAGCGTTTCCGCTCAGTTTCTGCAGAAGCAAAACTGGAAAGGGGCAGGCACAGTTCCAATGTCGAAAATATGGGAGTTTTCTGTGGGATATTGTAAGGGCACAGTATAGTAACGGGGCAGCGTGATGTTGCAGAAGGTGGGATAGTATGTAGAGAGAGGAAAATGTGGGGGGCATCACAGTATAGAATCGGGATAGTATAACATATTTCCCGGATCCGCTCATTCCTCAACCATGAAACCACAAAAACACTAGTGCACGCCCTTATCATCTCCCGCCTCGACTACTGCAACCTCCTACTGTCTGGCCTCCCCTCTAGCACTCTGGCACCACTCCAGTCCATCCTACACTCTGCTGCACGACTAATCCACCTGTCTTCCCGCTATTCCCCAGCCTCCCCACTATGCCAGGCCCTTCACTGGCTTCCTATTGCCCAGAGGCTCCAGTTCAAAACCTTAACCATGACATACAAAGCCATCCACAACCTTTCTCCTCCATACATCTGTGACATGGTCTCCCGCTACCTACCTACACGCAACCTTCGATCCTCTCAAGATCTCCTTCTCGACTCCCCCCTCATCTCTTCTTCCCACAACCGCATACAAGACTTCTCCCGGGCTTCCCCCATACTCTGGAACTCCCTGCCGCAAAACATCAGACTTTCACCAACAACAGAGACCTTCAAGAAAAACCTGAAGACCCACCTGTTCCGACAAGCCTACAACCTGCAATGATCCTCAGTCTACTGAACCATCGCACGACCAGCTCTACCCTCTCCTAGTGTATTCTCACCCATCCCTGTAGACTGTGAGCCCTCGCGGGCAGGGTCCTCTCTCCTTCTGTACTTGTGTGTCCCTTGTCTAGCACATGTTTATTGTATCTGTCTATATTTTTCCCTTTTCATATGTAAAGCGCCATGGAATAAATGGCGCTATATAAATGTATAATAATAATAATAATAATAATAATAACATGACTTTATGCAGAGGGATAGAAGTGTGAGGAAGGGAAACAGTATGGAACGGGTCAGCATGTGGGGGCACTTAAAATAGGGACAATGTGGTGGCTATAGCTGTTCAGAGTGCACAGTGTGGTTGCTATAGCTAATAAAGGAAAACAGTGTGGCGTTTATAGCTAATAGAGCCGCAACAGTATCCGCTCTTATTTCAGAAGGGCAAACAGTAGTGATTATAATTTATAATGACTGATGGTGGTTCTGGTGATGTGTGTATGTACTAATGCTTCTGAGAATGTATTTCTATACTGATCATGGTACTGGTGATGTGTTCATGTACTGATGGTGGTTCTGATTATGTATTTTTGAACTAATGGTGGTTATGGTGATGTAGTTTTGTACTGTTGGTGGTTCTGGTGATGTGTTCATGTACTGATGAAGGTTCTGAATATGTATTTCTGTACTGTTGGTGGTTCTGATGTGTTCATGTGCTGATAGTGGATCTAGTGATGTATTTCTGTACCAATGGTGATTCTAGTGATGTGTTCATGCACTGATCAAGGTTCTGACAATGTATTTCTGTACTTTTGATGGTTCCGGTGATGTTTGTCTGGAATAATGGTGGTTCTGGTGATGTATTCATGTACCGTTATTGGTTCTGATCCTGTACACATGTAACCAGGGCTGACATCAGGAATTTCAGGGCCCCAAACTGGCAACATTTTCAGGCCCCCTTGAGACTCCACCCAGGCTACACCCCAGCTCCGCCTCCACCCCTCGTACCTTCCACAGTCCCACCGCCCACTCTAGGAAAAACTCCACTTCTGCACCACATCCTCACCAAGCACAACAGTTCCCATTGAACATCATATCACATGCATAGCCATTAACTTTAGTTTTGGCCAAAAGATTTTTTTTTCAACTGCTACTATGACAAGATTTCTCCTTACCGCTACAGGGCAATGGGAATAGACGGGCAAAGTGCCAGAAAGGGCAAATCTAATTATAGATTTGCCCTTTCTGGGGTGTCTGGGGCAGATGTTAGTAGCCAGGGGGGGCACAAAAAATGTACCCTCCCTAGGCTGTTATTATCTGCCCCCACTCGCTTGCTTTGTCTGTCTGGGGGAGAAAATACAGCGGGAGCCCACGCATTTTTTTTCAACGAATTTACACCTTTAATTAACCCCTACATGTCTGAAATTTTGCACAAATACACTCATGTAATTGTAAGTTCTAAACAAATATCAAAATACAGGAAATTACATGGTTAACTGTGTGGAAACAATGTATCATTTCATGTCGGCTTCTGTGATTTCACAAAAGCCGGCAATTGAATTAGCGGCTATTACAGTATGTAGAAGTCTAGGAACTATAAATATATATATATATATATATATATATATATATGTCACAATTAGAATACATACATATATATATATATATACATATATATATATGTGTTATATGTATTGTTTCTATTCTTTATTAAAGCTGTCAGTGTGATTTTACAGTATAGCCGGGGATGAATTGCCGGCTTTTCTAAAGGACACCGATGCGATTTCATCGCAAGTCACACATGCGGTCCGTTTGTAATCCGATTTTTCATCGCTCCCATAGACTTGCATTGGCGATAGTCGACCCACAATCGGTGACAATTGTAGCATGCTGCGATTGCACTCGACGATTAAAACGGACCACAAAAAATCTGATACTGGGAGCTGCTCCATATATTAACATAGGTCCCACTGCAATGCGATATTTCATCGTATTGCAGTCGTCCGATTCTGTCGCCAGTGTGACGCCGGCCTTACAATCACGACGTGTACAGGACGGGAGGCCAAACTGAATGTTTGCCCCTTAAAGGAAAACCTAGATCCGCCTCTGGTTTCTGCTCGAAAAACTCCTAAATAAACTCAGTGTGAACACTCCCCAAAAATGCTCAACAGCACGAACTCAAGCATTTCTATGCAAGTTCAACTCGCGGTTCCTAATTTCAGTCTTTTGAATGTATTTTAACCACTTCAAGTTTCCAAAGATGCCGAGGGGCTAAGAGAAGTGACCCGGGCGTTCTTCAGGCGTCGTCTGGTGGAAGCTGCTCCATATTTACCAATACGAGGCAATGGGAATGGTAAAACCCCGCCATAATGGCACCTGGGCGTCTATTTTGAGCATTTTGTGTGTTTTCGCTGTGTGTTAAGTTTTTCCATTGGTTAATGCATTTTAACAAAAAAAAGTCCAAAAATTGCCTCACCCCCCAAAAAAAAAAACACTTAAAAACATTTATACAGGAAATATAAAAAAAATGTTAATAAAGCGTTTCAGGATAAGAAAACGAACGCCAGTCTTTCCCGAAGTGAAAGTAAAAAGCGTTGTGTGAACGCCGCCTTATGTTGGGTGGGCGGCAGATGTTATAATGTCGGTTTGCAGCTGTGACCATGTGTTGTCCGGCACCATCGGGGCTGCTGGGTGATTGTATCATTCAATTTCCCCACTCAATACTCCTCCACTGATAAACTACAATGCCCAGCATGCCTTGCTGGTGAGTTCTATGGTTGATGCCGCAGGGCATGCTGGTATTTGTAGTTGAACGACTGATAGTATTTGCCAACCACACTGCCCTCATCCAATATGGCTGACATCGCCGGCTGACGCTCTATCTCTCGCCGCTGCGCTTCTATGGTTTTCTCAGCCACGCGCGCCAGCCCCGCCCCGCTCTCCCCTGTGACAGCCGGCCTGTAGTGACGTCACCGAGAGGCCGGCTCCTGAGCACAGCGAGCGCAAGATGGCGGCCACCACGGGCTCAAGTAAGTCGGGCGACGGGGGAAAGCGGGGAGGGAGCTGCCTGGGAGGAGGGGATGGGACCCCGGGAGGGAGCAGCGACCGGCAGAGGAGGATGGGGCCCGTTTGGCCGCGGAGGGGCGCTGTGTGGCGGCTCGGGGAGCTGAGGCCTGGTCTCCTCACAACGCAGGATTGTGCTCTGTCAGGAGCCGGGCCCGGGGTCCGCTGCTGACTGCGGAAGGTCCCTGGGGGCCACACATCCTGTGTTCTCAGGACCCTGCAGGTGTGGTGAGGAGCTGTCCCGGCCTGCGGGCAAGGCAGGGGCCCCTGGGGACCTCCCCTGCTCTACAACCGGAAGAGGGCCTAGTTTGTGAGCCAGGAAAGTGGGACCCCCAGGACCACCTGTCTGTATGCAGAGCCCCTGGTGCTGTGCCAGAGTCCTGTGTCAGGGAGGAAAGAGAATACGAGTGTCCGGCCTGTGGAAGGCTGTCGTGTCCTGTGTTACATGGGACTGCGCCTCCTGCAGAGTTTTTAGTCACACATGAGTGTCAAGAAGACCCCCGCTCTGCTGGCTGCATCACACATCAGAAACGCCCTCACGGACCCGCGAATGGAAAAGCAGGGGCCCCCAGTCACTGGGGCCCCGCAGGGAGATCTAGTGGGAAGATTCTGTAACCGTCAGTGGAAGGATGGGGAATCGGGGAGGGGGTTCACTGAAGGATCCGAGAGTAGCGACCCTCCGCTGTCAGGGCGATGTGATAGATGGAAGGGCCCAAGGGATTAAAGGGGGATTATTATACCTAAACAGATGTGGATGCCACCTGTAGGAACCTCGAAAATGGGCCCCGCACCTGTCGCACATCTATGTGTTGAGGTGACGTGATGGAAATGTTTAAGATATGGTTGATACATAAAATGAGAATAATGGGGATAGGGGAAAATGTGCAAGTGGGTTAAGAACTGGCTCAGGGATGGGAAACAAAGGGTGGTTATTAACCCCTTAACTACTGTCGATACGCCTTTTAACTGTGGTAGTTAAGAGTACTTAAACCACAGCGCCATTAATTGACGGCGCTGTGGAGAAAGTATATAGTGCCTCCCAGAGTCGGATTTTCTCCGGGGTCTCGGCTACCGGGGTAGCCGAGACCCCAGAGAACATGATTCAGGTCGCATCTTTTCAGTGCAAAGAAAATGGCGGGCACATGCGCAGTGCGCCCTCCGAGTCGGATTTTCTCCCAGAGAACATAATTCGGGTCCCCCGCTTTTGCGATCGCCGTTATTAACCATACGATTGCAAAAGAAAAAAAAAAGCCGCGATCCCCAGGACCCCTGATTCTCCCCCTTCCCCCCCACCCCGTCCTCCTATAGCACCTGCAGCTCCCGGTCTTCTGCCTGCAAAGAAAATGGCGGGCGCATGCGCAGTGCGCCTGACGAATCTGCCGGCAGATTTATTCATTCAGTGACGGATACTTTGATCACTGTGATAAACGCGATCACACTGATCAAAATTAAAAAAATAGTAAATAAACCCGCCCTTTATCACCCCCTAGTTATGCACATATAATAAAATAAAGAAAATATATTTATTTTCATTTTTCCATTAGGGTTAGGATTAGGGTTACAATTAGGGTTATGGTTGGGATTAGGGTTAGGATTGGGGTTAGGGTTGGGTGGTGTGTTGGGGTTAGGGTTGGAGCTAGAATTGAGGGGTTTCCACTATTTAGGCACATCAGGGGGTCTCCAAACACGACATGGCTTTCAAAAAGTCAAATGGTGATCCCTCCCATCTAAGCCCTGCCGTGCACCCAAACAGTGGTTTACCCCAACATATGGGATATCGGCGTACTCAGGACAAATTGCACACCAATTTTGGGGTTCTAATTTCTTCTGTTACCCTTGGGAAAATTATAGCGGGCTAAAAAATGATTTTTGAGGAAAAAAATGATTTTTTATATTCACGGCTCTACGTTATAAACTTCTGTGAAGCACTTGGAGGTTCAAAGTGCTCACCACACATCTAGATAAGTTCCTTAAGGGGTCTAGTTTCCAAAATGGGGTCACTTGTTGGGGGTTTCCACTGTTTAGGCACATCAGGGGCTCTCCAAACGCAACATGGCGTCCAGCCAATTCTGCGTTGAAAAAGTCAAACGGCGCTCCTTCCCTTGCGACCTCTGCTGTGCGCCCAAAAAGTGGTTTACCCCCACATATGGGGTATCAGCGTATTCAGGAGAAATTGGACAACAAATTTTGTGGTTCATTTTTTCTTTTAACACTTATAAAAATTGTTTCTGAAGTAAATTTTTTTCAAAAAACGTTAAATGTTAATTTTTTCCTTCCCCATTGCTTCAGTTCCTGTGAAGCAAGTAAAGGGTTAATAAACTTTTTGAATGCGGTTATGAGCACCTTGAGGGGTGCAGTTTTTAGAATGGTGTCACTTTTGGGTATTTTCTATCATATAGACCCCTCAAAGTGACTTCAAATGTGATGTGGTCCCTAAAAAAAATGGTGTTGTAAAAATGAGAAATCGCTGGTCAACTTTTAACCCTTATAACTTCGTAACAAAAAAAATGTAGTTTCCAAAGTTGTGCTGATGTAAAGTAGACATGTGGGAAATGTTATTTATTAAGAAATTTGTGTGACATATCTCTGATGGTGCACACTCGGACTGGGTCACGGCTAGCAGTGGGGTACCACAGGGGTCAGTATTGGGGCCGCTTCTCTTTAACATTTATTAATGACCTTGTAGGGGCATACAGAGTAGTATTTCAATATTTGCAGATGACACTAAACTCTGCAGGGTAATAAATACAGAGGAGGACAATTTTATATTACAGGAGGATTTATGTAAACTAGAAGCTTGGGCTGATAAATGGCAAATGAGCTTTAATGGGGATAAATGTAAGGTCATGCTCTTGGGTAGAACAAACAAGATGTATAATTATGTGCTTAATTGTAAAACACTGGGCAAAACTGTCACTGAAAAAGACCTGGATGTATGAGTGGATGACACACTCACATTTAGTGGCCAATGTCAGGCAGCTGCTGCCAAGGCAAATAAAATAATGGGATGCATTAAAAAAGGCATAAATGCTCACGAGGAGAACATAATTTTACCTCTATACAAGTCACTGGTGCGACCACACTTAGAATACTGTGTACAGTTCTGGTCTCCGGTGTATAAGAACGACATAGCTGAACTGGAGCGGGTGCAGAGAAGAACGACCAAGGTTATTAGAGAACTGGGGGGTCTGCAATACCAGGACAGGTTATTACACTTGGGGTTATTTAGTTTGGAAAAACGAAGGCTTAGGGGTGATCTTATTACAATGTATAAATATATGAGGGGACAGTACAAAGACCTTTCTAATGATCTTTTTACTCTTAGACCTGTGATGGGGACAAGGGGGCATCCCTACGTCTGGAGGAAAGAAGGTTTAGTCATAATCACAGACGCAGATTCTTTACTGTAAGAGCAGTGAGACTATGGAACTCTCTGCCGTCTAATGTTGTAATGAGTGATTCCCTACTAAAATTTAAGAAGGGCCTGGATGCCTTTCTTTAAAAGTATAATATTACAGGTTACATATACTAGATTCCTTGATATTGCATTGATCCAGGGAACTAGTCTGATTGCTGTATGTGGAGTCGGGAAGGAATTTTTTTCCCCAATGTGGAGCTTAGTGTTTGCCGCATGGGTTTTTTTTTGCCTTCCTCTGGATCAACATGTTAGGCTATGGGTTGAACTAGATGGACTTAGTCTCCCTTCAACCTTAAATACTATGTTAAGATGAAGACCCCTTTAATTAAACAACATAAGCTTGTTCTAAAATACAGTGAACAAAAAAAAAAACTATTTGACCAAAACGTATAAATTCACTGTAAAAATGTACGCAAATTGCTATATATGTCCCTGTTTTGTTCATACAACTTGTGTGCAGACCTATGTGTCACCATGGTAACAGACTACAAACAAACCTTGTGCAGTCTGATCCTTCCGTCCAGCTTTAGGCCAAACTCACGCAGAACGTATTATAAGGTCTATATACACAGCACAAGGCCCGGGCTGACCGTGAGTCTCCTGACCTGAAGCTACAGCCTTTGGTTCTGAGTATTGCGGTCATATAACGGACCCTGACATGCGGCCTTAGGCTAAGTTCACATTTCCATTTCTAGGAATATACAAGCAGAATTAAATGGGTTGTCCTCTACTCGGATATCCCCTTCTGAATCCCTATCCCCCTTCCCTCCCACACAAGAAAATAATGCTTAGGGCTCTTTCAGATGTCCATGATCATCTGTCCAGTCTCTGATCGCAGTGCACAGACTGGCCGTGTGTCTCCCGAGCATGACAGCTCCATATATTTCTTTGAGGGTCGGTGATGGCAGGTGCATGGCCAGTATGTGATCCAAGATGATTACGGATATCCGAAATTGCTCTTATGCTCACCTCCAGTGCCATTACGGTGGTGTCGGCACTATCTTTTTAAGACAGTCCCCATCAGTGGGCTTGTTCACATGTATCTGATTTGTTATGGGAAACTTACGTTTTTTGCAGCGTTTTTGCACTTTCTTAGGATGAAAAAACACTGAAAAAATTGGCATGCTGCAGTTCTCCAATTCAGTCTTGTTAAAAAAAAAAAAGAGCATCCGTGAGATTTCTGAAGTCTCAGTTTTTTCTAGTGCTATAAAAAGCATAAAAGAAATTCTGCAAAAATGTGCCTTAGGCTTTTGTTCACACGTGGCGGTTTTTGCTGCAGAAAACAAGCTACATTTTATATTACCAGCGAAAGCTGAGATTTCAGAAATCTGATGCGCTCTTGTTTTTTCTTTAACTGAATTTGAGAACTGCAGTGTATTTGTAATATTCAGTATGTCAATACTTTCTCAATTTTTGCAACATTTTTTCATCTTTAGAAAGTAATGAGAAAGTGAACAAAAATGCACAGTAAACGGGTTTTGCTCTACTTTTGTAGCATTTTTTTTTGTGAATGAAACTATTGTTAAACATGTACTGTAGACAAATCACATACCGTATGTAAACCACAACTTAAAAAGAAGTGAAACCTGTGCTTTTACTGCCAAGAGAGCCTGTTTTGGCTACAGAAAAAGACGCTGTGTGTGAATATAGCTGCATTTATTTTCTACAGGTACATTTTGGCCTCCTGTGTCTTCCTTTTTGTCCCACATGACACAAAAGCGGTGGCATAGGGCGAGACACTACTACAGAAGGCCAGGGTGCACTAACATCGGCATGGAAACACTGCAGATAAATCGCAGTACGTGTCAGCATAGTGTATTGTCTTTTTTTTTGCTTAATTTACTACACAAATGAACATAGTGTGGACAAAAAAATCCACCTGGAAATTAAAATAACTTGATCAGAATTTAATTGCTTATTCACTTCACTTTGCTGCTGCTCTCAAACATTGTGGATTCTCCACCCAAAAATAAGAAGGCCACAATTCTGGTATAAGTATCGGTTTGGGCTAGAAGAAATCTATGCACTTGCCACTGAAACATTCTCATTCCTGTGTTTGCAGTTGCAGAAATTACTGCAATAAATTTACCATGTACAGAGCTGGGGCTCTGACAATGTACAGCCGTGTGAATCTGTAAGCCAAGGTCTGGCGTGGAACCTACACTGAGAAAGTTTAGTGAAAGTTTGGTACCTCTTCTGTTTTGGCCCCACTTTTGGGTTTGGTTTATGAATATTGCTGTGTGACTATGACCTAAGGCTATGTTCACACTTTGTGTTTTTGTTCCATTTGCTGGCTAATCTCTTGCCGTAAAGAAGTTGCTTACAAAAAGCAGGTTTTTGTGCAGATTATACAGTCATGGCCGAAACTGTTGGCACCCTTGAAATTGTTCCAGAAAATGAAGTATCCGGATTATTCTGCGTTGCAACTTTTCATCAGTGTTTCTCTGCCGTCCAGGGAGATTAGCTACAGCACCATGGGTTGTAAACTCCTTGATTATGGACAAAGGAACATCACAATCTCTGGAGATGGACTTGAGATTGTTGATATCCTTTAACAATTTTGGTTAGCAAGTCCTCAGACAGTTCTCTTTTTCTCTTTCTGTTCTCCATCTTTAGTGTGGCACACACAGACACGCAATGCTAAGATTGAGTCAAATTCTCCCCTTTTTATCTAGTTTCAGGTGTGATTTTCATATTGCCCACACCTGTTACTTGCCACAGATGAGTTTGAATAAGCATCACATGCTTCAAACAAATTTGTTTATCCACATTTTTGGAAAGGTGCCAACAATTTTGCCCAGCCCATTTTGGGGGTCTTGTGTGAAATTGTCTAGTTTGCCTTTTTTCCCTTTTTTGTTTTTGTGTTGTTCCAGTACACACAAAGGAAATAAACACGTATTTTGTATAACAAAACAGTTTTTGGAACAATTTCAAGGGTGCCAACACTTGGCCATGAGCGTGTGTGTCATTTGTCTATATTACATGTTAAATAAAATTAGTTTTATTCACCAAAAAGGCAGCCAAACCACGTGGTTGCTTTTTTTTCCAGTGTTCTGGTACTTTATTATTGTTTTCCTTGGTGAAAGATTGCTGCGCAAATGCGAGCGAACTGACATTCTGATGATTTAAGAAATTCTGCAGTTTTACAGTTCATTCAGGAAAATTAAAACAATCATGTCTGTGAGATTTCTGAGATCTCATAGCTTTTGCTGGTACTGTAAAAGGCAGCTTTTAATTTGCATAAAAAAAGCTGCCAAAAGCCACTGCAAAAAACACAACCTATGAGCATAGCCTTATATTCTTTCATACGAACGTGTTTATTTTACCCTTCCTACAGCAAAAAAAAATATGGAATAAAGCCCATGCACAAAATTTAAAGGGGTTATCCGGCGTAGATTAGAATTGCGCAGCTCACAGTGTGTACGCTGAGTGCTGTGAGGCTTCACAAAGCAGCGAGTGTGTGACCACAAGTACACGATTTCCATACATGTTGTCACGTGCCAACTAGACGTGCACGTCCTCGCTCAATGCAAGTGTATTGAGCGAGGCCAGACAAGTCTAGTCGGAAATACGCAAATCGTATACATGTTGTCAGGCGCGCGCTGCTCCTGTCACCAGAGAATTCTCACAGTGCACACACTTTAAGAATACACAAAGTTTGCAGTCGCATTGTGAATGCAGACTTGTACCCCAAGGCAGGACAAACTGTTTAAGAAAACGAGGGCCGTGCATTTTACACAGATCCCTTTTATTATTTTCCCTACTATGCTGCTATTTTGTGAGTGCAGCATCAGTAACCACCGTGTTAAAAACCGTGGAGGGCGTCTAGGCTGATTTTAAAAACAATCTTGTCTAAGTGTTTTTTTTTTTTTTCCCCAATAACCTAAAGGTAAGACCTGAGTAACTGCCGCTGATCTGGAAGGTGGTGTGTATATGGGTGCCATAGTCAGCAGCCGTGGTAGAGTTGCAGATCCAGTGGGCACCATAGTCCGCAGCCGTGGAAGAGTTGCCGATCCAGTGTCACTAGTCCTGTGTTGTGATGTGGGTCACAGTTCAGAGGCAATGTAATAGGAAATTGCAGAAATGGCAGATTTCAGATTAGCCCCAGTTGCTCCATGTACATATAACATGGGAGAGGCTTGTATTCATCCAGGGCTTCTGGTCCACTGTTATGAGATTATTTATGTAATTCTCTTCTTTATCTTTTCCAGTATTTTTATATATTGTGGAAATTGCAGGAAATCTCCAGGAAGTGAATTCTGTCATCTTTCATGTTTGTTGTTCCTGTGATCCCCTCCATACTTGTCATGTATAGAGATTCTCTGGATGCCAGTGACTTCAGCATCTGACACCGCCCCCTGATAAATGATGCCGCTGTCCTTGTGTAACTGTGGTTTCTTGTACTGCACACACTGCTCATCTAAGGCTCTGTGTAACACCTGTGTATGCACATATGACAGGCAGTATATAGTCATGGCCGAAAATGTTGGCACCCTTGAAAAAATAGTTCCAGAAGATTAAGTATTTCTCCCAGAAAATTATTGCAGTTTCCCATATTTTCTTATACACATGTTTATTCCCTTTGTGTGTATTGGAAGAACACAGAAAAAACAGGAAAATAAGGCAGATTGGACATAATTTCAAACAAACCCCCTAAATGGGTACCTCTTTTCTTTGTAGGCCTCATTCTGTTTTCAGTAAACAATAGAATGATGTGCTTTACCAAAAAGCTCTATCTTAGGCTGCTTTCACACATCAGTTTTTTTTACGTCAGGCGCGATCTGGCGTGTTTTTAAAAAACCGGATCCGGTACCGGATGCGTTTTTTTGGCATTGACTTTCATTAGCGCCGGATCGCGCCTGATGTCATTGCGTTGCATCCGTTTTTGGCCGGATCCGGCGGAAATGTACATTCCGGCGGCCAGACCAAACGGTCACTGCAACGTTTTTCTTTTCTTTTCCGGACCCGCCTGATAGTGCCTGAATCGGCGCATCAGGCGGCCGGAAATAATACAAGTCTATGGAACCGGACCAGTCTTTTGTGAAATCCATCAAAAGACTGATCCGGATTCTGTACTATTACTACTACTCCGGACATGCAAACCTGCATTTTCCAGCTGCAAAAGTTCAGGTCGGATCCAGCAAAAAAACTGATCCGTTGCATCAGTTTTTTCATTTCAGCGCCGGATCCGTCCCTTCAGGTATTCGACGGATTATGCCTGACACAAAAAAACTGATGTGTGAAAGTAGCCTTAGTCTCATCTGTTCACAATATGGTTTCCTAGGAGGATTTTGACTTGCTTGCATTCATTTTGGCAAACTGCAGTCTAGCTTTTTTATGTCTCTGTGTCAGCAGTGGGGTCCTCCTGGGTCTCCTGCCATAGCTTTTCATTTCATTCAAATGTCGACGGATAGTTTGTGCTGACACTGATGCACCCTGCAGCAAAGCTTGAATTTCTTTGTAACTTGATTGGGGCTGCTTGTCCACCATCCAGACTATCCTGTGTTGCTACCTTTCATCAATTTTTCTCTGCCGTCCACGTCCAGTGAGATTAGCTGCATTGTCATGGGTTGTAAACTTCTTCATTATGTTGCGCGCCGTGGACAAAGGAACATCAAAATCTCTGAAGATGGACTTGTAACCTTGAGATTGTTGATATTCTTTAATTTTGTTTCTCAAGTCTTCGGACATTTCTCTTCTCTATGCTTAGTGTGGTACACAGACACATTATTCAAAAAGTAAGTTAACTTTTTTGTGTGTGTAATAATTTTCTGGGAATAATTTCATTTTCTGGTCTAATTTCAAAGATGTCAACACTTTTGACCATGACTGTACTTATAATTATATCTCTATAGGCACAGAACACCTCTTGGCTCTGTTTCAGGGTGACGTAGCAGAATAGTTCGTGCGTCTGTGAAGAATAATGCAGAATGTAATTAGGGATAAGTAATGTGTTCATCGCGAGACTTCACAGTTTGAACTATAGGCTATCTGAGTATACAATCCTGTAGCCTAGATAGCCCCCTTGACTTGTACATTAGGGCCCCGTCTCACATAGCGACACACCAGCGATCCCGACAACGATCAGGATCGCTGGTGTGTCGCTACATGATCGCTGCTGAGCTGCCAAACAGGCAGCGATCAGGACAGCGACACTGCGGGTAACGTCGCTTAGTTACCCGCAGTGTACGTTGGATACCAGCGCACTGATGCAGGGAGCTGGTAACCAAGGTACACGTTGGGTTTCCAGACTCTGCACGGTGCCTGGAAACCCGACGTGTACCTTGGTTACCAGCTCCCCTGCAGCAGCGCGCTGGTATCCGAGGTACACAGCGGGTTTCCAGGCATAGCCCCGCGCCTGGAAACCCGAAGTGTACCTTGGTTACCAGCTGATCGCTGGTCTCCTGCCTGTCACACACAGCGATGAGTGCTGGCCAGCGGGAGACCAGCGATCAAAAAAAAGTTCTGGCATTTCTGACACGACCAGCGATTCACAGCAGGGGCCTGATCGCTGGTACATGTCAGACTTACCGAGATCGCTGTTTAGCAGCGAACTCGGTAGCGATCTCGCTATGTGAGACGGAGCCCTTAAATGTCTTTTGACACTGCCTGGTTCGCTTGCTTCATAATTTCCGGTGATGTCGCTGAGTGTTGGGCATGTTGCCCTTCCTGACACTTGAGTGTTATTGCTCTGAATCCCTCTTTGTTCTTGATGATGATGGTTCAGAAGCTGAGTCAGTCATGATGGGTGGTGGTTGCCTGAAAATTAGTGGACCAGTTTACTGGTGACTAATGGTTCATCATCTTTTGTTATGTCTTTATTTTGCTGCTATCTCCCCACCCTGTATGACCTGGTGCTCATCATTCAGCTGTCAGTCTCCATATACCGTCAGTAGCTGTCGGCCAACACCTTTCCCTCTGAATTCACCCATGGGCACGCAGGCATATGTTATCAATGATGATAAAGTAGTAAGCTACTTCCAGAAACCTCTGGTGGCTCATCCTAATCGGTAGGATCAGTAATGTAATGTATGTACATAGTGACTCCACCAGCAGAAGAGTGAGTGCAGCTGTGGAGTATAATACAGGATGTAACTCAGGATCAGTACAGGATAAGTAATGTAATGTATGTACACAGTGACTGCACCAGCAGAATAGTGAGTGCAGCTCTGGAATATAATACAGGATGTAATTGAGGATTAGTACAGTCATGGCCAAAAGTTTTGAGAATGACACAAAATATATTTTCTCATGATCTGCTGCACTCTGGTTTTTATGTGTGTTTGACAGATGTTTTTTTATCACAGACAGAAATATAATTGCAAACATATGAATAGCAAAAGCTTATATTGACAGTTAGAATGAGTTAATGCAGCAAGTCAATATTTGCAGTGTTGACCCTTCTTCTTCAGGACCTCTGCAATTCTCCCTGGCATGCTTTCAATCAACTTCTGGACCAAATCCTGACTGATAGCAGTCCATTCTTGCACAATCAATGCTTTCATTTTGTCAGAATTTTTAGGTTTTTGTTTGTAAACCCGTCTCTTGATGATTGATCACAAGTTCTCAATGGGATTAAGATCTGGGGAGTTTCCAGGCCATGGACCCAAAATCTCTATGTTTTGTTCCCTGAGCCATTTAGTTATCACCTTTGCTTTATGGCAAGGTGCTCCATCATGCTGGAAAAGGCATTGTTGATCGCCAAACTGCTCTTGGAGGGTAGGGAGAAGTTGCTCTTGGAGGACATTCTGGTACCATTCTTTATTCATGGCTGTGTTTTTAGGCAAGACTGTAAGAGAGCCGATTCCCTTGGCTGAGAAGCAACCCCACACATGAATGGTTTCAGGATGCTTAACAGTTGGCATGAGACAAGACTGGTGGTAGCGCTCACCTTGTTTTCTCCGAATGAGGCGTTTTCCTGATGTCCCAAACAATCGAAAAGGGGATTCATCAGAGAAAATAACTTTACCCCAGTCCTCAGCAGTCCACTGCCTGTACCTTTTGCAGAATATCAGTCTGTCCATGATGTTTTTTCTGGAGATAAGTGGCTTCTTTGCTGCCCTCCTTGAGACCAGGCCTTGCTCCAAGAGTCTCCGCCTCACAGTGCGTGCAGATGCACTCACACCTGCCTGCTGCCATTCCTGAGCAAGCTCTGCACTGCTGGTAGCCCGATCCCGCAGCTGAAACACTTTTAAGAGACGGTCCTGGCGCTTGCTGGTCTTTCTTGGGCGCCCTGGAGCCTTTTTGGCAACAATGGAACCTCTCTCCTTGAAGTTCTTGATGATGCGATAGATTGTTGACTGAGGTGCAATCTTTCTAGCTGCGATACTCTTCCCTGGTAGGCCATTTTTGTGCATTGCAATGATGACTGCACGTGTTTCTTTAGAGATAACCATGGTTAACAGATGCCAAGCACCAGCCTCCTTTTAAAGTGTCCAGTGGTGTCATTCTTACTTAATCATGACAGATTGATCTCCAGCAATGTCCTCAACACCCACACCTGTGTTAATGGAGCAATCACTGAAAAGAGGTTAGCTGGTCCTTTTAAGGCAGGGCTGCAATGATGTTGAAATGTGTTTTGGGGGACCAAGTTCATTTTCTAGACAAGTATTGACTTTGCAAGTAATTGCTGTTAAGCTGATCACTCTTTATAACATTCTGGAGTATATGCAAATTGCCATTAGAAAAAGTGAAGCAGTAGACTTTGTAAAAATTAATATTTGTGTCATTCTCAAAACTTTTGTCCATGACTGTACAGGATAAATAGTGACTTCACCAGCAGAACGTTTATTAATTTAAATGTTTTATTAAAAAGTGACACATTCCCTTTAAAGCAGGGGTTACAACCTTTTTTTTGTTTAGCCTGATAGCCACATTGTCATGTTTTTGTACTTTAAGGGTCTGCAGTAAGCTTTATGTCGTACCATTACGCACACGGCTCTTGTGTCAAACGCTTGCAGCTTATATCTTAATCACACTGCAGGGATGTTGGTACAATGCTCACGCCTATTTGCCATATACACACTTCATGAAATATATAATAGATAATCTTGCCATTGTCTAAATAAATGAATGCCAAGTCAGGACTACATGTAGATATTCATTTATTTAGACAATGGCAGGATTATCTATTATATATTTCATGAAGTGTGTATATTCATGTATGCCTAAGGCAAAATTCTAGGCAATACACAGTGCAGGAATGAACGTGTCGCGTGGGTTTATGTCTTTTTAAATCAATTAAGGAATTTGCTCCAAAAACCTTGTGGGGGCATCAATAAACATTACCAGACCCCAATCAGAGGGCAAGAAAACTTTCACACTCCTTATCTATGAACTGTTCCATATTTATGTTATTATCTCCATAATGACAGTTTCTCACGTCACTTGTCTATCATTGTTTTCTGTGCTGTAGTAATAAATAGGATCTTCAGATTTAAAGCTGCCATAAACATCCTAGCGTCACGATACGACCATACTAATGCGATCCTTATTGTCTATCGTAATGCCCACATTTAGCGATATTTAACGACGCTTCGCCGTTAGCTTCTTAGACTTTGCGGTGTCGTAATGCTAATGAACAATTAATGTGAATGGTCCTTCAGCGAATCCATTTGTAATTAGCTCTCTTTGGTGCCCTGTGCGACACCTTACTGTGATAATGTTCTCGAAAGCTTGCAATTTGTTACCATCTTTTCAGTTAGCCATTAAAAGGTATCAACCACTGAGGACTCTCAACTCTAAATATTTTTCTAGGCAATACACAGTAATTGTACTAGTAAATTACCTTGACCACTAATGGATGCAGGAGCTCCCAATGGTTGCGCATCCACCCCACAAGCATTACTATATTGCTGCAATCTTGTGCACCCCCTTTTTTCACAGGTTACCCACACATATGCTTGTTTCCCATTTTCCCCTATCCTGCATGTATATTTTATTAAATACATTTTGTACTTATCGAATATTATCCTGGACTGTTAATCGTTGTTTTTTTGCTCTTCTATCTATATCCCATGACAAATGATCAATTCTAGTCTGTATGAATATTTGCACGATGGACATCTCCAATAGTTCTCAGATTTATATGTTCTGATGCTGAACATGCCATTTGTTTCTGTGAATCACTTGTAGCTTCTAGTTGTACAGTACCCCGGGGTGAGCGGCACCATAGCTAGAGCTCATTGGCATTGTACCTGACTCTTCTGTGCCTATTATCACTTTCTGCTTCCGTTCTGCTTGTTTCACTTCCTTATTTTGTGGCTTGTGTCGTTTCCTTCCCTGTGAGGCTCCATTACATTCATGCCATGTGTAACACGTATGATGAGATTGAGCGGAGTGTATCCACTCCAAGGTCAGGGATTGGCTCTGCAGAGTGGGACAGAAGAAAAACCTACTTGAAACCAGACCTTTTAAGCAAACCTGTCAGCATTTTTTTTTGCTAAGTAAACTATAGTCATAGTCAGGTTAGCAGTGTTAGGGCCCCGTCTCACATAGCGAGATCGCTGCTAAACAGCGATCTCAGCAGCGATCTCGCTATGTCTGACACGTACCAGCGATCAGGCCCCTGCTGTGAATCGCTGGTCGTGTCAGAAATGCCAGGACTTTTTTTTTATCGCTGGTCTCCCGCTGGCCAGCATGCATCGCTGCGTGTCACAGGCAGGAGACCAGCGATCTACTGGTAACCAAGGTACACATCGGGTTTCCAGGCGCGGGGCTGTGCCTGGAAACCCGACGTGTACATTGGATACCAGCGCGCTGCTGCAGGGGAGCTGGTAACCAAGGTACACAGCGGTTTCCAGGCACCGCACAGCGCCTGGAAACCCGAAGTGTACCTTGGTTACCAGCTCCCTGCATCAGTGCGCTGGTATCCAACTTACACTGCGGGTAACTAGGCGACGTTACCTGCAGTGTCGCTGTCCGGATCACTGCCTGAGCTGCCTGTTTGCAGCGATCATGTAGCGACACACCAGCGATCCTGATCGTTGTCGGGATCGCTGGTGTGTCGCTATGTGGACGGGGCCCTTAAACTGGTTAAAATGATACCTGAGGTTAAGAAATCCATCTTGTGTAATTAGTGTTTTTTCAGTTAATGATATGCCTGTGCTTCGGGGTGGGACTGTACAGTCATGGACAAAAGTTTTGAGAATGACACAAATATTAATTTTTACAAAGTCTACTGCTTCACTTTTTCTAATGGCAATTTGCATATACTCCAGAATGTTATAAAGAGTGATCAGCTTAACAGCAATTACTTGCAAAGTCAATATTTGGCTAGAAAATGAACTTTATCCCCCCAAAACACATTTCAACATCATTGCAGCCCTGCCTTAAAAGGACCAGCTAACCTCTTTTCAGTGATTGCTCCATTAACACAGGTGTGGGTGTTGATGAGGACATGGCTGGAGATCAATCTGTCATGATTAAGTAAGAATGACACCACTGGACACTTTAAAAGGAGGCTGGTGCTTGGCATCATTGTTTCTCTTCTGTTAACCATGGTTATCTCTAAAGAAACACGTGCAGTCATCATTGCAATGCACAAAAATGGCCTAACAGGGAAGAGTATCGCAGCTAGAAATATTGCACCTCAGTCAACAATCTATCGCAACATCAAGAACTTCAAGAGAGAGGTTCCATTGTTGCCAAAAAGGCTCCAGGGCGCCCAAGAAAGACCAGCAAGCGCCAGGACCGTCTCTTAAGGCTAAGTGCACACGTTCAGGATTATTTGCGTTTTTTGCGGGAAAAAACCGTCAAAAACGCATGAATTAAGCATCCTATCATTTAGAATGAATTCCGCAATTTTTGTGCACATGGTGCGTTTTTTTCCGCGAAAAAAATGCATCGTGGAAAATCTAGCAACATGTCCATTAATTTTGCGGATATCTAGCGTTTTTCCCGCTGTATTATTGACCTAGAAAGTTCAGGAAAAAAATCGCTGTAAAAACGCGTCAAATCTGCGCAAAAAAAAACGCACCAAAATCCGTGCAAAAAAACGCGCGTTTTGCTGCTGCAGGAATCAGGCGCTGGGGAACCATGTGGCTCTGTCATTTGCTGCTCCCCGCTCACTGCTCAGCTGATAGATGGGGGGGAAACTGCTAATGAATATTCACTGCACTTAAGTATCGAGACCAGTGGTTTCCCCAGCGCTGGATTCCTGCAGCGGAGGGGATATTTTCCTGCCTCCTGCGATCTCACTCCACCGCTGCCCCCCTCCCCACGTTACATTCCGACCATAAGCGCACCCACACTTTCCTCCCAAATTTGGAGGAAAAAAAGTGCGTCTTATGGTCCGAAAAATACGGTACTTATCCTGTACTGATCCTGAGTTACATCCTGTATTATATTCCAGAGCTGCACTCACTATTCTGCTGGTGCAGTCACTGTGTACATACATACATTACTTATCCTGTCTGATCCTGAGTTACATCCTGTATTATACTCCAGAGCTGCACTCACTACTCTGCTGGTGGAGTCACTGTGTAGATACATTACATTACTTATCCTGTACTGATCCTGAGTTACATCCTGTATTATACTCCAGAGCTGCACTCACTATTCTGCTGGTGCAGTCACTGTGTACATACATTACTTATCCCTGTTGGCTGTGTATCCTGGAGTTACATCCTGTAATTATACTCTAGAGCTGCACTCACTATTCTGCTGGGTAGGAGGAGTCACCTGATTGTATCATACATATACATTACATTATATCCTGTACTGATCCTGAGTTACATCCTGTATTATATTCCAGAGCTGCACTCACTATTCTGCTGGTGCAGTCACTGTGTACATACATTACTTATCCTGTGCTGAACCTGAGTTACATCCTGTATTATACTCCAGAGCTGCACTCACTATTCTGCTGGTGCAGTCACTGTGTACATACATTACTTATCCTGTGCTGATCCTGAGTTACATCCTGTATTATACTCCAGAGCTGCACTCACTATTCTGCAGGTGGAGTCAGTGTGTACAAAGATTTCTTATCCTGTATTATACTCCAGAGTTGCTTATTACAGTGACCCTGTTGTATGTGGATATTAACTGTTTGTGGACCAGCCGTGGGTCTCATGACATGAGTTCAGCAGCTGCATTAATGAGGCTGTTGAATTTAGGTCAAGAGACCCACGGTCGGTCCATACATTGCAGTCTGTGCTCACACATGAGTGTTGCATCTATGAAACCTGGTCTTAGTGTGTTCCAAGAGCAACACTCAAACGCCCGTAGCCACGTTGTGTAATAAACCTATAGAGTTGTTTGTTTTTTCTTTTGTTTTTTTTCTGAGAGTTCAGTCTTGACCCTGTGATGTGCGTTTGTTAGATGGGGGTGGGTGTCCAGTCAGGTAACTTATAATTATGAAGCCACTGTCAATGATGATAGTGCCTCCTCATGTAACTATATCACCTCTTGTGTCCCCCATAAAGGGGCAGAGGATGTCACTCTGATCTTATCTTTCTTTTTTAGGCGTCAAAGTTCCTCGTAATTTTCGGCTTTTGGAAGAACTTGAAGAAGGTCAGAAAGGAGTTGGTGATGGGACAGTTAGCTGGGGTCTGGTAGACGATGAAGACATGACACTCACAAGATGGACTGGTATGATCATTGGACCACCTAGAGTAAGTATAAGTAGTCCCTCTGTGCTGTCATGTCCACGTCCTACTGTGAAGACATAGCCCCATAGGAATCTATATAAAGACTCTCCCAACTTGGAGGATGGACAGTACTGATACATTTTTGCTTTGTGGCCTCCAGATCTAGGCCAACGCTTTGGCTTCCACCTTCAAGATCCGTATCAAAATTTAATAGTGTATGCTGACATAAACATGTCACTTCACTTCACAATAGAAACTACAAAAGTGACTTTCTGATGTAGTGATGAAAAAATGAAACTTTAGCTGCACATTGCTTGGAAGGGTGTAAACTGGATATACAGGTTGTTGGTTTTAGGAATTCAAGATTACAGATCTTTTCTGTTGCCTTCAGATCCAGAGCTGCACTCACAATTTTTCTGACTCTTATTGAAAATAGTCAGCAGTTTGTCTCTCACCCTACTGTCAGCTCTGTGAATGCAGCTCTCGATGTGATTGGGTAGAGGATAAGGGTACCGTCACACTTAGCGATGCAAGAGCGATCCCGACAACGATACGACCTGGCAGGGATCGTTGCTGCGTCGCTATGTGATCGCTGGTGAGATGCCAAACAGTCAGATCTTCCCAACGATGCAGCAACAATCAGCGACCCATAGTGACCTGTGTTACGATGTGTCTCCTATGCGTCTCAGTGCTGAGTCGCTAGCGAGATCGTTGGTAAAAGGTATCAAACACCGATGCATGCTACTCATCGGGATCTCAACGACCAAAGAAAGGTCCAGGCATTTCTGACACGACCAGCGATCTCACAGCAGGGGCCTGATCGCTGGTACGTGTCAAACTTAGCGAGATAGCTGTTGCGTCACAAAACTTGTGACTCAGCAGCGATCTCGCTTAGTGTGACGGGGGCTTTAGTAAAGGACTGGCAGTCACTGATTATTCGGCCCTGTGATTGTCTTCTATATTTTTGATGCTTTGCACAAGAAAAATCCCTTCTTGGTATTTGTCGTGGTATATTGTTTTGTAAGTGTCAGATTTGCAGGATTACCCCCCACCCCCTCCTTAAAGCTCTATAATCTTGTTAATTCTAAATCCAAATTTAAGGGGTTAAAAGGTATGCTATTTCCAAATGTGTGCATAAACATCGAAAATGGAATGTTACTACCCAATGTATTTTTCTTACTAAAAGGGCTCATGCAGATGACCGTATAACTCGGACGAGTGTTATCTGCCCCCTTGTTATTGTATAGGGTCGGGTCGTGCATATGTCAGACTTTTTTTTTTTTCCCTAGGTCCGAGGTAAAAAGTTGCAGAATGCACGATTTGCCACTGAGAATCAGATGGCACTTGCCTATTCAACTCTTTGGGTCTGTGGAAAAAAATTGTACCGCATTCAGATGACATCAGAGTGCTGGCTGATTTTCACGGACTGACATTAGGTGGAGAAACTTTGATCCCACTCTGATTGCACGAATTTGATTAGCATAATCGGACCCATTTTTCGACTATGGAAGAAACGGTCGTGGGACCCTAACATTTCAATACACTTTTTAGAAGAAAAGAGCAGCGGTCACAGGAGGCAGGAGCTGGCGGCTGCAGCTAACACTGTGCTTGCAGCTAAGGAAAATTAATATTCACTGCTCCCCTCGCCCTTAGTCCCTCCCACCTCTATGCACTGAAGCCGTCGCTGAGAGGTGGGAGGAACTGTGGGCGTGGGGAGCAGTGAATATTCATTATGTTTCGCTTCCTGCAGCGACTGGGCAATCCGGTGTGACTGCTGTTAAAGAGAATGAATATTCACTCTTATCCACGCCCAGTGAATATTCATTCTCTTTTATAGCAGGCACATGTGATCACCCAGCTGCTGCTTGAAGCCGGCTACTGCGACTAACCGTGTGCCTGCTAATAAAGAAGATGAATATTCACTGCTCTCCACTCCCATAGTCCCGGGTGTGGGGAGCAATGCGTATTCCGGCAGCTGACCTCAGCTCAGGGTGGGCAATTAATTTTGCCAGGGGGCCGCATGAGAAATTGGGATGGTTTTAGAGGGCCGGACTAATATAATTAACTCCGTTCTACCCAATATGTAATATATATATATATATATGTATATATATATACATATATATATATATACTGTATACTGTATATATACATACCTGCCATTATCATCATCTTCTCCCCATCATCATCAATGCCTGCCCATCATCATCATCATCTTCTCCCCATCATCAATGCCTGCCCATTATCATCAATACCTGCCCATTATCATCATCTTCTCCCCATCATCAGCAATGCCTCCCCATTATCAGCAATGCCTGCCCATCATCATCTTCTCCCCATCATCAATGCCTGCCCATTATCATCACTTCTCCATCATCATGCCTGCCCATTATCATCAATACCTGCCCATTATCATCATCATCTTCTCCCCATCATCATCAATGCCTCCCCATTATCAGCAATGCCTGCCCATCATCATCTTCTCCCCATCATCAATGCCTGCCCATTATCATCAATGCCTGCCCATTATCATCATCTTCTCCCCATCATCATCAATGCCTCCCCATTATCAGCAATGCCTGCCCATCATCACACACAGACAGCACATAAGCACTCTCTCACATACATACACACACACACACACACACACAAGCACCGCACTACATAGACACAGACACACACAGAGACACGTCTTACCTGTCCAGCGTCCCCGCTCTCTGACACAGCCGGCCGCTGAATGATGACGTCATTCAGCGGCCGGCTGTGAGAGGAAGCGCCGGTTGGAGCCCGGAGCTGCAGCAGCGGAGGCACGGGAGAGGTAAGTATTGTGCCAGCTGATGCCGGGGCCTGAGACTGCCGGAGCGCCTCCGCGGGCCGGTCACTGACAGCCGGCGGGCCGGATGCGGCCCGCGGGCCGCCCCTTGCCCGGGTCTGCCTCAGCTGCTGGCATCCGCACAGGATGCAACGCTGCAAGGGAGAGGAAGAATGGCGAGTACAACATTTTATTTTTTTTTTTGTATGTGTGCACCATAATAGGGGTTATGTAAACCAGATGTGGATGAGGGGGCCATGTATACCAGGATGGGGATGGTGGGATTTCTGCCTTGACGGGGACACAACGCAATGTGAAAGTACCCTTACACTGATGATGTCAGCAATACATAATCTTGGGTTGTTATTGGTTAGACCTGTCACTGAGTATGTAACTTATATACAGACCCTACCAGGGTGGATAAAAATCATGATTTTTAAAAAAAAAATCAAAAAAATCGGATTTTTTTTTATTTAAATCAGATTTTTTTGATTTAAATAGGATTTTTTAATCAAGTTGTACACAAGCAAAACTTTGTCTTTTTGCAAATCAAATTATTTTACACAAATAAAAATATTAAAACAGTTGATGATTATGAAACCTAATAATTTTTATTTGCACTATTAAACAATCAGAATTGAACTACAGAGAGTAAGTACTTTTTAACAATAGCCTATCTCTAACGTTTGAAGTAAGCAAACATCTTCCGTGAATACATCAGTCCTTTAAGCCTACTGTTTATTTAGGACTTTTAATAGGAAAACTAGTTGTCCTGCTTTAGCAGTTCCTAAGCGGTTTCGGACTGTTGTGTGCACAAAACCAAATGAAGAAAACAATCTCTCTACTCCTGCCGATAAAACCGATGCAGTCAGTAGCTGAGTAGCTACATTTATTATCTTCGCTGGAAGAACAAGTGATTGCGACTTCCACCAGTCCAGTGGTTTTAGTTCATTAACGACGTTATCTGCAAACATGTATTTTTGAAATGGTGCAGATTCACACTTCAATTTCAGCACAGTTGCCAGTGCCACAATGTCATGGTTAGTATTGGCGAGCCACTCCATTGCAGAGTTGATTTCCGCGTCAGATAGTTTTTTCCCTCTGTAGATGGGATGCAAGATATTGGCTAAATAGTGTTCTTCTTTTAATGCTTGGTCCTTGCGGTGGTGTATTGCAACCTTTACATTGTTTGAGAGGTTCAAGCGATCTAGCGAACCTTCTAAATCTTTCCAAACTTCTGTGGCATCAGCTATGGTTGCAGTATCTTTCTGCATTTTATCCAACGCAATAGATATTGGCTTTAACCTTTCCAAAAGGTCCTCGGCATTTCTCTTCACACCAAGATTTAATACTTTGCTTCGTATATTAGCATCAATTTTATCCCGATGTGTTTCGCAAATGGACACTAATTTTGACCAGTTGTTAATAAACAGTTCCAAGCATTCAGCCAAGGTATTCCATCTAACATCTTGTGGTAGAACCAACTTCAGTCCTCCCATTTCCTTGTAGGTTGCATGTGCAAAATGATTATTGCGGAAATATTTAACAATTTCTACAACATGTTCCTTGACACCCGAAATATGCAGGTCTTTTGCCAAAAGATGCAACAAATGGGCAGAACAACCGTATGTAATGACATTTGTGTCATCCTCATGTGCCAGTTCCGCTCGCATTTTTGCCACATTGCTTGCGTTATCAGTAACTAAGCTCCTTACTTTACATCTCAACAAAATGAACCCAAATAGGGTCTCTCTTACGACCTGCCATGGCTCACGCAGATCACTTCTGAAGTTTGATTGTTACTACAGCCAAGTACTGCTGACTGACTATCCAACAAGTTTGGGCATGTCAACTGAATGGAAAAAGAAACTGAAACCAAGCTACAGAAAGTGAAACCAAGCTAGAAGTGTGGAGTTAATTGAACAATGATTGAAAGTTTTAGATTTTAATCGTGATTTATATTAAAAAAAATCTTTTGATTTAAATCAGTGATTTAAATCATGATTAAAATCACGATTTAAATCGATCTGATTTAAATAGAAAAAAATCATTTGATTTAAATCGTTGATTTAAATCGGCGTGATTTAAATCAATCCACCCTGGACCCTACCCCCCTTTATGTCTGCGTTTCTTTCATACACCACAGCAGGAGCTCTGCTTCATAGCCACACTTTGGGACGGCGTCATATTTTTTGCCTATTACAACAGGGGCACCACTCCATTACAGCCTATTCAAGTGTGGTTTGTTTGGGCCAATTTTGCCCTGTAATGAGCAAATCTGTTTTAGTGATTAGACCCCCCCATTACTAGTGATAACTCCTGCATTTCCTTAGACCACCAGGGAAGTTGTAATTGATGTAAAATATATATAGCTTTGGCAAAAATTAAGAGACCACTGCATAGTTTTATAAAAAATCAGCTTCTCTACATGTCTGACAGCCATTCCATTCCAGTGTCAGTAGAATTCCAACCAGAGTACACCTCATTCTACTTAATGTGATTCTGATTAGGTGATCACCTGAACCAAATCTTATATAACGAAGGAAAGTATAAAAAACCACTGCTGTGGTGTTCACAATCCACCTGCAATGACAAGCTGGATGGCAAAACAAGTGCTATTAATATCCCAAAAGTAATAGGAATGAAAAAATAACTTTTCACCATGCCAAAGGAGTTGAAAAGAAAAGTCTTGAGTGAGGAAAAGAAGGTCTCAATTCTGGCTTCACTAGCAGAGGGATACAGTGAGTGTCATGTTGCCTCCATCTTTAAAATTTCTAAGATGGCAGTTCATTACAACAAGATCAAGCAGCAGACATTGGGGACAACAAAGCTACCGACCGGCAGAGGGCAAAAACGACTCTCCACTGACCGGGATGACCGTCATCTTATTCGAATGTCACTCAGCAACCGCAGGATGACATCAAGTGACCAACAAAAGGAATGGCAAATGGCAGCTGGGGTGAAGTGCACGGCAAGAACAGTTCGTAACAGGCTCCTAGAGGCAGGGCTCAAGTCATGTAAAGCTAGAAAAAAGCCTTTCATCAATGAGAAGCAAAGGAGAGCCAGGTTGAAGTTTACCAAAGACCATAAGGATTGGACCATAGAGGACTGGAGTAAGGTAATCTTCTCTGATGAGTCTAATTTTCAGCTTTGCCCAACACCTGGTCGTCTAATGGTTAGACGGAGATGCGTACAAGCCACAGTGTCTTGCATCCACTGTGAAATTTGGTGCAGGATCGGTGATGATCTGGGCATGCTTCAGCAAGGCTGGAATTGGGCAGGTTAATCTTTGCGAAGGACATATGATTCAAGCCGCATATAAGGTTATCCTGGAAAAACAGTTGATTCCTTCTGCTCAGGCAATGTTCCCCAACTCTGAGGACTGTTTTTTCCAGCAGGACAATGCGCCATGCCACACAGCTAGGTCAATCAATGTGTGGATGAAGGACCACCACATCAAATCCCTGTCATGGCCAGCCCAATCTCCAGACCTGAACCCCATTGAAAACCTCTGGAATATAATCAAGAGGAAGATGGATAGTCACAAGCCATCAAACAAAGAACGGCTTAAATTTTTGTACCAGGAGTGGCATAAGGTCACCCAAAAGCAGTGTGAGAGACTGGTGGAAAGCATGCCAAGACGCATGAAAGCTGTGATTAAAAATCATGGTTATTCCACAAAATATTGATTTCTGAACTCTTCCAGAATTAAAACATTAGTATTGTTGTTTCTAAATGATTATGAACTTGTTTTCTTAGCATTATTTGAGGTCTGCAAGCACTGCATTTTTTTGTTATTTTGACCATTTCTCATTTTTAAAAATATATTCAAAATTTATTTCTTGGAAATTCGGAGACATGTTGTCAGTAGTTTATAGAATAAAAGAGCAATTTACATTTTACTCAAAAATATACCTATAAAGAGAAAAATCAAACAAACTGAACATTTTGCAGTGGTCTCTTATTTTTTTTTGCCAGAGCTGTATATATATCTCTTGTTTAAAGCGAAGTTGTCTTATTGTCTGAAAAATATGGTAATTCTTCTTGGGAGTCCTGTGTCGTTTTGGCGTTTTGTGAAGCTTCCTTGTGTATTCTTCGCTGCCAGTGGCACGAGCCGCTCAGAGTCACTGATTGGCTGCAGCGCTGTAGACAATAACATTCACCAGGAGCAACAATGGGGACGTCATACTGACTCGGGAGTAAAGTGAACTTTTTATTAAACAAACTGAAGCTGAGTAAAGGGGTTTTCTGAAGCAAAAAAAACCCCATTAATGCCAGTTTTACACATCCCTCTTACACAGTTATGTGTATGTACTACCGTGTATTGACTGTCTGCTGGTCTCGTGTCCCGTATTTAACAGCCTAAATTATATAGTCACAAAGAGGGGAACTTGTGGCCAGAGACTTCTGTCCAGAACCACCAATGAGACCCATTGCACATGCAGTACTGTCCAGGACCTGCACAAGCCCACAGGAAAATAGCGCACGTGCATGTCTAGCGGGTTTTCTCGTAGGTGTCCTATGGACGTCTTGTCACTTGTTCTTCCCGTCAGGGCCATAGTTTGAACAGTGGTGTCGGATATGCAGAACGGGGGATATGGCTTCACAGATGGCAAAAACAAAGCAGAACGTCTAAAGATAATTTAATAGTAAGTTGCATATTTTGAGGATTAAGACCAATTTGGTAACATCATACCTAAGTAGTCAGCGCCACTTTATTAGATGGATACCAGCTGTATACACGGACCCTCCCTCTATTTTTGGACCCTCACCTCCGGTGTTATAAATGGTCTACATTACAGTTTTCCTTGCCGGTGTTTCGCTTGCTATAAATCTTCTGACTTAGTACATACGTATGTGATTTACCGTTCTTCCTATTACTTTTTCTGCTAACTTTTTTCTTTTTTCCCTCCCAGACAATCTATGAAAACAGGATATACAGCCTTAAAATAGAGTGTGGTCCGAAATACCCAGAATCCCCTCCGTTCGCCAAATTTGTAACAAAAATTAATATGAATGGCGTGAATAATTCTAATGGTGTGGTGAGTAGGACACTTGTCTTCTGTTCTTTCACATAAGGGTGGCATACACTATAGAAAGGAGGTGATTATTTGTGGCTCCAGGTGACCAGGTCCTATGTAAAGTGGTAGTCATACATGCGCACAGAACTGCTCCGCACCCATGTAATACATACATATCACACAGGGCATAGGGTAGCTGTGGGTGCAACATAAATCTCTGGGAGCATCATCTCATTCGTACCGACATCCCGGCTCATATTCATCCACTGCACCATAACGGCAGACAGATATTAATCACTGCTGTCTGCAGTCGCTGGGAGTGGAGATGAGAATATTGGTGTATGAATGATGACATAAGAAAAACAACATTAATTAGAAAACAGGACCTTACACATTACAGCCCCTGATTCACCGGTGTATGCAGATACTTATTTAAAGGTGAAGACTGCTTCTTACACTTCTTAATATTTATTTATTAAAGGGAATCTGTCACCCCATTTTGGCTATATCAGATAAAGATATGCCTGAATAGTGCGTCCCATAAGTAACCTATCGGTATCTATCATATATCCTGACACCCCCGTTTTCATGCCCAAATACCTTTGTAAAGTTCGGTTTTCTGTATGCTAATCTGGACGGTCCAGTCCGGAGGGCGGTGTTTTTGCTTCCTACACCCACTCCCCTCCCCCCCGCTCCTCGGCTTCTCTTGCGTAGGTCCGTCTGTGCATAGCACAGACGGCGTAGTGTTCCCGAGATTGCGCGTTTTAAAATCCCCCTGCGCAGTGTGCTTTGCCCAACAGTAGTAAAAGCATAAAGTCATTGCAGCGCATGCAACTATTTTCGGTCACTTTCCTTGCCCCGGAAATGACTGCTTGCCTTGGACGGCTTCTGGGGCAAGGAAAGTGACCGAAAATAGTTGTGCATGCGCTGTAATGATTTTATGCTTTGCCCACTGTTGGGCAAAGCAAACCGCAGGCGCTGGGGGATTTTAAAACGCGCAATTGCGGCAGCACTACGCAAGAGAAGACGAGGGCGGGGGAGTAAGCAAAAAATACCGCCCTCCGGACCGAACCGCCAAGATTACCATACAGAAAACCGAACTTTACAAAGGTATTTGGGCATGAAAACGGGGGTGTCAGGATATATGATAGATACCGATAGGTTACTTATGGGACGCACTATTCAGGCATATCTTTATCTGATATAGCCAAAATGGGGTGACAGATTCCCTTTAAAGTGAATTTAGCCTGTCACTGAAGAAACTTAAAAGGAAGCTGTCCGCAGGTTTTTGCTATGTAAACTGAGAGCAGCATAATGTAGAGGCAGAGACCCTGATTCTAGCGATGTCACTGAACGGTTTGCTGTTTCAATAAATCAGTGTTTTACCAGCAGGAGATTATCACTACAGGATTAGGTGTCTTGTGCCCCTTTGTCCAACCACACCCCCACCACTGTTTAGCATTTTTCTTCCAGTGGGCACAGGATGCTGCCAATCAGTGATGTGGGCGGGGTTATACAGGGCTCAGCATTCAGAGATCTGCTGCAGAGAAAATTGTGATTGTATATCATAACTGTTGCATACATTGCTGGAATCCGGGTCGCCGTCCTACATCATGCTGCTGTCAGAATCCGTTTAATGTTGCTATGATTAGATCTATATCTGATGAGTAACTGCGCAGAACAGGCTATATGCCTTTCACAGCTTAGTGATATGCCTTTACTGAGGCCGCTAAGGAGCTTTAGCCCGATGCATCCACACAACAGAATGTGGTTAAAATCGGAGGACCCTCAGATTCCTGCTTATTTAGCTCTAGATGCCATGTTTTATAGCAACTGCAGCACCTAAGTGGTTTATAGAGGGAGATGGCTCTATCTGTAATCCCAAGTATGAAGGCCGCCAGGTCTGTCATTATGCACTCCTGTTAGGCCCATCTTCTGGCAGTTTTACATTGATAGGCATATCATCTTGCAATACAGAACATTGAAGCATGTTTTACAATCGATGAAATTAACACTTAATCTGTGCATAAAAGAAAAGGAGGGGGGTTAAATAAAATAAAAACGACATAAAAATATAAATAAATACAAATTTAAATAATAACCCCTTCTCAGTTTAAAAATAATAAAAAATAAGCATACTTGGTACCGCTTCACCTGTTCAAACTTTAACCCCTTACTGCCATCGGACGTACTATCCCGTCCATGGTACCTGGGCCCGTATGACCGGGGACGGGATAGTACGTCATAGGCGATCAGCTGCGCTCCTGAGGGGAGCGCAGCTAATCGCCGCCGGGTGTCAGCTGATTATCACAGCTGACACCCATGACTGTGTGTCAGGAGCGGTCACGGACCGCTCCCGGCACATTAACCCCTTGCACACCGCGATCAAACATGATCGCGGTGTACTGGGGGCACAGGGGAGGATCGCGCAGGGTGGGGGCTCCCTGCGCGCCCCCCTGAGACCCTCAGAGCAGCGCGATGTGATCGCGCTGTTCTGAGGGCTTCCTCCCTCCCAGGACCCGGATCCAAGATGGCGCCGGGGTCCTGGAGGGAGGCGGCTACCTCAGTGCCTGCCGAGAGCAGGCACTGAGAAGCCTGCATCTATGCCTGTGCGATCGCTGGTGTGACAGAGTGCTGTGCACACTGTCACACCAGCGATCTGATAAAATACTGTGATGTCCCACCCTGGGACAAAGTAAAAAAGTTAAAAAAGTAAAAATAAACATGTGTAAAAAAAAAATCCAAAATAAATAAAAAAAAAAAAAATATTCCCCAATAAATTCACTTCTTCCTATAAATAAAAAAAACAAACAATAAAAGTACACATATTTGGTATCGCCGCGTCCGTAACGACCCCCCCTATAAAATTGTCCCACTAGTTAACCCCTTTAGTGAACCCCTTAAAAAAAAAAAAAAAAAACGAAGCAAAAAATCAATGCTTTATCATCATACCGCCGAACAAAAAGTGGAATAACACGCGATCAAAAAGACCGATACAAAAAAACATGGTACCGCTGAAAACGTCATCTTGTCCCGCAAAAAACGAGCCGTCATAAAGCATCATCAGCGAAAAAATAAAAAAGTTATAGCTCGCAGAATAAAGCGATGCAAAAATAATTATTTTTTATATAAAATTGTTTTTATTCTATAAAAGCGCCAAAACATGAAAAAATGATATAAATGAGGTATCGCCATAATCGTACTGACCCGAAGAATAAAACTGCTTTATCAATTTTACCACACGCGGAACGGTATAAACGCCTCCCCCAAAAGAAATTCATGAATTGCTGATTTTTGTTCATTCTAACCTCCCAAAAATCGAAATAAAAAGCGATCAAAAAACGTCACGTGCTCAAAAATGGTACCAATAAAAACGTCAACTCGTCCCGCAAAAAATAAGACCTCACATGACTCTGTGGGCCAAAATATGCAAAAATTATAGCTCTCAAAATGTGATGATGCAAAAACTATTTTTGCAATAAAAAGCGTCTTTTAGCGTGACAGCTGCCAATCCTAAAAACCCGCTATAAATAGTAAATCAAACCCCCCTTTATCACCCTCTTAGTAAGGGAAAAATAATAAAATTAAAAAAAAGCATTTATTTCCATTTTCCCATTAGGGTTAGGGTTAGGGTTGGCGCTAAAGTTAGGATTAGGGTTAGGGTTGGGATTAGGGGTGTGTTAGGGTTAGGTTTGTGGTTAGGGTTGGGACTAGGGTTAGGGGTGTGTTGGGGTTAGGGTTGGAGTTAGAATTGGGGGTTTCAGCTGTTTAGGCACATCAGGGGCTCTCCAAATGTGACATGGCGTCTGATCTCAATTCCAGCCAATTCTGCGTTGAAAAAGTCAAACGGTGCTCCTTCACTTCTGAGCTCTGCCATGCGTCCAAACAGTAGTTTATCCCCACATATGGGGTATCAGCGTACTCTGGACCACAAGAGTTATTGTGCAATTTGTCCTATTTCTTCTGCTACCCTTGGGAAAATAAAAAACTGGGGGCGAAAATATCATTTTTGTACAAAAAAAAATATTTTTTGTTTTTAACGGCTGTACATTATAAACTTCTGTGAAGCACTTGGGGCTTCATAGCGCTCACCACACATCTAGATAAGTTCCTTGTGGGGTCTATTTTCCAAAATGGGGTCACTTGTTGGGGATTTCCACTGTTTAGGCGCATCAGGGGCTCTCCAAATGCGACATGACGCCCCCAGACCATTCCATCAAAGTCTGCAATCCAAAACGTCACTACTTCCCTTCCGAGCCCCAACGTGTACCCATACAGTAGTTTTCTCCCACATATTGGATATCAGCGTACTCAGGACAAATTGGACAACAACTTTTGGGGTCCAATTTCTCCTGTTACCCTTGTAAAAATAAAATATTGGGGCAAAAAAATCATTTTTGCAAAAAAAAAAAAGGATTTTTTATTTTTACGGCTGTGCGTTATAAACTTCTGTGAAGCACTTCGGGGTTCAAAGTGCTCACCACACATCTAGACAAGTTCCTTGTGGGGTCTATTTTCCAAAATGGGGTCACTTGTGGGGGTTTCCACTGTTTAGGCGCATCAGGGGCTCTCCAAATGCGACATGACGCCCCCAGACCATTCCATCAAAGTCTGCAATCCAAAACGTCACTACTTCCCTTCCGAGCCCTGACGTGCGCCCATACAGTAGTTCTCTCCCACATATTGGGTATCAGCGTACTCAGGACAAATTGGACAACAACTTTTGGGTTCCAATTTCTTCTGTTACCCTTGTGAAAATAAAATATTGGGGGCGAAAAAATCATTTTTGTAAAAAAAAAAAGATTTTTTATTTTTACGGCTGTACGTTATAAACTTCTGTGAAGCACTTCGGGGTTCAAAGTGCTCACCACACATCTAGATAAGTTCCTTGTGGGGTCTATTTGCCAAAAATGGGGTCACTTGTGGGGGTTTCCACTGTATAGGTGCATCAGGGGCTCTCCAAATGTGACATGACGCCCCCAGACCATTCCATCAAAGTCTGCAATCCAAAACGTCACTACTTCCCTTCCGAGCCCTGACGTGCGCCCATACAGTAGTTTTCTCCCACATATTGGGTATCAGCGTACTCAGGACAAATTGGACAACAACTTTTGGGTTCCAATTTCTTCTGTTACCCTTGTGAAAATAAAATATTGGGGACGAAAAAATCATTTTTGTAAAAAAAAAAAAGATTTTTTATTTTACGGCTGTACGTTATAAACTTTAGTGAAACACCTGGGGGTTAAAAGTTCTCACCACACATCTAGATAAGTTCCTTGAGGGGTCTAGTTTCCAAAATGGCGTCATTTATGGGGGTTTCCACTGTTTAGGCAGATCAGGAGCTCTCCAAACACGACATGGCGTCCAGCCAATTCTGCGTTGAAAAAGTCAGACGGCGCTCCTTCCCTTCCAAACTCTGCCATGCACCCAAACAGTGGTTTACCCCCACATATGGGGTATCAGCGCACTCAGGACAAATTGCACAATAACTTTTGGAGTCTTGTTACCCTTGGAAAAATAAAAATTGGGGTGAAAAGATCATTTTTGTGGAAAAAATATGATTTTTAAATTTTACGGCTCTACGTTATAAACTTGTGTGAAGCACTTGGGGTTCAAATTGCTCACCAAAGATCTAGAAAAGTTCCTTAGGGGTCTAGTTTCCAAAATGGGGTCATTTGTTGGGGGTTTCCACTGTTTAGGCACATCAGGGGCTCTCCAAATGCAACATGGCATCCAATCTCAATTCCAGCCAATTTTGGTTGGAAAAAGTCAAATGGTGCTCCTTCCATTCCGAGCTCTGCCGTGCGCCCAAACAGTGGTTCCCACCCACATATGGGTATCAGCGTACTCAGGACAAATTGGACAACAACTTATGTGGTCCAATTTCTCCTGTTACCCTTGAGAAAATAAAAAATTAGTGACTAAAAGATAATTTTTGTGGGAAAAAAATAGGATTTTTTATTTTCATGCCCGGGCATTATAGACTTGTGTGAAGCACTTGGGGGTTCAAAGTGCTCACCAAAGATCTAGATAAGTTCCTTAGGGGGTATAGTTTCCAAAATGGGGTAACTTGTGGGGGTTTCCACTGTTTAGGCTCATCTGGGGCACTGCAAACGGAACATGACCCCCATCAACGTCTGCATTCCAAAACGTTACTACTTCTTTTCCAAGCCCTGCCGTGCACCCAAACAGTTCCCCCCCCCCCCACATATGGGGTATCAGCGTACTCGGGACAAATTGGACAACAACTTTTGGGGTCCAATTTCCTTGGGAAAATTCAAAAATTTGGGACTAAAAAATCATTTTTGTGGAAAATTGTTTTTTTTTTTTTTCACACCCAGGCATTATAAGCTTTTGTGAAACACTTGGGAGGTCAAAGTGCTCACAACAGATCTAGAGAAGTACCTTAGGGGTCTAGTTTCCAAAATGGTGTCACTTGTGGGGGTTTCCACTGTTTAGGCGCATCAGGGGCTCTCCAAACACGACATGGCGTCCAATCTCAATTCCAGCCAATTTTAGTTTGAAAAAGTCAAACGGCGCTCCTTCCCTTACGAGCTCTGCCGTGTGCCCAAACAGTGGTTTTCCCCCACATATTGGGTATTGGCGTACTCAGGAGAAATTGCATAACAACCTTATCTGTCCATTTTCTCCTTTTACCCTTGTGAAAATAAAAAAAAAGTTTGTAAAAGATCATTTTTGTGGCTAAAAAGTTAAATATTCATTTTTTCCTTCCACGTTGCTTTAGTTCCTGTGAAGCACCTGAAGGGTTAATAATCTTCTTGAATGTGGTTTTGAGTACCTTGAGGGGTGCAGTTTTTAGAATGGTGTCACTTTTGGGTATTTTCTGCCATATAGACCCCTCAAAGTGACTTCAAATGAGAGGTGGTCCCTAAAAAAAATGGCTTTGTAAATTTTGTTGTAAAAATGAGAAATCGCTGGTCAACTTTTAACCCTTATAACTTCCTAACAAAAAAAAATTTTGGTTCCAAAATTGTGCTGATGTAAAGTAGACATGTGGGAAATGTTATTTCTTAACTATTTTATGTGACATATTTCTCTGTTTTAAGGGAATAAAAATTCAAAGTTTGAAAATTGCAAAATTTTAAAAATTTTCGCCATATTTGCGTTTTTTTCAAAAATAAACGCAAGTTATATCAAAGAAATTTTACTTCTAACGTGAAGTACAATATGTCACGAGAAAACAATCTCAGAATCGCGAAGATCCGTTGAAGCGTTCCAGAGTTATAACCTCATAAAGAGACAGTGGTCAGAATTGTAAAAATTGGCCCGGTCATTAAGGTGCAAACCACCCTTGGGGGTGAAGGGGTTAAAATTAATGTTATAAATTATACACCAAATTAGACAAAACTCTGCCTTTTCTCGCAAAAAGGGTAAAGGAAATATGGATGCTTCCCTAGGCTATAATGTCGGAAAATGTGTGAATGCTGGCTTAAGGAAGCCCTAATTCATGCAGACGACGGGGTTGATATGTGGCCATTAGCGGGCAGAATAACAGGCAGGAACGTACTGCGACATAGTTGGAACGTTAGAGGCTTTTCAAGGGTCAGCGAGGAGAGGGGAAAAATAGCGTAAAAGAATTGAAGACTGGGTTTCACTCTCTGACCTCTTCTCCTCTACCCCTTCTTTCTTTTTGTCTTAGGTGGATCCCAGAGCCATATCCGTTCTAGCAAAATGGCAGAATTCCTATAGCATCAAAGTCATCCTGCAAGAACTGCGGCGTCTAATGATGTCCAAAGAAAATATGAAACTTCCACAGCCCCCCGAAGGACAATGTTACAGCAATTGAGAAACAAAACAAACAAAAAAAATGAAATGAAACAAAACAAAAAAAAAAACGAGAAAAAAGAAAAATTGTTCATGCCCAATTTAAAAGGAATTTAAGCTCTCGTCATTTTCCACAGTAGTAAAAATTTTTAGATACATCTTGTAGACCTCAGACGTACTGGAAGTTTTCCCAAGATAACACCAGTTTATCTTGAGACGCTGTAAATTATACTAATATTTTTTCCCCTCCTCCCCTTTCATTTTTAAAACAGAAATCTTAAGTTTGTGCTATAACGATAATCAGCTCTGCATAGTCGACGTTCCGGTGTCAAGAGAAAAAAAAAAATATTTAAATTCTTCCTGTTTGCGAGCAGCGTGGCACATTATCTGACTGTGAAGCCTGTATCACACAATCACATTATTGCTGCAATTTATTTTTTACGATTTTCTTTTCCTCGCTATAGACTTTTTAGTTTCGAGCTGTTCATTTCCATCAAGGCGTCGATTGTTTACTCATTTCAGATTTATATTTTTTTTTTTTCTGCTATATATTTTTTTTGTGTGTCCAGTTTTCAGACTGGGTTTCATGGACTACTAATGAGAATGCGTGCTAACTTGGGTCATCCCTACCCTCCCTTTGTGTCGTCTCTAATAAATGCTGGATGTGGCAGATTGTGAGTGTGGTAATTTCATTAAACGTCGCAACGCTGATGGTTGGTAGCACGGTTCTTTCACTGTTCTGAGCACATGTTATGATTTATGGGGAAACCTACCTTAAAGGGGTTGTTCAGGCTTGGGGTTCAAGTCTGCAGTCAGGATTCTCTGGGAGCGGACACACGTGGTCACATGCCAACAGACGTGTATAGCCTCTCAATGCAAGTTCTGACCATATTTTACAGTAAAGAGAAAGAGGTTGGAGAGGATGAAAAGAATCGTGTGGTTCTCCCTCCTCGCAGGCCCTGCATTAGGTATAATAGTCTTCTTGGAGACCTACTTTGTGTTTTCTCCGCTATAAGATGGAAATTTTTGGATGCAGCTCTTTCATGTCTTTCTACTTTGTCGTATACATATATACAATGTTGAGGATGGTGCAGAAAATAAAGTTGAAGAAAATTCATCAAGTTGCTTCATTGTCACCATCCGAACATAGAAAAAGATGCGTGGACAGAGCGACCGATTTGTCAGCATCATGGCCATAGTTTCCGTATTTAACAAAATTGTTAAGTTTCACATTTCATTGGTTTTGATCTGCTTTTATGTTACTCTTCTCACAGGGTCTACTCTTACTGGATTAGGACACGCCACTTTATCTGTTGCTTCAACTTTTTACACCGACTGCATGTCTGGATAGAGTGGTGGATCCATCAGCATCACTGCCATAGTTTCCATATTTTCCAAAATTTTAGTTTTCACCATTTGGTTTTGATCTGCTCTTAAGCATTACAGATCACAGGGTCTACCCTTATTGGATGAGAACATGTCTCTTAATCTGCAGCTTCTGCTTCATACACAGGCTTCTCTGTCTTCCAATACTGTCTGCTTCACACTTTGTGGTCCGAAAATTGACTTCTGGGTCGGTCTAGGTATCAACTTTTAGATCCCAGACTAATACAGTTAACCTCTACTGATGTGATGCAACCCATTTGGACCGAAAAAAGATTCTTGGCACTTCTGTTTAATTCTGAGAATTGTTCACACACAATTTATGATACAGTGATCTTGAAAACGATGAAAGATTGAAACACAACGTCTATTGGAAAGCTTTTGAAGGAATCACGCACAGTTGTGATACCCAAACCCAACAAAGATTGGGGGGGATGATGTCTGATATCACTGCTAATTGTGGATTATAAATGCTTATTGACAATGATACCAGACAGGTTACATAAGTTTCTGCCGGAGATCTTCACACCAAATTAATTGGGCTTTACCCCACCACCGTATAGGTCCGCGTGGCAATAGCAGCCACAGTTTTGGCCAGACAAGATAAATATCCAACCTCCGTGCTTCTTGATGCTGACCAAGTATTCAATACTATGGAAACACTTAAATTGAGTATCACCCCCAGAATGAATTTTAAACATAATTATGCAATGGTTTACGGTAAAAAAAAAAACTATCACATTGGCACGGTGCTTGTTACTGGTACAGTGCTTGAGAAAAGTACTTCTAATGCCTTTGCAAAAGAAATGGCTTCAGTGCACTGTTACATCCCCAAAATTTGCATCCCCTTCTAACAATAGATACTCGTTTCCTAGAGTGTTGATGCTGCTCGTTGCACTGAGAGTGGGAATGGATGGAGAACATGCGACTACTGACTTTGTCGCATTATTGAATAGCTGCTTATCCCCACAGCCACCAGTGATAATTTTAGCCACCTAAAATTTTTAAATGGCCTTTTCTTAATCCTTTCAAGGCTACGGTTATCCCGGTTGTTTGTACACCTTTTTCTACAACACTTTTTCCTTCCTCTCACTCTGTGAACAACCAGCTTCTTTAGCAATGACCTTTTGTGGCTTACCCTCCTTGTGGAGTGTGTCAATGACTGCCTTCTGGACATCTGTCAAGTCAGCAGTCTTCCCCATGATTGTCAAGCCTACTGAAACAGACTAAGAGACATTTTAAACGCTTAGGAAGCCTTTGCAGGTGTTTTTTGTTAATTATTCTAATTTACTGAGATAATGACTTTTGGGTTTTCATTGGCTGTAAGCCATAATCAACATAAACACTTGAAATGGATCACTGCTGTTTGTAATGACTTTCTATAATGAGTTTCACTTTTTGTATTGAAGAACTGAAATAAATTAACTTTTTCTCTTCGCTACGACAGCACCCACTTGAGAGCGGATCCGCCCATAGGAACAGGAAACCTACAGAATAAAAGGGGCAGTCCCCCTCTCCACCTCAGTTGGTTTCCTGTTCCTACGGGAACCTGTGGAATAAGGTTACCTGGGCCAATGCATGCTGCCTGTGCAGTCTCAGTGGGAACGGCAGGGGCTGCGGCACCTGAAGCAGCGTCGGGGAGCCCCTGCTTGTCAGCCTCCTCCCTCATCTGGTTGTACCCGGGGAGGGCCGCCCGGTCTCACGAGGATGCACACGGCGGTGTCCGGAGGAAGCAGAGTGCGAGCGGTCGCCGGCCGGCGTCTCCAACGGGCACTTCCAGTTTGCAGCTGTGCATGCGCAGAGACACCAGGCCGGCGTGCCTGACCTGGAAGTGGATGGGAGAACTTCCGAGGACCGGGAAGGCGAGCCTCAGGAGTGGTAAATATAAAAGCCGGCGGTGCTGAGCTGCTGGTGTGCTAACATGTCGTCCCTAGAACATGAGGTGCACCCATCTGAGATTGAAGAGCAGGCGCACAGCAGTGGACACTCCGGGAAAGAGGGCTCCACGGACAAGAATAGAGGAGGTAGAAAGTCTGAGCTACCTAAAACTCGTGCTGTGCCTCCGCCTCCAGAACCGGTACCATGTCACAAGCTTCACTGGGTGAGTGTAGATTGACTCTACCTATAAAGCTGATTCACCTTCTTTCTGTATACCTCCTTTTTTCAGGCTAAGAAATCCCAAAAATCTAAACATAAGGAATGTGCCTTGTGTATGCAGCCCCTTCCTGATGCCTACCCTAAAAGGTTATGCCAGGATTGTGTTAACCAAAGATTGCAGAGGGAGGCTGCTGTAGCATCGGCGGATATAAGAATAAGACTAGCTCCAGGATTTAGGACAGTCTAGCAGTCCTAAGAAAAGTGATGAGAAGAGTTCTGGCCCTTATCTCTAGTTCAGAGTCTGGAAGTGTCCAGGTCCGATCTTCAGACCCCTCCGACTCAACATCATCATCAAATTCATCTGATGAGGGAGGACGGTCGTGTTTTCCCATTGACAGTAATGACAAACCTATTAAGGTCAGTCAGAAATACTATGGGGTGCATGGACACAAAAGAAGCCAGATCCACACAAGACATCATGTTCCAGGGTCTAGCTCAGAAAAAGGGAAAATCCCAGTTATTGCGGCTGTAAAAAATGAATGGGAGAAACAGGGCCAGAGGGTGGTTCCTTCCATCAGCCTCCAAAAGGAGATATCCCTTCAGTGACGAGGAGTTATCTACCTGGTCCAAGGTCCCTAAGGTGGACCCGGCTGTGGCATCCATATCTAAACAATCTATTCTGCCAGTAGAGGACGCTGGTGTCCTGTCTGACCCGCTAGATCGTAAAGCAGAGACCTTGCTTAGAAGATCCTGGGAAGCCTGCACCGGAGCTTTTAAACCAGCTATATCAAGTACATGCACAGCAAGGTCAATGCTTGTCTGGATAGACCAGTTGGAGCAGCAGATCAAGGAGAAAGTGTCCAGAGAGAGGTTGCTTTAAGCTATCCCGTTGATCAGGGGTGCTGCAGCGTATCTAGCGGACCATCAGCAGATTCCTAACGGCTAGGTCGGCTGGTTTGGTGAATACTGCTCGGCGAGCTCTATGGCTAAAGAGCTGGAAAGGGGATGCACAGTCAAAAACAAAACTTTGTGCAATCCCGTGCCAGGGTGAGTTCCTGTTCAGTAAAGTACTTGATATACTCACCAAGGCGGGAGAGAGAAAAGGGGTTCTCTATCAGTCTCTTCTCTCCTACAGGAGAGCATTCAGGAAGCGCTCGTTCAGTAGGAGAGGACCATATGAAAGCCAGAATGACCTCTGGGAAACAAAGGAAGCTAAACAGAAAGAAAGGTGCCCTGTTTACTGGATCCTCAGCTGCAAAGCGTAGAAAGTTCTGATAAGCCTAACCCTCCAGTAGGAGGCTGATTAAAATATTTCTTCCAGAAATGGAAGGACATAACATCAAGTCGATGGATCCTGAAGCTAATAAGGTTCGGATTAGAGCTGGAATTCACTCAGATCCCTTAGGATTCATTTATAATAACATCTTAAATCTCCGGAGCAGCAAGAAGCACTGGAATTAGAAATCTTGACCTTAATGTCTAAAAGGGTCCTAGTAGAAGTTCTGGAGGGTCAAGAAGGAAAGGGATTTTATTCCCCTTTATTATTGGTCTCTAAACCGGATGGCTCATTAAGAACTATTATAAATCTTAAGATATTGAACACCTTCCTTTGTAATCATACATTCAAAATGGAATCAGTTAAATCCACTATCAAACTTATATTTCCCAGATGTATGATGGCCGGATTGGATCTCAAGGATGCATATTACCATCTTCCCATACACGCCGAGAATCAACAGTATCTCAGGGTGGCACTTATCCTGACAGACCATTTTCAGTTCTCAGCAATGCCGTTCGGTCTTTCTATGGCTCCTCGAGTGTTCACAAAGGTGATGTTAGAGGTGATGGCTTATATAAGGCAGCAATATGTGTTGATCATACCGTACCTAGATGATTTCCTGGTGGTAGGAAATTCTGCCTCCCAGTGTGAAAGTCGCCTTTCTGACATCATTTCGTCCTTGCAGGAGTTAGGATGGATTATCAACGTCAAAAAATCCAGACTGGTTCCGAGAACCTTTCAGTCTTTTCTGGGACTACACCTGGATTCAGTGGCTCAGAGGTGTCTTCTGCCAGAATCAAAAAAGGTGATCATAATGTCAAAAGTCAGATCAGCTATGGATAGCCCTCGAATGTCATTAAGACAGGCCATGTCCCTCCTGGGGTTCCCTACCTCATTCATCCCAGCAGTACAATGGGCCCAATATCATACCCGTGCTTGCAGCTTGAGATCCTCTATGTGGAAGAATGCTTGCAAGGGCATTTAGCGGGAGTAGTAGTAACCTTATCGGCAGAAGTAATAGACTCCCTGTCTTGGTGGGTGAATAAGAAACATCTTTCCAGGGGGGTTCAGTGGGTAATAAAACCATCCTGAGTAATTACCACTGATGCCAGCCCTGATGGATGGGGCGCCCATATGGGAGATAGCCTAGCTCAGGGCCAGTGGAATGTAGGGGAGATGGAAGACTCCTCAAATTTGAAAGAATTGAAAGCGGTCAATCACACATTGAATCACTTTCTTCCACAGCTCCAAGGGCGTCACGTAAGTATCTTTTCGGACAATACTACGGTGGTCACGTATGTAAGTCATCAAGGCGGAACGCAATCAGGCTAATGTCTACAACAGTAGAAATTTTCAAGCTGGCCGAAACCCACCTATTGTCTATCTCAGCCATTCATATCAGGGGAGTGGATAATATAAAAGCAGACTTTCTCAGTCACCATATGCTACGCCAGGGAGAATGGGTTCTCAACAGCCGCATATTCAAGAAGATAGTGAGCTTATGGGGGCTCCCATAAATAGACCTGTTTGCTACCAGAGGGAACAGGCAGGTATAGAGATTTGCCTCCCTGAACACAGCGGATCAACTGCAGATGGTGGACTCTCTTCAATCCCCCTGGCAGTTCAGTCTGGCGTATGCCTTTCTGCCAATGGTGTTGCTTCCTCTGGTCATCAGGAAGATCAGAGAGGAGAGAGCAAGGATGTTCCTCATTACACCCTTTTGGCCCAGGAGACCCTGTTTCACTTGGCTCCGGGCCGTGTCCATATGCGACCCCTGGATCCTCCCATCAGATCCAGACCTGCTTTCTCAGGGTCCATTCCTTCATCCTCAAGTGAAGGGCCTCCACTTGACGGCGTGGAACTCGAGAGGCAGTTATTAAGATAAAGGGGATTCTCTGATGACCTTATTAACACACTCTGCAGAGTAGAAAAGAATCTACAACTAGAATATATAGCAAAGTATGGAAGAAATTCCTAGACTTTTACAGAGGGGCCTTCTCTAGGGAGGTTCTGATTACAGCTATTCTAGAATTCCTGCAGAGAGGTCAGGAGCTGGGCCTTTCAGCTAATGCTTTAAAGGTTCAAGTGTCTGCCCTGGGAGTCCTATATGGTTGCAATATAGCAGGGGATAGATGGGTGTCTCAGTTCATTACGGCATGTAAATGCTGTAACCCAGTTCATATTCCATGCTTACCTCCCTGGCATCTGAATCTGGTCCTTGATGCCCTGACAGTTCCCCCATTTCAACCATTAGAATCCATATTTTCAAAAAACATATCACTGAAAGTTGCTTTTAGTGGCATTAACATCTGCCAGAAGGGTTAGTGATATCCAGGCCCTTTCTGAAGATCCTCCTTTCCTGTTAGTGTTCCAGGATAGGATTGTATTGAAACCAGACCCATCATACCTTCCTAAAGTGGCAACAAGGTTTCATAGATTGCAGGAGATTTTTCTTCCCTCCTATTTTAGTAGTCCTTCTAACCTTGAGGAAGAGAAGTTTCACGCCCTGGATGTGAGGAGAGCAGTCCTGTGTTACATAGATAGAACTAGTTCCTGGAGACAGAGTAGGGCTCTATTTGTGTCCTTCCAGGGTCGCAGGAAGGGGTGCAGAGTAACAAAAGGCACCTTGTCCCGATGGATTAAAGACGCTATCTGTCTGGCCTCAGCAAAGAGTGAAAGTCCTCCGGATGTGATAAAGGCACATTCGGACGGGCAATGGCATCCTCCAGGGCTGAGAGGGTGGACGTTCCAATTGACCTTATATGTAAGGCCGCAACTTGGTCGGCACCATCTACCTTCTACAACCACTATAGGCTTGATTTATCATCACCATCTGACTTGGTTTTTGGGAGAGCTGTCCTCAACACTGGTCCCTCCCAGGTGACGGTTCTCTGAATATCTCTCAAGTGGGTGCTGTCGTGGCGAAGAGAAAAAAACGGATTACTTACCGGTAATGCTCTTTTATAGAGTCCACGACAGCACACACTCACTGCCCCTCCCCCTTAGTTAGATATGATGTGAATGGATCATTTGGTAGTGATTGTCTAGGATGTAAGAATTTATGAAAAGATTTTGTACTAATACTTTGGCCGTTCCTCTCGTACTCTGTAATCCAACTGAGGTGGAGAGGGGGACCGCCCATTTTATTCTGTAGGTTTCCTGTTCCTATGGGCGGGTCCCCTCTCAACTGGGTGCTGTCGTGGACTCTATAAAAGAGCATTACCGATAAGTAATCCGGTTTTTTGATGATATTCTAATTTTGTGAGAAGCACCTGTATGTGTGTTGAACTCTGAAGCCCCATTCGGACAGATTTTCAGATTTAAACACATGTACATAAGCTGGATTTTTTATATATATGTATACTACCTGCTAAAATGTTATCATTGGTGGCAGTGGTGATAATCACCTATTTGGTCATTGCCATGAAGTCGAAAGGCACATTTTCTCCATCTTCCCTGAAGCCAATACACTTCTGGGTGCACAAGCACAGAGAGTAGCATCAGCAGAGAGGAGCCAGGGAGGCGAATGGACCCAACCACTGTTCTTTTTTATATAATTATAGATTCTCTTGGTGTAAATCCCGAGTGTAGAACCCCACTACTAATTTTGGCTTACATACTGATGCACAAATAAAGACTTTCAAAGTGTTTTGCTAACTACCATGTTTTGGCATGGCACCAATCCCACTGCTGGTAGTTCTCGTGGCTTCTTAAATTTTTCGTTGGATCCACTCCTTTGTTTAAAGGGATTGTTTCATGATCCTTATTGTAAGGGTAAATGCTAGAGTGTATGGGGGGCTCCTGGTAGTTAAGATATCTCTGCAGTCGTGTGGGTAGGCGCATTGTTCCAACTTTGAGTATGAGCATGGTGACGAGTGTATTCACTGGTAAATGGCTGCTGGAAGAACGAGACGCTCCACATGTGAGATCGAGGATATGAAATGTAGTGTCTACGGAGGGTATAAAATTTGGAGGGTGTATGAGGGAGGTGAGTATTGTGGAGTTATGTTTGTTATTGGATTTTGTAGGTGTATTAGAGGGGTTATATAAAGTTGGGTGGGTCTGTCAGGGGATTTGCACAGTATAATAAAGTAGGGGGAGTTCTGAAGTGGACTTGAGTATATACAGGATCTTTACTGGAATTTGGGGTTGCAATAAGGATTTTGTGAGGGAATTTTGAGTAGCATATGAGTGTGGGTCCTTTTATAAAAATGGTTTGGGGACTGTATAAAGGGGGGTTTCCGCTGAAGGTTTTCTACAGTGAGAAGGTTCTGTATTTAGATAGACTTGTATTCTTTGTTATGGGGTCCTAAATAATGCATTTTTTAAAGGTCGTTTGTCCTGCAAGCAAATATAGATAGGGAAATTACATAAAGGGGTTCTGTCACCATAGTAAGCATGGTGTAATAGAAAGTAAATGAATAACATAAAAATGTTACCAGTGCCTCCACAGAGCCTGAGGCTTGCTAATGCCAGTCCAGCTAAAATTTCCCTCACTGAGCACGGGGCAGAGCACCCCCACAGAAGCAGTTTACAAATTTTACCCACAGAGCATGGGGCACAGTACCCCCACAGAAGCTGATGACAAACAGCAGCCTCAGATTAAAAGTTTGCAGTTTGATTCTGGGTCCAGCTGACTGTACGCTAAGAGGCTTGCTAGAGGCAGTGCCAGCCCCTTTGCCTTGGGACACCTCCGCAATGCTGTTGCCTTAGGGTGCGGGGGCCTCGAAGTGTTTCCTTGAAAAAATTATTGTTCAAAGCTGGTAACCACGCTTGAATACTTTCAGTAGGGATAATGGAATTGTACTGTTTATGTCTTCTTGTTTGTTCAAACTGGGGCCATGATTAAGAGTGGACCCTGTGTAACTCAAAGCGAAGGAACTGGAGGCACAATTATAAACTTGAGGGGGTTGAACGTTTATGTAAAAACTCAAGATGGAGTCAATAAAGTCGACCGTCAAAATACTGTTTCCAAATTGCTTCATGACGTTTCTGAATCTCAGCGACGCATACTACCATGTCCCTATACACAAAGACTCTCAGAGGTTCCTCAGAGTAGCGGTCTCCATAAAAGAAATAAAGTGCTTCCAGTACAAGGCCCTTCCCTTCTGGTTATCATAGCCCCTCGGGTATTTACCAAATTAGTTGCGGAGGCTATGGCGCACCTGAGAGAACAGGAAATTTTGATAGTCCCTTATTTGGATGACTTTCTGGTAATAGGGGACTCAGCTCAACTTTGCAGAGAACAGCTAAGCAGAGTAATGACTACCTTAGTAGATCTGGGCTGGCTCCTAAACCTGAAAAAGTCAAGGCTCCCAGTAGAGACAAGGGGGGAGATCATAGACCAAGTATCAAGAGCCTCACAGAGCCCATCTTCCTCAAAGTCATAGGCCACATCCCTGCTATGCTCCCTTACGGCCTGTTTGATAGCAGTACAGTGGGCCAAGATACACACCAGGGACCTCCAGTGGGAGATTTTAAAGAACCAAGCCTCATTAACAGGTCAGTTAGAGGGACACATGACTCTCTTTGGCCACCATTCGTTCCCTAAGTTGGTGGGGAGATATGAGCAATCTGGCCAAAGGAGTCCCTTGAGTAATAAGTGTCCTGAGTAGTAACCACGGACGCAAGCCTCACTGGATGGAGGGCTCACCTGGGCGACAAGGTTGCTCAGGGGATTTGGAGACGCCAGGAGCTCGAGGTATCCTCAAACCAAAAAGAGCTATTGGCAGTGAGTTATGCCCTGTTAGAATTCCTGGATACCCTGCAAGGTCATAATGTACAAATATTTTCAGACAATCAGGTGGCGGTGGCCTATCTAAACCATTGGGGGAGCCAGGTCACGGGTCCTAATGAACATAACATCCCAGATTTTCAGTTTAGCAGAAAGCAATCTCCTATCCCTGTCAGCACTGCACACTTGGGGGGTAGAGAATCAAAGGGCAGACCTTTTGAGCCGCACTAAATTAAGACAGGGTGAGTGGGCTCTAAAGAAGTCCGTTTTCAAACAGATTGTGGAAATATTGGGCCTCCCGGTAATAAATCTTTTTGCCAATACCAACAACAAAGAGTCTTTTTGCTCCCTAGATCCCAGATTGAACCCTCAGTCTCTAGATGCCTTTATGATCCAGTGGACTCAGAGCCTGGCCTCGGTCGTTTTCATCCCAGCGGTCCTAAGGAAGATCAGGGAAGACAAGGCTTGAATAATACTGATATTCCCCTTTTGGCCAAGAAGAGCTTGGTTCTCCTGGCTGATGTTTGTCACCGATCCTTGAGTTCTACCAGAATTACTGGACCTTCTTTCTCAGGGACCTGTGTTGCACTCTCAAGCCGCAAACCTACATTTGACAGCATGGAATTAGAAAGGGCGTTTTTGAAGAATAGAGGGTTTTCACCAAATTTGGTCTCCAACCTGCTAAAGAGTAGGAAAATTGTCACCACGAGAGCTTATGGTAAAACCTGGAGGAAATTCCTATCCACCTCGGATGAAAATCCAGGATGGGGTTCCAAGTATGGCAATCCTGGAAATTCTGCAGAAGGGTTGGAATGAGGCCAGGCAACCAGCACCTTAAAAGTCCAGGTGGCGGCCCTATATAATCAAGACATAGCAGGCAATCCATGGGTAGCGTGATTTATTAGAGCCTCTGCAAGATCTAGGCCCATTGTTAGCCAGAAATTAGCGCCATGGGATCTAAATCAAGGATCTGATGATATAGCCACTGGACCAGGGTCCTGCGAATCCTTTTACTCATCTCACCTCAAAAGTGATATACACTTTGTGCACAATTATTAGGCAATTTATTTTGATTATCATTTTATTACAACTGCAATGTTCTCACTCAATCCCAAAGATTAAGAAACCTGAAATCTGAATACTTATGAAAGTAAAATTGAGGTTCTGTCTTTCTTAACAGACTATCAATGTGTGCAAACTTAGTGGGCAACTGAATGAAAAATGTAATTTTTTCAGCTCAGTTGTTTTTTTTCATCTGATACATTGAAAATAATAATCGAACATTTCAAAATATACAAAAATACATTTCTGAAATTTTCAAAAAACATATAGCCCCCTTTTTTCAGTAACAGTCATAAGCTCGATTCATGGAGTTGGTCAGTTCCTTATTCATTTGACGATCAACTTTTTGGGCAGCACCAACCACAGCCTCCCACACACTGATCAGAGAGGTGATTGTTCTCCTTCACCATAAATCTCCTGTTTAAGAAGGGATAAGTTCTCAATGGGGTTTAGTTTGGTTGAGGAACCTTATTATTCTTTAATCTTTCAGACCTTTACTGGCAGTCAAGCACTGGAGACGTCGATGCTACGATGGAACGTTGTCCTGCAGAAAAATCATGGCTTTCTTCAAAGATGCACTTTTTCGTGTACCACTACTTGAAAAAAGTGTCTTGTAAAAACTTGACAGTAGTTTTGGAAGTTGATCTTAATTCCATATTCAACCAAAAAAAAGTCCATCTCATCTTTAATAACACCAACCCATAGCAGAACCCCACCTCCACCTTGTTGGCAATTGAGCGAAAGTGGAGGTCTGTACCTGTTACTGATCCAACCACAGGTCCATTCATCCGGTCCTTCAAGAGCCACTGATTTCATCAATCCATAAAACCTTTTGCAGAATCTGTCTTCAGATATTTCTTGGCCCAATGCTGACATTTCACTTTCTGTGTCTTTTCTTCAGTGGTAGTCATGCTCAGCCTGCCTTATCTTGGCCATGTCTCTGAGCACTGAATACCTTGTACTTCTGTGTCTTGTTCAGTGGTGGTCCATTTTGAGCCTTATCTCGGCCATATTTCTGAGCACTGAACACCTTGTACTTCTGGGCCTCCAGGGAGGTTGTAGTTCTAGAATATGACAAAAATGATAATACTGAATGATAAGGGCTCCTGGTCGCTTCACGTTTGATTTTTCTTAAATCTTTGGCAGTTAATGTGCATCTGTTTATCTCAACACACTTTTTGCGACCCTGTTGACTGCAACAAAACTTTTAACTTTTTTTTGATCGTGCCCCAATATCTTAGCAATTTCTGAAGTGCTGCCTCCCTCTGTAAGACTTGTAACACTTGTTGAATTCTCAGTCAGTAAAATCTCTTTTTAAGCCCATTGTACCTGAGGAAAACAAGCCATTTAATAATTCAGCACAACTTGATAAAGGGTCTTGTATTCCTAGGCCGCACCCCCCTTCATTACACATCCACACCACCTCACCGCTTCATCCAATAAGCATTCAAGGTTACACAGTGCGAACACAGAAGAGGTTAGCCCCTCCCCACTACCACCCTTCAGTGTTTTTCCTGTCCCTATCAGGGACAGACACAGGAGAGGAGCACAGAGGTGTGAAGACGGATACCTGAAGTCTGGTCGAGCAGGAAGGCTCACGGCGAGATCCCGTCCCTCCCTAGGGGACTCTGGGGTGGCACGAGCCCCACAGTATCGCTGACACCACAAGAGATCCCTCAGCGGCCAGTCGAGCTGTGCGCTCCCGGCGTCTGCTTCATCCCTTCTCAAAGGGCTCTGGACAGCAGCTGCTGTGGTGGCGGATGGCTCACGAGGCCAGAACCTTCTGGTTGTGAGGCATGCCGCGGGTGAGTTCCGGGGGGCGGAGCCTCTCGGGCCGTGAAAGATTACAGGCCGGCATCTCCCTGCTTCACTTCCAGCGCGCCGCGTCATCATAGGGCGCGCCGGTGACTACTTCCAGGGGCATGTCCGGGGATACAGGAGACAGGGCTTCCGGTGCTCCTCGTTGGTGGGGGGCGTGCTGGGTCAGGTCCTAGAGGTTTGTCTTCGGGACCCCAGGAGAAGCAGGCGCTGAGCTGGGGCGCTTCCGGTCCAGTCGGCGTGATTTCCACAGGGCGCATGCGCGGTCCGGCTGAGCACCTGCAGCACCAGTATTTACAGCAGCTGAGCTCGGAAGGAGGATGTATCAGATGTCTTGAAGCCGGGTACGGCAGACTAGTTAAGACAGACAGCTGACAGCACAACTGACTTAGTAAAAATGCACAGTGCTAGCCGTCCTGATGTCCAGTCCTTAGAGCCGTCCCTGGACCATGTGAGTGGAGTATAGCAAGGGTCTCTCAGCTGAGCTAGATTCAAATAGCTACAGGACCTTCCTTTCCATATTGTCTTCTAGGACAAAGAGAGGCCTAAGCGATCCACTGCAGCAGTCAAAAAAGTCCAATAAGTGCCCATTATGCTCTACCAGACTCCCTGAAGCATATGACAAAAAACTGTGTGAAACATGCATTGCCAAGCTGCTTAAACAGGAGCAGACCTCTTTATTGACCAACATACGGACCGTGATCAGAGATGAGGTTCAAGCTAGTGTTGCCACACTAGGACCATCCCAATCTCTCTCTCCTAAGAGACCCAGAAGGAACATGGACCCAAGCTCAGAGGAAGAGGAAGTGTCGGGCTACTCTGACCCAGGCGAAGGCGAGAGTTCCTCAATGTTACTTTCGGAAGAATGGAAAAGATACTTATTTTCATCCGAAGACACGGACACTCTACTGCAGGCGGTCCAGGGTACCATGAAAGTGGAGGACTCCACGAACCATTAACAGTTCAGGATGAGATGTTCGGCAGCCTGAGGGCTCGTAGCAACAAGGTATTCCCCGTGAATAATTATATAACTGCAATGATACTAGAAAAATGGGAAGACGTGGGAAAAAAGCTGGTGGTCCCAAGGGACTTCAACTTCCGCCTTCCCTTTAATCCATAAGAGACTAAGATTTGGGAATCAGTACCAAAAATAGATATACCTGTAGCGAGAGTGTAAAAAAAGACCGCTATCCCATTCGAGGACTCATCGGGCTTTAAGGATCCGATGGACAAAAGAGAGGAGGACCTCCTTAAGAAGACATGGGAAGCATCCGCATCCATTATGAAAGCCAACATAGCGGCAACTTCAGTAGCCAGATCGATGAGTCTCTGGGTAGAGGAGCTAGAAAGCCACCTCAGTAACAGAACCCCCAGAGAAGAAATCCTGAAATCCCTACCATTATTGAAAATGGCGACAGATTTTATGGCGGCCACCTCGGCAGAGTCAGTCCGTTTCGCAGCTAAAAGCAATGCACTATCAAACGCGGTAAGACGTGCTTTGTGGCCGAGATTATGGTCAGGGGATGCCCAATCAAAAAATAAATTTTGCTCGATTTCCAGTCTCCACGTATTAGGACCAGTTTTAGATGAGTTACTGGAGAATGCATCAGATAAGAAGGCTTACTAGAACAAAAGCCAAAGAAGACGCTGTCCTTTCGGAGGACTTGATCCCACCCGAGGCAGGATTATAAAGGCAAGGGTAAAACCGGAAGGTGGAGCTACCCCAAGAGTGGTAAGGGTAGAAGCTCCTTTCGAGACCAGGGGATCGGGTCCGGCAGACAATGACGCCAGATGCATCGGGGGGAGACTTCAGTACTTCCTAGAGATTTGGCAGGAGATTACCCAGAATCAATGGATCCTGCGGACAACTGCTCAGGGATACAAGGTAGAACTCACCCAGATACCCCCCAGAAGATATTGCCTAACACGCAGCCAGTACCCAACGGTCCATCAAAGACTTCTAAAGGACGTACAAGAACTTATAGAATTAGAAGTCATAGTCCCGGTACCCCATTGACAGCAATTCCATGGACATTACTCCAGTCTGTTTTCCATAAAAAAAACCAGGAGGGGAATACCGGACTATAATAAACTTAAAGCCATTAAACCAATGGATGTCCTACAAGCTGTTCAAAATGGAAACCCTTAGATCAGTTATACCGCTGATAAGAGAGAATTTGATAATTAATATGTACGCTAGATCTCAAGAGCACGTATTACCATGTGCCTATCCATGCCTCACATCAGAAGTACCTCAGGTTTGCAATAAAAGACCAAGGAAAGATACACCATTTCCTATTCTGGTGCCTGCCATTTGGTCTTCTGCACCTCGAGTCTTCACAAAATTCATGGTAGAGGTGATGGCCTTCAAGACATTCTCATAGTCCCGTACTTGGACGACCTGCTGCTAGTGGCAGACTCAGGGCAACAAATGGAAGAATATCTGACAGAAACCATGTCACTTCTAGAGAGGCTGGGATGGGTCATAAACCTAAAAAAATCAAGTCTCAAGCCGGAAAGGAGGAAAACATTTTTGGGGGTACTCCTAGACTCTGAACAGGAGCACTCATTCCTTCCATCTCACAAAAAACAAGCAATCAAACAGGAGGCTCAGACTCACAAAAGCGAAAATACATCTCTATCAGAAGGCCATGAGAGATCTAGGCCTAATGACTTCATGTATTTCCAGCTTCCAATGGAGCCAATTTCACTCAAGGATATTACAACGAGAGATCATTTCGGCATGGGATGAGAAGGAAACTTCATTGGACAACAGAATGATGATATCCAAAGAAGTAAGACAGTTTCTGTCATGGTGGACCAACATAACAAACCTCAAGCAGGGGAGACCCTGGAGATTGTTTCCATGCATAAACATTACCACAGACGCAAGCCTCAGTGGTTGGGGAGCCCACATAGGGGGTCGTTGCCTCCAGGGAATATGGCCCATATCAGTGAGCAACAGTTCATCAAACCTCAGGGAGCTCAGAGCAGTTTGGGAGGCGCCGAGGAGATGCCGGAGACAGCTACACAATCTTCACGTCAGAGTATTCTTGGACAACTCAACCACAATATTCTTCCTGCCTCATCAGGGAGGTCCGAGACAACGTCACCTGCAAGATTTAGCAGAGACAATATTCTCCTGGGCAGAACTCAATGTAAAGTCCATAATGGCAGTACATCTGAAAGGCAAAAAGAACCAGGTAGCAGATTTTCTCAGCAGGAAGAAAATACAACCCTCTGAGTGGGCCTTAAACCAGGAGGTCATTGTGCAACTAACCAAGGTCTGGGGTTCTCCAGAAATAGACTTGTTCGTGAAATACAAAGACAAAAGATTTCTTCTCGTTAAATCCAGGAGACTATACGACAGCAGTAGACGCCTTAGCACAGGACTGGGATTTGTAGCTGGCTTATGCCTTCCCTCCACTACCCTTAATACCAAGGGTTCCACGGAAAATTCAGGAAAGTCAAACGTCAGTCATTCTAATAGTTCCGTACTGGCCCAAAAGGAGCTGGTTCCCGGTGTTGAAACAGATGGCATTAGAAGAGCCAATTCTCCTACCATCACAATGGAATCTTATGACGCAGGGCCCTCTCGTTCATCAGAATCTAGCGTTCTTGCAGCTTTCAGCTTGGATCCTGAGGGGCTTGTCGGAGTCAGTCATATCTACCTTGCTTGCAAAAGAGTAGAAAGCCTGCTACCTCAGCTATATACCTCAAAGTCTGGAAAAAATTCTGTGCACACTATGCAGGCCCAATATCCCTCAGTCAGGATTCTAATATTCCTCAGGTTCTAGACTTTCTCCAGGCTGGCTTCGATAAGTGTCTAAGGCCTAGTACATTAAAAGTACAAATTTCAGCCCTGGGGTCCTTTTTTGATTATCCACTGGCCAATAATCCCTGGGTGGTAAGGTTCATTAAGGCCACTTAATACGTAGCTCCGTTCCCCATGGGACCTCAACTTGGTCCTAAATGATCTACGAAAGGACCCTTATGACCCTTTAGACCAGTGTTTCCCAAACTCCAGTCCTCACGGCCTCCATGAGTCATGTTTTCAGGATTTCCATAGTGTTGCACAGGTGAAAGAATTCCTGATGCCTTGATGATACTTCCACCATCTGCGCAATACAAAGGAAATCCTGAAAACATGACCCGTGGGTGCTGCGAGGACTGGAGTTTGGGAAACACTGCTCTAGACTAAGCAGACCTAAGGTCGGTAACACTCAAAGCGGTTTTTCTGGTAGCAATAACCTCAGCAAGGCATACAGGGGAGATCCAGGCGCTCTCCATAAGGGACCCGTATCTAAAGATCCAGGAGGACTGTATCATCTTTAAATTGGATCCTGCTTTTCTTCCCAAGGTAGTGACTGACTTCCACAGAAATTAAGAGAATTAGTATTGCCCTCCTTCTGCCAAAACTATAAGAACGAGAAAGAATGCTCTCTCCTCTCTTTGGACGTTAAAAGGACTGTCCTACAGTACTTAAAGCTCACGGAGAGCTGGAGAGTGGACTCGAACCTCTTTGTCCAGATGGCAGGAAAGAACAAAGGAAAGAAAGCATCAAAAGCCACCTTAACCAGATGGATAAAATCAACTATTACCGCAGCATATATTTCGTAGGGAAAGCCTCAGGGCTCACTCGCTGAGAGCAATCTCGGCTTCGTGGGCACAGAGTGCAGGGGCTTCCATGGACCAAATCTGCAGGGCCGCAACCTGGTCTAGAATAAATACCTTTTGCAAGCATTATAAACTGGACGTTCTGTCAAACCAACAGATGGCCTTTGGGAGGAAAGTCCTCCAAGCAGTAATCCCACCCTAACAGGAGATATTTGATATTCTCCTGGTGGTGCTGTCAGGAGTGACGTCCTGGAAAGTAGGTGTAAGGAGGTGAAGGGCTTTAACCCTTTAAATGTTTCATCCCCTTTAATTGTGTTTACCTGTGTAAATAGATTCCTTGTATATGTTATGGATATATATATACAGTGGCGTAGCAACTGTTTGTGGCGCCCGGGGCGGCAAATTTTAGGCCACACCCCTAGCCACACCCATTTCACTGGTCACACCCATATCCACGCCCTGACCACACCCACTTAGCACTGCTGATCACACTGTTTCATAAACAATAATTATAAGCACATACCTCTCAACCGTCCCGGTTTCAGCGGGACAGTCCCGATTTCGGGACCCTGTCCGCTGTCCCGGCCAGGCGGTTTACTTTCCGCATTAGAATCGTACATACGGAAACCCCGGGGACCTCCCACACATTCTGGCAGCCACAAGTCACGTTCCATCGCTGACCTCATTTCCCCAGGATGTGGGGATCTCACCAGCTATGCAGCGCTCCATTCAATACCCGGCTCTCACTGAGCGAGACAGGCAGGATCTGGGGATCTCTTCATCTGTTGAACAGATCCCATGTTGAGATCCCCACATCCTGCTTGTCTCGCTCAGGAGAGTCGGGTATTGTATGCAGCGGTCCGTACAATACCCGGCTCTCACTCCAACAGATCCAGCGGCTCGATGCGTCGCCGTTCTGAAGACTCTCCCGAGAACGAGTTACAGTACCTGCTGCTGTAAGCTGACCGCCGGAAATGAGGTCAGCGGTCATTTCCAGCGTTCAGCTGACTTACAGCACGTCACCTCCGGAGGAACGTGACATGTGGCTGCCAGAACGTGTGGGAGGTCCCCGGGCTTCCGCATGTACGATTCTAATGCGGGAAAGTAAACCTCCCGGCCAGGACAGTGGGACAGGGACCCAGCCCTACACAGATAACAGCATTCGCTCCGTCCGCACGCAGACCCATGCACATAATGGCACCCATACTTCCCCCCTGCAGCCCCCAAGCACACAGATCCCGCAAGTAACAGGACCCTTGTACATGCGCGGCTCCGCTCTTTGTGGCCCTGTACACACAAGGCTCCGCTCCACACACCTCACACGCACAAGGCTCCGCTCCGTACACCTCGTACACACACGGCTTCGCTCCGTACACCTCGTACACACACGGCTCCGCTCCGTACACCTCATGTACACATGGCTCCGCTCCGTACACCTCATACACACACGGCTCCGCTCCGTACACCTCGTACACACACGGCTCCGCTCCGTACACCTCGTACACACGGCTCCGCTCCGTACACCTCGTACACACACGGCTCCGCTCCGTACACCTCGTACACACGGCTCCGCTCCGTACACCTCGTACACACACGGCTCCGCTCCGTACACCTTACACACACGGCTCCGCTCCGTACACCTCGTACACACACGGCTCCGCTCTGTACACCACGTACACACGGCTCCGCTCCGTACACCACGTACACACGGCTCCGCTCCGTACACCTTGTACACACGGCTCCGCTCCGTACACCTTATACACACGGCTCCGCTCCATACACCTCGTACACACACGGCTCCGCACACACACGGCTCCGCTCTGTACACGGCTCCGCACACCTTGTACACACATGGCTCTGCTCCGTACACCTCGTACACACGGCTCCGCTCCGTACACCTCATACACACGGCTCTGCTACATCCACACTGTAAACCAAGTCCCGACCCCACACACACACACACAAACTTACCCTAATCCAGCACCATGACAACATCACAGCAGAGTCTTGCACACAAGGGGGACACTGATCATCTGACCCCTGACTCCTCCCCTCCTGTGACCTCATCACAGGTCCTGTGGGCACAGAAGACTATAGCAATAGCACTGGAGGACACTGATCATCTGACCCCTGACTCCTCCCCTCCTGTGACCTCATCACAGGTCCTGTGGGCACAGAAGACTACGCAATAGCAGCGTCATTGCTAGCTGCTGTGAGGCTAAAGGGTATGCCACACTACAAACATCGCTAACGGATCGCTAAAAAACGTCACTATTTAGCGATCCCGTTAGCGATGTTGTTGTGTGCGCATCTACCAGCGACGAGGCCCCTGCTGTGATCTCGTTCATCACAGCGATCGTTCCGGACCCTATTTTCGTCGCTGGCCCCCCTGGTAAGTATCTAATCGCTGAGTGTGGCACCTTTTTTAGCGATTTAGCGGTACTTTTGTACGCTAAAGTCGTTAAGGAGATCGCTAACCGCGATAGCGTCCTAACGACATCGCTAAAATAGGTAGCTACTAGCGATATAGAAACATCCCGCTAGCGATCTCATTAGTATGCGACGCTAACGAGATCGCATAGCGGGATTGTGTAGTGTGGCAGTACCTTAATGCTGTAGAGACGGAGGGCAAGGAAAGGGTGCCGCCCCCACACACACGTGCCGCCTGGGGCGGACCGCCCCCCCTGCCCCCCCACGCTACGCCACTGTATATATATATATGTGGGGGTTGAGTGATAGGTAGTTAGTGCATCCTAGGGGTCACTAGAGGAGGGCACTGGAAGAATAGTGTTTATATCCATGGGTTAACTGTAACTTGCGAGGGATCACTAATGGCGGCACGTTATAGATTCAGTTAGAATGTTATAAAAAGATGTCAAGCAGTTATGGGGTTTGGTCACTAGAGGGGGCATTGAGCACATCCATTCTGATAGGTACAATAGGTAGGGACTTGTTGCTAGGGAAAGATTGCCTCCAAGCGGGAATCTGTCAGGAAGGTTTCCTCTTAGCGGAGATCAGTCGGGGGTGGACCTTGCTAGTGTGAGGATGTCCACGTTCCTGGGCCCTGCGCATAGGGTAGGAAGAAGAGGGGACCAGTAACCCCTGAAGAAGCCGGTGAAGGATTCACCGTGGGAAACGTGAGCCCAAAGAGAGTGGGTTTACGTAGCAGTAGTCTAGTGGAAGAACCACTGTGGGAATGCTCAGCAGAAGAGGTCATGCATGAGCGTAGAAGCGAGTGGGCCATCAGAAGTACCTGGGCAGGATAACCAGAGAGGGGTGGACGACCTAGTAGATGTGTCTTTCTTATGCTGGATTGAAGTGTCTGCAGGGGAAGAGATCGATGTGCCGTTTTCACCGGGCTCCTCGTCCCGTCAATACTTAGTGGTCCATTCTGGTGTAGCAGAGAAAAAGAGGCAGAATTGTGAAGAATGTATTGCTGGTATCGATTAAGACGTGCTTATGGTGTCTTGGATGTGCTGTGTCCAGAGGAAAATAAAGCAGAACTGTTTGATGTGATTTGGGACTCTGACTCTAATTGCTCTGTATGCTCCCTCACGGGAGAACACCCCAGGCGAATGGAGACTACAGAGATAAAATACATAGCGGCTCCCAGTGCATCGGCCGCGAGGTCGTCCCTTTACAAGTGGCGTAGTTGGCAGGATCTCACTGCCCCATCTGGCAGTGACACCGTAACAAGGATAAAGTACATGGGAGCCGCGACATTGGAAGCTATTACCCTGTATCTAAAGATTGAGGAATGCTCTGAAAAATTCCGAGAGATGGAGGTGTCTGATAGATCAGATGTGACTAAAGTACTGGACTTGACTAAAGAAAAGATGGAGGAAGATGCTACAGATCCCAAGATGGCGTCTGACAAGATGGAGAATTCTGGCGCCAAAAAGGACTGTCCTTGTCATTAACCTGCACTTCGTGGCCGTGAAGGCGACTCAGTGGCGCCAAAGGAGAACTGTCAAGAAAGACGGGACCGCCCCTGCGAGGAGAATGCTGAGATGGACACTTGCTGTTTCCCACCTAATGCTGGAAAATGGGTGGAGAGGCCCATGAGAGCCCAACCCCGGAACGGGAGAGGCTCTGAAGATGGCCCTGAGTGTCATGAGCCACCTTCATTGACATCTGAGACGGCGGGGACGATGCCTCGGGGCCACGGTCAAGGCTTAGGCCGAATGGAATAGCACTGCAGGAGGGCCATGGAGCGGGATCGGCCCGGTGCAATCTGGCAAGAGATGACGGAGGAGGAGATGGCCAGTCGGCTGGACACCGTGCACCTGCATCTGTGGGACACGGCCTCTACTGTGCATCCCCTGCCGGCCCTATGTCACCCGGCTCCTGAACAGACGGGACCCGATCCGGGGACGCCCATACGGCTGAAGATGGAGTCCGGAGCGGCTGCGGCCCCGGGCCAGGTGGACTCGGCCCAAGCGGTACGGCAGTACCTGCTGGAAATACGGGCTGGAATGGAGCAACGGACTGGAAGGGAGGAGCGGTCGGCTTCCCCTGTGCCAGCGGTGAGTGATCCACGCCACGTCTACCCATTGCCCCGGTGGCCCACGTGATCTGGCTGTGATGTATCTGGGACTAGGGGGTACTCGGATCCCAGCCGTCCCGTCCTCGTCGCCTGAGGTTCTGCGGAGGTGAGGAGCGGCCTTGCGAAGCTGCGGGGCAGGAAATACGCTGCTAGGCCTACTGCTGTGATTGGGCCGTGGTGCCCACGGTTAGACTCCTACGCGCCTCTGCGACAGCTTGAGTTATAGTGCCTGCTGCACTAAAGAAGCTGGAGATACTGTTCTGCGTCTCACTGGTGGGAACCGGAACCCACGGACGCTGCCCCGAGGTGCCACCAGCCGGGGTCCCGTTTTCTTCTTTTTTTTTTGAGTATTAACCCCTGCTTCCCTTAAGGGGATGGGGAGTTCAGGACACTTTATTTTTCTATTAAAAGAAAGTTTTAATGTTTGATATGTGTCTCACTGTACATTAATGTGTATATATGTATATATGTTTATTATAGTGCCCATATTGCCGGGACGGCAATAGTTAAAGGGAAGGGGATTGTAAGGAGGTGAGGGGCATTAACCCTTTAAATGTTTCATCCCCTTTAATTGTGTTTACCTGTGTAAATAGATGCCTTGTATATGTTATATATATATATATAATATATAAATATATATATATATTTATATATAATGTGGGGTTGAGTGATAGGTAGTTAGTGCATCCTAGGGGTCACTAGAGGAGGGCACTGGAAGAATAGTGTTTATATCCATGGGTTAACTGTAACTTGCGAGGGATCACTAATGGGGGCACATTAGAGATCCAATTAGAATGTTATAACAAGATGTCAAGCAGTTATGGGGTTTGGTCACTAGGGGGGCATTGAGCACATCCATTCTGATAGGTACAATAGGTGGGGACTTGTTGCTAGGGAAAGATTGCCTCCAAGCAGGAATCTGTCAGGAAGGTTTCCTCTTAGCGGAGATCAGTCGGGGGTGGACCTTGCTAGTGTGAGGACGTCCATGTTCCTGGGCCCTGCGCATAGGGTAGGAAGAAGAGGGGACCAGCAACCCCTGAAGAAGCCGGTGAAGGATTCACCGGGGGAAACGTGAGCCCAAAGAGAGTGGGTTTACGTAGCAGTAGTCCAGTGGAAGAACCACTGTGGGAACGCTCAGCAGAAGAGGTCGTGCATGAGCGTAGAAGCAAGTGGGCCATCAGAAGTATCCGGGCAGGATAACCAGAGAGGGGTGGACGACCTAGTAGATGTGTCTTTCTTATGCTGGATTGAAGTGTCTCCAGGGTAAGAGATCAAAGTACCGTTTTCACCGTGCTCCTCGTCCCATCAATACTTAGTAGTCCATTCTGGTGTAGCAGAGAAGAAGAGGCAGAATTGTGAAGAATGTATTGCTGGTATTGATTAAGACGTGCTTATGGTGTCTTGGATGTGCTGTGTTCAGAGGAAAATACAGGTCCTTCTCAAAAAATTAGCATATAGTGCTAAATTTCATTATTTTTCATAATGTAATGATTACAATTAAACTTTCATATATTTTGGATTCATTACACACCAACTGAAATTTGTCAGGTCTTTTATTGTTTTAATACTGATGATTTTGGCATACAACTCCTGATAACCCAAAAAACCTGTCTCAAAAAATTAGCATATCAAGAAAAGGTTCTCTAAACGACCTATTACCCTAATCTTCTGAATCAACTAATTAACTCTAAACACATGCAAAAGATTCCTGAGGCTTTTAAAAACTCCCTGCCTGGTTCATTACTCAAAACCCCCATCATGGGTAAGACTAGCGACCTGACTGATGTCAAGAAGGCCATCATTGACACCCTCAAGCAAGAGGGTAAGACCCAGAAAGAAATTTCTCAACAAATAGGCTGTTCCCAGAGTGCTGTATCAAGGCACCTCAATGGGAAGTCTGTTGGAAGGAAACAATGTGGCAGAAAACACTGTACAACAAGAAGAGGTGACCGGAACCTGAGGAAGCAGTGGACTGAGTCTGGTGTAGAAACATCCAGAGCCACCGTGCACAGGCGTGTGCAGGAAATGGGCTACAGGTGCCGCATTCCCCAGGTAAAGCCACTTTTGAACCATAAACAGCGGCAGAAGCGCCTGACCTGGGCTACAGAGAAGCAGCACTGGACTGTTGCTAAGTGGTCCCAAGTAGTGTTGAGCATTCCGATACCGCAAGTATCGGGTATCGGCCGATATTCGCTGTATCGGAATTCCGATACTTAGTTCCGATATTTTTCATATATCGTATACCGGAATCGGAAGTTCCCATAATTCTTTGAGAGGCAATGTGATTTTAGTCAGCCAATGAGGAATCTTATGAAGTGTGGGCACATCCTGTACTGCTGCGGTCATCTTAACTAATGGCATGGCTGTGATTGGCTGCTGAAATGATGTCAGAATGCACTATAAAAGGCGCCGCCTCCATTTTAGCGTCACTGTGCTGTGAACTCAGGGACAGAACGCTGCTGTGCTGACTCTGAGGGACAGTTAGACATTGCGATTTTGTGTACTCTACTGTGCTTTAGGCAGGCTAGTTTACCAACCGCTGTGTAAAGCTTCCTTTTGCCAGTGTTGTTTTAACAGCTCTGTGCAAGGTGTGTGTGAGAGTGCAGGTGACGCTGCAGTTTGCTCTGCATCCACCGCTGTTTGTAGGCATCTGCACGTGTCACTCACTGACTCTTTTTTTTATTTGATTTTGTGGAATTGGTGCAGCTCCATTATATTTGCAAAAAATCTAATCTATTAGTGTGACGCGCTTCCATCCGTATACAATACATTGGTTGCAAACACTATAGAAGTAGACAAAGGGGCCTTTCACAGCTACTGAACAGTTGTGTTTCAGTGTTCACTATAGTCTGTGAGCTTTTCATTGTTGAGTGCAGATCACGCTCCAGTTAGTTCTTCAACTACTGCTGGTTGTAGTCTGCTGAGCGTGTGTCACTGCCTCATCCTTCACATTTTTCTCTAATTGGTGCTGCTCCATTATATTTGAAAAAATCTAATCTATTAGTGTGACGCGCTTCCATCCGTATACAATACATTGGTTGCAAACACTATAGAAGTAGACAAAGGGCCTTTCACAGCTACTGAACAGTTGTGTTTCAGTGTTCACTGTAGTCTGTGAGCTTTTCATTTGTTGAGTGCAGATCACGCTCCAGTTAGTTCTTCAACTACTGCTGGTTGTAGTCTGCTGAGCGTGTGTCACTGCCTCATCCTTCACATTTTTCTCTAATTGGTGCTGCTCCATTATATTTGAAAAAAATCTAATCTATTAGTGTGACGCGCTTCCATCCGTATACAATACATTGGTTGCAAACACTATAGAAGTAGACAAAGGGGCCTTTCACAGCTACTGAACAGTTGTGTTTCAGTGTTCACTGTAGTCTGTGAGCTTTTAATTTGTTGAGTGCAGATCACACTCCAGTTAGTTCTTCAACTACTGCTGGTTGTAGTCTGCTGAGCGTGTGTCACTGCCTCATCCTTCACACTTTTCTCTAATTGGTGCTGCTCCATTATATTTGAAAAAAATCTAATCTATTAGTGTGACGCGCTTCCATCCGTATACAATACATTGGTTGCAAACACTATAGAAGTAGACAAAGGGGCCTTTCACAGCTACTGAACAGTTGTGTTTCAGTGTTCACTGTAGTCTGTGAGCTTTTCATTTGTTGAGTGCAGATCACGCTCCAGTTAGTTCTTCAACTACTGCTGGTTGTAGTCTGCTGAGCGTGTGTCACTGCCTCATCCTTCACATTTTCTCTAATTGGTGCTGCTCCATTATATTTGAAAAAAATCTAATCTATTAGTGTGACGCGCTTCCATCCGTATACAATACATTGGTTGCAAACACTATAGAAGTAGACAAAGGGGCCTTTCACAGCTACTGAACAGTTGTGTTTCAGTGTTCACTGTAGTCTGTGAGCTTTTCATTTGTTGAGTGCAGATCACGCTCCAGTTAGTTCTTCAACTACTGCTGGTTGTAGTCTGCTGAGCGTGTGTCACTGCCTCATCCTTCACATTTTTCTCTAATTGGTGCTGCTCCATTATATTTGAAAAAAATCTAATCTATTAGTGTGACGCGCTTCCATCCGTATACAATACATTGGTTGCAAACACTATAGAAGTAGACAAAGGGGCCTTTCACAGCTACTGAACAGTTGTGTTTCAGTGTTCACTGTAGTCTGTGAGCTTTTCATTTGTTGAGTGCAGATCACGCTCCAGTTAGTTCTTCAACTACTGCTGGTTGTAGTCTGCTGAGCGTGTGTCACTGCCTCATCCTTCACATTTTTCTCTAATTGGTGCTGCTCCATTATATTTGAAAAAAATCTAATCTATTAGTGTGACGCGCTTCCATCCGTATACAATACATTGGTTGCAAACACTATAGAAGTAGACAAAGGGGCCTTTCACAGCTACTGAACAGTTGTGTTTCAGTGTTCACTGTAGTCTGTGAGCTTTTCATTTGTTGAGTGCAGATCACGCTCCAGTTAGTTCTTCAACTACTGCTGGTTGTAGTCTGCTGAGCGTGTGTCACTGCCTCATCCTTCACATTTTTCTCTAATTGGTGCTGCTCCATTATATTTGAAAAAAATCTAATCTATTAGTGTGACGCGCTTCCATCCGTATACAATACATTGGTTGCAAACACTATAGAAGTAGACAAAGGGGCCTTTCACAGCTACTGAACAGTTGTCTGCAGTGTTCACTGCAGTCTCTGAGGAATAACCACACTTAGGCCTTATAACTTTTCTGACTTTCTTTATCAATCTACCAAGATGAAGAAGGCAGGGAGTAAGGCACGTGGTCGTGGCCGTGGAGTGTCAGCAGGGAGAGGACGTGGGGATTCTGTGCCTGCTGCTGCCGCACCCAGTGACACAGCATCCACCAGTTTTCCCCGTGAGCGTTCCTTTATGCGCAGTTTTGTAGGAGCTCAGCGTACCCCCCTGCTGCGGGAAGAACAAATTGAAGCCGTTGTTGGTTGGATGGCAGCCAATGCATCGACTTCAATTGCTTCCACCTCCTCTCAGGACCACAGCACTGTTGAACAACCATCTGTCTCTTCACCGCCTGCCAAATTGCCCAGGCAGTCAGAGAGTTCTGAACTGGAGCCAGCTGAGTCTCTGCTTCTGTTCTCAGAATCTGTTGGCTTGGAAACAGGGGCCCAGCCAAGCAGCATTCTGGAATGTGAAGGAGAGGCAGTGTGCAGTGATGCGCAACAGCTGTGTCTCTCTGAATCTGAAGAGGCGGGTGAGCCAGTGCCGATGGTCAGCACACCGCAGAACGCATCTGATGATGATGAGACTCAGGTGCCATTTTCTGTTGAGCAAGGTGCTGGCCAGACCACCCAACAGCAGCAGGTGTTGGAAGAGGGTAGTGGAGATGATGAGGTCCAAGACCCAACATGGCGTGAGGAACAGGAAGGTGGTGGTAGCAGCTCTGAGGAAGAGATTGCCCCAATGGTCCAAACAGTAGGGAGAGGTAGGCTGCAGACTCGGTTGCCTGTACCCTCCAGTTTGGCACCCGTTCGTAGCAGTTCTCTTCCAACAGCCAAAACGGGCGCTCCCAGGACTTGCACTGCGTGGTCCTTTTTTGACACACTTGCAGATGATATTTGCTATGTCAAATGCAAGCTGTGTAATCAAAAAGTTAAAAGAGGTAAAAATACCAGTAACCTCAATACCACAAATATGTGGAAACATGTACGGACAAAGCACGTAGCTGAGTTACAAAGACACACTGGAGATGTAGGCCAACCTACAGCAGCACCTACATCTTCAGCTCGTGTTGGAGCCTCTTCCTCCAGCTCACACACAGCTGGTTCGGCTTCCTCACAGGATCGCCATGGAAGAACCTCTGTAACTGTTGTCCAGAGACCCAGTGTTATTCCACCCACAGCTGCAAGTTCCCTGTCATCCTCACACTCCCAGGCCACAAAACAGCCATCGGTAGCACAGGCATGGGATAAAAGACGGCCATACTCGGCAAACCATCCACGAGCACAGGCTCTGAATGCTGGCATTGCAAAACTCCTGTCCCTTGAAATGCTGTCATTCAGGCTGGTGGAGACTGACACTTTCCGTAACTTTATGGCATTGGCAGTCCCACAATACAATGTGCCCAGCCGATTTTATTTCAGCAGGCAAGCCGTCCCTGGTCTGCAAAAGCATGTCGAGGGAAAAATTAAACATGCGCTACTAAACGCCGTCAGTAGCAAGGTCCACCTGACCACCGATGCGTGGACCAGTACCCATGGCCAGGGACGATACCTTTCCCTCACTGCCCATTGGGTCAATGTTGTGGAGCCGGGTACAGATCTTGAGAGTGGCGCTGTACAGTCATGGCCAAAAGTTTTGAGAATGACACAAATATTAATTTTTACAAAGTCTACTGCTTCACTTTTTCTAATGGCAATTTGCATATACTCCAGAATGTTATAAAGAGTGATCAGCTTAACAGCAATTACTTGCAAAGTCAATATTTGGCTAGAAAATGAACTTTATCCCCCAAAACACATTTCAACATCATTGCAGCCCTGCCTTAAAAGGACCAGCTAACCTCTTTTCAGTGATTGCTCCATTAACACAGGTGTGGGTGTTGATGAGGACATGGCTGGAGATCAATCTGTCATGATTAAGTAAGAATGACACCACTGGACACTTTAAAAGGAGGCTGGTGCTTGGCATCGTTGTTTCTCTTCTGTTAACCATGGTTATCTCTAAAGAAACACGTGCAGTCATCATTGCAATGCACAAAAATGGCCTAACAGGGAAGAGTATCGCAGCTAGAAAGATTGCACCTCAGTCAACAATCTATCGCATCATCAAAAACTTCAAGGAGAGAGGTTCCATTGTTGCCAAAAAGGCTCCAGGGCACCCAAGAAAGACCAGCAAGCGCCAGGACCGTCTCTTAAAAGTGTTTCAGCTGCGGGATCGGGCTACCAGCAGTGCAGAGCTTGCTCAGGAATGGCAGCAGGCAGGTGTGAGTGCATCTGCACGCACTGTGAGGCGGAGACTCTTGGAGCAAGGCCTGGTCTCAAGGAGGGCAGCAAAGAAGCCACTTCTTTCCAGAAAAAACATCATGGGCAGACTGATATTCTGCAAAAGGTACAGGCAGTGGACTGCTGAGGACTGGGGTAAAGTTATTTTCTCTGATGAATCCCCTTTTCGATTGTTTGGGACATCAGGAAAACGCCTCATTCGGAGAAGACAAGGTGAGCGCTACCACCAGTCTTGTCTCATGCCAACTGTTAAGCATCCTGAAACCATTCATGTGTGGGGTTGCTTCTCAGCCAAGGGAATCGGCTCTCTCACAGTCTTGCCTAAAAACACAGCATGAATAAAGAATGGTACCAGAATGTCCTCCAAGAGCAACTTCTCTCAACCCTCCAAGAGCAGTTTGGCGATCAACAATGCCTTTTCCAGCATGATGGAGCACCTTGCCATAAAGCAAAGGTGATAACTAAATGGCTCAGGGAACAAAACATAGAGATTTTGGGTCCATGGCCTGGAAACTCCCCAGATCTTAATCCCATTGAGAACTTGTGGTCAATCATCAAGAGATGGGTGGACAAACAAAAACCTAAAAATTCTGACAAAATGAAAGCATTGATTGTGCAAGAATGGACTGCTATCAGTCAGGATTTGGTCCAGAAGTTGATTGAGAGCATGCCAGGGAGAATTGCAGAGATCCTGAAGAAGAAGGGTCAACACTGCAAATATTGACTTGCTGCATTAACTCATTCTAACTGTCAATGTAAGCTTTTGTTACTCATATGTTTGCAATTATTATATTTCTGTCTGTGATAAAAACATCTGTCAAACACACATAAGAACCAGAGGGCAGCAGATCATGTGAAAATATAATATTTGTGTCATTCTCAAAACTTTTGGCCATGACTGTACGTGTTCTGCCAACTCCAAGGATTGCAGGAATCAAGTCTGTCCACATTGACTCCTCCTCCTACTCCAGTTCCTCAGAATCATCGCTGCAGGAGCCGTCACGGTCTACCTCCACATGGACCCGTGAACGCTTACCTGATGCGACCGATATGAGCACAGCCGTGGCCAAACGTCAACAGGCCGTCCTGAAATTAATTTACATGGGGAATCGAAGCCACACAGCGCAGGAGCTCTGGAATGCCATCAAGCAGGAGAGCGACGTGTGGTTTTTGCCAGCGAATCTCCAGCCAGGCTTGGTAGTGTGTGACAATGGCCGAAATCTGGTGGCAGCTCTGGGCCTTGGCAACCTCACTCACATACCATGTCTGATACATGTGCTCAACTTGGTCGTGCAGAGTTTTTTGAGGGACTATCCGGATCTTGATGCACTGCTGCACAAGGTCCGCCTAGAGTGCGCTGACTTGCGACGTTCCAGCATGGCCAGATCGCGCATTGCAGCTCTGCAACGCAGATTTCGCCTTCCTGAACATCGCATCATATGTGACGTACCCACCAGGTGGAATTCCACGTTACATATGTTGGAGCGGTTGTGTGAGCAGCAGCCAGCAGTAATGGAGTATCAGCTGCAACAGGCGCAATCAACTCGCAATTTGCGCCGTTCACACTTCACCACTACTGAGTGGGCCTCTATGAAGGACATCTGCCACGTTTTGCGTGCGTTTGATGAGTCAACGCGGATGGCGAGTGCAGATGATGCACTAGTCAGCCTGACTGTCCCCCTTATCTGCCTGCTTCAAAAAACACTGCAAGCAGTAAGGGATGAGGTTTTGGAAGAGGTGGAGGATGAAGAGTCACAAATTCCATCACCTCGACAGTCAGCGCAACGTGGTTCCTCACAAAGGGCTGGGCAGGGCTCACTTTGTGAGGAGGATGAGGAGGAGTCAATGGAGGAGGAAGACATCGCTCCAGAGGGAGGTACACAACGCTCTAGTCAGTATGTAGAGCGAGGGTGGGGTGATGCAGAGCAGGCAGAGATGACGCCTCTTGCAGGGGACAGCGTTTCTTGGCCAGTTGGGAGTCTGCAGCACATGGTTGATTTCATGCTGCAGTGCCTGAGAAACGACCGCCGCATCGCCCACATTCTCACCACGTCTGATTATTGGGTGTACACCCTCCTAGACCCTCGCTACCGGGACAACTTACAAAGCCTCATCACACCGTTGAACCGGGAGCGTAAAATGCGGGAGTACCAAGACACACTGGTGCAATCCATAATGTTCTCCATTCCAGCCGAGAGCACTGCTGCTGCTACTGCTTTACAAAGTAGCTCTGTGCGTCGAGGCAGTGGAGACAGCTCTGCAACAAGAGGGAGCACAAGCAGCGCCTCTGCACAGGGCAAGACCAGTATGTTCCAAATGTGGCGAAGTTTTGTGGCAGCGCCACCAATGTCTACACCATCCGAGACGGCTCCAGTCAGCAGGAGGCAACGTTTCCGTAAGATGGTGACAGACTACATGTCTTTCCCTCTCAGTGTACTCCCAGATGGCTCTTCCCCATTCAAGTTTTGGGTCTCTAAGCTGGATACATGGCCAGAGCTTAGCCAGTATGCATTGGAGGTGCTGGCTTGCCCTGCTGCCAGTGTATTATCGGAGCGCGTCTTTAGTGCCGCAGGTGGTGTACTAACAGACCGTCGCATGCGACTATCCTCCGATAATGTAGACCGGCTTACTTTTCTGAAAATGAACAAGGCATGGATCTCGCCAGAATTTGTCTGTCCGTTTTCAGATTAAATAACTGGTTCGCAACGTTATCCATGTCTCCTGTTATGTTCATCTTTCTACCACCTGAACTCTACTCCCTGTGCTACAACACTGCCAGTTGCTGCTCAGAAGTGTCGTGTCCACAGACCAATACACAAGCTATAGTGTTAGTGGGGTTCAGTAACGCCAGCTGTTCCCCTGCTGTGTGTCCGGCAACAAGTCTCCTGTTCCCTACACATGCACAGAAAAACCCATGTCGAACATGCTCCAAATAGTAAAGAGCCGTCACCCTGATTGTTATGCTTAAAACAGGAAATTGTGAAGTTTTCCAGGCCTAGAATGATAAATTTTTATGACAAATATGGACAAATAATAATTTGTCATCACAGCGCATATCTGCACATGTCTATTATAAATGGTAACAAAAACTAAAACATAGTCTTCACTTTTTGAAATTAATGCATAAAAGTACATTTCATACTTATCAATTAATGCTTTTTAAGGAACTTTATCTGTACCTGTAAGATAATGCAGTCAATGGATATACAAATCATAAAATCATCATCATCACGAGTTTTATTTATGACAGACATTATAAAATACACATACTGATGCCAACTGTAACTTCACACACCATATATGAAATGGCCAGCATCTAAACCTGGTAATAATGTGCAATAATAAATTATTACATCTAGAAAGTGCATCATGCATACTGACAATAGGTAGTACTAGTTATACCTGCAAGTGCTGTTGAAACAACCACAACAGATATAAATTAATAATGGTATATAGGTATCACAGTGCATAGTTACTCATGGACAATGTCGATGTAATACTGTACCTCAATAAAGTAAGCGTCAACCATTATGCTTGTTAGTCTTGTAGATTGTTAAAGAGGGAACGGTCTTTTTTTGTTGGTCATAGGTGGAGTATTAGACAGTAAATGATTACTGCTGTCGTATTTTTGGCGTCTCTAGGGCGCAATAACGCTGCGTAACGTCACATTTTATAGAGTCATCTAATTGACACACGCTACCCTACCCTACGCGTGACAGTAGGAAGGTAGTGTTGACGGATAAAGCCTTGCGCAACCAGACATGCTTTTACCCTCTTCAACACTGTACAAGCAAAAAATGCATGATTGCAGCCGCAGACTTTATTGACGTACAGTATAACATCGACATTACCCATCAGAGGCTGTCCAGTGTCTGATACAGACATAGAATATACCTTTGCTATCCGTAGCCTTTGTTTCACCTACACTTGCAGGCACACACTTAAATTGTGACAATGCATTATGTTTTTTTAAATGGTTATTTTTTATCGTACATTATTGTGTCATCACATTGATGAGTCCATGCTGGACATGTCATACATGGTGTACAAAGTAACTATTTTATTAACTTAAATAATTGAAATATCTGTGACTGTCACATCTAAATTGCAATGATGATGATGATAAGTGACTATTATAAAATCCATTGTCTTCACTATGTTATGGTTTAACATAGCGTTCCTTAAGCATTATTCATAAATACAAAAATGGACTTTTATTCTTAAATTTACAACACTATATTTTGTAACCAATTTTTTGGGTGGTGTGTTGTTCCATTTCTTGTTGACATGTGCATATATGCGTTTATATTTGCAGTGTCTTTATTTTTATTCTTGAAGTTAGGAAACATGTGTATCTTTGTACCGTGTTAGCCAGTAGATAGATAAATATTTAGACTTGAGAGTCCGCAGTGGTTGATACCTTTGAATGGATAACTGAAAAGATGGTAACAAATTGCAAGCTTTCGAGGCTACTCACGTCTCTTCATCAGGCAAAGACTAAACCAAAAAATGAAGCATCACATATTTCTATACACAACAGGACACAGGAATAGTGCAATAGGTAAGACAAGTAAGTGACGTGTAGCAGAACTGTCATTATCACAGAGGGATGAACATAAATATTGGAACAGTTCCTAGATAACGATAGAAAGTTTTATTGCCCTCTGATTGGGGTCTGGTTTTGTGTTTTCATGCCCCTGGAAGGGCAGAGACGCAGATTCCTTAATTGATATAGAATGACATAAATCCGTGTGATCTATTCATTCCATCACTAACAGTGTCAAAGGTCATGATGAGCTTATATTCTGAAACCTTTGTATCTTTGTCATATTTGAAGTTATATTTTAATACCAGTAATTCCATATCCATCATGCTATGACCGGGCATACAAAAGTGTTTTGCCACAGGTAAATCCATTATTTTTTGTCTTATCGTGTGGCGCTGATAATTCATCCTTGTTCTCATTTTTTGGCCGGTCTCCCCTCACTTGTCCCTCCCTCACTTGTCTTACCTATTCCTGTGTCCTGTTGTGTGTAGAAATATGTGATTCTTCCTTTTTTTTTTTGTCTTAGCCTGATGAAGAGACCTGAGTAGTCTCGAAAGCTTTGAATTTGTTACCATATTTTCAGTTAGCCATTAAACGGTATCAACCACAGAGGACTCTCAAGTATAAATATTTTTCTATTCTTGGAATTGAAATTCATCATTTTATTGTCCTAGTAAAACTTCATTTATTCTTGTTTGAAGTACATACATTTGCAATGGCCACGTAACAAGGCAAGAACTCAATATTTTCTGCCTACACCCTCCTTGACCCTGGGCTTCAACAGCGCCAGTTGCTGCTCAGAAGTGTTAGATGCACAGATGAAAACAATCGCTGATGTGTTTGTGGGGTTCAGTAACGCCTGCTGTTCCCCTGCTGTGTGTCTGGCAAAAATTACTGCTGCTAACTACAACTTCAACTTCAAACGTCTCATACTAGGCCTCTGCCTACACCCTCCTTGACCCTGGGCTACAACACCGCCAGTTGTTGCTCGGAAGTGCTGTTAGCACAGTCAACACTTGCTCCTGAGTTACTGGGGTTCAGTAATGTCAGCTGTTCCCCTGCTGTGATAACGGCAAAAAGTCCTGCTGCCTCCACCATGTTCTCTTCTCATCCCTGGCTACAACACCGCCAGTTGTTGCTCGGAAGTGCTGTTAGCACAGTCTACACTTGCTCCTGTGTTACTGGGGTTCAGTAATGTCAGCTGATCCCCTGCTGTGATAACGGCAAAAAGTCCTGCTGCCTCCACCCTGTTCTCTTCTCATCCCTGGGCTACAACACCGCCAGTTGTTGCTCGGAAGTGCTGTTAGCACAGTCAACACTTGCTCCTGTGTTACTGGGGTTCAGTAATGTCAGCTGTTCCCCTGCTGTGATAACGGCAAAAAGTCCTGCTGCCTCCACCATGTTCTCTTCTCATCCCTGGGCTACAACACCGCCAGTTGTTGCTCGGAAGTGCTGTTAGCACAGTCTACACTTGCTCCTGTGTTACTGGGGTTCAGTAATGTCAGCTGTTCCCCTGCTGTGATAACGGCAAAAAGTCCTGCTGCCTCCACCCTGTTCTCTTCTCATCCCTGGGCTACAACACCGCCAGTTGTTGCTCGGAAGTGCTGTTAGCACAGTCTACACTTGCTCCTGTGTTACTGGGGTTCAGTAATGTCAGCTGTTCCCCTGCTGTGATAACGGCAAAAAGTCCTGCTGCCTCCACCCTGTTCTCTTCTCATCCCTGGCTACAACACCGCCAGTTGTTGCTCGGAAGTGCTGTTAGCACAGTCAACACTTGCTCCTGTGTTACTGGGGTTCAGTAATGTCAGCTGTTCCCCTGCTGTGATAACGGCAAAAAGTCCTGCTGCCTCCACCCTGTTCTCTTCTCATCCCTGGGCTACAACACCGCCAGTTGTTGCTCGGAAGTGCTGTTAGCACAGTCAACACTTGCTCCTGTGTTACTGGGGTTCAGTAATGTCAGCTGTTCCCCTGCTGTGATAACGGCAAAAAGTCCTGCTGCCTCCACCCTGTTCTCTTCTCATCCCTGGGCTACAACACCGCCAGTTGTTGCTCGGAAGTGTCATTGGCACGGGTACTCACTCCTGCCCAGACTGGTTACAGCACGCCATCTGTTTCCTGTCAGTGTAAACGTCACTTAGCCTCCAATAAGTTGTCCTGTCGTGTTGCGGTCGGGTTAGCCGACTCTGTGGTGCTTGGAGTTTAGGTGCTTCCTATGTGTGCTGCGGGATATGCAAATAAAGGCTGTTTCCGTTGTGACAATAGGACAATCACCCACTTAAGTACTGTGGGATTCGGTAACTGCGGCCGGCTCACGGCCTGTCATCTTAAATTTCCATGGGTACCTTCTGCTACCCGTCCGGGTTCCAGTACCGTCAGCTGGTTCTCCGCAGTGCCTTTGGCCTAGGTGCCTCCATCTCGGTATCCGAGTTCCAGCAACGTCTGCTGGTCCTTGGTAGTGCTTTGGAGCACAGGTACCTCCTGCTTAGTAACCGTGTCCCAGTAACGTCAGCTGGTCCTCGGTTGTGCCATTGGCTCTTTTCCTTCTGCTGCCCTTCCGGGTTCCAGCACAGTCAGCTGGTCCTCGTTACTTGCATTGGCTCTTGTACCTTCTGCTACCCGTCCGGGTTCCAGTACCGTCAGCTGGTTCTCCGCAGTGCCTTTGGCCTAGGTGCCTCCATCTCGGTATCCGAGTTCCAGCAACGTCTGCTGGTCCTTGGTAGTGCTTTGGAGCACAGGTACCTCCTGCTTAGTAACCGTGTCCCAGTAACGTCAGCTGGTCCTCGGTTGTGCCATTGGCTCTTTTCCTTCTGCTGCCCCTCCGGGTTCCAGCACAGTCAGCTGGTCCTCGTTACTTGCATTGGCTCTTGTACCTTCTGCTACCCGTCCGGGTTCCAGTACCGTCAGCTGGTTCTCCGCAGTGCCTTTGGCCTAGGTGCCTCCATCTCGGTATCCGAGTTCCAGCAACGTCTGCTGGTCCTTGGTAGTGCTTTGGAGCACAGGTACCTCCTGCTTACTAACCGTGTCCCAGTAACGTCAGCTGGTCCTCGGTTGTGCCATTGGCTCTTTTCCTTCTGCTGCCCCTCCGGGTTCCAGCACAGTCAGCTGGTCCTCGTTACTTGCATTGGCTCTTGTACCTTCTGCTACCCGTCCGGGTTCCAGTACCGTCAGCTGGTTCTCCGCAGTGCCTTTGGCCTAGGTGCCTCCATCTCGGTATCCGAGTTCCAGCAACGTCTGCTGGTCCTTGGTAGTGCTTTGGAGCACAGGTACCTCCTGCTTAGTAACCGTGTCCCAGTAACGTCAGCTGGTCCTCGGTTGTGCCATTGGCTCTTTTCCTTCTGCTGCCCCTCCGGGTTCCAGCACAGTCAGCTGGTCCTCGTTACTTGCATTGGCTCTTGTACCTTCTGCTACCCGTCCGGGTTCCAGTACCGTCAGCTGGTTCTCCGCAGTGCCTTTGGCCTAGGTGCCTCCATCTCGATATCCGAGTTCCAGCAACGTCTGCTGGTCCTTGGTAGTGCTTTGGAGCACAGGTACCTCCTGCTTAGTAACCGTGTCCCAGTAACGTCAGCTGGTCCTCGGTTGTGCCATTGGCTCTTTTCCTTCTGCTGCCCCTCCGGGTTCCAGCACAGTCAGCTGGTCCTCGTTACTTGCATTGGCTCTTGTACCTTCTGCTACCCGTCCGGGTTCCAGTACCGTCAGCTGGTTCTCCGCAGTGCCTTTGGCCTAGGTGCCTCCATCTCGGTATCCGAGTTCCAGCAACGTCTGCTGGTCCTTGGTAGTGCTTTGGAGCACAGGTACCTCCTGCTTAGTAACCGTGTCCAGTAACATCAGCTGGTACAAGGTTGTGCTACAAATACAAGATACAGAACAAGAGACACAAGAACAATAAGCAGAAGATCTAAAAGCAGAAGAACATGAAGTATAAGACCAAAATGAAGAGCAAAATATATGCTCTAAATTATAAGCAGAAGAAGACTAAGCAGTGTATGGGGGTGAGTCCGTTCCTCCTCGTGGTGCCCCTGGAAAATGCCTGCTGCTGCAGGCTAAATTGAACACGGACAAATACTGTTGTAATTTAAATCTTTTGTGACAGCAAGAACGGAAGGATGAAAAATTCATACTTTGACAGATTACAAGTACAGGATTCTCTGTCACAAATCAGAATATGATGAAGAAGATGAAGTACAATATGAATAAGAATAATAGTTTAATAAGAAGAATCTGAGTAATGTTAACAAAAAGATGAATAGCAAGAAGTTTAAGAAGAAGATAAAGAAGGTGAAGATGAAGAATAATTTGATGAAAAAGATGATGCTGCTGAAGATTATGAAGGAGAAAGTGTGTGAAAAGTTAAAAAGGTGAAGAGCATGGAAGTTGTGAAATATACATATTTGCCAAAATAGAAAAAACGTTAACAACATTGTCAATTTCTTCGTCAATCCGAACATCTTTAAAAAAAAAAATATTTATGCTATTCCATTTGATTGGGTTAAACATCTATGCCTTTAATGTCTCCTCAACCTTCCACAATACATTGTACATTACTCTTTGTTGTTTTCCTTCATGTACAATTAACCAACAAGGCAAGAATGGGGTTTTTTTATTTTGTTCCCATAGACTTACATTGGATTTCCGGTATCGGTATCGGGTATCGCCGATATTTTAATGGTATCGGCGATACCATTCCGATTCCGATACTTTTGGATATCGGAAAGTATCGCTCAACTCTAGTCCCAAGTACTTTTTTCTGATGAAAGCAAATTTTGCATGTCATTCGGAAATCAAGGTGCCAGAGTCTGGAGGAAGACTGGGGAGAAGGAAATGCCAAAATGCCTGAAGTCCAGTGTCAAGTACCCACAGTCAGTGATGGTGTGGGGTGCCATGTCAGCTGCTGGTGCTGGTCCACTGTGTTTCATCAAGGTCATGGTCAATGCAGCTAGCTATCAGGAGATTTTGGAGCACTTCATGCTTCCATCGGCTGAAATGCTTTATGGAGATGAAGATTTCATTTTTCAGCACGACCTGGCACCTGCTCACAGTGCCAAAACCACTGGTAAATGGTTTACTGACCATGGTATTACTGTGCTCAATTGGCCTGCCAACTCTCCTGACCTGAACCCCATAGAGAATCTGTGGGATATTGTGAAGAGAAAGTTGAGAGACGCAAGACCCAACACTCTGGATGAGCTTAAGGCCGCTATCGAAGCATCCTGGGCCTCCATAACACCTCAGCAGTGTCACAGGCTGATTGCCTCCATGCCACGCCGCATTGAAGCAGTCATTTCTGCAAAAGGATTCCCGACCAAGTATTGAGTGCATAACGGAACATTATTATTTGATGGTTTTTTTGTTTGTTTTTAAAAAACACTTTTATTTTATTGGACGGTTGAAATATGTTAATTTTTTGAGACAGGTTTTTTGGGTTATCAGGAGTTGTATGCCAAAATCATCAGTATTAAAACAATAAAAGACCTGACAAATTTCAGTTGGTGTGTAATGATTCTAAAATATATGAAAGTTTAATTGTAATCATTACATTATGGAAAATAATGAAATTTTGCACTATATGCTAATTTTTTGAGAAGGACCTGTAAAGCAGAACTTTTTGACATAATTTGGGACTCTGACTCTAATTGCTCTTTATGCTCCCTCACGGGAGGAGAGCACCCCAGGCGAATGGAGACTACAGAGGTAAAATACGTAGCAGCTTCCAGTGCATCGGCCCCGCAGCCGTCCCTTTACATAGGAATTAGTCCTACCGGTAATGTTTCCAGGAGTCCATCATGACAGCACCACTTATATTACCCTCCCTTAGATTTCCTATCTGATATGTGGTGTAAACATGTGTAGAGGGAAATTCAATAAAATAGCGTTGCATCCATCCTGGTGTGGTACTTGGAAAAGACACTGAAGGGTGGTGGTGTGAGGGGCTATTTAACCTCTTCTGTGTTCCTGTCCCTATCAAGGATACGAAGCACAACTTACTGGTGGTGCTGTCATGGTGGACTCCTGGAAACAACATTACCGGTAGGACGAATTCCTACTTTTCTTAATATGTAAATTAGCTGTTAAGATCTGTGGGCTGGACATAGATCTTCTGGAGAATCTGACTCCAGAGCTAATTATAAATGAAAGGGGATTTACTAGTGTAACATGTAATGACTGACATTCTGCGCTCCTGATCTACATGTCTCACACTGGTAACGCCTCTTTTCATTTATAGTAAGCTCTGGCCGCAGATCTTCATGCAGATCAGTGTACAGCCCAAAGATCTTAACAGCTCATTTACATATTAAGAAAAATGTGGATTTCTCTGGAATTAAGACATTGATGACCGATATAAAGGTATCATTGTGTTCAGCTTCCTATGACCTACATGCCCATATAGACGGCTAAGGAGGGTTTATGCCACTGACAGATTCCCTTTAAGTTGAATAGTATTCTGTGTAGTAACTGCTCTTATTGCCCCCATTAGTGGACATACTGTATATCATTGGTGCAACCTGTGCCGCTGCACAGGGTCCCAAGAGGTAAAGGGGCCCTTCTATCTCCAAAGCAGGGGAATTGCACATTATTTTGAGCTTATAGACTGCAAAGGGACCATATAGTGGTCTTGCACATGGGCACTCTTTAGTCTGTGTCCCTGAAAAGCCCTCTTTATGATGAGTCAAATACAAATACAGTACAGTATATCTGTATCTGTATAGAGCAGCTGTACTAAGGCTGAACAGTAGAGGGCAATCTATGACCAAGCATTTTAGGAGGCGCTTCTACTTTTCATAATTTTTATCCAAAAACTACTTTAAAAAATCTTCTGAATAAATGTGCGAACAGGAGCAATTGGTGATAAATCCCAAGCAGATAATGTACAGGGGTACGTGTAAGAGTTTTGGATGTTTTGCTCTGACTCATGTGGCTGCCAGAAGTGTCTTCAAGAGATATAACAGAGGGGTCTGAAAGGAGGGAATGAGGTCTGGAGGTGACAGTGGGTTCTGGCAGCAGCCAGATATGGGGGGTCTTATCTTATTTGTAGCGGGACAACTTGGAGAATAGATAGTTTGTTGAACCCTTTGACCAATAATCAAGTCACAAAGTCACGTTGTGATCTGATTCTATAATATACCATATAAATAAGATATATATAAAAATATAAATATTAATATTTACAAGGCGTATTATCCACTAAGCGCAGGACTGATCCGGCACACGTCATGGCTGCATGCACGTCAGGATTAATCCAAGACTCCAGAACAGCAGCGCTCTATATAATATTATGGGGCTTCATCTATGAGACTCATCCAGTCTTTTATTAATCCCCCTCCCCCAAAAAACTGTAAAATAAAAAGTTCTGCAATCTTCTAGTACATTTTGAGCTTAATTAATTATTTAATTTTCGCCTTTGTTTTGGTTGTTTTTTGGTGTCTTTCGCCTGTTTTTCATTTGTGTTTTATTCTTTCAATTTGTGCCTTTTTTAAAGTCTATTTTCTATATATGTTCAACAGTTTTTTTTATGTTTGTCATTAAGAGTGGGTTTGGGGATTTCAGCTTATTCATTAATTGCGACTTTTAAACAGGCACCAAATTATTGTGCAAATGTTAAAACATTGATTTTGAGATTTTTATGTAATTTTTGTGCCATTTTTGCGGAACTTGCGAATCTTTTTCTTTAAAGGTCACAAAAAGGTTTAAAGACAAAACTAAAGAGCATGTTTGATTCAGTGCAGAATTCATGAACCACACAGATCATTTTAAAAAATTTGGCTTATGAATCATCATTGAATGCCACGAGACCATAAAAAGAAAAGTGACTTAAAAAAAAAACCTCAAATGATGAAACGGGGACTTTGCGTCTTAATTCCTCAATCTCTGATTGCTGTTAGTGAATAGAAACATTCTTATTTTCATCCAGTGACTGTAAACCTGCACAGATCTGATGTCTCACAGCTGAGAGTTTGTTACAGATGCACCCAGTATAGGCTGTCCTCAGTGAGCTAAATGAAGCAGCTGAATAAATATATCTCCTTTCCTATAGGAAAGATGTGTATCTTCGTACCGTGTTAGCCAGTAGATAATGATTTTTGCCTGTACTAAAAATCGTAACAAATACTCAGCTGAAAGCCATACTAATAGGGAATTTAGATTCTATCCTCCAACAGGAACACTGTAAAGCGTAATATGTCCCTGCCATATACGCAACAGAAATAAATCAATTGGTCAGGATGGCCTTTGCTATTGCATATCCCATCAGGAACTCATTTTGTTTTTTATTTTCCAGCCTTGGTGACTGTTCTTAAAAGGGAACCTGTCACGTTGTACAGGCAGTCCGATCTGTTGACAGCACTGTATACAGAAGGGGAAGATGAGCAGAATGATATCTCAGTTTGTTGAAAAAGATTCAGTATTTTATTAATTGAATTAACTGGTGTTTGAAACATATGAGTCTAGTGGCCATTCCTACTCAGATCAGTCTAGTGG